>OZ017742.1:108283964-108883964 GCA_963969285.1 Odontomyia ornata | reverse complement strand
TTGGGTCCCCCTACGTTGGCCATAAGTCGACTCAGAGCTGATACTCCCGAAGCAGCCTTCTAAGCCGTTGCCCTGATTTTCTCAGAGAAACTCATCTTCGAGTCAATCAGTAGCCCCAGGCACTTCACCGATGGCTTCGATTCGATTCGCAAGTCTCCAATAACATACTGCTCATCCTTACTCTAGGGATTCTCTTTTTTGTCAAGATGACCACTTCGGTTTTCTCCAGTGCTACACTGAGCCCGCGACCAGTCATCCAGTCTCTCACTCGGCGCCTGAACATACCTAGCCTAAGTTGCGCTTGTTCAACGGTTCGTCCAGCCACCAGAGCCGCAATATTATCGGCATAGCCGATCACGCGCCACTCATCTGGCATCTCAAGTCTCAGTAGCCCGTTGTAGGATACGTTCCACAGGTCTGGACCAAGGAAAGATCCTTGTGCAACTCCCGATGTAACTTCAATCCTTCGTTGGCCCTGTGTTGTGTTATAAAGCAGGCTTCGGTGCTTCAGGTAGTCCCTCAGAAGCCGCATGAGATATTCTGGATGATTGGAGCCGATTAATCTAGAAGGCCAAGACCTGGGTGGGGCTGTCGCGCCATGGATATTAACTTAAATGAAATCCAGCCATTCACTTTGGAATAGAACTCGCCAATTGAAAGGAAAGGAACAACTGAATGTTTTATAACAGATTTATACAACGAAAGTGATAAAAACCGAATTTTAATATTTAATTCAACATTGATCGGTGAAACAAAAAATAAATAAAATTTTGTTCTTTTCTATAGGTAAGTAGATTCATTTAGTAAATTTTTCATTCGTTCTTTCTTTTGTTGCTCCGTGAAATGGTTAATTATTTTTATCTGTTTCCATAAGCTATAGGACTGAAAACTTTTGAATGTTTGTTCATCGACTAGAACACTAGAAAAACGACTCTCAAATCTTTTCGTTTCCATTTGTCTACAAATTTCGACAAAAAACATGCGAGTTCAGACTCATAGTGTATAAACGAGTATTTCAGCGCTTTATCCACCAACTCTACGTTTTCATTTTGTCTGAGCAGCACAAACTACTCGAAAGTACATTCATCATTAATTGCCATACTAGTGCCAAGTAGTCATCATCATCACATGTGCAAGCATGCATGGCAGAGCGCATCACCGCGAGAAGGGTACTGCTGGTGGAGTGAGCAAAAGATAGTGATCCTAACGGAGCAGCTAATCTCCACATTACACTTCACAGGAACTATTTAGTCTAACATTGCTTCTAGTGAACATTTCAAAACTTATTCGTCAGCGCCTGTTAGGGCGGACATGGTGGCCCGGCTTTGATGGCTAGAAGATAGTGCCGCCCATTGCAGGGCTTTCAGTATACATTGCTCATAAAAAAGAGAAATTCAAAAAGTGAGCGCCTAAAGGACTCCAAAGTAGAGTCCCTGCAAACGCAGTCTGCATGATTAATATAAATGACTATGCACATGTGGTATTTGCGGTTCAAAGCCTTTTTCATGTCTCGTTTTCAAACTTCAACTGGATTGAGGATATGGCACAGTGGAAGGCGGAAAGGATATACTCGTATGTGTGGTATATCGGATATTGTTCCCGATTAACCGTACATGGTTTCACAGAAAAGGATGCAGTGAACTGGTTGCTGTTATCAGGAATGTGTTCCCTGTCCTTTCAGTCCTTCAACTATCGTTCTTTTGATTAAATGGTAGCAGGCTTTAACTCACTTTCATTTGTCAATACCATATCGAAGCTCCTTTCACGACTACCAACGTCATCATGGCCTCTGGCGAACCATGTCACATTTGACTGTAACTACTCCTGCCACATCAGGAATATATCCTGTTCGCTTCGACGTCATTTTTGTTGCCGTATCAAATTATTATTAAAAGGACAACCACAAAGCATTGTTTCCCGTCACAGGACTGGATTGTTGTCAAGCTCTTGTCGTCGGTATCGTGTACACTCATGTCCTGTTCTCTCGATGGCCTCCTTTCGCATTGAATGATTTATTAAAGTTCCAATTAGCGATGCCTCTCACCGTCGCTTCGTGTCGACTCCACTTACATTGCACCTTTTGTAATAATCTCTTTAACATGGTGAGGTCTTTGTACGATATCTAATGGAAACAGGTCAGGAAATTGTCTAGGAGAGAAGGAAAAACTTCCCACGTCATCATCGACGACAGCTACGTGAGGTTTCATAAATTTACAATGACTTCGAGGTGGTAGACAGCTTTCTTGGGAAATCAAACAGCGCCGGGATTTTGGCTTGTGCGGAAGAATTTTTTATGGGAAATTTTATCAGATACTTTTTATGGTCACGATAGGTTCGTCTCCACCACACCTTAGTTTGTGCAGCTCGGAATTTTAATTAATATTAATTTATAAGCTTTCGGTGTCGTTAACATTTTAGGTTTATTTTGCATATTCACATTATTGACCATGAAATTTTAGTGATATATCTGATCAAAATTATAGCTTGATTTTATAATGACGTAATAAATGATATTCAGTGAGATATTTTAAAAAAGTAATTTGAAATGCATCTTATCTTCTATCTGAATGAAGTTGGAGTAAAATTTTAATATATGTAATTATAAATGTGAATATAACTGTATTAATATTTTCGATTAATTATAATGGCTGAAAACAGCTCTGCTCTTTTACGTAGGATTTTTCTTCGACTCAAAATTTTATAAATTCAGCGAATTTGTTATTTAGCGGTTCGTAAAAATTGAATTTTACGTACGTCTATTATTTTTTATTATATCTGTCCGTTTATATATTCGTCGGTTTGTCACGGCATATTATTCTCATTAGACATTGTGGATCTAGTGTAAGTGGTGGCCTCATAAGGCAAATTTGTCGAAAAATAATTTCCAAGTTTTTCAGGGAAATAGACTTTGATTACGGAAGTAACCCTCCAAGATTTTCTCCTCAATAGTAATAAAGTAACTAATCAACTAACGATGAACTCTAAGACTCAGATCTTGAAACTAAAACACCAGTACTGGCGGGTTTGGGCGGGTCAAAACCTACGGAAATTTATTTTCCTGCTCCTAGAAATTTCATATTTTTCTTATTATATTCAAAGAAATGAGGTAGGTAGTTAATTCCATGAATTTTTTTATATTGCCGCTTTGTTTTGATGCTAGTTAATTTATTCATTGAACTTAATAGCTATTTCATCACTTTCTTCTTCTTCTTCCTAACACGTTATTGCGGAATACTCAGTTTAGAGGTTGTAATTTTGCTCTTATAGTCTTCTCTTAACCCAATTTCAACTTCCCTTCTACTTTTTCCCGGGGATTACCTTGATCAATATTGTCTGGTGACACCAGAACTCTTTCTGCAGAGATTTTAAGCTTGTCTCGGAATGTGTTTAGTGAACCCAATAAAAATGTCATAATCACGGATTTTTGAGATTGAAAGAAATTCCTCTATTATTACGGTGAACCCTTTTAGTTTGTAGAGGATGGCGAAAAAGTTTCTGACCAAAGTACTATTGGGTCTATAACTTAATTCGTGCCGTTTGCTTAGAGATGGCGGAACTTGTATAATATTACATCGTTCCAATATTCCGAACCTGCGTTGGAAAGCTACTGTCATTGTACGTCTTTTCAGTGTATGCCATTCATTTGAAGCGTTAACAACATTAATTTTTTTCACTTAAATATGTCGAACTTTTTTCCCCAAAAAGTGTTTTTGCGGGGAATTCTTCTTCATTAATTTAATATGAAGAAAACTGCTGCCGAAAGTCATCGTATTTTGGTGGAAGTTTATGGTGAACATGCTCTAGCTGAGCGAACCTGCCAAAAGTGGTTTGCACGATTTAAAAGTGGTGACTTTACCTTGGAAGACGATGAACGTCCTGGGCAGCCAAAAAAGTTTGAAGATGAAAAACTAGAAGCATTACTCGATGAAGATTGTTGCCAATCTTAGGGTGTCACTCAAGCAGCCATTTCAAAACGTTTAAAAGCAGCCGGATATATTCAAAAGCAAGGAAATTGGGTTCAACATGAACTTAAGCCGAGAGACGTCGAAAGGCGGTTTTGCATGTCCAAAATGCTACTGAAACGCAACGAAAGTAAGTCATTTTTGCATAAGATTGTTACTGGTGGTGAAAAATGGATCCATTACGACAACCCCAAGCGCAAAAAATCATATGTGAAATCAAGCCACCCGGCCAAATGAACGGCAAAGCCGAATATCCATGGCGCGAAGGTAATGCTCTGTATTTGGTGGGATCAGAAGGGTGTGCTGTATTATGAGCTGCTAAAACCGGGTGAAACCATCAATGGAGCACACTACAAAACACAATTAATCCGTTTGAAAAGAGCAGTAGCCGAAAAACGCCCGGAATATGCGACCAGGCACGAGGCACTAATTTTCCATCATGACAACGCTCGACCCCACGATGCTTTTCCGGTTAAGTACTATTTGGAAAACAGTGCATGGGAAGTTTTACCCCACCCGCCTTATAGTCCAGACCTTGCCCCTCCTGACTACCATTTGTTCCGATCGATGCAGAATGCCCTCACTGGAATACGGTTCACATCAGAGCAGCATACAAAATTGGCTTGATTCATTCTTGGCTGCCAAGTCGGCGCAGTTCTTTTGGGATGGGATCATTAAATTACCAGAAAGATGGGAAAAGGTCATAGGTTCAGAAGGCCAATACTTTGAATAATACTATTGTACAATTTTTTTCTTAAATAAACGTTCGAATTTTGAAAAAAACCGCATGAATTAAGTTATAGACCCAATACTTATATAAAATTTGAAAAAAAATAGATTGGTTTAATATTATAATTTCAATATAAACTACACGCATAAGGTAATATAATAAATAAAATGAAATATGCCCTCCTTCGTTTTCTATACACTCTAAAAGTCGTGTTTTGAACCTTCCACATACATTTTTTAGGTGTCTGCAGAAATTGCGTCCCACTCAATTTATACACGTCGAATCAGCTGCTGTCTATGACCACACATTTTCGGTGGGGTTTAAATGAGGAGAATTACCAGGCCAATCAATCTATACATTAGAAAAATGTTCATAAATCGCTTCATACATTTTCAAAACAGTATGTGCCTTGGTTCCATCCTCCATCAAAATCACTTCCTTTCCATCCCTGAATTATTGGCGATAAGTTAGACATTGCACAGAAACAGGGAGAATATTTTCCATGAAATATTTTCCATTAACAGATATTGCTGAGCAAAGTGAAGTTGGCCTTTTCCGCGACTGCTCACTCCGCCAGCTACCATGATTTTTAAGTCGAATTTTGGAGTCAAGTCAAAGGCGCTTCATTCATTACAAGTTGTTATACATTTTCAAAGAATATAAAGCAAATCGAAAAATAAAAATACTAAAAATTCATTATCTCTCTAAATTTATTCATTATCAAGTTAAAAACATTTAATCAAAAAACAATATCAAATTCAATTTAATTAAATATATTGATACAATTGGAAAAGGAGAAAAAATCAACCATCGTTATTCAAAAATTAATTATAATACTAACACAACAGTGAACTTTTACCCTACAACTAATATGTTATAACCTAATTCTAATCAAATTCAATCAAAAAACTTTATTTTATATTAATACAATGCTAACATCATATTCCTAACCTAAACGTTAAATCTTACCTCTAAACCTAATAAAATAAAATAACATACATATAAAGGGGTTTCCATTAAGGACATAACAACTTTACCTATTAATAAAACAAAGAAATATTTAATATATTGAGTTCGTATTTATTGTGGGTGTAGTGCAAGCATTAAATTTTATGAATGAAATTCGATTTCGGTCATGTGACCACCACGAGCCCGTTTACAGCAGTCGATTCTTCAGAATCAATACTCCACCACTCTGGCATACATTTCGACCGGAATGCTGACAATTTCGCATTGGATGTTGTCTTTGGGATCTCTAAAGTTGCTGGCTTGTTGGCATCGACCAGTGACTTGATATAGCTCCACAAAAAGGAATCCAATGGCGTTAGATCACATGAACGAGGCAGCCATTCATCCGGCCCATTTCTCGAGATAACACGTTCACGAAATTAGCCTTTCAATAAATCGATTGTGAGGCGTGTTGTGTGGCTAGTTGTTAAAACTGCATATCGTTCATGTCAAGTTCATCCAATTCTGGTCACAAATAATCTTTCAACATACCACGATAGCGTTCTCTATTGACGGTGACATGACGGTCGTTTTCATCCACGAAAAAAATACGGCCCTATCGCACCTTCGACATGAAAACCGCATCAAATAGTATTTTTCTCAGATGCAACGGTGTCTCAAGAAGCACCTGTAGGTTCGTTGCTGACCAATAATGCATATTTTGCTTATTAACAAAGGCATTGACCCAGAAATGAGCATCATCGCTGAAGATGATTTTTCGATAAAATTCTTCGTTTTCTTAAAGCTTTGCCAGATCTCACTTGGCATTTCGAATGATCAAGTGGCTTTAGTTCTGGAGTCAATTTTATCTTGCAACCATGTAGGCCAAGATATTTTCACAAAATACGCCACAGTGTCGTTTGAGCGATGCCAAATTCTTGAGATCGGCGTGAAATCGACTGATTTGGCTCATTTTGAGTCGATGCACTTACGGCTGCGTCATTTCCTTCGCTTCAAGCGGTACGACGTTTTTTTCTTTGGCGCCAGAACTTTTTGGACTCGAACTCATCCACACAGCCTGTTGGGTGGGACGATTATTACGGAAGAAAATTGGACTAAGTGCTCTTAAATTTGCAACTACCGACTCAGAATTTCGGTATTAATTTTAATAATTTCCAAACGTTGCTGGTTCGTGAACTTTACCCTGACGAAAATGTTGACTTTAAACAACGTTTTAACATTAAAAGCTCATTAAAAAAGTTTAAGAGTGCGTTCATATAAAGATACGAAATTGTTACATCCCTAATGGAAAACCCTATACCTATCCTAAATATTGAAACCTATTCCTAATTTTTAACATAAACAAACAACATTGAATGTAGCAATAATGAGCTGAAACTCAAAACGAAATAACGAAAAAAACACCAAATCAAAAAATAAACACGTATAATTTAGACATTGTCATTCAGCCGCCAATACCTAGATTGCTCTACCTCAGTTCGACCAGCCTCAACACATCTAGCAAATGAGTATCTTCGTTGAAATTGTTGATCTCGTGAACTCAAATTCGGAGGATATTTTGCCTTCTTATCGGTGGCCCGTCTTTATATGTGATATATACTAGGGATGACGTCAGAATCAAAAGCATGTCGATTCATGTTCAAATATACGAATGCTTCAAGAGAAATGAAGCCAATAACGAGACAAGTCTCAATATACCCGTCCTCTGTATGGTGGAACGACTGTGAAATCCCCAGGGGTTTTCGCTCATAGTTACAAATCTTGCGATATGATTCCGAAAAAGCTTCAATAGAAAGATATCGACACTCGTCACTTTAGGAGTTTGATAAATTTTTCTATTCGATATATAGTGCTTCCAATCCGTCTCAGGCTTTCTGTACAAACCAGTACATGCACGAAGACATTTCTTTTTGAAAACTCTTAATCTTTCCATAGAACTAGCACTCTGGTTGTCCCAGATCTGGTATCCATGTGTCAAAACTGGTCGAAACAGGGAATTGTAACAGATAACTTTGACCTTTTGATCAATATACCTGGAATGAAAGGGTTATCGAAAGGGCCATGACTACTTTTTGTGCTTTACTGAGCAGGACATATTCAGTATAGTACAGATACTGATTGTGATGAACGCTAAAGTATCAAACACAGAATTTATGTAGAACCCGTTTTGAACGACCCACACCAGCCATAATGTGGAAATCCTTCCAATTACGTTTCAGGTCTTGACTGACCCCCTGCAGCGTTGTCCGAAACAAGATTGTTTTGCACTTTTGCGCATTAATTCACATTCGCTAATTGTCTGTGTACAGGTACACATCATTGAACATGTTTTGAAGATTGCTCTGAACTATTGTAGCTTTTCGGTCTGCCGTATAGATGATCAGATTATCAGCAAACGCTACCAATGATCTCGTTGACGAGATGTTAAAATCAAAGCTGTTCAATAGCTTGCGAATGAATATTGAGAAGAGCAGGGGCGCAGTAACTGTTCCCTGCTGTAGTCCATTCAAGACCTTGAAGTCGCGCATTGTCGTCAGATTTCCATCAGTGACAACAAATGATTTCCCGTATAACATATTGCACATCATGGCGAAAAGGTGACTGGGGAACCTATCCTGAAGGAGTTAAAGAACTAGTCTATCTAACCACACCATATCGAATGCTTTTTCCATATCAATGTGACACGCTCCAACACATTTTTTGTTGTTTAATTTCCAACACATGTCTGAGGTTACTTTCGTTATCGCATGCATGGTCGAATGCCTGGCACAAAAACCAAATCGGCAATTCGGCATTAACTCATATTTCTCAATGTGGGCGTTTAATGCTTTGTTGAGTATCACTTCAAACACCTTGCTGATGTTAGACAGCAAGCTGATTAGGCGATAGCTTTTAGAGCACGAAGATTCTTTTTCTTCAAGTTCGGAAATACCTTGGCCATATCCACTCATTTGGGAAATATGAATTGCTCAACATGTTGTTGAACAACATGCAATAATTTTTAAAAGCAACCTCAGGCGAATGTCGGAGAACTATGTTTGGATTACCGTCAATACCGCATGAGTTCTTGTTGTTTATCCTGCTAAATATGAAACACAAGTCTTCATAGCTGACAAAATAATCAATAAGATATCATAACGAGGTATGAGGTCAGATGTCAATGTTTCATTGAAATGAAGAATTGATTCGCCATTCAGGCTTGATTTGAAGTCGGAAGGTTTTGCTTCAACTGCCTCTGAAAGTATTTGATTCCCTCTCTCAGGGTTTGGTAGATGAACCAATTCGAAATGAGTTCCAATCAGGTCAAGTTTCTGCAATCCATCACATATAATCCTGTTTCCATTTCTATCCGGAGTCGTAATATCAATTTCGATACCAGCCCTATCGAAAAGATTTATCTCATCACTAGCGACTTTAAGATTCGATACCTTCACTCGAGACTTCTTACGGAATAAGCTATTCAGTTTCGTGAAAACGCCATCTGAGTGCTGTGGGCTAATACCCCTCAGTTTTTCCGCCCAGTTATTGCTGACCTCACTCCTGAAGTATGAACGGATTAAGTTCCGGGCATTCTTCAAGTGTAATTTAAACAAAGCTAACGAGGGATGGTTGGAGTCCAAAATTCGCCGATAAATATTGTTGACGCCTGTGAGAAGAAGGCTTTCCAATCTTTTCAACCTTGCGAAGGTTGGTGTTTCGATGTTTAACCATGGGAACTACTTTTTCAATCATTTCCAACTTCATCTTCTCAACTTCGGCAAACAGAGATCTATTTCATCGTTAGTTGGATACCTGTCACTAGGAACCATTGACATCAGGAGAAGGACTTTGCTTCTGGTAATCCCGATTAAACTGCTTTTGAAACTTTCCCTAATCCGTTTTTTTTTTAAATTCAACCGATGATTTTCATGTTGAACTGTAATGAGGAAGACATCATTCCTTTGATGATTGATTTCCATTGCGATTGCGTTATGGTCGCTATTGTAAGGAAGCATCTGCTGAATTCAAGTCTTGTATCAGCAGTGCAGAGGTCAAATTATGAATTTGTCCTTGGACAGACAGTGAAATTTTGATAACGGACACAAAGAGATTCAATGTTTTTGAACTCGACTTTTCCAATATTTTAGAAACAAAAGGGGCAAAATAGGGGAGGTGGCACTGGGATATAGGTTCGAACTATATCCCGGTCCTTGGGTGGACAGTGAATTCAAAATCCTTTAATGTCATGGAGTGCCATGACATCATGTTCAGTGAGAACCATGATGTCAGGCTTTTGTTTGACAAGGAAGTCCAAGAGACAGTCACGTTAGTGTAGACTCAAATAGAGTTAACGTTGATCGAGATGCGATGAAGCCTATCCATGGGAATGTGACTGGATGACAAGTAATTTTGAGGCATTTAAAAGCCCTAAACGCTGAAAAACAAAGTTAATTTTGGAATCCTGTATATCTATTCTCTCCAATAAAGAATTTATTTGCTGATAAATTTTAAAAAGCCGCTCATTATTGCCACTTACATTATTTAATGTTATTTACATTGTCTGCAGGTCCACTAGCAGCAAGTGCAAATGACACCCCGGGCTTGAAGAAGCTATTATGAGAGGGCATAATTGGTAGCCGAATGACCGAAACTTTGGCACCTATAGCATTGGTTGACCTCGCTCTTTTGGAGGCGTTGCCACCTCACCACACGGAAGATCAAGTACATTGTTTTTTGAAGGACACTTGCACTGCTTTTGCTTGGAATTTGGTCTTAGTAAAGTGGCAAATTTTTACGTTCCACGATCGATCTCCCTATTGCGAAGTCTTTAACTGCAATAAATTCTGCTTCTGGTGCAACTTCTTGAAGCACCTCAAAGAGATCGACTGTGCCCTCTCCGCATTCCAGCAAAAATGGCTGGTTTTTCTTGCTCTAGGGGGATGTACGTAAAGTGCGGAACCTCTCCAGAATTCAACGCACTTTTTACTCGTACTGTCTGAAAGTCAACCAGTGACTAAGTTTCAATCGTCAGTTTTACTTAAACCATTTAATTTATTTTCGGCAGCCAAAAGCCGAACCATATCTTTGCCAGTTTGCCCAAATACATTTATTGGTAGGCCTTTTTCTTTCTTTTGATTAATATTGACAAACCGACCAGCAGACAAAACTTTTGATTTTTTCTCCTTATTTTCAATTTTTAAATATTCGAAAAATGCATTATCAGGTTTAGTAAATCAAATATCAGAATTTTTGTTACCTTTGTCCTCTTCAATGTCCAGTGAATCGTCTAGCCTAGTTAGCGCTGCATAATAGTTTGTATAGGGTTATCCATTTTACGCTTGGGAAAGTAAAGCTAAAGAAAACACAAAAAATATTCAGATAGAAACAAAATTTTTCATTCAGTATAAAGATTAGACTTTGCCATTTAACTTGAAATACAACATCATTCAAATATCTTCCATGGGACCTCTTACAGGCCTCAATCCTTTTGAGGTAATTTTCAATGACTTTTCGGCACATTTCTGGCAGTATCTCAAGATTTTGAGGATTGTTCGCGTAAAAACGATCTTTCGCGTAGCCCCATAAAAAGAAATCCAAAGGTGTTACGTCGCAGGATCTTGCGGGCCAATTGACATCACTCGATCTCGAAATTACGCGTCCTGGAAATTTCTCTTGCAAAAGTGCTCGATTAGCTTGTATTGTGTGGCTTGTGGCTCCGTCCTGTTGGAACCACAGGCTCTCCAGATCATAATCTTCAATTTCTCTCCAAAAATAATCGGTTAACATCCGTCCATAGCGATCAGAATTGACTGAAAGGGCTCTTCCTTGATCGTTTTCAAAAACAAGGCGGGCCAATAACACCACCAGACTATAATGCACATCAAACTTTTTCCGGATGCAAATGTCTTTCTGCGATCACCTGAGGATTTTGAAATTCTGTTTATTTACGTAACCACTAAGCGAAAAATGAGCCTCATCACTAAAGAAAATTTTGTTCGAAAAATCGTTATCAATGGCTTGTTGTTCAATCACCCAATTTGCATACATTCTGCGTTGTGTATGGTCTTGAGGCTTAAGTTCTTGAGTGAAATGGATTTTGTATGGATGGAGATGCAAATCCAAATGCAAAATCCGCCACAATGAGCCGTAAGACAAGTCCAAATGTTGAGCACGTCGAGGAATCGACAAACTCGGGTCTTCCTCCAAACTTTGAGCAACGACAGCGGCTTTTTCAGCAGAGCGAATGTTGCGATGATGCACAGGCCTTGCAATATCGATAAACGATCCATTCTCTTCAAATTTTCTCACTGTATTCGCAATTGATTGCTGTGTAGGTCGATTATGTCGACCGTAAAAGGCTCCTGAAGCCCTATTTGTTGATACAGCAGAATCACCATTTTTATAATAAAATTTAATAATTTTAGCGCGTTTTTAGACTGTTAAACGATCCATATTTCTAAATGGCAAACCTTCAACTCAAAAAAAACATGCTTTGGACGACATTTAATTCTGACAGATGTCAAATGGCAGGGTTAAACTTTCCCAACCACGAAATGGATAACCCTGTACTGACGTTTGCTACGCCTGTGCTGAGGACATCTTCTTGATTAGGTTCCTGTTATGGTTTCTTAAGTTTTTTGTCTTCGGTTGCTTTTAACCTTACTTCTTTTTCTTATTTGGTTTCTTTTTCTTTGTTGAAAGTTAATTTGCCAACTAGTTTTTCTTTTAACTGGATCCAAAGTCTGAGTTTCTCTCTCATACTTCTCCATTTTTTCACCAGCCTTGACTAGTTGTTCGATTTCGACGACTGATAAAATGTTCAGTTTGTCTTTTTCTTCATTGTTCTCGAATCTTCACTTTAACTTTTTCTCGCCTGTCATTGTTGGCGATGGACATGATAGTTCTGTTTGATTACTGAAGCCATCGGACTCCTCAATCTCGCTGTTTTTTGCAGCGAGATTCGAGGGAATGTTCATAAACCGGGATCGCCCTTGAATATCTTTCCGCTTTTTGAGACTTCTTCAGAAGTGAAACTTCAGGTATTCATAATTGTTCGAATAATTCGACGGTGATGATTGATTAATTCCCGACTTACTTGAAAAATTATTTAAATTTTGAAAATTATTGACAGGAGCGATTAAAAACACGTCTGTTCCCAACGACTGCTAGACGTGGAATCTGTCCTATTCTTCGGTTGGGTTTTGGATGCAGTTGAATCCATGACTCGTCCGTAAAAATGGTGTTTGCACCACGGGCAATCCCATCGGCAAATTCGAGTTTTTTTAATGTTTTAAGCAAAAATTCATCCGATTTCGAATGTTATTTTCAGAAAGTAGAGGTTTTTTGCGTTGCCTATAGGCTTACCGGCCCCAGTTGGTGGACCGAATGCATCGCTGAAAAGTTCCTCTCGACTCGTTTTAATTGGCCTCCAAAGAGTTGTCAACCCGTTTCGTCACTGTTCGTCTTCCCACTCCTGGTCTATTTTCAGCCAATGTTCGAAATCTGCTTGCGCTGAAAGTACCGACAGTCGACCACTTCGTAGCATATCCTCCACGTTTCCTACCTCGGCAATGTATATTTTTTTCACTGTGAGCTGACCCAAAGCATTCGTCATTTGTCGCTGCAGCTGTACCCCAATCGATGCTTGTTCCGAATCGCAATACGTTTTTGAATTCAACTACTTACCATTATCGTCGTAAATTCCAGTTGAATCCGTTGAAGATTCACGAAATTTTTAGAGTTTCTACAAAAGATCGTTAAAATTAAGGTCTTTCGATAAATTTGACACTTTCACTTCAAGTAACTGAACCTGAATGAATAAAATTTTATTTTCAAACGCCTTTTTACTTTACAGGAGTTAACATCTAATGCTAATAAAAAAATACCCAAGTAATGCCGGGTCTGCATATTTTACTTGTAATTAGGCGTACCTACAAATCCTCGTCGATTTTCTAACCTGTTTATGCTGACACTTAAATAAAAGTCATTATTTTCGTATTATCGTTTACGTTTATGTTTCCACTCTTATGGAAATTAATAAAAGTGATGCAGCTGTAAGAATATTCAAAGTGGGTGTCAACATTTTTGAATAACGTTTTTTCCCGATAAATTTATTTGGGCTGATTTTTTATTTCGAAAGTCACAAAATTTTGCGCCACCTTGAGATACTCTTCGATCTTCACCATTTCCCAACATCATGTTAGAAATTGAGCCTTAAACCTCGGCTAATATCTGGCATTACTTCTGGCTCCGAAAAAGATCCCGGACCGAAACCTGCCTCTATTGGAAATTTCATACCTTTCCAATTTAGTACGAGGGTAGATTTTATCCAATTCGCGGACCATTACGTTATTAGTTTCACTCATCCTTGGTGCAGTTCGACTTCAAAACACGCTCTACTCTATCCATAAGCCAGTCGTTGATATGACGTAGCCAATTTCCGAGATAGTTCGGTTCCTTTTACTTCTGTCTATCAGGAGGAAACTTAATAGAAGTAAAAGGGACGGAGCCATTGCTTCGGACAGAAATTATTTTCCCATTTTAATGAACGGCAAAGTTCTTACGCTCGAAGCAGTTCTCTAGTTTTTAACGATAGCTAAGACCCTGGTGCTCAGCCGATATTTGCCATTCCTAAGCGTTCAATGCAACAAAGTCAGAGCTGCAGTAGAACGAATCCCTAAGTTGAGTTTTGCCCAACTTAAGTTGTCGTGGTCTTTTCAGTCATTACTTTTAAAGGGATATTCACAAATGTCTGTAACATCCTTAAGTCAACTCTTTGGGTTTAGTCGGGGTGGATGCTTGAAATTCTCAGCCGATACTTCTCAGTTTCCTACTAAATAAAATGTTAAATCAGTAGAACGAGAAAGCATCAAACCACTTCTTGAAAACTTCTTATTGACAATTCGAGTGCCAGCCCCTAGTGAGAGTTAGGCCGAGCGTCTACGACGACCAACCGAAGGGAGACACCGAGTGACGAGCCGGCGCGTGAGAAACATCGAGCCAGTTGCGGTACTTTGAAGGGTTAAATATATGTATTAAACAAACGTGAGTCTTTTAATTCGAGAACCCCTCGTCCACTCCTGGCCTTCCCTGACAGACCGGAAGCGGGGTCTATCGAATTAATCGCGGTAGTGTGGTATAAATCGAGAAAACGCGAAAGTTATCCAGTTCCGATCGCTTATTCGTCCGGTGCAACAAGTTTCAACGTGCAGAAATTTGTTGTACGCTACAATGTCATTCGTTTGTATGTGGCGTCGTCCCCACCTGCTTTCGCATCGGCGTTATACGCTTTGTCACTGTGAATTTTCCCAGGGGCCGGTCAGCTGAGCTGAGGCCTGTCGTATTCAAAAAATAAAACAAAAAGAAACTAAAATTTCCAACGCACGTGTTCTTTTACGCATTTCAGAACATGCTAGTGCTTCTAGATCCTAATAAAAAAACTAAAGGATTGTTTTTCTGCAAAGTTATTGATTTTTTGAGATCTAGTAATCCTAAAATCTCTCATCAAAGCATATGTTTATATTCGCGCCAATCCTCGCGTCAGCATTTACCACCTACCTGCTGCCGAGGATTTATGGTTCGTTCTTCGGCTTGTATTCGAAGTTTTCCGGAGGATAAATTGAGTGTGGATACTATGTGAGTATCCTATGTTGGCGAGTTCCTCGCACGCCGCCATTCGTTTGCGTGTGGTGCAGTCCACACACACCGCCACCGCTTGCCTGCCGTACGCCATTTGCAGTCGCCTTCGTCACCGCCTGTTTGTGCATCACCGTTGCATACCTTGCAACAGTGTGCACACACGCCGTGTAACTGTCAAATTCCTCGCACACCGCCATTCACCTTGTCTGGATACGCCGCCGAGTTACTAATTGCAGCTACGGGAATTTTGATTAGTCAACGTTCAATAAAGGGTAGCTCGTTTCCTTAGAAGTAAACCTAACCGTTTTTGTTCACTTCGCTCTTCATCTTACCTAGTGTTTTCGAAGCGTGGCTCTCCTGTCCACCATGCCACCAGTCAAGATCAATTCGTTAATCGTCGCTAAGCTGGAGAAGCAGTTGAGGACGTGTGGACTCGACAGTATCAGCAATTAAACCGCCCTTGTATTACGTCTAACTCAGGCAATTGTAAATTACCAGATTGAAACGGAAGAGACAGAGGCCACTGAGGTATCGCAAAGGCACCAAATAATTGCGAATCTTGCAGGCGTAGTCGATAAATAGAGTACCGACGACCGTTTATTGAGCGAGAATCAGCGTTCCGTTCAAACGTCAACACCTCTGCCTGAAAACGCAACATCGAATTTGTTCGCTGGCAAGCGCGAGGGATATAATGGATCTTATACCCGACTTCGATCCACAAACAAATACTGCTTTATCTGTGAGCGCCTTCATTAATCTCATAGTAATATTAAAAGCCGCGTACGTGTGGGACGATAATTTAGTTACTTTCGTGATACAGGCCAAACTAAAGGGCCCTGCTAAAGTGCGGCTAGACTCGACTGGCGAAGTTCTCGTGATTTTTGCTCAGTTTTCGAGGGAATCGCTACAAACGTTTCCTTATCGCGACCTCAAATCAATCGATAAAACGTCTGACTATGAGGCACACCATGAAATTTTTGAAGTCAAATATAATATCAACGAAAACATTGCCATCATTCTGCATATACTTCAAAGCAAACATGAAATCACTCCAGATCATGCTAATTGTTCGATTCTATTAACCAATATTTTTTCATTGTCTTACTCAGTCTCTCTTTCATTCCATTACGCATTTACAAAAAAAGGAATGTGTCGATCAATGTTGTTCGCTAATTATTGTATTTCACCGGAAACGAAGAGACTTATAGAGAACTTTGAAAGTTATTTCAATATTTAAATTAAATCACTTCACTCAATCAAAGTGCGTTTACCTTCAGCACTCAGTATAATGATCCTATTAATATCACTTGCAGTCAAGTATTCAATAAAAGCAGTAATCCGTAAAACCATCAAATTTAGTTTTTATCGTTTTATTCAATTCCCTCTATGATTTCGCTCCCGCACAATCATTAGTTGAACTTCACAAAAAAAATTATCTATTTTTCTTGCATTTCAATTTGCTATCCCGCTTAGAATATAGTTCCAACAAAACTCTTCCTACCGCCCGACTGACCCAAAAATCCTCTTCGATCCAACCAACCTTTGTTCTGAAAAATTCGCTGCCGTCGCGTCCCCGTTACTGGTGAACTTGTTCGGGTTCAACATACTCGAAACCGTTATATCTATTGCATCTTCGGAAAATACAACATTCCCACCTACATTCCAGCTGATTTGCACATAGTTATGATGATACAAAGCGCCATAACATCTATGTACAAATGATCATTCGCTCCGAAATGCTGCCATTTAACAAAAATTAAAAAGATTTTTTCTTGTCCCCGAGTGAACTCGAACTCACGATCTCAGCGAACTGCAGATTGGGAGTCCAGCGTACTACTACCTATACATCGCAAGCTTTTATGTTGGGAAGGTAGAAATCACAACAATTGTTGATACTCCCTTCGCCCACCAGAGATTGAACGATCAAATTCCAATTGGTAAAATGCTTGCATCAATATCATTGTAATGGGCAAGTTGTTATACGCTTGAGCTGGTACAAGCGTCATAGAGGAATAAGATGATATTGATTACTATATGATTGCTGTCCCATTGCAATGAATGAATAGGTACAACAAGTACTATGGGGGAAAATTGAATTTACAATTGAAAAGAGAAAAATTAAGTTGTTTTATTAAAGAAATTAAATACGTTGGGAAGAATTTGAAATTTCTTTAATTCAGATGAAAAGTATGATTTTTGTTAATAAAAATAATAGGGAAAATTTACAAGTAGTTGTAAAAGAAAATTACGGAAGGGAAAATAATTAAATATTTTAAAGAAATGTGTGCCCAAGGGATTCAGAACTTGATATTAATGAAGTTTGGTTTAATGAACAAGAGAATGTCGACAATGGACCGAATCCGCAACATCCGCCGTACAGATTTTCCAGAAAAATCCGGACATGTTTCTACTGTTGTAAGGAATGCCATTAAAACCTGCGCCCGTTGTTATTCCGCTGCATAAGCACTTGAAACCCACTGCCGGCTCAATGTCTTATCGGCGTTGATAACAAGGTCAAATGAGTACTTCTCCTGGGTTTATAGGACCCGAGGAGTAAACATAAGCACCATAAGGCGATCATCTATGGTATGGTGAGCTCTTGAGCCTAAAGCATGCTTGTCGATCTTGAAAAAGGTGGGGATACCCAAAATATCTTTTATTAGTGTCCATCTTCTTTAATGACAATGGCCATAGTCTTTAAGGATGCAAGAGTTAATTCGCCTCTCTATTAGATTTTTTAGGCTACGGGAAGATTAAATGAGTACGATGGGCTGAGTGCTTGATAATTGCTAAATGCAGGCAAATTGAAGAAGATATTGTGTGGGGGAAACCACAAAACAATTGAATTATAAAAAATAAATTGCAACATGTAACGCTGGGGCGATAAACATTTCGAATTGACTTACACTTAGTTATTTTCGGATTGTCTGGAAAAATTCAGAAATAGTGTGTCGTCAACATGTTATTGTGTCAATGAACAAAGTCAACAAAGATTTAATGAAATGGTGGTAATTTCAAGTTGATGATAAGTTAATTTTACTTTTTGTTACTCAACCGAACAGTTTTATTTACGCAAACTGAGGTATTGATCGAAGAAAATTGTTTTAAACCTTAAATTCTTTACAAAGTCCTTCTAGTATAACATAGCAATCCACTTTACCCGACAAAAATTATATCAATTACTTAACCGTACTTATGAAATAAAGAAATGCATATGATGAAAAAACTTCTTTCAATTTGTCAATGTCATTGAATTTCAGTTGGTTCATTTTTTGTCGCTCAAGGTTGATGGCGGTCAATTACGAAGAAATTTTCAGACATAAGTACAAGAGTGAAATATACTCGTATAGACATGCCGGTTGAGTATGTACACACATATGATGGACATTAAAAGCGATTGAACATGTGTAGAAAATAAACGGGGAAATATAATCAATTTCAATGAGATAAGATATTAACTAAATGACGACGTCTCTCGATTAAAAGCCTTCCAAGTGATGAAATTGTTCTGATTATTCTTATCAGCAATGTCATCGATTAAATTAGCGACAATGCAAGTAAGTTCGCTAACATTTGATTGAATGTATTGTTTACTTTGGTCTTGATTAATATCTCATGTGAGTCATTGATAAATTGGGGTGTGCTAAAATTTAAATTTAAACATTTAATGCAAGAATAATAAATTATCATTTATCTGGCAATGTATGGCTAATTCATGTTTATTTCGCTCTTCTGATTCCTTATTTTATAAAATTCAATATTTAAATTGCTTCAGAGTTTCTTTCCGTTTATCTTAGTCGCCATAAGCCATGGCTTATTGACTTTAAAAGAAATATTCATTGATTTCAAATTGCATAATTACATGTGCATACTTTAACAGTAAACCCCACCTTGAACTAACAAATTCAATGCCTCAATTTTCATTTCAACACTTCTAAAGCGATTTTTTCACGAAATGCTCGTTCAATTTCAGAGGAGCAATATTACGTCTCAGTTGGGATCTTTATTACTAACATTCATTCTGTCTCTTCCAATAAACATTTGTTTTCGTTGTTTCTATTCCACCTACTTGTGCCTTCTTGTCACATCATTGTGGAAATAATGTCATTTAATCTAGTGCTGATGTAAGGTGAAATGGCGACAAAGATATTTACTACTGGTCAATGGAGGAATTTATGGTATCATATGCAGCAAGGGATGTGGTAGCATGTGTTATCATAACGTTCGCTTGGAAATGGTGAAGGGCTGGGTCAACGTTTTAGGAAACCTTATAGATACACAATTTATAGGCAGTCCATTAAACCTAGCTAGATCAATAAACTATTGAGCTTTATTTGCGCTGTTCGAAGAATTTCAATCAAGTTATTTAAGGGGAAATCCAATAAGCGTGAAGCCTTTACAGCAATTTAATAAACATTCATTCGTTGCGCTTTCTCTAAAGCCTCGAAAAGTGCTGTAGTTTTACGAGGGTGGTTCAAATATGATGGAAACAAACGCTGTAGATGGTGCGCATGTATGTTCGCCTAAATATGTGCTAGCTGGGTCCCGTACAAACAGTGTGGCATAGTTTTCGTCGGGAGTGCACGTTTCACGCGCGTGCTACAACCATGAGTGAGAGTCAAGTCCCGACCGCCGTTGCGCAACGTATTGTCATTCGTTTTTTATAGTGAGAAGGCGTTAAAAACACGGAATTTTTTCTGCGTTTGAGAAATCAACTCGGTAGTGAGTGTCTGAGTAGGGCTGCTGTGTTTAAATGGGCCAAAGAATTCAAGGATGGTCGCGAAACCGTCGAGAATGAGCCGCAAGGTCGTCGAATGCGAACCAGCATCACACCAGACAACATTTGCCACGTAGGACAACTCATTTTGTAGGACCATAGGATGACTGTTCGAGACATTTCGGCTGAACTCGGCACAGTATTGGTAGTGTAGAGTCTATTATCCACGAACACCTTCAATTTCGCAAAATAACGTCGCGATGGGTTCCTAAACTGTTGAGCTTCGAGCGGTTGGAAGTTTGTCGCCGCTTGCTGAAGTGATACGAGGTGGAGGGGGACGGATTTTTAACGCCAACCTTCACTACAGACGAGACATGGGTACACTATTACACTCCCGTAAGCAAGGTTTCATCTAAAGAGTGGAGGAGGAAAGAGGAAGCGGCGCCAGTCAAAGCAAAGACAACCAGGTCCGCGGGTAAGGTTATGTGTACTTTGTTCTGGGACCGGCGAGGCGTGCTGTACGTCGATTTCCTGCGCACTCAACGTTCCATCAATGCTGCATACTACTCTAATCTTATCCCGCTTATCGTTCGAAACGGAGAAGCATTCCAGCACGAAGTGCGATTCTTCTCCAGGACACCACGTGCCCTCATACCACGTGTCTCACACTCGATACAATATCGGGATTGAAGTGGGAGGTACTGAAACACCCCTACAATCTGGATTTATCACTCTGCGACTACCACTACCAAACTAATTTCGCAAAGGCAGAAAAATTTCTGTGTTTTTAACACCTTCCCACACTAAAAAACGAATGACAATACGTTGCGTAACGGCGGTCGCCACTTGACGTTCACTCATAGTCGTACCACGCGCGTGAAACATGCACTCCCCACGAAAACGATGCCACACTGTTCGTAAGGGACCCAGCTATCACATACTCAAGCCACAGCCTTCAAAACATGCATGCGCGCCACCTACAGCGTTTCTCTCTATCATATTTGAACCGCTCTCGTATAATGACGGCAACCGTGAATGCCAGTAGTAATTATTCTTTTCGTACCTTTTAAAATCAAATCAAATGAAATTTCTGATGTTTCTATTGATGTTTTTTTTTATATGTCGCAAGCAGCTTTCAGTTATTTGACAATGCACCCCGCTTCTCGAATAAGTCGGTCGAGGGCCTTCGTGCGTTCTGGCGTTGCTTCTTCAGAGTGGTTCTTGCGCTTCGACTCTAATACTTCAGTCGCTTGTGTGACCAGAGGTTGAGCGTCACCTACTCGTAACAGCGAAACTTATCCTTCCTACATCTTTGCGCTGTCTTCCATTGTTGTCACGTAATGTTCTAGTTTCTGCTCCTTTCATACAGGGCGCTCCGAGTAGCGCATAGTTTTTTTTATTGGATACAGCTCTATCCACCTTTTATACCATAATTTTTGACGCCGTTGAATCATTCATACCCAAAATAAAGAAAGAAGACAAAATTTCAGAACCGTGGCTAGGGAGCGATCTCAGGCGTTTACGTAACCAAAGAAATAAACTCTACAAGCTCCTTAAAAAGAAGAATGATGCTAGCGATGAGATTAAGAGTAAATATAACGATCTTGTTCTAGAATTTTAACTTAAATCCCAAGATGCATATCAATCGTATGTTAACGTTGTAGCGGAGGAAACTATTTCTAATCCTGAAAAATTTTTTGACTTTGTAAACCTTAAGTGTAAAACTTAAGGCTAGTACATCTCATCTAGTACAGAACAGATCTGTGAGTTTTTTGCAGACCTTTTTTAGCATGTTTACTCCAATCTTGCTACTTTACCAGACCTAGAGCCGACAGAAATAGCATAAGGATCCTTATAGAAAGCGTTTCGATTACTGAAGATGAAATTTTCCAAGCCATTGAGAACCTTGATTTGAATAAAGTACCTGGCCTAGATCTGATTCTACCCTGCTTTTCAGCCCTCGGTAAAAGTGAACTGATTAGACCCCTCTTCATTATTTTTATTAAGTCACTATCTAGTGGTATCCTTCCTAAGCTTTGGAAACCATCCTTCATAATACCAATACATAAAAAAGGTGAAAAGTGGCTTGTGGTGAACACAGGGAGATTGCCATCTTGTCTGCTATGCCAAAACTGTTTGAAAAAATTATATGTAGTAAAATTTTTCCCCTTTTTGAACTATTTCTTAATGAAGAGCGATAGGGCTTCCGTAAAAACAGATCAACTACCACTAATCTAATCACCTTGACGTCAGATATTCTTAGTGGAATGGAGCAGGGAAATCAGGTTGATGCCATGTACACAGATTTCAGCAAAGCATTTGATAGAGTGAACCATGAAATTTTGTTAAACAAACTCCGTAGCTTCGGCATATCCGGCTCACTATTCAGCTGGATTCAGTCCTATTTGAAAAACCGCACCCGATTTATCAAGTTTCAAGGTCAGGTGTCACGTGAGATCAATGTCGCCTCTGGGGCTCCCCAGGGCGGTCATCTCCGTCCACTTCTATTCAATATTTTCATCTCAGATCTTTCAAAAGGGCTGTTTGATATTCCGCACCTTTTTTATGCCGACGACCTCAAACTTTATCACAGAATACCGTCTTTAACTGATGTATCTTTTCTCCAGTCCAAATTAATCACCCTTAAACAATGTTGCGATGTGAATACCTTAAACATAATTCGGAAAAATGTCTCGTAATAAACTTCAAGAAAAAAGAATGTCATACACAATTATGAAATTAATAACACACAACTGAGAAGACCTTGGCATAGTCTTAGATTCCAAACTCAGATTCAACCTTCACTATGATGAAGTACTGTGTAAAGCTAACAAACTGCTAAGTTTTATTAAGCGGAGAGCGAAAGAATTTATAAATATTTGGCCAGCAAAATCATTGTTCACCTCGCTAGTCCGCCATATTCTCGAATACGGCTGTATAATCTGGGACCCTATATACGAAATCTATAGCCGCAGACTTGAGCCTGTACAAAAACAATTTTTGCTTTTTGCGTTAAGATCTCTGTACTACCCGACTTCTTTTCATAATCTACCATCTTATGAGGGTAGACTTCGAACGTGTAACCTGACATCACTCGCTTCCAAAAGAGTCGCTTTGTCTGCATGTCTACCCTTCGACGTCTTAACGTGTAATATTCAAGTTCCGTTTTTGTCCGACAAGATTCACTTTCACGATCCTGTTAGAGTCACTAGGCACATTCGCATGTTAACCACAAGTATGCATCACATTATCTTTGAAGCCATTTGCTGCGGCTTGATTCTTGGGGTTTATCTTCCCCACGCTTGGCTCCTTATTTTGGTGCGAAAGCGAACAACGGTCTACGCCTGAGCAGATTTTCTCTGTCGGGCCCTAGATTGCTTATAGATGTATCTATTATAGAAGCAAAGCTTGCACTCAGGAAGCTTGATTGAATTTTGCTCAGTTAAGGGCTACTACGAAAAAGAAATAAAACTGGCACTGAAAATGTACTTTAGTATTTTAGAGAGCTCCTCGTTTACCAATAACGTAAAGCCTTTCTGGTCTTATATTAGATTGTTCAAATCTTTGCATAGCATTCCCCATACCATTCATTGGGATCATGTTGTAGCTTCAACTCCTCAAGCAATTTTGGCCTTGTTTGCACTGTTCTTTTCTTCTACCTTCTCCGTATCAGCGTCAACTCATTCCTCGTAGAACAAATCTACAAATCACCCTCTATTCCTTTATTCGCTTTCTATGGATTACACAAAAGGTGAATCCTTAATAAATTCTCTTAATCCTATTGTAAGTCCTGGTCCAGATGGACTGCCCAATATATTGTATTTAAGTCACTTGCATCTTCTACAAGTGTTCCCCTATCCCATCTCTTTAATTTTAGTCTTTGTTCTGGAACCTTTCCGACATGCTGGAAAGGAACAAACATTGTTCCGATTTTTAAAACTGGTGATCCTGCATCCGTGACTAATTATTGTCCTATATACCTACTGCCTTACTTCTCGAAGTTGCTGGAGCTCCTGGCTCACAATCGACTGTCTGATTTACTGATTTCAATGATAACAACTCAACAACATGATTTCTTCAAGGGTCGATCAGCAACAACTAATTTAATTTAATTTACTGATTACATTGCAAATGCTTTAGATAATCAATATCAAGGCGATGTTATCTTCATTGACTTTACTAAAGCCTGCGAAACTGTGAACCATTCCCTTTAAATGTTATAAATTGAAGTCGTATAGAATCACTGAAGTCCTCTCGTGGATATCTGTCCTTACATGCATGCCGTGTGTGTCTTCTTGGTATTAGCTCCTTGCCATTCTTCCCTTCATCTGGTGTTTCGCAAGGCTCTATCCTTGGTCCCCTTCTATTTTGTTTATCAATGACCTTCCGTCTGTAATCATTCACTTTGTCTTCTTTTTGCTGAGGATTTTAAAGCTTTTCGTGAGATCAAATCCCTACAGGACTGTATATATCCAACAAGACTTTACTGCCTTGAGCAACTAGTGTAAATCAAATCTCCTTTGCTTCAACATTGCTAAATGCCACAAAATGACCTTTACGCTTAAGTCATCTCCCGTTGTTTTTAATTACACTTTGAGTGATTCTCTCCCCCTGGCAGTGAATCCTTTTAAAGATTTAGCTGTCGCATTTGATCTGTCGCTAAAATTCGATGCGCATATTTTGAATGTGGTATCGAGAGCATCAAAAGTTTCAGGATTCTTGCTCATAAATGTGTATAAGTTTAGCAACATTTCTATCGTTGTCCGCTTGTTTGCTTTGTTCGTCCACTTCTTGCATATTATGCTGTCGTATGATCTGCTCGCTGTTCCTACCTTCATTCATCCTTCAAGTCTGTTCTGCAAAAGTTCACTCGGCCTTTATTCTACAAGTTTCAATTACCCAACCAATCCTATCAGTATCGTTTAACCTTCCTTTCTTTTCCCACCCTGAAATCTCGTAGAGTTTTCTTAGACCGGTGTTTTTTATATCAACTCTGCCGCCATCACTTTGCTTTAAATTTAATTGCAGAACTTACTACCCCTCTCGGAATAGAAATATTTTTGCAGTACCATTTACTCGCACTGATCTCTTCTTTCACTATCCTATCTTGTGCATGATAAGAAACCCCGATTCACGTGAGCTTGGTTCTTTTTGCTCTTCTTATGTTTCAAAGCTAACATTCCATCATTACTGTGTTCTTGTTTCTGACAAACTGTTACCATTTTGTTTTATCTCATTACTTTCAGTTGGTATTTTGCCATTTTGTAATAGGGCTTTTTGTGTATTAAATGGATAATAAATAAATTAATAACGTTGCAGTCGCTAAATGACGACCGCTGAAAACCTGTTCGCTCACTACCCTCTGCCGCCGGTACTAGACATCCGACCTTCTGCAGCGTAAATTTTTCTTCTTCTCCTCTTTCTTGATGATTTGTGTTCTGGGTTTCTTTCCCTAGCGTTTTACCCACCGTCACGTGTCGTCTTCATACTCAAAGGTTTTCCAAGCCGCGAGGCTCTGTTCGTGGTAGCCATTTTTCCCCTGTCTGCCTGCCATCGACGGGCACGGCTCGTTTGATGCTCCGTGGATCTGGCGCGATGTAGCATCCACACTCCTTGCTGAAATTACATCAGGAGTAAGACCAGCAATTATAGTCAGATACTATCTGCGGAGAAACGTTCTGGAATGCCAGCCCCCAAGAATATTCCTGTCGATCAAGACGCCCCTTGGCGGGAAAGTTCTACTTATATCTTTCGAGAACATTTCGTATTTACAAGTTTCCCCCTTCCTAGTGCTGACTTCATCGTTTCCAATCTTGCTGGGTTTTAAATAGTTGATCAGTTCTTGCTACCTCATCCACTCTCTTCCTGGCTTCTATGCCTCTGGGACAGTTTGGCTTCCCCTTGGTTTTAAAACTCTACACTGCAAAGCTGCATGGTTAGAAACAAGCGCATGGGGTTCCAATTTGCTATCCAAAAGAAGTGTGGTACGCCATTGAAGTTTTTCATCAGCGCTCTCTCAGGGATAGTGTCGTGAATTTCTAGCATATAGCTTCCCTCATCGTTTTTAAAGCTAGCGGTGTAGATTATCATCCAACTCTCACAGTTCTATGCTCAATTTCATCGGTAAACTTACATTTTGTAGGTTAGCTTTGTAGATTGTCTCTTATATTCTTATACAGTTTGACTCTTTTATGGCGTAGGTTGATTTGCCTTTTCCTCATTTGCCTTCCTCTATATTGCTGCGAAGAAATTGGTTGCCCTAAACTTAGCAGTTATTGAGTCAAACCTATGAAAAATCGCCAGTGTACTCGTTAGAGCAAACTCTAAACATAAAGATGATTCTTTGCTATCCTTTTGCGTGAATATGTTCTATCGTTTCGTCCTGGACCTTTAGTGTTTCGATTGGCTCCTGCAGGCTAGACATAATACGTCCCAGGTATATAATAGCCGCAGCTTGGAGATAGTTGGAGAGGTACTTATCTGGATTATCTTGATCGAATGTATTGGCATTCGGGAAGGTGATATGGTCAGTACCACGCTTTGGCCAAGTGTCCATCCACTCAGCTGCGATACGTTCTGATTTTAAACCAGTACGTATCATAACTGAACGGGCTTATAGTCCATTCGACGAATTACTTGAAGCAAATCTCGTTGTCGCCGTCGAAACCCGAACCAGGGAACCTCGGCATAAGGGATGAATGGTCCAACCACAACACCATACGGACTTCAGACCCGTGGTGATTGGAGAAGAATGATGCTGGAGGTCAAGGTCCGGCTTGGGTTGTCGCGCCGTAGATGATGATGACGAGGATATTTTGGAAACAAAATGTGAGACATTATTTTGGGGTATCGTTTGTCCTGAAAAATTCTATAGATTTTCGGGAAGATCCTCCATTTCTTTTTTATGTTTAAGCGATATGTGAGTCACTGAAGACCGAGACAAACCTGCTTCTGTTTTCGAGGGAAATTTGAAAAAAAAAAATCGCTTCAAAGTTTGCGTGTATGCTATCAAAATGAAGCTTTATTTACAGGCGGATTCGAACAACCTTTATAAAATATAACTGCCTCGTTTTCAAACAGTTTCGTGAAGATTTCAAATGTGATCAACAACTAAAATATATTAACGCAGAGAAAAAACACAGTGAAAGAAAATAAATTATGAGCTATTGTAACTGATTTTAAGGCTAAAAATCCTAAAACGGCTGAGCAAAGTCTCCTGTAATTCATGAAAAATGAGCATATGGTAGAGAAAATTGAAAGGATTGAGAGGCCCCTAATTGCAGCCATCACTACCAAAGCGGCTGAAGCACGGGACGTGAATCAAAAAATACTCCATCAGAGAAGGCCCCGAGCAATTCAATCATTCTGCATCGCTCAGAAGAAGAGCGACTCTACCGTAAAACAAAATTGATTCGAAGCGTATGATTGCCACCTACGATGAACAATAGAACTTTTGCAATAAGGTTAAAAATGAATGCTTGGAGCTTGAAGACTTACTCGCTCGAATATTTGACTATAGTCGCAGGTGGTTTAAAGCAAAGGAGGAGCACGGTAGTCTTTCCAACACCTATCAATAGTAAAAGGATGGCTTACAGCCCAATCATCGAAGGATTACGTTTCATTAGAAGAAATGTTCTAGACGACAATATCTAAGGCAGCAAAAATAGCAACGAGAAAAGCGGGTCAAATAGCCACAAATGATAAACCTCTTATGCGGATGTCCTGCAAAAAATTAAGGAAGCGATCAAACCGGAGGACATATCAGCTACTCTTAAAGCTTTTCGGCTGACTCGTTAAAGTAACCTACTGGTAGAACTCGAACCATAGACGAAATACAAATATGCGTGCAGTTAAAAAAGTCTTTGGAGAAAAAGCACCTGAAGCCTCACTTGAACCTATAGCCACTTCGAAGTAACGGACATTGACTGCGCTATGAATATACCCTAGATAGAAAATGTTTTAAATCGAGATTTCCCTAGTTTAAGCGGGCCAAAAGTTGATCAAACCAAGTAATGACCATTGTTGAAAACAAAAAGGTAGCCGAGCAGTTGATAAGATAGGCGAACATCAAGAGGCTAGATTATTTGCGACATACGGTGTGGAGTGAATTCCGCTCCTGTGCTTCAAGTGCCTCGGACCTAGGCATACTACACAGGTCTTTAAGAAGATCGAAAGGGGCTCATTGTGCTACAATTGTGTGAAGACAGGGTATAAGAAGAAATAGTGCGCAGAGGAGGCACACTGTGTCTTCTGCCAATAATTTGAAACACCTTCCAGTTATAGGATAATGCCGAGTTTTTCAGGCAATTCTGCAATGAGCCATATCCTGAAAATTAAACACGTCGGGGAACACTCGCTCAAGACCTACTCGAGCAATTTGCAAGAGACAGGTAAGCTGACTTGCTTTTGCTTAGCGAGTAACATCACAATAGAAGCTCGCAAAATTCACCCTTTAATGTGGACAAAACGCCGAACGACTCCTTGCCATTTTTTTAATTGAGGTTCAATACTTTAGAGGACGCTGTTTCGAGAACAGAGTGTCATGTGTTCCTCGGAGGCTAGAGCGATTGAATGGAGCATGTCTCAATTAGATACTCGGAGCGAATGCATCCTGAATATGACAGCTAGAACTAGGCTCGTCGTACTGAACGCAATCCACATTTGCTTCGAAGTCCTTTGTACCAAGGGTTATATTCTATAGGACTCTTCTGCTAGTGATCATCAGTACATAGCACTTAGATCCATGACGGTACTTTTAAACGCCTATACGCTTAGTCTTCCGGTAAAATTCTGAGAAGGAGGATGATGCTGAACAGCACCATCGCCGCTGTCAGAAACGTCGCCTGGAAGCGGAGGACTTGTAGTTAAAGATGTCGTTAAATCAACTATGAAAATAATTACATCTGACTGCAAGACTTCCATGCTCCGCTGAAGACCCCGGCATGACATGCCTCCAGTGTACTGGTGGAAAAGAGTGGCACAAGCTCCGACAAGAGGTCTAGGGGGCACAAACTTGGGAAAATTCATGAATCAGATCAGCAGCTTATAAGTTAGCTAGCAAACGCCTCTGCAAACTCATCAACACCAGTAAAGCTAGCTGTTGGCAAGACCTGGAGGCCGACGTAAAAGCACCCTGCTTATTCGACTCGGAAAAGGTGGACAAGACTATGGGCTCTCTTTCCTGTTCATTTCATCGATGTTGAGGCCGTCTACGATGAAACACCAATGGAATGCTCATTTTTCATGTAGGTGGAACTGGGAGAAGCAGTCTAGCATATAAAGGCAAGAAAGGCTTCAGTACCAAACGGGGTTCCAGCTGAAGCACTGCAGATGGTCTTTTACTTTTTCCCTGATTTGCTAATCAGTACGTCCAACGCTTGCTTGCGTGAAGGGATATTTCCAGGGTACTGGAAGGTAGCAAAGCTCATGTAGATCAGCTACGGGAACGGATATATGGAGTTGTCGTCTGGCTGGGAAAGTTCCCGAAAAAATTATCAGGGGTAAACTTGGTGACGTAATTCATTCTGCTGAGGACCTACCTCCACTGAAATATGACTTCAGAGCAGTTCGCCCTAGTAATGATGTAATCAGAGAAGTGGTTCGCATGGCTCAGTGTGTGGAGGCACACAAAAGTTCCACCCGACGGGTTGTCCTGCTGATTAGTCTTGGCGTCAGAAATTGTTTCCGGGCTGCTAGATGGGCGGATATCCTGGAAACACTGGAAAATTGTTTCCGAGAACCAGATTGCCTGGTGCGGATTTTGAGGGACTATCTAAACGACTTCAGCCTGCTAGATGCTATGAAAAAACAGGCCGAAGCTTGGTAGTTACATTGGGTGTCACTCATAGCTCCATCCTCGGCCCTGATTTGTGGAATATCTCGTATGACGGTCTACTGAAGCCTGATCGGCTATGTGAACGATGTTCCGGCGCTAGTTGCCAGAAGCGCTGTCGCACATACGCAACTGAGACTAGGGCAGAGACTGGATAATTGTTCGCGGCCTCAGCCTGGAACTGGAGAACAGCGAAGTTGTCATGCAGCCAGAGAAGAGAAACCCCAGAGTAAGGACTATCAGTATTGGGGAAACTCTAGTCGAATCAAATGCAACAGTGAAATACTTAAGTTTTTTGGTAGACTCAAAGATGAGTTTCTCTGAGCGAATCAGGGCAGCAGCTGATGAGGCTGTAGCACATGTAAAGGCACTTACTTGTCTAATGGCCAACACAGAGGGACCTATCTTATCAAGAATGTGACTGCTGTGAAATCTATCTTTCCTATGGGTCAGAACTATGGACAGACCGTTTCAACAAGGAGTTGTACCGAAAACCATTGTCACAGATGCAGAGACAAGGAGCGCTAAAAATCGCACGCACATACCAAACAATCTCCGTGTCGCCGATGATACTCAACGCCTTCCTGGTTACAGAGCGAAAACTATCTATCTGTACCAAAGCGACAGAGAAGAGGCGGTCGCTAAAGAGGAGAGACAGCGCTGTCTCTGCGTTTGGCAACAGTCTTGGGCGAGTGATACATGGGGAAGATGGAATGCTAGCCTAATCCCTGACCTGAGCCCGCGGCACAATCGAACGTATCGTGAGACTTATTTCTGCCTAACTCAGCTCTTGAGCGGGCATGGATATTTTGGTCTTACCAACACAAGGTCGACAAGTCATGATCTAACGATGCGTGTTTTACACTGGAGAAGTAGACGACGCCTGCCACATATTATCTGCATGCGAAAGATGGGATAGGCGGCGTGGTGACCAGCGAAATCGGAGGTCTCTCCCCGGAGACTTTAATTGGAAAGATGTTTACATCCGTTGTCAAATGGAACCGCGTGGCACATCATGCTCGGGCAGTCCTGAGAGTTAAAAAAGGTATACTTAAGCGTCTGGAAGCACTGAGAGTAGAAAGGTCTCTTTTCTAGCAATCCTCTCCCCTTCCTCCCTCCCTGAGGCTTAGTCCGAAGTAATATGTATCCTAAAAACCAAAAATTATTAAAATTGCAGTTTTCATCATTTATCGTTCCCTTTATTAATATACATAATGCGAAATTCATGCCGTTGGCAAAAAAATATTGATATTATGTTGCATAATCTTTTTCGTCTTGATTTGGGGTATTCACTCAGAGGCTTGAATGGAATCGAACTTGTATCTCACTTAACCCCAACAGATTGAATTAGTAATGTTGACAGTAAGCGCTTTTAAAATAGAAGACCTTATCTTTTGTTGCTTTTTTGACTGAAATATTTTGTTAGAATTCCGTGAGATCTGTCAATTCAATTGAAAAATAGGTATCAGCGCGGAATCTGATAACCGAAATTCAAATACAAAGTTTTAATCATAGCAAAATTTGGCTCCAAATCGTATAGTATGTGTTCATCGGGTCTGACTGTAAGACTTTATCATGCAATTTTTCCAAGTGCCTGAAGTTTAAGTTTTCAAAAGGATTTAACTTCAGTTGTAAAAAATATTAGTGCTGCTCATACCAATTAATTTACTTTTCCATATTTATATACTGCTCATAAAATTCCTAACCCTAAATTAAAACTTTCCTTTTTAACAGACGTAATAAAATTGAAATGTCAGTTTTATTACGTCTATTAAAAAAGATAGACAAATTTTAATGCTTTTCGAAGTAATTTTCATCACTAGAATTGAAAAATTATGTCCTTAATTTAGATGGGGCATTATTTATTCAACGTCATCTGCGGTTGAAACTGTATAGGAAGTTTATTATTATTTATAGCGTTCCTGAACATATACAAATCAACTTAAAACATCCAAAAAAAGGATTAAAGAAGTTAATGCAATTGATTCCTAATCAATTTCCCCAATCAAGAAGAATAAATGATCTAGCTTTAATTATCTTAAAGTTGTTTAAACTTTAAGGGGTTTTTTAAGCCACTTTTTTAATAATTGAGTATAATATGTAATACTTCTATAAAATGCTTTACGTATATGTATGAAATAAACCAACTTTAAAATAAAATGTAAAACAAGGGCGCTGCAAGCTTATGTTTAGAACCTTTTTTTTGTGTTTGAGAGGTGCATTCCCTTCTAGCGGGAGGGGAGAGAGAAGAGAAAATGCCAGACAAGCGATCCCCCCGCCCCAACGCCCCCGGCTGCTGTGAGCCCCTTTTTAGGACTGCCCGAACATAGTATGCCACCAGATTCCATTTGTCAATCGATTCGAGCTTCACCGTAACTATATTATCCGGGGTGAGCTCTCCCGTCTCCCTGTAGAAATCCCTTCACAGCTTGACTCATTTTGTGCACGCAAAAATGTGTGGCAGGCATTGTCCTCCTCTCCTGGGCAAAGCTGACAATCGGGGGACCGTGACTTACCAATCTTGTGCAATAGCGAACACCATTCAAGGTAACTGCTTGGCCGTCCTCATTTTCGAACAGTCACTCTTTGTGGATACATCGGCTTTCAACAGTCACTCGTGGATTCTCATCTGCCCAAAGGCGACAATTCTGCTTGTTAACGAATCCAGTGAGGTGAAAGTGTGCGCGTCGCTGAAGATGATTTTCTTTTTAAAGTCACCATTCACCATGCCGATGCTTGAAATGGTCAGTAGGCTTCAGCTCTTGAGTGGATTGAACCTTGTAAGCGTTTAAATTCAAATCTTTATTCAAAATTCGCATCAGTGATGTTCGTGAGATGTTCAATTGTTAGGCACGACGACGAGTCGATGTTGACGGCTCTTCTGCCGCACTATTGCGAACAACAGCAGAACGAACTGGGCAAGCATGCACCGGTGATTTCACATTTCCTACAGACCCGGTTTGCTGAAATTTGCGCACAATCTTTCCGATTGTAGACACATTTGGTCAATTTTGTTGACCAAAAAAATCATGAAGTGCACGAAATGCGTTTTGGTTTGAACGCCCATTTTCGTAAAAGGCTTCAACAACCTTAACGCGCTGCTCAATTGTGTACCTTTCCATGGTTGAATTTTTCAAACACTGAAAAAAAGAAATGTCAAATTAAGTTGGGCGAAAAACTTGACGTTAAGGTGTGTCTCACAATTAACATCGTGCATTATGGTTGGACCAGCCATTATATGTTCATCGAAGTGATTTGAACGTATCACGTGATTAAATAAATCAAATAATTATATTCATGAGATAAATTGACTTATCTTCAGTATCTTGCATTTTCTTCGTGCAAAGTAAAATTTTACATAGTTGGAATAAATAGTTACGCAGTTAAAAGGAATCGATAAATTCAAAGAATTTTTTTTTCTTTCCTTGAAGCAAATAACTCGCTTTCTAGCAAAGTATGATCAATTATGCTTAACCGGTATGAAATTGAGGGAACTTCATGAGGATTTTCCAGTCAATCATCGGAGATTTTTGAATAATTTAAAATTACTACATTATTTTTTAATAATATATTGGAATGTTACACATAGAGCGATTCCTCTATCAATTAATTTTTGCCCGGTACTCGTATCTACGCTCCTTCACCTAGGTCAAGCAGTGCAAGTTGTGATTAGTACTTTGTAGTGAAATATGTGGATAAATGTCCGTACAGGACTGCAGAGATGGTCTGCTGCCTCAGCGAAAAAGGATGGTAGTATCCGTCGAGATTTGGCCTCGTCTAGGGACGCGTGAATGCGCTGGCAGGCATTGCGATATCGTGGGGCGGGTTCTTTTCCCCAACACAAAGACCCACTACAAAAAATTTTCGCATTCACGAATTAAAAAGGGTCGAATGCCGATCGACTGGTGTCGAGGCCGAGAAAACCTACTAAAGGTTGAACTTGTTATAGCCAGTAAAAAACTGGGCCTGGAGGAAACGGACGGACTTCAGAGCTGACTTTGTCGTTACTGATGATATTCATGGCCCGCAAATAAGAGTGGGGCATCCAGGTGGAAGCGGTGCCTCCTGGCACCCTCCCAACCGGATCAAGATCCAAATGTAGACGTGGCCATATATTTGCCATTTAAGTGAAAAACTCATACAAACATAATTTGCATGAATTTTTCCATCAAATGAGGAATATAAACGTGGCCAGTATATGTTATAGTATTATGCGATGGAATCACATAACACTGTACCATAAAAGGGCATGTGAGCGGAAGGCCACTCTACCCGGGCAAGAGCCCCTATAACACAAAAGGAAAGGGAGGAGCGCGCCCGATGGCTAGTGCTTTAATTATCTTAAAGTTGACGGCCATCGTTGCGGGTCCCATACCGGGTCAGGTTCGATAAAGTTGACGGCCATCGTTGCGGGTCCCATACCGGGTCAGGTTCGATAAAAAGAAAGACCGAGGGTCTTTTTTTATTTCCTAATACTTGTATTCTTTATGTGTAGATGCAGATGCGCCTAAAGCTATTTATTTTACATTAATTTAAAAGAGACTAGCTTCCCAATGCTACATATGATTGGGCATCATTACAATTTAACTTTAACTTTCTTAATGTGCTTTTGTACCCAGGTTGGTGTTATAGTTTCATTATTTACGTTAGTATGCGTTATTACAAATTTCATGAAGAAAAAAAATATACAAAGAGGTTGACAAGACCTGGGGTTTTCATGTCAGTTTATCTTGTGGAGAGGTGTGAGTATTAAATGCAAAGTTGAAGGCCTTTGGTAGATTTTGAAGACTAAAAACACATTATTCTTGCTTTGCCGACTTCAAGGTGTTTACGCGATTGACTTGTAGAAATTAGGTTAAAAGATGCTGACGATTGTTTTTGCTCGTGAAATATCAATTATTTTAAGTTTTTCTACGGTAATTCTCTATAAAGTTTACTACGATTATATGTAGTGTGTATAAAAATATTCTTGGTGCGGCGATTTCCCGGTTTTCTAGCTTATTTGTGCTGGGCCTGGCAGTATTCTGCGTCGTCTAGGTGAAACTCCATAGAGGTGAGAACAAGACAATCCAGCGGAATAGCCATACACATCGGAATTAAGTAGAAACTATGCTCAGCACATTCAACGCTTGCCTACGGGACGGGGTTTTCCCGGTACGTTGGAAGGTGGCGAGGCTCGTGCTGATCAGAAAACGGAAGGGAAATCCCGAATCGCCATCTGCATACCGCCCCTTATGCATGCTAAACACGGCTTGGAAAGTGCTAGAGAAACTCATCAAGGGAAGACTCACTGACGCGATTCGTGCTGCTGGGGACCTATCTCCTCGGCAGTACGGCTTTAGAGCAGGACGTTCTACCATTGATGCGATTGCAGAGGTGGTGATCGCGGTCCAAAAGGCAGAGGCATATCGTCGCACCAAGCGACGGATCGTCCTGTTGGTGACACTTGACGTCAGGAATGCCTTCAACTCCGCTAGATGGGTGGATATTCTGGACACGCTGGAAAACTCTTTTCAAGTTCCAGAATATCTAATGCGGCTTTTGAGGAACTACCTAAAGGACCGAAGCCTGCTCTACGACACGACACAGGGCCAACGAAGGATAGAAATTACATCGAGTGTTGCCCAGGGATCTATCCTTGCTCCGGACCTGTGGAACGTGTCTTACGACGGGCTACTGAGACTTGAGATGCCAGATGAGTCGCGCTTGGTCGGCTCTGCGGATGATGTTGCGGCTCTGGTCGCTGGACGCACCGTTGAACAAGCGCAACTTAGGCTAGGTTGCTTCGAGAATATCGGCTCTAAGTCGACTTATGGCCAACGTAGGGTGACCCAGCCCATCAAAAAGACGCCTCTTGATGAGTTCTGTAGGGTCAGTGCTACTATACGGAGCAGAGGTATGGGGCAACGCTCTCAGCAAGGAGGTATACCGAAAACGTTTGGCACAGGTACAGAGAAGAGGAGCATTGAGAATTGCATCTTCGTATCCAACAGTCTCCGACTTGGCGGTGAGAGTGATTGCAGGCGTGATACCTGTCGCCCTCCTTGCTAGAGAGCGCCGCTCTATTTACCTGCGCCGAAACGAGGATGCGAGGGAGATAGTTGTCCGCGAGGAGAGACAGTGCTCGCTCAACGATTGGCAGTAGTCTTGGGTGAATTGCACGAAGGGAAGGTGAACTGCGCGCCTCATCCCGGATGTGAAACCGTGGCTAAATCGAAGGCATGGTGAGACTGACTTCTATCTGACCCAGCTTTTGAACGGACACGGGTGTTTTCAGTCTTACCTGCACAAGATCGGTAAGTCACGGTCTCCCGATTGTCGATTTTGCCCAGGAGAGGAAGACAATGCCTGCCACACATTTTTTGCGTGTACAAAATGGGTCAGGCTGCGAAGGGAACTCTACAGGGAGACGGGAGAGCTCACCCCGGATAATATAGTTGCGGTGATGCTCGAATCGGTTGACAAATGGAACCAGGTGGCACATTATGCTCGGGCAGTCCTAAAATATAAAAGGGACTCACAGCAGCCGGGGGCGCTGGGGCTGGGGGATCGCTCTTCTGGCATTTCCTCTTCCCCTCTCCCCTCCCGCTAGGAAAGGGACTCCCCAGCTTGAAGGCGCCCCACGGCGTAACAAAACGAGACCTGGCCCGAAGTAATGTGTCAAACGGTTCCAGGCTGGGTTCTCAGGTTGACAGGGGAGGTGTTTAGTGGGTAGTCCAGTCGCGCATGGGAGTCCCACACTCTGTGCATAAATAGCATTGACCTCCCTACCACGAAAAAAAGTAGAAACTATGTCGGACTAATTCCCGCGGCAATTGCAAGCGGAAAACCAGAACAGAACACCGTGCTCGGCGCTGTCTCTTCAACTTTCGCGACATTTTGGTCGCAGCTGCGATCAGACAGCACACAATAACGGTGGTGACAGGGCCCTAAGACGGTAACTGAGCACTCAACTAGTTCCGCACAAAGGTCGAATGCGTTTCCCAAATAGGAAATCCCAAAAGTAATTTGCGAAAACGCACAATTATGTGAGAATGAGTGAAATCCCACGCGAAAATTACTTCACTGGTTACCCAGTATAACACAACTCCAATACGAATTTCGAAAATGACTGAAACACCTCGAGAATGAGTTTTCTTTCAATTTTCCCGCTTGAACGATGATAGCAATTTTCCCGCTTCAATTTTGCAACACTCGACGGAAACTTTTGAATGCAAAATTCTCAAATAAATCTTCAATTTCCCGAATGTAACGTACTCTCTGCAATCTGCAGACACTTCCTAACGAGCCTCGGAAACTTTATGAAATCTTTCACGCACAAATAAGATAATGCCTCAGTAGGAACACTTAACAGGCAACAATCGAGTAAATGCGCTCAATAAATAACGGAAGTGATATCCATTTGGCAAACTTATTACGCGACAACTTAGATTACGAGCAGACACGGCTCTATAAGACGTTTCACGGGAGAATTCAATTAGATGTTTCTTTATGTTTAATTCGTATTAAACGCGTTGCGACGTGTCCGCCGTGATGATTGATAACAGACCCCCCGATCCGTCCAAATCTCCTCATGATTTGGCTGTCGCACCTGTAAATCTCGAACCGCTGCTAGCTCAGCTGAGTTAGATTGCTTTCGCCTATACAATACATGGATGTGATTCACTAAATCAGTGTTCCCATGTCCGAAATTTCAATTTCAGGTTTGTATAATTAAGTTAATAAAATTAATAATAGATTGAACATTTAAATCTTAATAAAAGATAAATATTATAACGAATATCAATGCAAAGAAAAAAATTCACGTGTAATGGAATAAAAAGAAACAATATAATTTCATGTTTATAATAAACAAATAAAAATTTTATAATTTACCAAAAAGTTAAATTTGAGTAGCTAAATTTTTCAAATCTGCGGTTGAAATTTCGGAACAGTGTTATGCGGTTTTCGGGCGGCTGGCTTGTGTGACTGCTCGATTACTGCAACCTAGATGGGGGACCATATGTATGTTTAAGGGGTCCATCCCATCTCTCCCCTTCTTTCGCAGACTCCCCTCTCAACTAAGTAACTATCATTAACATAGGACAAAGGCTTTTATACTGAAAGATTTTAAGTCAGCAATATACTCGTATTTTCGTATATGTAAATATTAACGTTTTTAGGCGGAAGTAACAAACATATTACTAGAATATATTTAAATATTCCAACTAAGTAATTTATGATACTTCTAATCAGTTTGTATTCCGCATAATATAGTGGTTAGAGTATTCGCTGCGAAAACCGAAGGTCCCTGGTTTTAATCCTCTTGGTAACAACAAGATTTGTTTCGAGTGATTCCTCAGATTGACTATAAGCCAATTAAGTTATGATGAGCACTGGTTTGAAATCAGAATGTATCGCAGCTGGCTCGAAGGACATACAGCCAAAGCGTGGTACTGACCATATCATCTTCTCGCCGGTACATTCGATCAAGATAATGAGATGCTCTAACTATCTCTGAGCGAAGGCCTAAAAGAGGCTGTAGTGCAACAAAAAAAAAAATCATTTTGTATTTTAAAACAGGCGTATTCGACCTCTTGATTTATGTCATTTATGTATATAAAAATGACTTCAGTTACTCCAGCCACTCATTATATTGTATCAAATATATCGCTCTTACCCGCACTGACGTTGAATCAATTTCTTAGCGCAATTTGCTGTCTTTAATATTACGGCGATATTGAGACAATATCGTCGTGGCTGACGATACAATTTTTTTTCTCAATGTACTACTAGCGTCAATTAATTCCTCATTATGCCTCGGGTGCAGAAAAATCAATATTCTTATTGGCGGATTGAAGTTGAAATAAGTAAATTTTACCTTAAAAATCTTTTTAAATTATTAAGCCGTTTCATTGAGACTTCAAAATATATGAATTAATGTCGATAAAATATCATCCTTAATATATCTTTATATTTTGCTTCCTTTGCAGGTAAATTTTCAACAAAGTTGTATTGAATACGTTGAAATAATTCACATTCATTGTAAGTATGAATTGTTTTATATTTTCCGTTATTCTATTTTCATTTCCAAGATTATCAAAAACTCCTCATGAATCATCAAAACATGCAGAATTACATATTTCTATTGAAAAATGCTGAAGTATCAAATCTGGAAGTACATACTCGTAAACTTTCAAAGTCAAAGTCAAAAGCGCTTTATTTAATACCAATCGTTATAAATTTTTAAAAGAACATAAAGCAAATTCCAAACAATAAAACTATAAAAACTTAATGGCCCGAATGGCTCTCTAAATTTATACGTTATCAGTTAAACACATTTAATGAAAAAAATACACTTGCAAATTTAAATTAATTAAGATTATTTCATATTTTTTGATTCAATTGGAAAAAGGAGAAAAAACCAACCAGCATTATTCAAAAATTACTTATACTACTAACACAACAATGAACTTATATCCTATACCTAATATGCTACACCCTAATTCTAAATAAGTTCAATCAAAAAAAAAAAAAATAAAAAAACGTTACCTTATATTGAAACCTATACCTAACTTATAATACAAATAAACAACAATACTAGATGTAGCAATAATGAGATGAAAAAACTAAGTAACGAGAAAAAGCACAAAAACAGAAAATAAACGAGAATAATTTAGACATTGTCATTCAGCCACCAATACCTAGATTGCTCCATCTCAGCTCGACCAGCCTCAACGAATCTAGCAAATGAGTATCTCCATTGGAATTGTTGGTCTCGTGAACTCAGATTCGGAGGATATTTTATCTTCTTATCGGTGGCCCGTCGGTATATGTGATATATGATTGGGACGCCGTCAGAATCAAAAACATATCGATTCATGTCCAAATACACGAATGCTTCTGGAGGAACGAAACCAGTAGTGAGGAAAGTCACAATATACCCGTCTGTAGGGTGGAACGGCTGTGAAATCCAAGGGTTTTCACTCACAGTTACAGATCTTGCGATATGATTCCGAAGAAGTTTCAGTATGAAGATATCGACTCTTGTCACTTGAGCGGTTTGATAAATTTTTCTATTCGATATATAGTGCTTCCAATCCGTCTCAGGCTTTCTGTACAAACCAGTACATGCACGAAGACATTTCCTTTCGAAAACTCTTAATCTTTCCATTGTACTAGCACTCTGGTTGTACCAGATCTGGCATCCGTATGTCAAAACCGGCCTAACCAGGGTCTTGTAACAAATAACTTTGACTTTTTGATCAATGTATCTGGAATGAAAGAGTCGCCGAAGGGCCATGACTACTTTTTGTGCTTTACTGAGCATGATTTTGACATGTTCAGTATAGTACAGATACTGATCGAGATGAACACCGAGGTATCGAACATAGGATTTATGTGGAACCCGTTCTGAACTACCCTCACCAGCCATAATGTGGAAATCCTTCCAATTACGTTTCAGGTCTTGACTGGCCCCCTGCAGCGTTGTCCGAAACAAAATTGTTTCGCATTTCTGCGCATTGATTTTCATTCGCCAATTGTTGGTGTAGAGCTGCACATCATTACACATTTTTTGAAGATTGCTCTGAACTATTGTAACTTTTTGGTCTGCCGTATAGATGCTCAGTTCATCTGCAAACGCTACCAATGATCGCGTTGGCGAGACATTAAAATCAAAGCTGTTCAATAGCTTGCGAATGAATATTGAGAAAAGCATGGGCGCAGTAACTGTTCCCTGCTGTAGACCATTCAAGACCTTGAATTCGCGCATTGTTGTCAAATTTCCATCAGTTACAACAAATGATTTCCCGTATAACATATTACACGCCATGGCGACAAGGTGTCTGGGGAACCTGTCCTGAAGAAGTTTGAAAACTAGTCCATCTAACCACACCGTATCGAAGGCTTTCTCCATATCAATGAGACATGCTCCAACACATTCTTTGTTGTTAAGTTTCCAACAGATGTCTGAGGTTACTTTCGTTATTGCATGCATGGTCGAATGCCTGGCACGAAAACCAAATTGGCAATTCGGCATCAACTCATATTTCTCAATGTGGGCGTTGAATGCTCTGTTGAGTATCACTTCAAACACCTTGCTGATGTTAGGCAGCAAGCTGATTGGGCGATAGCTTTTAGGGCATGAAGATTCTTTTCCTTTCTTCAAGATCGGAAATACCTTAGCCTTTTTCCACTCATTTTCGAAATATGAATTGTTCAACATGTTGTTGAACAATATGCTATAATTCCTAATAGCAACCTCAGGCAAATGTCGGAGAACTATATTTGAAATACCGTCAGTACCACATGATTTTTTGTTGTTTATTCTGCGAAATATGAAACCCAAGTCTTCATAGCTGACAAAATAATCATTAAGATTCAAGCTCGGTATGAGGTCAGATGTTAATGTTTCATCGAAATGAAGAATTGATTGGCCGTTCAGGCTTGATTTGAAGTCGGAAACTTTTGCTTCAACGACCTCCGAAAATATTTCATTCCTTCTCTCTGGGTTTGGTAGATGTAATCAGGGCAAGTTTCTGCAATCCATCACAAATAATCCTGTTTCCATTTCTATCCGGAGTCGTACTATCAATTTCGATACCAGCTCTATCGAGAAGATTTATCTCATCACTAGCGACTTCAAGATTCGATACCTTCACTCGAGACTTCCTGCGGGATAAGCTATTCACTTTCGCGAAAACGCCATCTGGGTCCTGTGGGCTAATACCCCTCAGTTTTTCCGCCCATTGATTGCTGACCTCACTCCTGAAGTATGAACGGATTAAGTTCCGGACATTCTTCAGGTGTAATTTCAACAAAGCCAACGAGGGATGGTTGTAGTCCAAAAATCTTCGATAAATATTGTTGATGCGGGTGAGAAGAAGGCTTTTGTAATCTATTCAACCTTGCGATGGTTGGTGTTTCATATCCTTCCATATTGTTTCGATGTTTAATCTTGGGAACAACTTTCTCAATCGTTTCCAACGTCAGCTTCTCTAACTTCGACAAATAGAGATCTATTTCATCGTCAGTTAGATTTCTGTTATTAGGAACCATTGAGCAAGCGTTGCCATCATCAGAAGAGGGACATTGCTTCTGGTACTCCCGATTAAACTTCTTTTGAAACTTTCCCCAGTCTGTTTTTTTGAAATTCAACCGATGGTTTTCATGTTGAACTGGAATGAGGAAGAAATCATCCCTTTGAAGATTGATTTCCGTTGCGATTGCGTTATGGTCGCTATCGTAAGGAAGCACCTGCAGTTTCCGTTGAGGACTATTAAAGCTGAATTCAAGTCTTGCGTCAGCAATGCAGAGGTCCAAATATGAATTTGTCCTCGGGTATGTTGGGAAGCCCGACCCATATAGGTTGCACCTGTATTCAATTTGGTTCTCTGTTATCCATGATTTCAGGAATACACCTCTTGGATTATTGGTGGCGTTCAGCCATGATGTATGCTTGGCATTCAGGTCACCGGCAAAAATATAATAATTATGTAGCCTGTTCAATTCGAGTATTTCAAACAAGGAATTGAGTTCCTCCTTGAACTTGAGAACATTTTGACCAGTTGCATAGGCAGAGATAACGAAGAGGTTATCCCCACCTGGCAGTGAAATTTTGATGACGGACGCTTCAAGAAATTCAAAGTTTTTGAATTCGACTTTTTCAATATTTTGGAAACAATAGGGTCTTTGAACCAATATCCCGGTGCCACCTCCCCCATCACCTATTACCCCATCGTTTCTTACGAATGCAAAATCTTTGAATTCCATGGAATGCCATGAATTGAGGTGGGTTTCAGTGAGAAGTATAATGTCAGGCTTTTGCTTAACAACAAATTCAAGGAGATAATCACGTCGATGTATAGCAACGATAGAGTTGACGTTGATCGATATGAGGCGAATCCTATCCATGGGAATATGACTGGATGACAAGTTATTCTTAGGCATTTGAAAGACCTAAACGCTGAAAAGCAAAGTTAATTTTTGAATCTTGTTTGTCGATTCTCTCCGATAAAGAATTAAGTTGCTGGTAAATTTTGAGAAGCAGCTCATTATTGCCACTTACATTATTTACATTATTTCCAGCATTTTCTGCTGGTCCTCTAGCGGCGAGTGCAAATGATACTCCGGGCTTGACGAAGTTGGAAGGTATGATATTACGGTGTACTTGTGTTTGCTTTGGAGCAAATTTAACTTTTGCATCTTGATATCGGGAGCATCCTCGATATGATGCTGGGTGACCAAAAACACCGCAGTTAACGCAGTATAATTTTTCTTTAGGCTCCGTCTGAGCCAATTTGCACTCACCGGGAGCATGAACGTCTTTGCATTTAACGCAACGATAGTGCATGGCACAATTGGCAGCCGAATGTCCAAATCTTTCACAACAGTAACACTGGTTGACTTCTCTTTTCTGGAGGCGTTCCCACCTCACCACTCGGAAATTCAAGTACCTTATTTGTTGAAGGGTACTTGGACTGCTCTTATTTGCAATTTGTACCAGATAAAGTGGTAAATTCTTCCTTTCTATGGTCGACCTTCTTGTCGCAAAAGCTTTGACTAAAACAAAATCAATATCTGGTGCAGCCTCCTTGAGCACCTGAAGAAGATCGACCGTATCCTCTCCGCTGTCCAAACCCTTCAACAAGGAAGTCCTTTTTTTTCAATTTTTGGGGTATAGATGAAGTGTGGAACCTCCCCAGAAATCATCGCATCTTTGGCTGACTTGAAATCAACCAGTGATTTCGTCCTTATAGTTAATTTTTCGGCATTAACTCTTTTGATTTCGAAATTGGCCAGTTTATTTTCGGCTGCCAATAGCCGAACCATATCTTTCCCGGTTTGTCCGAACACGTTGATTGGCGGAACTGTTTCTGTCTTGTTGGAAGCTTTTTCAGAGGAACCAGCAGAACTGCGGGCTGGTTTTTTCTCCTTATTTTTGTTCTTTAAATATTGAATAAAATTAACGCCATTATCTTGATTAAAATTAGTTCCGATGTTTTCTTCGATTTCCATATCTTCGGTTAATCCCTCCAGCGCTGCAAAATAATTTTGGCTCTCGTTGGTGCCACCAGCACTTAGAACTTCCTCTGGAATTGCTTGCTTTGTACTTTTCTTCGGCTTTGTTACCTGTTGCCATTGATTTTGTGGCTGCGTCTTTTGAGGCTTCATCCCTTTCTTGAAAAGATCCTTGAGAGACTGTATCTCTTGCCTTAATTCATCATTTTCTTTCTGCAATTTGGCCATTTGTTGATTGTTCGCTATTATTTGCAGCTTGCACCCTCCATCTACGGAGTTTTCTTCGTTATGTTTTCTTTTGGTGATTGTCGCCAGTTTCGTATTCGTCGTTTCCCCAGGTTGCCCCAACGGTGGGAAGCCGTCGGGCTCCTCCATACCAGCGGCGAAATTTTCTTTGTGAATTTGTTTTTCGTTACCAATCGAAGTAAAAATATTCGATAGAAATTTCCTGAGTCGATTACTTCGACAATATAAGATTTTTTCCTATAAAAATTAACTTCGGACTAACGTTTTTAAAAAATTAATTTAATTTTTGAAAACTTTTGACAGGAGCGATTTAAAAGAACATACTCGTAAATTGTGCTATACTGCGTGTAATTTTTAGATTTTCAACTGGCTTCGAAAACTGAAATTCTTCCTTTTTACTCCATTGAAATTTAAAATTAGGATGAAACGACGTCTTAAAAACCCACATTCAACCTAAATTTCCATTTTTCCCCTTACCATGCACAGATTCATTCCAAAACTCACTTTAATCATACCCGTCCAACTGAAAATGTTGAGATATTTCAGCATAATTTTACCCAGGATTGAACAAACTTTCATTTCCATTGAATGTAGCCCATTTTCGCGTGTGCCGACTTGGAAAATGAAGAACGTCGATATAGAAGAGTTAATGCCGTTCACTACACACATCAACAGCAATATCACCAGCTAAACTTAAAAGCTTAAATTTCAACAGATGTACGGCAAGGATATGTTTTTCTTCTCATTTTTCTTCTTCTCATAGTATTCAGATCAAAGTGCCATTCAGAACAGGATCCAGTTCATATTACCTACATTTTCATCTATTCTATAGAAACGAAGGCGAATTGAGAAAGCCAACGGCTTGAGTCCTTTTCACTCAGGTGGTTGCATTTAGGATTTGTTTTTTTGAACATAAGACGACCAACTGTTTCCATAGTAGCCTAGAATGGTTGGTATAGTTGATGGTCTGTTAGCAACGCTTGTGTAGAGAAACTGAAAAAGAACATAGCTTGAATTCAGAAAGTTCTGAAATAAATACAAGTAAATGAAAAACATGAAAAATGAGACTGGTCTAAAACTTTCCACTTGACAGCATTAAATTTCAAAGAATTTAGTATTTTCCTGGAAATTAAATGTATGACACAAAATATGATAAATATAGGATGATTAATTATGAGGTTTGATTTTTAATCTAAAATAAATGGCATAAATTTCAATTCTGTAGTAAAAATTTTATTGTGGGTCGAAAGAACAATCTATTACATTGACTTTTTAAGGATTATCTCGTTTAAATGTTGACCGCAACTACGCTGTAACTGGTCCATCCTAAGGGTCTAACTTTGGACGGCGTATTCAGCATAGCGACCGGTATCTCGTGAATGACACGAATAATGTTGGCTTCCAAAGCGTAGATTTAAGCTGGCTTATCCCTGAAGACCAGAGACTTCGTGTAACCCCAAAGAAAATAATCTAAAGGTGTGATATTACACGATCTAGGCGGCAAATTTCCTGGTCTAAAACGTGAAATCAGCTTCCCACCAAAATGATTTCTCAAAAAATCACGATGCACACCACAAATTGCTCTAAGAGCACGAAAAATATTTCTCACAGAACGCTGATTTTCGTTATATAGCTGAACAATTTGGATACGTTGCTGGGGTGTGACTCTTTCTATGATGATGTTTGACAGAAGTCACGCGTGATCTGTCAAAAAATGCCTATTGAAAATCAAATCTCATAATGAATCACGCTTAAGATGGATTAATGGAACATTTCGTTCGGAGTCAAGATTCTAATTCTAATTCTAGTTCCAATTTTAAAACACTTTTTAAGCGTTTTAATAATTAAAACACCTAAAATGTTCTAATTAAAACGCCTGGACGTTTTAATCAAAATACTAGTGTTTTAATTAAAGGACTGCGCGTTTTATTTAAATTATAATTACCAAATAGAATAGAGTATGTTTTTCGTGTTTCTGTCTTAAAAAGTTATTTCGAAGACCAGGTTTTTAAATATTTTTATACAAAATATGCATAGTATTTTCGAAAAGTCAAATAGAAAAAAAAACTCCGAATAAACTAGATACATATAAATTAGATAGGAGAGCGATTGGATCAGGAGCTTTTATGTCCATCAAAGAAGCTAATGGCGAATTTCAATAACCAAACTTTCTTTTACTTATATTAACAATACTTTTTATCGTACTGCTACAAACACGAATTGTTCAAGTTTAGATATCACTTCATCCACTTTTAATAAAACTTCATTATTTTTTACACAATTTTCACAAAGAATTGCCGTAAAACACATATTGAGCTACAGAAGTAGATATTTTGACATAAGCTTAGAAGCATTTTCAATAAAACTCTTAAACGTTTTAATTAAAACGCCTGGTGTTTTAATTAAAACACAGAGGTAGTTAAAACGTTTTGCTTGATATAACGTCAATTAAAACACTTCGTGTTTTTCCAGCATAAAACGCTTTAGGCGTTTTACTTTAAATGCTTGCCATTTTAATATACTCTTAAAACGGTAAGCATTTCTAAATAAATCGTTCGAAGTGTTGTATTGAAATTTTAAATTTTAATTAAAACGCTTTAAGGATCTTTTTAAATAATGCGTTTAAGGTTTTTTAATTAGAACGGTTAGCGTTTTAAAATAAAACGTTAAGCGCTTTAAAATAAAATTTTTGAAGTGTTAGCCGTTTGAATTAAAAAAGTTTGGGTTTACAGTGTTAGGCTTATCATATTTTACACCAAAGCAGTTTTTAAGTGAGATGTTCTGCTCTCTTTGAGGATCCGGTAAGAAACTCATCAAGTTCGTTTGCTGACAACCCCTACCAGTGGCTATCACACTGAAAGTTGAGTGGCTCCAACACAGATTGACTGAGCAATCAAAAATAATTTGGGAGGCTGTCTCTTCTTCAGTGCACAAAATCCCGATTGTTCGCACGTGCTTGTGAAAACGACAGTTATCATTTATAAGACAAAGTTTTCATATTTCAAGCTTAGATTCTCTGGTTCAAATCTCTCCAAATGTTTTAAGTGGTCTGAATATAAATCTCACGGGCGTATTGTCACAGAAAATAGTAAAGAAATAGGATGCTCGAATAAATTAAACACCCGATCTGGACGATTGATTATAAGGTCAATGGGCCGTTATTAGTTATGAAAGGATTAGACACCGAAAAAAACTGCAAAAAATCTGTGAGTAAATTTTTTCATTGGAACGAGTAAATTTTTATCAGAAGGACGGAAGTCATACATGACTTGAGATCAAATAATATACTGCTTTAAGCTATATATATATATATATATATATATATATATATATATATATATATATATATATATATATATATATATATATATATATATATATATATATATATATATGTATTGTATCTTCTAATTCAGTCTTCCCACTCGCACAGGGAGGGACCCCAACGGTAAAGTTCCCCGTATGCGTTATCAGAACTCCTCCATTGAAGCACCGTGAATATTCGGGCTCCGAAATCGTCTCTTGGTCGTTTCCGCTAACCAAGTAAAATCTGTCGGCCCAGGGTTGATTCTGATCTACAAGCAGCTTGTGTCTTGTAATGGATAGTCGCGGACAAGCTAAGCCGCCAATCCACGAAATAAATATCCATTTAGTGGAAGAGTCTTAGGCACCGCTTGGTTTGGGGGGCGAATCCGAACCTGTCGCAAAAGGCTGTTATGCAAAAAAACATAAATGAAAACATACAGAGACTCTAATATCGGTTCGCTATGCTAGTCATACAATGGTGGTAAACGACCATTGTATAAATCAGAAGCAAGTCCAAATGATATTGATGTCCGAAGACGACACAAAATCCGAAAATTGCTACGAATGCTGCGGCGCGTTTAGTGCAGTTACTTCCGGCAGTTACATACCCGCCAAAATGTTTGACACCTCGTGGGGTAATCTAGAGACGACTGTTGATACAGTCGGGGTTTTCGGGCCCCACGTTGGACGCCATTTCTAGCGTTTGAGTGGATGTAAATGTGTCGCTCCAGGACTGCAGCGTTGGACTGCTGCCTTAAGTCTCGCGCGTAGTTAACCGAGTATTGCCGTCGTGTTTCACTCGTCAACCCTTTCGGTATTTTACTTGGGCCGCTTCTACATTTTTTTGGTTGACCTCGGTCATCACTTAATTCGTAATTGCGAAAAATATTTTTGTACTGGGCCCTTGTGCTGTAGGAAAAGAACCTGCCCCATGACACCGCAAAGCTAGCTTGCCAGCACACTTACGTGTCCCTAGACAAGGACATTTCCAGCTGAGAATAAATCTTGCGCTCCCTGAGGCAGCAGCCCTGAACGAACACTTTTACATTCACTCAAACACTACACAAGCCTTATTCTTTAGAGGGCGCTGTCTCGAACGCAGATGGCAACGTGCTCGTTGAGGGAGACTTCAACACTCAATCAATCGAATAGGGCATCTTTTTAACAGATCCCCGAGAAAAACGAGTCCTATGAATGACGGCCAGCATGGTGCTCGTCGTACTAAACACAGGAAATACGCCAGCTTTCCGCCAAAGTGGCTATGAAGGAATCATACCAGACACGACATTCGCCTCGTCATCCTTAGTACGGAGGATACACAATTGGAGAGTATTAGACAACTATTCAGCCAGCGATCAGTAGTGCATTCTGTTTGAGATGCGTGATGTTTTCTCCCGACGTCCTTTCGGCCTTTTACAATAGGGTGGAACATCGGAAGGATGGACGTCGAGAGGTTCATCGAGGTGCTCAGGGCAGGTGCTCCACTGCAGGGCGATTCGCAGGGGGCAGAAAGACTGGCAGCTCAAGACGTGGTGAACTCAACTATGAGCATCATCACGACTGCTTGAAGGGCTTCTTTGCCCGTCGAAGGTGCCGGCACCGCAACCCCCTGTGTACTGGTGGTTGACTGAAAAGCGAAGGGAGTCTCACAAGCTTCGGCATGAGACTCAACGAGCACGGAACCGTGACGAGTCATGCAACCGGTTAGCAGTATATAAGTCGACCAGGAAATGTCTTCGCAAACTGATTAACAATAGCAAGGCTCGCTGCAAGATCTAGTTGACAATGTGCACAAGCATTTGCTGAGCTTTGGCTACAAGCTATTTATGAGTAGAGATGGTCGGCAATACCGACCGAAATGCATACGTGTCGTTGAGAATAAAACAGACTTTTTAACATCTTAAGTGTTAATTGAATTAATGTTATTGAACGCTTCTTTTCTTTTGAACTTGATTATTTGCGGTCCATAAGGGTGAAAAAATTTTTTAAATTTTAATAGTGGTACCATACGGATGCTTTGCATACATGAAACCGAAAAGATGAACGAGAAAGTGCGGGCACTTTTCTGCGCCCATCCCGTTCGTATTGAAGCTGTCCACGGTGAAACAGCAATCGAGTGCCCACTTTTCACACAGCTGGAACCGGAAGAGGCATTCCTATCATAGAAAGCAAGGGAGGCTCCAGGCCCAGGTGGTGTTCCAGGTGAGGTGTTGAAACAGGATTATCACCATAGCGCATTCAACGCTTGCCTACGAAACAGGTTTTCCCGGTACGGTGGAAGGTGGCGAGGCTAGTGCTGATCAACAAGAGGAGGAAAAATTCCGAATTGCTGTCTACATACCGTCCGTTATGCATACTAGTCACGTTGGGAAAGTGCTAGAGAAATTCATCAAGGGAAGACTCACTGACGTGATTCGTGGTACTGGGGACCTATCTCCTCGGTAGTACGGCTTTACAGCAGGACACTCCACTATTGATGCAATTGCAGAGGTGATGAGCGCGGGTCAAAAGGTGGAGGCAAGTAGCCGTAGTAAGCAATGGGTCGTTCTGTTGGTGACACTTAATGTCAGGAACACTTTCAACTGCGCTGGATGGGTGGATATTCTGGGTACGCTGGAAAACTCTTTTCAAGTTCCAGAATATCTGATGCTGCTTCTGAGGGACTAATTTATGAAAACCCTTTGAGTGTAGCTAAATAGGGACCACCTGAAAGACCGAAGCCTACTTTATGACACGACACAGGGCCAACGAAAAATTGAAGTTACATAGGGTGTTGCCCAGGAATCTATCCTTGATCCAGACCTGTGGAACGTGCCTTACGATGGGCTATTAAAATTGTTGATGCCAGATGGGTCGCGCTTGATCGGCTATGCGGATAATCTTGCGACTCTAGTCACTGGACGCACCATTGGACGAGCGCAACTTAGACTAGATACACTAATAGGGCGAATGAGAGACTGGATGACTGCTCGTGGATTCAATCTAGCGCTGGAAAACCGAAGTGGTCATTTTGACAAAAAAAGAGAATCCCTAGAGTAAGGATTATAAATATTGGAGACATACCAATCAAATCGATCCCAGCGGTGAAGTACCTGGGGCTACTGATCGACTCGAAGCCGAGTTTCTCTGAGCAAATCAGGGCAACGGCTAAAAAGGCTGCTTCGGACGTATCGGCTCTGAGTCAGCTTATGGCCAACGTAGGGGGACCCAGTACATCAAGAAGACTACTCTTGATGAGCGCTGTAAGGCCAGTGCTATTGTACGATGCAGAAATATGGGGCTGTACCGAAAACGCTTGGCACAAGTACAGAGAAGAGGAGTGCTGAGGATTACATCTTCATATCCGTCAGTCTCTGATTCGGCACTGAGAGTTATCGCAGAGGTGATACCTTTTGCCCTTCTTGCTAGAGAGCACCGCGCTTTTTACCTGCATCAAAGTGAGGACCCGAGGGAGACGGTTGCCCGCGAGGAAGTGCAGCACTAACTCAACGATTGGCAGCAGCATTGAATGGATTGCACGATGCGAAGCTAAACTGCACGGTTCATCCCGGATCTGAGTCCGTGACTAAATCGAAGGTATGATGATACTGGCCTCCATCTGACCCATCTTTTGAGCGGGCATGGTTGTTTCAGTCTTACCTGCACAAGGTTGGTAATTTCCTGTCTTCGTTTCCTTTTTGTCCTTTTGAAATTGAACCAATTATCCAAAACCTAAATGGTTCCGTTGGTCCTGGGTAGATTAGAAATTTGAAGCGCAACATATTATGTGACCCCTGAGGTTCTATTAACGACCAGTACTGCAGGAGCCTTTTTTGCTTTTGATGCATATCCATCGAAAACCGCCTTGGACATTAATTGTCGGTGTTATCAATTTTATCGGCGTTTATTTAGTGTCGTCTTCATTTCGTCTGTACACGTGGTAATCACAGAAACCCCATCTACAGCAACAATAAAACCTTTTGATATGGAAAAGCTTCAGGTTGTATGAAACCTTTCTCCCTACACATCGATCAAGATGCGAAGGATTCGGATCGTATACGAAGATGGCCCGACAAGTACTCAGCCTACAAAAGAAAAACGAAAATTCTGGAGAAGTAGCAATTTATTTCTCAACATAAACTCTTAACTCGATACAGTTGACCCAGTGATTTATTTATTTATTTCAAAAATCAACTCACAGACTAGTAGTCCAATTACAAGTCAGTTAATACAATATTTAAATAAAAACGTACGAATTCAAAATATGGAAGAAATTAAAGAAAAAAGATCTCAATACGATATCAAAAATTAAGATTTATAGGATTATTTATAAATTTGATTTTTCATTGAAGTTATGAATACGCCAAGAGACTATGGTAGAGGACCAAGACCGCTGGTTGTGCGTACGAGGTAAGCGTAGTAAGTGAGTGGAAGAAGGTGTTAGTACGTGCATACGGAACCTGAAATTGAAGGGATTATCTATTAGGGCGAGCAGCGTCGAATTTATTTATTTGCCTGCATACATTTTGAGCTAAAAGGCTGTGATGAAGCTTGAACAAAAGACATTCGTCAAGGAAATCTCATCTGGGCTCGAGGGTAGGAAGGTTCAAAATATGTACTCGGTCATCATAAGGGGAGTAAGGAAGGTTGAATTCGAAGAATAGAGACCGTGTGAATCTGCGTTGATGTGCTTCCTGTGGTACGGACTCCAAATTTGGGAGCAGTACTCTAAATGACTACGTACTAGTGAGAAGTAAAGACACATACGGGATGTGATATGTTGGAATGACGAAGCGGATCGTAAAATAAATCCAGTTAAGCGAGAGGCTTTCTTAATAATTAGAGCTATGTGGAGATCAAACTTCACTTTACAACCGAAAAGCACACCAAGATGCTTAAAGGAGGTTACATTGCTCAAAGGGATATCAACAAGCCTATATGTTGGGAGAAGAGGAAATTTTTTACAGGAGAATGTCAGCGGATGGCATTTGGAAACATTTAAGGAGAGATGGTTTGATTCGCACTAGTCACTAAGACGCTGAAGATCGATTTGAAGGATATCTTCGTCTAACAGTCGAGTTATTGATTACTCGAATAATCTTGGAAATCATCAGCATAAAGGAGACAGGGAGATGTAATAACAGAAGGTAGATCATTGACCAAAAGTAAAAATAGTATGGGGCCAAGTATTGAACCTTGCGGAACTCCCGAGCTCGGGTGAAATGAAGAAGAGAAGCAAGAGTTAAAAGTGACTACACATTGACGATTCAGGACATAGGAGAGAAGCCAGGAATAGAGGCAACTAGGAACATTGAACCCTAAAAGTTTCTCAAATAAGAGAGAGTGATCCACTGAATCAAAGGCTTTAGAGAAATCCGTAAAAATAGCGTCCACTTGTTGTTGCTGATCGAGGGCAGCTGCAATATGATAGGTAAAAGATAGTAAATTTGTAAGGGTAGATCTGCCTCTGACAAAACCATGCTGTTGATCTGCTGAAGATGGGAGGACAAGTGGATGCAGCACATCAAAAACTATATTTTCAAGAATTTTACCAAAAGAAGGATGAAGGGAAATAGGACGATAGTTTAAGACGATATTACGATCACCAGATTTGAAGATAGGAAAAATGTGGGCAATTTTCCATTGGGAGCGGAAAAATCCTACAGGAAAAACTCAAATTAAAAATAATTGAAAGGGGAACACAATGTGAAGAAGATTAAGATTTTGCTAGAAAATTTGGAATGCCACCAAGGCCACACTGGTGCTGTTGTCAAGATTATTTAAGAGTTGCTAAACCTGCAAGGGGTTTGTACGAAAATGATTGTAGTAGAGGAGAAAGAGCAAGAAGATTAGTTGAAGGAAGGGGAATGCTTAGCCCTGCCGAAAAAGGTAGAAAAATAAGAAGCGATGAGTTCACAAGATTTTTGAGAAGTAGACAATGTCGCGCCATCTAGACTAAAATTATCAGGGGCATGATGAGAGGTCCTTAAGGATTTTACCTACGATCAGAACGCACGAGTTTGATTCGACATTAACGTAGTTTCAATGTGGTTAACATATGCATGAAGTGGAGGTGTGACAATTTTCTTGGCCGCGGCACGACGCTCTTTGAATTTAACGAGGACAATTGTAAGACCACTGGATAAGAATTTTCTGCGGGCAGCATCTTTAGCTTTAATTGCAATGGCAACATGTGAATTAAACCAAGGGGCATCTTTAGGTCTTCTTGCTGGACACACAGGAGTAAATTGCGGGATTAAAGACGAACGGAATATACTCGTATAGAGCTTATCAACACAATCTTCAGTGTGGAGATTGCTGAGGAAGGAATACCAATTCACGGCATTCAGGCTAGCTTCCATTCTTGATAAATCGGCTTTTAAAAAAATAAAGCGGGAAGGTGAGGAATTTTTCAAAGAACTAGAAGATGTGATAGCAAGCTTAATAAAGAGCGGTGGATGGTGGGGATCAGGTTTGACAAAGGATGAGAGTGCCACCGACGCGGACAAAGAAGATGGTGACAAGTTGGAAAGAACAAGATCAAGCAATTTGTTATTGGCATTAGGAAAAGTATTGCATGGGTGAAAAAACAGAGGGAAATAAAAAAAGAAAGAGCAAAAGACATGCTACCGCCAAAAACTATGGAGATATAAAAATCATTCCAAACAATAGAGGGCAAACTGAAGTCACCACAGACCAATATAGGGGTAGAAGTGAAACGAGCCATATGTAGCTCGAAAATTCTGCAAAGAAATGTTCGTAAACAATAGTAGGACTGTTACAAGGGATATTCACAGATGATACAGGGTGCGCCAGAGAAACTTACTTATTTGAAAAAATCCCCGCGCGGTGAGTTAGGCGGGTAGAGGGGCGAGAGGGGGCGCATCTGGAGGGGGAAGTTCCCAAGTTTGTTTCTCCCTCCAGTCAAGCGAGTTACGGTCTGATGTGCAATGTCGGTAATGGGAATAATTGGTCCTTATTTTTTTTTTTGAAGAAAACGAACGCGCAGTTACCGTGAATGAAGCTCGTTACAGGAACATGATCGAGGAATTTTTTCTTCCAAGACTCGAAGAAATGAACGTTAGGAACGTGTGGTTTCAGCAAGATGGAGCCACAGCACACACAGCATGAGACTCAATGAATTTATTGCGACAACATTTCCCCGACCGCCTCATCTCTCTCAGAGGCGATCTCCAATGGCCGGCACGCTCTCCAGATTTGACTCCATGCGATTTCTTTTTATGGGGTTATTTAAAATCCCTGGTTTATGTCGATCGACCACACACCAGAGCACACCTCAAGAACAACATTCGCGACTCCATTGCCAACATACCGATTGATATGCTGCAAAGAGAGGATACGAATTTCAAAAATCGACTTCATCAGTGTATGCGCAATGGGGGTCGCCATTTATCCGATGTCATTTTCAAGACTGCATGAAAAAAATTGGGATATTGTATTCTCAAATAAAAAAAATTTAAAACAATAACTGAAGTACTTTTGTTTTTATTGACCTTTCAAATAAGTAAGTTTCTCTGGCGCACCCTGTATGAGGAAGGAATGAAAGTCAGATAGAGAAACTAGCACAATTATGCACTCAACAGGTGAAAATGGAGTGAAATCATCACAGGATTTGCTAGTAAGGGAACCATGTATACCCACTAGAACGCCTCCACCGTCAGACTTACCAGTAGCATCACGGTGATGCTTCAAAATCTTTAACCCATCTGAAAATAAGTTTTCTCGGGGTCTGCAAAGTAGGCCTGCGTACCTACGATGACCTCCTTAGCCGCCTCAAACTTTTGCTAGTGACTTTTTCAAGTTTGGAAACAAAAAGATCTCGCACGGGGCCAAATCTGGAGAATACGGTGAATGGGTTCGTAGCCCAATTCGACCAATTTGGCCGTGGCGGTGGTGTGAGCCGGTGCGTTGTCCTAGTGGAAGATCACTTTTTTCTTTGCCAAATAGGGTCTTTTTCCTGCAAGTAGTGCCCTGTGACCGTTTTGCGCTTATCCAGGTAGTCGATGGAGATCACACCTTGTGAACTCCAGAAAACGGCGGCCATCACGTTTCCGGCCGATAGGATAGTCTTCGCCTTCTTCGGAGCACGTTCGCCGAGTGAAGTCTACTGTTTCGACTGCTGTTTGGTCTCTGGTGTGTACCAGTTGAGCCATGTTTCGTCGACGGTCACGAAACGAAGCAGAAACTTCTTCGGATTGCGCTTAAACAGCGTCAAACACTGCTCTGAAGTGGTCTCACGGTTGGGTTTGTTGTCTGGAGTGAGCAAACGCGGCACCCATCGCAGTGACAGCTTTCTCATGCCCGAAATTTCATGCAGGATACGCCCCTTGGTCTTTGAGATGCCTACTGTCTCAGCTATCTCGCGCAACTTCAATCAGCGGTCTACCAATACGAGATCGTGGATTCTTGTCACGTTACCCACCGTGGTAGCCGTTTGCGAGGCACCTGGGCGTGGCCCATCAAAAACCGACGTGCGACTGCGATGAAACTCGTTAAACCAACTTTTTATTGTCGCCATCACAGGAGCAGTCACCATACACAGCATCCAAACGCTCTATGATTTCGCTGCGCAATTTCCATTCCAAATACAAGAATCGAATCACCGACCGATATTGCTGTTTCTCCATTTTTCTACCGCGGAGAAGCCCGCTTCCAGACGCGATCAAAACAGAACTACGAGTCCGATTTGGCTTCAATTTCGACAATGGCCGTCTACGAGAATGTACGACACGATAGTGAATCTCTCTTGCGATAGTGGCACCATCGGGTGGTGAGGCTAAGTACTTATCGGACCGACCTCGTAGATGCCTAAAACTTGAACCCAGACATTGTCTCATTATCTAAAATACAAAAATCTCTTTCGGATACAAATTCACGAAAATCGCAACTTAAACTTGTCTTAGCAGACAAAATGTCTGGCTATTACGAGTAAGTTAGAAGCATCATTCTATGATTCTAGCTTAAATGATTTTTCAGATTTGCATCCAAATCTATCGACATTGTAAATTATCATTTCTACCAGGTCTTAGATTTGCATTCCAGCTTATTTCGAACTCCCAACAAACAGAAAACATTCTGTAGACAATACAACTTACAATTGATCTGCTCAAAGCTTATACTTTTCCTTCTTATATTTTCCCTTCGTATCCTCGTCAGAATAGATCCATTACAAGAAGCGTTCATATTACATTAAATTGTTCCGCTACTTATGCTGAATACTCGTATTAGATTCCAAGACAATAGACTCAGTTGGGTAGAAGACGCAAACAGAATACAATGGAGCAGAATAAATAAGGAGTCCATTGGCATCTGGAGAATTATCTTGGGAATAAAATGGAACGTTATGAGTATTTACATCACGTCATAAACATGAGATTTTGTCTAGACACTTTCAATTTAGTCCTTTATAAACTATGACACATTCTACAGAACTTTTTAAACCAAAAATCCTTTCTAGACATTTTATAATTTGGTAAAAAAAAACAATTGCCTAAGAAGAAGTTTTCCCATCGCCAACAATAGCATTGGTTAAAATTAGCAAAAGAACCATCGTGGATTGCATAATTCCATTAACTATAACAAATGTCGGAAACTAGTAATCTCGCAACTACTCACCTATGCAAACAACCAGCCAAGCGGGACCAGCAACAATGGCACTTTACCGGCTTTTGGCTGCGGTCCATCCAGCAAGTTCAAGTCTGAAGTGTTATTGATTTGATTGCACTCCACCCCGCGGAGCGCCATGAAAAAAAGCGAAAAAGCGCCAACCGGGACCTTGAACTTCATCAGCCAGCTAACTTGAATTTTACCATGCCGAAGAGCGAAATATCTGCTGAATCGTCAATTTTATAATCGGAAAAAATTGAATGCGAAAAAAATCTCGTTGTAGCAACAACGCGAAATTGTGATATTTTCTCGTAAAATTTATGATTTTCATCGCTGGGTACAACAAAAAGTTTGTCGCCGCCGGGAGCTCTTCTGGAATTGCCTCCAGGAAAACTTAAATGAGTTGAAGAACGTTCTGAACAACACGCTCAAGAGGGTATGGCCCGGCCCAACCTCCAATCGGTTCAATTTTAACAACAGCAACGTATCGTGTACGAGTATGTACGGGAGAATGTACTTCTTGTTTTCAATAGGCGCCACTTTGGCCTGGATAAAATTAGAAACCACCCGCCATCGTTGACGTACAGTTCTATTTAGCTTTTTCCACGTTATTGTTCCCGATAACGATAAGAATCTGTGGACGTATGTAGTGTGGAAGCCAGAAAGGTCTGCAACTGTATCAAGAGTTATTAAGTGTAGGTAATGGAAATTGGGGCGGCGGGAGTGGGAGCAAGACGCAAAGAACAAGCATGCCAAAAACATATTGATTCCATTTATGTTGCCAATGCCATTCAAATGTTGATGATGATACTGATGATAATGTCAGACATTCCTCCGGGATGTTTTTTTCAATTAAACTAAATTGCTGGCACAGGAGGAGTACCGGTTCACATTGGTTGATGGTTTTTTAAACTCGGCTCGAACCATCGTGGAATAATGTTTATTCAGACTTTTGCAAAAATGAACTTCGAACATTAATTGGCTATAATATATGAATTGCAAAATTATGTATGCTGAAAAAGTGCTTCTGTCAGAAGGCTTTGTAACCAACCTAGATGCCGATTGAATTCCTGAAAAACAAATTCAAAACATTCTACTTCTATGCATTGATTCTCAAAAATCCTTAACCAAAAAAATTATTCATAGTGAAAAAATATTTGACCGGTTGGATAAAAAAATGTACTTTATTCATATTGATATTCAAATCCGCTTTATCGATTCAATCTTTTTAAATTTTGTAAATACATATAGCAAGTTTTAAAACACTAAAGTACTCAAAAACTTAATGGTCCACGTGGCAATCTAAATTTAAACAATATTCAACCAAAACAAATCGGTTAAGCAGGAGAGTGTTCCTACCAGAAGGGCTTTGTAACCATCCTAGGGTTTAAAGCAAATTTTCTGTTAGCATCAATCGATAACTTGAACGATTCACCCAATTCTTATGTAATAAACCGTTGAAATTTATCCAAAAGATGCAGTTTCTTTTATAAGCGCGTAGCAACCGCCATTTTGTTTCAGCTTAAATAATTTTTCTGAACGCTTAGCTAATTGAACACATTCAAATTAAACATTATTCCTTAAATTTTCATAAAAAATTCGAAGATAAGATTGTCTAGATTGATTTGAAGTATGCATTAACGATCAATACGTGGAAGATTCTACATCTAGCACTCGTTGCGTGTAGACGTGTTATTATTCGTTCCTGTCATTAATTTTAAAAATTAATTAATTTTTCACAAAATTCAGTTGAAACTAATTTTTCTAATTGAAAACCATCACCGTCGAATTATTCCAACATTTGTAGTAATCGAGCAGTCACACAAGCAAACTGCTCGAAAATCTTCCTAACCCTTATCCGAAATATTAATTGCAGATTTAGAAAAAAGATTTCATTACTTCCATTCATAGTTGTATTTATAAAATATTTTTTTCTTTCTTATTATTAGTAAATGTGATTTTATATAAATTTTCCTTTATATTAAATTTAAACGTTTCCCTTTAATTATATTCTTTATGATATTTAACTTTTATTATTATTTAAAATGTTTTCCACTTTTCTGTACTTCTGTGAATTTTTGAATGGAAACACTGATTTAGTGCATCCCAACTGTGTATTGCATTACCGAATGCAATCGAACTCGGCTGAGCGAGCAGCTGATTCGATTTACCGTGGCAACCCGGGAAAAGAAAAAGAAGAGATTTGAACGGATCGGGGAGTCCAGGGAAGATCGCGAACCGGCAAGCACGCGCGAGAACGGCCGCCGTTGTAAATAGGAAAAGTGACGGAATTGTTCCCCATCTAACTTGAAAAGATTCGGGCGTGAGCTAATATCGAAAATGTTCAAAATTGTTGTGGAATTGCATTTCATTACGTGTTTTACTGTGCCGTGCAAGTCAGAAAATTGAGGAAATGTCGATAAAAACAAGAAATCGCTCCAATTTTTTAAAGATAGCGACTATACCTTGCCAGGATTGATATGTATCGGGGAGTCGACGGAAGATCGTGAAGAACCACAGATTAATTGGCCGATTTTTGTTCTATAATCCCCTTTTGTAATTCGATAAGTTTTGTCGCCATTTGGATCGGTACCGTGTGAAGTTATCAACATCGCGTCTTAGTTAATACTTGTTGGGAAGTCCTTACGAATTAATTAAAAGTTGAAGTTCCATAAAGGCAACTGCAGTGCAGTGAATCGTACGGTTTCAAGACACAACCAACGAAAACGTTTCTCGACCGCCTTCTATACGAGTGTGTGTAAAGGTTGACTGTCGTGCCGTCGGCAGTGATTGAAATGGTGGAATTTGGTCTGTGATCACGGGCAGTGAATTAACAAAACTAATCGAAGTCAATTTCTTAGTAAACATGAAGGCTAATTGAAAATCTAGGATAGCATCGAGTGTCGCGCCACTAACAACGCATTTTGGGATGGTAGAATGTCTTCACTTTATCTGGGGGGAGAGATTGATTCACATGAAACAGTTTTGCTAACTTGTATTTTGTGCGGGACTTGAAATCGAAAGAAGAATAATGTTTGCGTCCAACAGGGTTTGAAGAAATTGCGTCAAATCATCATGCAAGGGAACTGTGAAAAATTTATGTGATTTCAATTCGCCGGCAGCGAAAGATTCTAAGCGGTGCATTGCGATTAAAGATTTTCTTTTGCGTTACGGTGGTTACTGACGAATTTTTAGAGAGTAAACCGCGATCAGTGATTCCATCGAGTCATGGAGAAGAAAAAACAAAGCGGGACTCACGGTTTGTAGGACGAGTGGGATAGCCGTCGTTATTGTGGTGGAGTTTAGAAGGAGCCCTACGGGAATCGATTTTAAGGAAAAATGAATCACGCAATTGAATTTTTTAACGCGTGTAGTGAATATTGCAAAACAAAATATCTACTCAGAATGGCATCTTCCGTTGCTATTATAGTTATGTTCTTTGTCTGTTCCGCTTATGGTAGTCTCCCGTTTAATAATACGTGGATCTTTGCTAGAAATATTTGTATAAGTCTTATAGTGCGTGATATTATCCGAACGGATGGAAAAGTGACGCATCTTTGAAAATAGGCATGTTAAAGAAAGAGGGCCATGTGCTCCTCTAGATAAAATATCAATTTATTCGAGCTGCAGGTACAAAGAGGACATTGAAAGATGGTTGGCATTTTAAGAACGGTAATTATTGAAAATGATATCTTTCCTGAAGACTGGAACTTATTTGAGTATTAGTGCACGTGTCACTTTTCGTGTAGAAGCGTGTATAGCGGTGTTACTTTTTTCAATTTAATGAACGGAGTGCTGCATAGAACTGATATATGATCTAAATTACCTCGTGCGCGATGTACAAAGCGCGAATATAAGCAAGTCGAGGAAATAAGCTGGTTTCGGGAAACCAAATCACTCACTGAGAAAAATAAGTGAGCAGAAGTTCCAGTCGTCTTAAGCCGACAACGAGATTGTTCACGATTGGTCGCCATACTATTTGGGCTATATAATTGCTTAGGTTTAATCACACTAAATAATTCTTGCCTTATATCGGGAATTTTCCAAATGTTAGCCGGTTATCTGGTGATAGCGATAGAAGCGCCTTGCTGTTGTATGTTTATTGATTATGTTCAGCAATTAGCCGATAAAGCTGATGCGAGACCATATTGGAATCGGGCAGCACTTTATTGCATAATCGCAATCCCTCCGATTTTATTATGTTTTGGATTGGGCAGCTTATTTGCTTCGGGATTGATATTTGCTACTGGAGAAATATATTGAATGATGGCGATAGGCAAGAAAGCAACCGCAGAGAAAATGCGTAATGCCGCCAGACAATCAAATTATTCCGGATCGCATCAACAAACGATCGGGCAACCATTGTAAATAATGCACAACCATTGTCATTCACTGGCGCTCTAGCTACAGATAGTAATGTGAGATAAAAATAGATAAAGCTATGCGAAAATGGCAACAATTAGTAGACAAAAACATATGGAGACAACATTCAACTGAGATAATGTTATGAATTATGTGAAGGACGATAAAGGCATTCTTTTATAAGGAACAAAAAGAAAACAAAAACGAAATGATTGAAAAGCATGTATTTAATGTTTCTCTCCCTATATATTACTGATCATCATAATCGTGTTTTGTTCTTTGCCGCAACTGTTATATTTTATATAAATTTCGGATAAGTGTGTTTGTAGTCAATGCATTATATATGTATGTATAAAAACAAGCACAACCTTAGATATTAAAACAAAAAAAAAATAGAATATTCCAGAAAAAAGAACACAGGCAGGGCACAAACTGACAATCGAAAAATTAGAAAACAAAAAATTGAAACAAGTTTGTTTTGGAAACGAAAAGACTAGATAAAAACAAATATTTTATAATTTAGATTTATTTTCTTTGCATTTTTGACGGCAAAAAGTTTGCAGAAGGAGAAAATATTAGTCATTTTCTTTGATTGATTGATGTATTTTTTTGAAACACGAAATGTTTTGTTATCGTACGAAATTAAGCAGTAGACTTCGGTGCGCTTTTCATGTAACATTTTAATATGCATATACCACATATATGAGAAATTCATTACTCATACGAAAAAATACTATTGAACAATATAAATTATATAAATACGAATAAAGAAAAGCAGCAAATCAAAAAAAAAAAATATTTGCGAAGTACATAATTTGAAACTGTTGCGATCAGTGCTATCTAAATTATATTTCAATAAATGGGTTGTTAAAGCTTAAAACTCGGTCTTTCCCTATTGTTCGATCTGACCGGGTATATGACCGGTATCGATGGCAGGATCCTTTACTAAAATGGGCTACCCATCAGGTGCGCTCTTTCCTTTTTTTGCTTAACAGAGGCTCTTGCCGGGTAGAATGGCCTTCCGCTCGCGTGCCCTTTTATGATAAAGGTTTATGTGATTTCATTGCATAACGCTATGGCATAAATTGGCTACGTTTGTATTTCTCATTTAAGGGAAAGTCATACAAAGTCTTTCACGATCGAAATTCGTGGATGCGAAATTCTTTTGTAGTGGGTCCTTGTGCTGAGGAAAGGAACCCACCCCACGACACCGCAACGCTAGCCTGCCAGCGCATTCACGCGTCAAGATCGAGTAATTAATCAAAGAGAAATCTGAAAAAGTTGAGAAAGAAAACAAAGAACTCAGGCATCGAATCCAATCGCTAAAAGAACTCGTTAGAAAATTGACGTTCAACAAAGCAAAAGAAACCAGCAAGAAAGAAAAAGGAGTAAAGTCAAAAGCGACCGAAGAAAAGAAATCTAACAAACCGCAACAAGAACCTGATCAAGATGATGTTCTCAGCGCAGGTGGAGCAAACGTCAGCACGAACTATTATGCAGCGCTAGCTAGATTAGACGATAAAAACTTCCGAACATTGTATTACTAAACCAGAAAACGGGTTTAGCGAATATTCAAAAATTACAAATAGGGAGAAAAAACCAAGTTTTGTCTGCTGGTCCGTCTGTCAAGGTTAATCAAAAGAAACCCACCAATCAATGCATTTGGGCAAACAGGCAAAGATATGGTTCGGCTTTTGGCAGCCGATAATAAGTTAAATAATTTTGAGATCAAGAGAGTCAATGCCGATAAACTGACAATAAGAACTAAGTCATTGGTTGATTTTCAGGCAGCAAAAAGTGCCTTTAATTCTGGAGATGTTCCGCATTTTATATACACATACTCTGAAATTAACTTTTTTTTCAGCGCTTAGGGCTTTCAAATGCCTCAAAATAAGTTGTCATCCAGTCACATTCCCATGGATAGGATCCAGCTCATCTAAATCAACGTCAACTCCATTGTGAGTCTACATGGACGTGACTGTCTCTTGGACTGAAAATAGAAAAAGACAGATCCTTTTAATTTTGTGTATTTTATTTTTCTTCTCGAAATCGATTTTCGACCTTTTTTTCTATTTTCAGTTCGAGTATTTTGTGAAGGCGAAAATGAATTCGATTACAAATATTGATGTCTCTTGGAGTTCCTTGTCAAGTAAAAGCCTGACATCATGCTTCTCACTGAAACCCACCTCGATTTATGGCACTCCATGATATTCAAGGACTTTGAATTCGTAAGAAATGATAGGGTAATAGGTGATGGGAGAGGTGGCGCCGGGATATTGGTTTGAAGACCCTGTTGTTTCCAAAATATTGAAAAAGCTGAATTCAAAAGCTTTGAACCTCATGAAATGTCCTTTATCAAAATCTCACTGCCAGGTGTGGATAACCTCTTCGTTATCTCTGCCTATGCAACTGGTCAAAATGTTCTCAAGCTCAAGGAGGAGCTCAATTCCTTGTTTGAAATGCTCGAATTGAACAGGCTGGATAATCATTCTATTCTTGCTGGTGACCTGAACGCCAAGCATACATCATGGCCGAACGTCACCAATAATCCAAGAGGTGTATTCCTGAAATCGTGGATAACACAGAACCAAATTGATTGCAGGTGCAATCTATATGGGTCGGGCTTCCCAACATACCCTAGGACAAATTCAGCTCTGCATTGCTGACGCAAGACTTGAATTCGGCTTTAATAGTTCTCAACGGAAACTGCAGGTGCCTCCTTATGATAGCGACCATAACGCAATCGTAATGGAAATCAATCATCAAAAGGACTATTGTCTTCCTCATTCGAGTTCAACATGAAAATCATCGGTGGAATTAAAAAAAACATACTGCACATTATTGCATATTGTTCAACAACAAGTTGAGCAATTCATATTTCCCAAATGACTGGAAAAAGACTAAGGTATTTCCGATCTTGAAGAAATTAAAAGAATCTTCGTGCCCCAAAAGCTATTGCCCAATAAGATTGCTGCCTAACATCAGCAAGGTGTTTGAAGTGATACTCAACAAAGCAATAAACGCCCACATTGAGAAATATGAGTTGATGCCGAATTTCCAATTTGGTTTTCGTTCTAGGCATTCGACCATGTATGCGATAACGAAAGCTAAACAACAGAGAATGTGTTAGAGAGTGTCTCATTGATATGGAGAAAAACTTCGATACGGCGTGGGTAGATGGACTAGTTTTTAAACTCCTTCATGACGGGCTCCCCAGATGCCTTGCACCATAATGTGCAATGTGTTATACGGGAAATCATTTATTGTAACTGATGGAAATCTGACAACAATGTGCGAATTTAAGGTGTTGAATGGTCTACAGCAGGGAACAGTTACTGCGTCTCTGCTTTTCTCAATATTCATTCGCAAGCTATTAGACGGCTTTGATTTTAACGTCTCGCCAACGTAATCATTGATAGCATTTGCTGATGATCTGATCATCTATACGGCAGACCAAAAAGCTACAATAGTTCAAAACGATCTTCAAAAAATGTTCAATGATGTGCACAATTGGTTAATGAAAATCAATGCACAGAATGCGAAACACTTTTGTTTCGGACAACGCTGCAGGGGCCAGTCAAGACCTGAAATGTAATTGGAAGGATTTCCTCACCATGGCTGGCGAGGGTAGTTCAGAACGAGTTCCACATAAATCCTGTATTCGATACCTCGGTGTTCATCTCGATCAGTATCAGTACTGTACTGAACATGTCAAAATCATGCTCAGTAAAGCACGAAAAGTAGTCATGGCGCTATGAAGACTCTTTCATTCCAGATACATTGATCAAAAGATCAAAATTATCTGTTACAAGACCCTGGTTAGACTAGTTTTGACATATGGACGTCAAATCTGGTACAACCAGAGTGCTAGTACCATGAAAAAATTAAGAGTTTTCGAAAGGAAATGTTTTCGTGCATGTATTGGTTTGTACAGAAAGCCTGAGATGGATTGGAAGCATTATAGATCGAATAGAAGAATTTATCAAACTGCTAAAGTGACAAGAGTCGATATCTTCATATTGAAGCTTCTTCGGAATCATATCGCAAAATCTGTAACTGTGAGTAAAAACCCTTGGATTTCACAGTCGTTCCACTCTACAGACAGGTAAATTGCGGCTTGTCTCGCTACTGGCTTCGTCCCTCCAGAAGCATTCGTGTATTTGGGCATGAATCGATATGTTTTTGATTCTGATGGTGTCCCAATTATATATCACATATATAGATGGGCCACCGATAAGAAGATAAAATATCCTCCGCATTTGAGTTCACGAGGCCAACAATTCCAATGAAGATACTCATTTGCTAGATTCGTTGAAGCTGGTCGAGTTGAGACGGAGCAATCTATTTTTTTTTTTTTTTTGTGATGAAATGTGTTTGACTGATAACGTATAAATTTAGGAACCATTTGGGCTATTAAGTGTTAATATTTTTATTTTTTGGAATTTGCCTTATATTCTTTTCAAATTTATAACGATTAGTATTGAATAAAGCGCTTTTGACTTGACTTGACTCTAACGATCAATACGTTATATTCTTGTTATTCCATACAATTGAAATATGTTAGCTATAATTTACATAAAATTCAGTAGGCATAAAGATCTTGTATTAATCTACATAACTGTAAAGTTTAAAGAAGTTTAAGGAGAGCATTTCGATTTTTTCGGAAAAAATGTAAAATCTACAAATCATACTATTATTAACAAAGTTGAATGAATTTTGATTACTGAGGTATTTGTTGCCCTTGTATTCATAAAGACCTACCTCCGTCATTTTTCAGATTTTTCGGCTCAAAGGTGACCAATCGCAAGCAGGGGACACAAATTTCCGAATATTTTGTCTCCTCTAGACCCCCCGATGCACAAAATGACATTTTTGTTTGATATTCTAAAAGTTCTAATCAAGAGCTTTCATTCGATACTACACTTGACTTCCTTTGATAAAAAAAAAATGTTAAGAGCTTCTTCTTTGTAAGGAGTTAAAAAAATTTGAAATGGTTGGTAAGACCTAAACTTTTGAAAGACCATCACTTCTGATTTTTTCACGAAATTTGAACTTTCTAGCTGCTATAGTGTAATGATTTTGTACTCAATCTCAGCCGTTCGAGGTTCCCCGAAGTAAATTTACACCGACCTCTCATCGATTAAAGCCGTGAAGTCTCGGTACGTGCCAACGGACTGTACGCAAAAGCTCAGCTAGTCCGGGCACCCTTAGTCTACTCGGAGGTGGCTTCTTGCAGACCAGCTAGTTCGGAGAGGAACTTTGGGCGCAGGTCTTACACGAGCAGACTAAGTTCGGATACAATTTCTCAGCCACCGATTCAAATGCCGTTGATAACACGTTCAATAATTTGCCGAAGAAAATTTCGTTATTACTGTGAATTTGCCTTTGCGAGGCTGTCGATCAATCCACAACGGATTCGTGAATCGATATACTTTTTTATTTTCAATATTTCGTTTTAAATTTAACTTAATTTTTTTTATCATAAATGTAACATATAATGTAAATATCTTTATAAGGTGTGTCTTTGATTATTTTTCTTTTCCTAAAAAAATATGCATGCTTTAACAAAATCATTTTACCTAACCTGGTTACTTTGAGTCCACATAATTACATACGTGGAGATGTGTCATATTCAACGGGGTGATGCAAGTGTATGTGTATATTTCATAAAATGGTAAGCTCAAGTGATAAACACAAAAATTTGACGAAATTACACAGGTCAGTCCATATTCCTTCCGTTTGTATTTGGTTTCCAATGAACCAACCAATGAGCCAACCACTTTGCCAGTGTCTTGGTTTGAGTGACCACTTTTGGCAAATTCGATTCCCGACGCAGTCTTTGGTTTACAGTCCAATTTTCATAGACCAAAATGATAACCCATGCCGAAGATATCTCTGACTGGTTTTCCCAAATCTGAAAATGCTGGTTGTTCCAATTTTTATTTTACTTATTTAATTTACTGGATTAGATGGAACACAAACCACAGGCTAAAATGCCGCTTTTAAGAAATAAATCCTTGAAAGAATGACACCGAGAAAAACCACCGAATAATCGACCGCACACCAATGTTTCTCTCGACCTATTTTGGTGCTAATAAATGCGTATTGATTCGTGAAACACCTTTGCTCGTTCTTCCGGCCACCACTGAAGTTGATACGGGCGGTCGAATAAGAATAGTTTCTATTGCTCGGCAACATCCAAAGTTGAATCATATTAGCCAATGGTCATTCGCGACTGTTCCACGATGGTGGATGCACGGAGTGTCCATTGCAAACTCACGATGTATTGTTAGTTGAGTCGTAGCTCCGAGTATCACGCTGGTTGTTGAGAAGCCGATTTGATACGGTGTTGAGAACTCGATTCAACAGTGTTTCCCTTGTCTACGTAAGCGCGATGTTTCGAGTTCCATTCGTTTAACCGAGAGGTAGTCGTTGATTCCCTAAGTCTCCCTACACTACTTCCGGCCTTGTTTACAATGTTTAGTTAAAATATTTTAATTAAAAGTAAATGTTAGGTAGATTAATTAATCACAGTAGGGGTAGTTTGCCAGTTCTAATCCACTTTTTCCATACGAATTGAGGTTGATTTTGCGCGCCACCTAGTGGCGGGAATTGGAACTAATGGCGCTTGAAGCGGCCGGGAGTGAAACTAATGGTTTGTGTCTCGGATATGTGGGTGTGTGTCTTAGGTGTGTGAGTGAGTGTATTAGGGTGGTATCGGTGGATGCCTGGGACAAGAAGGTACGAGTCTGGAATTGGTGTGGATCTCTTGTGCGGTTGCAGGGGAGTGTGTGGATCTTAGGTATATGGGTGTATGTATTGAATTAGCATAGGTAAGTGCCGGGGATGAGAAGGTATGGGTCTTAGGTAAATATACATCTGTATCTTGATTAACTAGGTAAGCGTTCCGAATTAAAGTACCCTCTAGCGGTTAGTAGAAGTAGTCATATGTCTTTAGATTGCTGGTGCATATCCTTAGCCTTTACAGCCTGTGATGGTAAATAGTGGAACTGAAAAGTTGATTTCTGTCTAGATTAGTCCCGTGTTTTCAGTTAATAGATTAAAGACTTAGATTTCCCAGCGTGTTTATGTAGGGTCAATATAAATGTTTAAGCCTTTGACGCTTTTAGCGATAGATAATTATACTATTCATGGTTGTTATTTCTCTATAGTGGAAGGATTTCTCATACATTCGTTGCTTATAGTCTTTGCATGGTTTCGTTATTCATCTTTGGTGGAAGTGTTTCTCGGGTCATAACGCTCCTAGTGGTTGATAGTTTTTTATCCATGGTCGTTTTAATGTATAGTAGATTCATGTATAGGATTGTTAGCTTGAAGTATAAGGGTTGCTGATCAATTAGGAAAGCTCTGTGGATAGGTGGCGCTCTGGGCGGTTGTTCGCTGGTTGTAGGGCTTGAGATGTTTTAGCGCGTGTCACTTATTAAAGGCGTTTGGGGTGAGCGATTAACTTGATCACGTTAGGCGTGCTGGACTTTTTTATGATGCGAGTGGCTGCGTGGTGACGAACGGCGCTGCTATAAACGGGTGACTATGTTATCGACGGGTGATGGGTGATGGGCTTGCCTATCAGCGGGAGTTCTAAGGTTTGGGAATTTGCTTCAGGGGCGCTCGGTTGAGGAACGCGTTGCTCATCGATTGATATCTTTGGTTAAGGATGGACGGCAGCGTGTGGAAATGATCGATTGGCTTGATCGTGTTAGGCATGCTGGACGTTTTTTATGATGCGAGGGGCTGCATGGTGACGGCGGGCGCTTGTATAGATGGGTGGCTTTGCATTATGGATGGGTGACGGGTTTACTTTCGGCGGGTGTTTTAAGGCGTGAAAATTTACTCCTTGGGCGCTTGCTTAAGGTACGTTTTTGCTCCTTGTTTGATGTCTGTGGTTAAAGATGGACAGTATTGTAGATGTGATGCGCGTCGCTTGTTGGAGGAAGTAATTTGAGGTGTACGTTTCAACAAAGGCGGATGTTATGAGCCGTAGAAATTTGTCTCGTGAGCGTTTGGGTAAGTTTCCGCGTTGCTCATCAAAGAGTGCCTGTCTTTAAGTATGGACGGCCTGGTCGGCAATTCAGAATGATTTGCGTCGCTTGTCAGAGGATCGTGATTGGGGTATAGATTTGTTCGGCGGTGAATGCTGTAAGGCATGGAAATCGTCCTCAGAGATGCGTGGCATGTGCAAGTGAGTTTGCTTGCTAAGTGTAGTGTTTCGTTCGCATAGACTTCCTTGTTGGCGGGAGTTTTAGGGCATCGGAATCTACAGCGTGGAAGAGAAGTGGCGTGGCATACATTGCATTGCAATATGGTTTTGCTTGATGGAGACAGATTTTTTGTTGTATTGGTCGTGGGCAGCGGGTAACGTGATGCGCGACATTGAGACGTGTTTTCATAAATGTCCATTCAAAGATGCGCCTGTTATAGTTTGCTGATTATTATTTACATTGATCGTTTTCAGTTTCTTTTTGCTTGGATACGTCGTTTCTTTGTTTTGTGACTCATTGCTATTGTATATTATTGCTTTTATCGGTTTCATTGTAATAGTACTTTAAGAATCGTCTTCAATGTATTTTGTTCGGTTAGACTACTATGTTGATTGTTCAAATCTATGGATGCAGGGAAAAAGATCTTAATGTTTGTTGTAATGCGTTCTTGATATTTAGTATAGTTTGAAATTTCAGTTTGCTTGTAGCAGCATTTTGTTTGTCTGCATCATCATCACTTTCTATACTTCATTCTCTGATTGTACTATTATGTAGAAGTATGGCACTATATTCATTCATTTTTTTTCTTTACTATAGGATGCTCATTGGTTTTGTTCAAAAATTCTAATAATTTCTTTCAAGACGAGTTATTTTTTCAAATTAATGATCTTGTAGTGCATGAGATGGTGATAATTTTGTTCGTACATCATATGATTTGTCCCTTTTGATAAGTGCTTGGGTCTATTTTTTAGATCACTATGTTGAGATGTATGTTTTGGGTATCTATTCCAAATTTGAGATTATTTATGGATGTTGTATAGGAAAGATATTACGGTTTATGGCTTCTGGAATGCTACTTTTTTATGGAGTTTATGTATGATGGATGTAGAAATCATCGTGGTGGTCCTAATGAGTAGGAATATAGACGCATTTTCATTGATTAATTTTGGGTACGTACTGAAAGGAAGAACCTAATATAGAAAAAAGTGAATGCGCTAGGTCATTGACATTAGGGGTTTGTTGTTATTATGGTATTATTCTTTGTTTATGCTCATAATGTATGGAAAAATATTTTTGGCCCTATATGATGGCATTATAGGCATGCACTAGATTGAATAAATTTTCATATTTACTCTGAATTAGATGCTGTTATTATGGATCTGTATTATTTAGTTTAAGTAGTTTCATGAGTGTCAGTATAATATAGAGTAAAACTGTTATTTTATGCTTGTCTCATATTCTACACAGTATGTATGATTTTTTGACATTTCCGAATTTCTCTAGGTATATTTTCATTTAGAACTTGTTGATGTTTTTTGAGTATGATAATATTTAATTTGTTATCTCCTTAGGAAAATGATGCTTGAATGGTGCCGTTAAGTTGATACTTTTCGGATGCATATTATCGCTTTTAATGCCTATATGATTGCATAAGAATTTACATACCTCATACTTTGTGTGCTTGTATTAAGCGTAAAGCCACTTCTGCTATATTCATATACATTTTCAATATTTGTGCATTAAGTAAAATACGTATTTACTACATTTTAAATATACTGGATTTATCATCATGGCGATTTGAGGGTATACTCATTAACATATTCAAGTATTATTTTCACATAAGTAAAATATATTCTTGTTGAGTTTTTTCTTATCAGAATTTTTTTCTGCTGGATGCTTGGTTGATTTTTTTAGGTTTGAAGAAGATCTAATTAGTATTCAACATAAAGGGTATGTTTTGGGTTGACGCACTGCTACTATAGATCACTTAGGCTTAGATATAGATAACGATGTGTGGAAGCATATGAGTTTATGGTAGGCTATTTTTAGATCGATCTCATCGTATCTTGTATAGACAAGTAGCATATGTTATAAAGTGTTCTTGATAAGGATGGTCACGAGTCATTGTAGGATGTTAAGATATGATCATTACTTTCAGGAGGTGTTTGTCTGCTGGTAATTTGATGAACAGATGTATACTTGAGTTGAATGAACTAATGAGGGGTTTTTTTTGTCTCTCATTAGATATTTTTGAATGGTAGAATTGAGTGTTTGATACTTGGGAGTTTCGGATATGCTAGGAATGTTTAGGTTTTTTTTGGTTTATTGTTTGAGGTATTTGTTTACTTGAGCAGTGGTAGATTAGTTGTTAAAATTAAAAAAACCTGTATATTTTTCTGATAAAAATAATTTATTGAGTAATACTATTTTTTGTTATATCTAAATATATTTTCATACAATTTACAGGACATCTGATATATGGGTTGATATATTTATGAATTCTATAGCATATTGAAGGTTTATTCAGCTGCACTATTCCTGCTTTAGGACCATACAAATGTATAGTAAGTCCTCTCACGCCTTTTTGAATGTTTATTATACAATTTATATAGCAATTCAATATCCTCAGCATATAATTGTAGCTTATGTCCCCTTCACTCTAGTGCAAACGGTTGATGTTTCAATTCGAATTTCGTTTTGGCTGCATTTTATGAGAATAGTATGTTCCTTGATGAATTACTTGTGAGGATTTCCCGATACATTCTAATAGCGCTGGCCACCAGTTGGCTCTAATTTTGTTTGGACTATTTATACTATCCCATGCTATGAATTATTACTTTGTCGTATGTATGCGAGACTGCAGGAGTATGTACTGTTTTATTAGTTTAAAAAATATTTCTTGTCTCTTGATCGTATGAATGACAAATGCATGTATCACTGCCTGATGTCGTATTAGAGTTGGACCACTCACATATTTGGTAGTGTATTCCATGTTTATTAGATACTTTCTCACCCGTATTACCATATTTAAGCATATAATTCTCGATTCGTATTCGGTGTTCAGGAAAAATATCACGGTACACTTCCATGAAGTATAGGATAACCATTGTAATAGATCTTATCGGGGTGAAAGTGTATTGACCTCTGTTTTCCTAGTTTTCTTGACGTCGTTTACGTTGGTTTACTGAATTTTAAAAACCTCATAATAATCCGTAGAATTCTATGTAGTCTAGTGATAGAAAAAACGACGTGCTGCCTTTAAGTTAACATACATTCATGTCCTAGTTTGTACAGTGCAGCTAAGATGAGGGTCTGTTTCCCAATATTAAATTTCAGTATTTTATAGACTCAAGAGATTATACTTGATTTCAAAGCCTTTCACAATAGTTTGAAGTTTACCAAGTCCCAATTTCCAATTTCCTTATGAATAATTCCTTTCAGTGAAGTAAAACATTGTTTATAGGGTTTTTAGTATTTTATTGCATCTCATGGAAAATTAGATCGTTACATAGTACTGGTATTTCATAAAAAAGCCTAGAGTAGTTTATATTTACAAATGATGTTTGAGTTGGAGTAAAGAAGTCGTTGATATCCAGTTTAAGTACGCTTTTTTCTCTGCATCTTGCACAATATTGGTCATAGTATTCCTTCACACAATCGGTAAGCAAATTGTTGTATTGCATGACAATGTTGAAAAAATCCATCAAGATGAAAAGCGTGAAGAGCTCGGGATGTTTAAGTATTAGTCTCTCTCCTCCAATAGGTATGTAGAAGAGTTCAAGAAGTCCAAGCTGATTTGCAGGGAACTCATCTACTCTTTCCTTGAGATCAATGAGGTATTGGCGAAGTGAAGTCCATTGACTGTTATCTAACTCCAACTGATTTTGTCCACTGCATCGGAAGATTATTTTCGCTTGAAATGTCAGCGGGTCAAATCCAAGTATTACTTTGCTTTTGTGGAAGCCTTCATCAAGATAGTATGTATAGTTCAGCAAGAGGTTTTTCTCATAGATTCGCTGTTTCTCTCGATTCTTTTTTAGTTTCTTCTCTTTCTTGTTCACTTTTCTGGCTGAAGTACCCTTATCAGTCTGGCCGGCCTTTTCATGCTTCTGACTGACTGACGAAGTTACTGGATCTGCTCCGTTCATTTTAAATGACTGCTTCTAGTAGTAAAACTAAAGATGTATATTTGTTACACCAGCATATATATTCACTTCTCTGCATTTACGGATGGAGTGGGGGGGGGCAAGTTCAATATGTGTTGATAATTCTATTGCATAAGTAAACATGTTTCGCCCTTGAATGCTGTAATGTTGCTTACTCTCATGATTTGAATTCAAAGATAAGAAAGTGCTATGGAGTTAAGATTTGAACCACCAAGCTAACAGGAGTAGGAGTCAGTAACAGGAAATGACACTTTGCTCCGTATTTCCTTTAGAATTTTTAGGAGTACTGCTGGGCTACAATAGATTGCTTCTAGGCTAATTAGCTGTCTTTTTATCTGTTAAACTATCTATTTAGCTGTCACTTTTGCTGATGAGCTGTCTATCTTATGTGTAATGCTGTCTTTTAAGCCGATTCCCTGTCTGTTTAGCTGATATGCTATCCTCTTGAGCTGTCTATTTAGCTGTCACTTTTGCTGATGAGCTGTCTATTATATGTATAATGCTGTCTATGCAGCTGTCTATTTAGCTGATGCCCTGTCTGTTTAGTTGTTATGCTGTCTGCTGAGCTAACCGTTTAGCTGATAAGCCCGTACATTTAGCTGGTAAGTGGTCTATGTAGCTTTCTTTTTAGCTGATGCCCTGTCTGCTTAGTTGATATGCTATCTCTTTAGTTGTCTGTATAGCTATCTTTAGTTAATAAGTTGAGCGTTTGACCTTACGTGCTATCTGCCATTCGGTAAATTCATTTGATTGTTGATAATTATCTACCCATAAAAAAATTCTTACTTTCCATACAGTTGCAGTCAGCTTTTTTTACATTTACTTTAAATGTCATATGCTCATCACGATTTACGTTAGGCCTATTGGTTACCAAGACTGCATGTTGATCATCTTCCAAGTTATTCGTAGGCATACATGGGTCAGACAAGAATCTTCACGTCTATGTTGCTCTTCTGGTGAACAAATCTTGATTAGGAGCAAGCCATTGTTATTTGCTCGAGAGTTAATTGATCTTATTTCACACTGATGCATTCTTCATAAGAATGAGTCAAGTCACCATTCTTTTTTATCTGCGTCAGTTTTTCTCTTGACCTCTGTCTATCTAATCTATAGGATCCTCTTTCTACAGCAATTCGATTTCAGTTCTCTAGGTTTTCATGTCTTCATAGGATTTGCGGCCTATGGGACCCTTATTGCTCACTATAATGTTCCATTGCATTGAAATTATGTTGCTACACTTATGAACTCATCCAATCTGCCCAAAAATCATATGATCCCATGGATCAGCCATTGGAATCATTTTGTAAAGCACAAGCTTGTTGAATAAATCTCTACTTCATGCAAACCATTGCTAGGGCCTTAACATGAATTAGTTCAGCCTGTTGCTTAGTCGATGTATTAAGGGTTTATAGTGGAACTTATTAAGTATATTGAATCATCTTGGCGTTCTCATGTATGATCAACCCTTTTGGATTATCCGGGGTATGCTATGACTGGAACGATTTTTTCCCTATCATTGAACAATTGAGTAAAATTTCGATACCTCCAACTGACTTAAAAATCAGTCATTGATCCATTTTCAGCGAATGTTTGAATGGTTAGGAAGACTTGAGGCTGCATCATTACTCACAACCTGTGAAATGATTAAATATCATGGACAAATGTGTCTACATATGTACATTATAATAGCTATCAAATGTCTATGTATTAGTATCATATGATCGACTGGTCTCTTTATCATGCAAAGAGGGTTATCCACAATCACCGATCAGTTGAGCCATCTGATACGATCATGAGTTGCCTGTTCAGCAGTTGAACTTTGGTCAACTTCACACCAATATGTTTTCTCTTTCGCACCTGCTAGCCCAATTGCCTGACGAACTCAAGGTAGCCTTCTCTTTCACACATACAACTCGAGTTGATTGGTCAGCAGAAGGTGGTGAAGAGCCTTACAGGGATTCTACCCAGCCTGCCCCGTGGCATGCATGCATGATGATCCTCGCAGAGATGCAGAATAACCTTCTACCCAGCCTACCCCATTGCCATGCAGGCATGATGACCCATCATCATGCATTATGACGCGTCATAACGCATGATGACCGGTCATTGATGCCTGCGTGGCAATGAGGTAGGCTGGGTAGAAGGTTATTCTGCATCTCTGCGAGGATCATCATGCATGCATGCCACGGGGCAGGCTGGGTAGAAGCCCTGTAAGGCTCTTCACCACCTTCTGCTGACCAATCAACTCGAGTTGTATGTGTGAAAGAGAAGGCTACCTTGAGTTCGTCAGGCAATTGGGCTAGCAGGTGCGAAAGAGAAAACATATTGGTGTGAAGTTGACCAAAGTTCAACTGCTGAACAGGCAACTCATGATCGTATCAGATGGCTCAACTGATCGGTGATTGTGGATAACCCTCTTTGCATGATAAAGAGACCAGTCGATCATATGATACTAATACATAGACATTTGATAGCTATTATAATGTACATATGTAGACACATTTGTCCATGATATTTAATCATTTCACAGGTTGTGAGTAATGATGCAGCCTCAAGTCTTCCTAACCATTCAAACATTCGCTGAAAATGGATCAATGACTGATTTTTAAGTCAGTTGGAGGTATCGAAATTTTACTCAATTGTTCAATGATAGGGAAAAAATCGTTCCAGTCATAGCATACCCCGGATAATCCAAAAGGGTTGATCATACATGAGAACGCCAAGATGATTCAATATACTTAATAAGTTCCACTATAAACCCTTAATACATCGACTAAGCAACAGGCTGAACTAATTCATGTTAAGGCCCTAGCAATGGTTTGCATGAAGTAGAGATTTATTCAACAAGCTTGTGCTTTACAAAATGATTCCAATGGCTGATCCATGGGATCATATGATTTTTGGGCAGATTGGATGAGTTCATAAGTGTAGCAACATAATTTCAATGCAATGGAACATTATAGTGAGCAATAAGGGTCCCATAGGCCGCAAATCCTATGAAGACATGAAAACCTAGAGAACTGAAATCGAATTGCTGTAGAAAGAGGATCCTATAGATTAGATAGACAGAGGTCAAGAGAAAAACTGACGCAGATAAAAAAGAATGGTGACTTGACTCATTCTTATGAAGAATGCATCAGTGTGAAATAAGATCAATTAACTCTCGAGCAAATAACAATGGCTTGCTCCTAATCAAGATTTGTTCACCAGAAGAGCAACATAGACGTGAAGATTCTTGTCTGACCCATGTATGCCTACGAATAACTTGGAAGATGATCAACATGCAGTCTTGGTAACCAATAGGCCTAACGTAAATCGTGATGAGCATATGACATTTAAAGTAAATGTAAAAAAAGCTGACTGCAACTGTATGGAAAGTAAGAATTTTTTTATGGGTAGATAATTATCAACAATCAAATGAATTTACCGAATGGCAGATAGCACGTAAGGTCAAACGCTCAACTTATTAACTAAAGATAGCTATACAGACAACTAAAGAGATAGCATATCAACTAAGCAGACAGGGCATCAGCTAAAAAGAAAGCTACATAGACCACTTACCAGCTAAATGTACGGGCTTATCAGCTAAACGGTTAGCTCAGCAGACAGCATAACAACTAAACAGACAGGGCATCAGCTAAATAGACAGCTGCATAGACAGCATTATACATATAATAGACAGCTCATCAGCAAAAGTGACAGCTAAATAGACAGCTCAAGAGGATAGCATATCAGCTAAACAGACAGGGAATCGGCTTAAAAGACAGCATTACACATAAGATAGACAGCTCATCAGCAAAAGTGACAGCTAAATAGATAGTTTAACAGATAAAAAGACAGCTAATTAGCCTAGAAGCAATCTATTGTAGCCCAGCAGTACTCCTAAAAATTCTAAAGGAAATACGGAGCAAAGTGTCATTTCCTGTTACTGACTCCTACTCCTGTTAGCTTGGTGGTTCAAATCTTAACTCCATAGCACTTTCTTATCTTTGAATTCAAATCATGAGAGTAAGCAACATTACAGCATTCAAGGGCGAAACATGTTTACTTATGCAATAGAATTATCAACACATATTGAACTTGCCCCCCCCACTCCATCCGTAAATGCAGAGAAGTGAATATATATGCTGGTGTAACAAATATACATCTTTAGTTTTACTACTAGAAGCAGTCATTTAAAATGAACGGAGCAGATCCAGTAACTTCGTCAGTCAGTCAGAAGCATGAAAAGGCCGGCCAGACTGATAAGGGTACTTCAGCCAGAAAAGTGAACAAGAAAGAGAAGAAACTAAAAAAGAATCGAGAGAAACAGCGAATCTATGAGAAAAACCTCTTGCTGAACTATACATACTATCTTGATGAAGGCTTCCACAAAAGCAAAGTAATACTTGGATTTGACCCGCTGACATTTCAAGCGAAAATAATCTTCCGATGCAGTGGACAAAATCAGTTGGAGTTAGATAACAGTCAATGGACTTCACTTCGCCAATACCTCATTGATCTCAAGGAAAGAGTAGATGAGTTCCCTGCAAATCAGCTTGGACTTCTTGAACTCTTCTACATACCTATTGGAGGAGAGAGACTAATACTTAAACATCCCGAGCTCTTCACGCTTTTCATCTTGATGGATTTTTTCAACATTGTCATGCAATACAACAATTTGCTTACCGATTGTGTGAAGGAATACTATGACCAATATTGTGCAAGATGCAGAGAAAAAAGCGTACTTAAACTGGATATCAACGACTTCTTTACTCCAACTCAAACATCATTTGTAAATATAAACTACTCTAGGCTTTTTTATGAAATACCAGTACTATGTAACGATCTAATTTTCCATGAGATGCAATAAAATACTAAAAACCCTATAAACAATGTTTTACTTCACTGAAAGGAATTATTCATAAGGAAATTGGAAATTGGGACTTGGTAAACTTCAAACTATTGTGAAAGGCTTTGAAATCAAGTATAATCTCTTGAGTCTATAAAATACTGAAATTTAATATTGGGAAACAGACCCTCATCTTAGCTGCACTGTACAAACTAGGACATGAATGTATGTTAACTTAAAGGCAGCACGTCGTTTTTTCTATCACTAGACTACATAGAATTCTACGGATTATTATGAGGTTTTTAAAATTCAGTAAACCAACGTAAACGACGTCAAGAAAACTAGGAAAACAGAGGTCAATACACTTTCACCCCGATAAGATCTATTACAATGGTTATCCTATACTTCATGGAAGTGTACCGTGATATTTTTCCTGAACACCGAATACGAATCGAGAATTATATGCTTAAATATGGTAATACGGGTGAGAAAGTATCTAATAAACATGGAATACACTACCAAATATGTGAGTGGTCCAACTCTAATACGACATCAGGCACTGATACATGCATTTGTCATTCATACGATCAAGAGACAAGAAATATTTTTTAAACTAATAAAACAGTACATACTCCTGCAGTCTCGCATACATACGACAAAGTAATAATTCATAGCATGGGATAGTATAAATAGTCCAAACAAAATTAGAGCCAACTGGTGGCCAGCGCTATTAGAATGTATCGGGAAATCCTCACAAGTAATTCATCAAGGAACATACTATTCTCATAAAATGCAGCCAAAACGAAATTCGAATTGAAACATCAACCGTTTGCACTAGAGTGAAGGGGACATAAGCTACAATTATATGCTGAGGATATTGAATTGCTATATAAATTGTATAATAAACATTCAAAAAGGCGTGAGAGGACTTACTATACATTTGTATGGTCCTAAAGCAGGAATAGTGCAGCTGAATAAACCTTCAATATGCTATAGAATTCATAAATATATCAACCCATATATCAGATGTCCTGTAAATTGTATGAAAATATATTTAGATATAACAAAAAATAGTATTACTCAATAAATTATTTTTATCAGAAAAATATACAGGTTTTTTTAATTTTAACAACTAATCTACCACTGCTCAAGTAAACAAATACCTCAAACAATAAACCAAAAAAAACCTAAACATTCCTAGCATATCCGAAACTCCCAAGTATCAAACACTCAATTCTACCATTCAAAAATATCTAATGAGAGACAAAAAAAACCCCTCATTAGTTCATTCAACTCAAGTATACATCTGTTCATCAAATTACCAGCAGACAAACACCTCCTGAAAGTAATGATCATATCTTAACATCCTACAATGACTCGTGACCATCCTTATCAAGAACACTTTATAACATATGCTACTTGTCTATACAAGATACGATGAGATCGATCTAAAAATAGCCTACCATAAACTCATATGCTTCCACACATCGTTATCTATATCTAAGCCTAAGTGATCTATAGTAGCAGTGCGTCAACCCAAAACATACCCTTTATGTTGAATACTAATTAGATCTTCTTCAAACCTAAAAAAATCAACCAAGCATCCAGCAGAAAAAAATTCTGATAAGAAAAAACTCAACAAGAATATATTTTACTTATGTGAAAATAATACTTGAATATGTTAATGAGTATACCCTCAAATCGCCATGATGATAAATCCAGTATATTTAAAATGTAGTAAATACGTATTTTACTTAATGCACAAATATTGAAAATGTATATGAATATAGCAGAAGTGGCTTTACGCTTAATACAAGCACACAAAGTATGAGGTATGTAAATTCTTATGCAATCATATAGGCATTAAAAGCGATAATATGCATCCGAAAAGTATCAACTTAACGGCACCATTCAAGCATCATTTTCCTAAGGAGATAACAAATTAAATATTATCATACTCAAAAAACATCAACAAGTTCTAAATGAAAATATACCTAGAGAAATTCGGAAATGTCAAAAAATCATACATACTGTGTAGAATATGAGACAAGCATAAAATAACAGTTTTACTCTATATTATACTGACACTCATGAAACTACTTAAACTAAATAATACAGATCCATAATAACAGCATCTAATTCAGAGTAAATATGAAAATTTATTCAATCTAGTGCATGCCTATAATGCCATCATATAGGGCCAAAAATATTTTTCCATACATTATGAGCATAAACAAAGAATAATACCATAATAACAACAAACCCCTAATGTCAATGACCTAGCGCATTCACTTTTTTCTATATTAGGTTCTTCCTTTCAGTACGTACCCAAAATTAATCAATGAAAATGCGTCTATATTCCTACTCATTAGGACCACCACGATGATTTCTACATCCATCATACATAAACTCCATAAAAAAGTAGCATTCCAGAAGCCATAAACCGTAATATCTTTCCTATACAACATCCATAAATAATCTCAAATTTGGAATAGATACCCAAAACATACATCTCAACATAGTGATCTAAAAAATAGACCCAAGCACTTATCAAAAGGGACAAATCATATGATGTACGAACAAAATTATCACCATCTCATGCACTACAAGATCATTAATTTGAAAAAATAACTCGTCTTGAAAGAAATTATTAGAATTTTTGAACAAAACCAATGAGCATCCTATAGTAAAGAAAAAAAATGAATGAATATAGTGCCATACTTCTACATAATAGTACAATCAGAGAATGAAGTATAGAAAGTGATGATGATGCAGACAAACAAAATGCTGCTACAAGCAAACTGAAATTTCAAACTATACTAAATATCAAGAACGCATTACAACAAACATTAAGATCTTTTTCCCTGCATCCATAGATTTGAACAATCAACATAGTAGTCTAACCGAACAAAATACATTGAAGACGATTCTTAAAGTACTATTACAATGAAACCGATAAAAGCAATAATATACAATAGCAATGAGTCACAAAACAAAGAAACGACGTATCCAAGCAAAAAGAAACTGAAAACGATCAATGTAAATAATAATCAGCAAACTATAACAGGCGCATCTTTGAATGGACATTTATGAAAACACGTCTCAATGTCGCGCATCACGTTACCCGCTGCCCACGACCAATACAACAAAAAATCTGTCTCCATCAAGCAAAACCATATTGCAATGCAATGTATGCCACGCCACTTCTCTTCCACGCTGTAGATTCCGATGCCCTAAAACTCCCGCCAACAAGGAAGTCTATGCGAACGAAACACTACACTTAGCAAGCAAACTCACTTGCACATGCCACGCATCTCTGAGGACGATTTCCATGCCTTACAGCATTCACCGCCGAACAAATCTATACCCCAATCACGATCCTCTGACAAGCGACGCAAATCATTCTGAATTGCCGACCAGGCCGTCCATACTTAAAGACAGGCACTCTTTGATGAGCAACGCGGAAACTTACCCAAACGCTCACGAGACAAATTTCTACGGCTCATAACATCCGCCTTTGTTGAAACGTACACCTCAAATTACTTCCTCCAACAAGCGACGCGCATCACATCTACAATACTGTCCATCTTTAACCACAGACATCAAACAAGGAGCAAAAACGTACCTTAAGCAAGCGCCCAAGGAGTAAATTTTCACGCCTTAAAACACCCGCCGAAAGTAAACCCGTCACCCATCCATAATGCAAAGCCACCCATCTATACAAGCGCCCGCCGTCACCATGCAGCCCCTCGCATCATAAAAAACGTCCAGCATGCCTAACACGATCAAGCCAATCGATCATTTCCACACGCTGCCGTCCATCCTTAACCAAAGATATCAATCGATGAGCAACGCGTTCCTCAACCGAGCGCCCCTGAAGCAAATTCCCAAACCTTAGAACTCCCGCTGATAGGCAAGCCCATCACCCATCACCCGTCGATAACATAGTCACCCGTTTATAGCAGCGCCGTTCGTCACCACGCAGCCACTCGCATCATAAAAAAGTCCAGCACGCCTAACGTGATCAAGTTAATCGCTCACCCCAAACGCCTTTAATAAGTGACACGCGCTAAAACATCTCAAGCCCTACAACCAGCGAACAACCGCCCAGAGCGCCACCTATCCACAGAGCTTTCCTAATTGATCAGCAACCCTTATACTTCAAGCTAACAATCCTATACATGAATCTACTATACATTAAAACGACCATGGATAAAAAACTATCAACCACTAGGAGCGTTATGACCCGAGAAACACTTCCACCAAAGATGAATAACGAAACCATGCAAAGACTATAAGCAACGAATGTATGAGAAATCCTTCCACTATAGAGAAATAACAACCATGAATAGTATAATTATCTATCGCTAAAAGCGTCAAAGGCTTAAACATTTATATTGACCCTACATAAACACGCTGGGAAATCTAAGTCTTTAATCTATTAACTGAAAACACGGGACTAATCTAGACAGAAATCAACTTTTCAGTTCCACTATTTACCATCACAGGCTGTAAAGGCTAAGGATATGCACCAGCAATCTAAAGACATATGACTACTTCTACTAACCGCTAGAGGGTACTTTAATTCGGAACGCTTACCTAGTTAATCAAGATACAGATGTATATTTACCTAAGACCCATACCTTCTCATCCCCGGCACTTACCTATGCTAATTCAATACATACACCCATATACCTAAGATCCACACACTCCCCTGCAACCGCACAAGAGATCCACACCAATTCCAGACTCGTACCTTCTTGTCCCAGGCATCCACCGATACCACCCTAATACACTCACTCACACACCTAAGACACACACCCACATATCCGAGACACAAACCATTAGTTTCACTCCCGGCCGCTTCAAGCGCCATTAGTTCCAATTCCCGCCACTAGGTGGCGCGCAAAATCAACCTCAATTCGTATGGAAAAAGTGGATTAGAACTGGCAAACTACCCCTACTAATCACAATTATTATCGTTTGGCGTAGTCCGCGTGGCTTAGTTGTTAGAGCACTAAGCCCGTAAGCTGAAGGTCTCTGGTTCAAGTTTCGTTGGCGTCAACGAGATTTAGTTCGAGTGATTCTTCGGACGGACTATGAGCCGTGATACGTGCTGGTTTAAAATTAGAACGTATCGCAGCAGGGTGGACGGACACATGGACAAAGCGTGATAATGATCATATCACCTTGTGGAGTGTCAATACATTAGATCATGACAATGAGATACTCTAACTATCTCTAAGCGAAGGCCCGAAAGGGGCTGTAGAGCTACGAAGAAGATTATAGTTCGGCTCGGTGATTATTGAGTCTAAGAACGCTTCATTACGTGGTAGTGTTCGGTTGAGTTAGCCCTCGCTCCCTGTTTGTACTCTCCCTAACGACATTACGCGTAAAAAAACCAATTATTGATACGGAGAAACGCGTCCGGACCCGTCTGAGCCCAAATGATGAATGAGGATTTGCTTGTTGTAAAATTCGGATTTGCATTTTCTCGGTGTCGCTGTCCGCGCCATCTTTATGCCAAGTTGTGGCCGTGATCGCCACATGCTTCTTTAAAGCGGTTGAATTGGCTGAATCGGTATTGTGGTTAAATTCGATGTTACAAATCAAATTATTTTATTTATTGTGGTCTCGAAAAAAGCCAGACATCCTTATTTCTATGCAGGCATGGACTCAAACGCATTGGATGAATTGATACCCGATTTACCCGATGTTGTCACACATTGCGAACTTCAGTTGTTTTTATGGTCACAAATTATTCTTTTGACATTAATTCAAACAAGATTGCCAGATATTTTTTCTGATAGATATACGCTAATAGTAATTTTCCCCATACTTCCGATGTGAAGTCTAGCTAAACCAGTCTCTAAATCAAGTTACTGCAATGATGTCAACTCAGCACCCTTGACTGTCATCTTCATTTAATCTCGTCGTCATTATTACTCTCAGTAAAAGGAATTTCTGCAAAACAAAAAAGAAATCTCATTATACCGTCAGTGTAATGAAGATGGAAGTCCAGATAAAAGATACGACAACGTTCCTCAATCAGCGCGACAAAATGTTCCCAAGCCCAAGTACGAGTACACCAGGGTATCACAACAAACGACTCTTAAACCGCTTGTGAACAGTAACAACAGCTGAACGACAACAAGGATTGGTAATGTATGCAAATGTTCGAAGCGATTTGCATATTTCACTGCGGAATCAAGCAGAAAAAAGTTGGTAAGAAGCAAAAATGAAAACAGAGCACAAATCAACCTCTTGGACGTTTCCGAAAGCAGAAGTGTGCGACGTCATATTGACCATACGCAAATAGTGGACATGTCCATCATCTTGCTGAGATACATGAAATGTTATTAAACTTTAACCTGTTGAGAAGACCTGGTTGGTGTAAGCTTTTGTTAGGTATAGGAATTCGTAACAAGAACGTCTCAATGAAATCTCGTCGCGCCCAAGCGCCATTTTTGCAGCAATTTATGTTTTCTTTTTTCGTGGACTACGTTGGCGTGATCTCATGCTAATTTTGATTTGATTGTGTCACGATAAAAGTATTTAAATTCTAGAAACCACCGCTTTAAAGCTCCTGAAAGCGTGCTGAAGAGCCATTCGGCAGGATTACGAACTAGGTCAACTGCGTTGTACTTGCAAACTTAATTAGCTCATTTCCTGCCCTAATTCTTATGCTAAAAAATTATTCTACAACCCTTTAATAAAACGCTAAAGCCCGTAATTATAAAACTGTCTTGTACTTTGAACTGCAAAAAAATTACCTCAATAAAACATCACGGAACCAACAGCCAAATGAATAGCCAAATGCCATAAACAATCTCTTCCTGAATTTGAAAATCCCGGACCTATTCTAAATTTGTAGTTTACTTTCGCGTCGCTTCCTCGTTATTACGCGGTGGGCAAGTGCACACAACAATGCACAAGTATCTCATCGAAATGATCGACCGAAAATTCAGCCAAGATTTAATGTTATTAATAAAATTTAAGCACGCTGTTGCGATTCCACTTATTAAGATTGTTGGATAATATCTTTGGGATGCCAAGAAATTATCTAACCGCTGGACCAAGTGTGGTTCAGGGGTTAATTCGTGTAGTGAGTATACGTGTGAGCATGCAGAATGTAAATAATGCGAAAAGTCTCGCGGTTGCTGACGAGGTTCCTCGCATTGAAAGTAATACATAGTACAATGATTGTGGCTTTTGTTGTTTATTTATCGCGAATAAAATTGTCGCAAAGTTGATTCAGTCACCGGGTACAGCTATCGCTTGTGGTGACAATTTAAGAGCTCGCGAAATCATGAAAAAATTAGATTTGCGTATATAAAGATTAGTTAGATATAGGTTAACGCATTATTGCTGATTTGATTTCGGCGGCTTTGGTCGCCTAAATTGTGAAATGATTATTTATGAGTTAATTTGCTAAGAATTCAACAAATCAAAATAAATAATAAAAATATCAACAACGATGACGGAACCAACAGTTACAACCACGATGTTAACAGCGAATTGAGAACGGTACTAACGACGACAAACACTACCACAAATAAAATGACAATAAAGACGGACGAAAACCGGAGATCAACGGACAGCCTTGTCAAAACTGAGATTCCTTCGGCGTTTGGGCGCAGCAAAAAAATGATTGGAACGCCAGAGCGTCCTTAAAAAGAAGAGCGAGGAATTGTGCAAGACGCGCCAATTGGTCGCGCGGCAAAAGAAAATTTAAAGAACATCGAGAACTCAATTATTACTGCTGCGATCGCCACCGAAGCGACCGAAGCAAAGGTCTTACATATATGTCAATCAAAACCATAACGAACCATCCTGAAGTTCACAAAGTGATCACGGCAGAAAAAGAAAGGAGTGACCAGATAAACAAAGCGCCGTTGTGTTATTTTATCGCCGCTGTCGGAAATGTGGTTGAACTACTGTCCCCGGAAACGTAAGCCGATAACCTCTTCCAAAAAAAGACTTCGCAAAGCACAATCGCCGTCTGAAAAGAATAAAATCAGCATGCGACTCGCCGAAAATCCGCAAGGGTGTAAAGAATGGTTCCTAGACAGCAGAATGCTAAGGAAGTGTTGAGAGTTACGCCTAAAGGGCAAGTACAGATAGCTCCACCATCAAACCTCAATAAAAAAATAGGGTCTAACTCAATCAAAGGAGATCGGTATAAAAGATGGACGGAAGAGGCACTTGATGGGCATGAACTGCTGAACCAGGGGTTCCGAACAGTACTGACGAAATGAGCGAAAAACCTGCAAAGAAACTTCAAAAAGTGCCAAAAAATAATATTCGCATGGACGCCCAACAAGAAAAAACACCTGAGATGACCGATCGTGCCTAGACGTGCTGCAAGATATCTGGGAAATGTGAAGCCCGAAGATACCAACACTGCTATTAAAGCAGTACGACGAACCCGGCCGGGCCACATACTGGTCGAATTTGGGGCAGAGACCGACGATAAAGAAGCATTCTGCGACGCAGTAAAGAAAGTCCTCGGGAAAAGCGTAATGGTAGCCTCGCTCTCGCCGACACCAATGATCGAAATAAGAGACATTGACTGCGTCATGGACCTGGCCGAGGTAGAAGAGGCCATCAAAAGGGAGCTTCCTAGCGTGGGCAGGATTAAAGTGAGGCTGACACCAGAAAACCATAGGGGACAAAGCACGGCCATCATTGACTTGACCGAAAAGGATGCCGGGATATTTTTGAATATGGGTGCAGTAAGACTAGGGTGGGTTGTCCGCAGGATACCGCGAAGAGCAGCACCTCTTCAATGTTTCAAATACCTTGGCTATAGTCACACCGCACAAGTATGCAAAGAACCCGATAGGAGCTCCCTATGCTACAAATGCAGTGAAATGGGACATAAAAGAAAAGAGTGTATAAAGGAGACTGGATCTTGAGCACATCTTGGGATCAGGAGAATGTCGGGTTTCCCTATAAGCCCTAGCCAAGCAATGTGGGAATTTTGATGACCCGTATCCTACATGCAAACCTACACGGCAATTCAACCGTGCAACATCTGCTTGCGCAGCACATGAAAGCCGATTTTTTGCTGTTGAGTGAGCAACACCACGATAAAAGTTCTGCACAATGGTATCCTTATAAAGTTGATACTGCTGTCCTTTGGGATTAGAACAGTGATTTCCAGGCGAAAGGCTGTGGATGGAGGATGGTTTCATGTGGGTCCGGTGCTCAGGGACGCCTATCTTAATACTTTTGAGGGCGCTGTCTCGAACGCAAATGGCAGCGTGTTCGTTGGGGGAGACTTCAGCGCTAAAGCAATCGAATGGTCCATGCCTTTAACAGATCCGCGGGGAAAACGAATCTTAGAAATGGCAGCCGCTTTACTAAATATCGGAAATAAACCGACTTACCACCGCATTGGCTGTCCAGGAACCATCCCGGAAGTGGTATCCACCTCGGAGTCCTTAGTACGGAGGATACACAATTGGAGAGTATTAGAGGACTACTCAGCCAGTGATCATCAGTGTATTCTGCGTGAGATCAGTGATGCTGTATCCCAACGTCCTTACTCTCGACCTTCTACAATTGAGTAGAACATCGGAAGGATAGACGTCGAGAGGTTGGTCAAGGTGCCCACGGCAGGTACTCTGCTTCAGTGTGATTCGCGAGGGGCAGCAGAACTGGCAGCTCAATACGTGTGAGTTCAACTATGGGCATCATCACGACTGCTTGCAGCGCTTCTGTGCTCCGTCGAATATCCCGGCACGGCAAGCCCTCAGTCTACGGACGGTCGACTGAAATCGCGGAAAAGCGAAGGGAGTGTCAAAAGTTTCGGCGTGAGGCTCAACGGGCACGGAACCGGGACGAGGCATACAACCGGGTAGCAGCAAATAATTTGAATAATAAATACCTTCGCAAATTTATCAACAACAGCAACGCTTGGTGCAGGCAAGATCTAGTAGGCAATGTGAACAAGTATCGTGTGGTCTTGACTACAAGCTAGTTACGCAAAAGTTTGGTGACCTACAGATGCCTTACATGCTTGCACCGGAAGAGATGGACGAGATAGTGTGGGCACATTTCCCCATCCATCCCTTCCATGTTGACGCTGCTCATAGTGAAACAGCAATTGAATGCCCACCGTTCACATAGCTGGAACTGGAAGAGGCACTCCTATCATTCAAAACAAGGAAGGCTCCACACCCAGACGGTATTCCAGCGGAGGTGTTGCAACTTGTCTATCACCATTGTCCTGACTTACTGTTCAGCCAATTCAACGCTTGCTTACAGGACAGAATTTTCCTGATACGATAGTAGGTGGCGAGGCTCGTGCTGATCAGCAAGGAGAAGGGAAATCTCGGATCGCCGTCTGCATACTGCCAGTTATGCATGCTAGATATGGCAGAGAAAGTGCTAGAGAAACTCATCAACGGAAAACTCAATGACGCAATCCGTGCTGCTGGGGTCCTAACTCCTCGGCAGTACGGCTATAGAGCAGGACTCTTCACCATTGATGCGATTGTATAGGTTGTGAACGGGGTCTAAAAACAGAGGCACATAGCCGCACCAAACAACGGATCGTTCTGTTTGTGACAGTCGACGTTAGGAACGCCTTCAACTCCGCTAGATGGGTGGATATTCCTGAAAGGCTGGAAAACCCTTTTCAAGTTTCAGAATATCTGATGCGGCTTTCGAGGTCGTGCTACTGTATGGAGCAGAAATATGGCGCAATGCTTTCAGTAAGGAGGTATACCGAAAACGCTTGGCACAGGTACAGAGAAAAGAAGCATTGAGGATTGTATCTTCCTATCCAATAGTCTCTGATGTGGCGGTGAGAGCTATTGCAGGGTCTGATACCTATTGTCCTTGCTAGAGAGCGCTGCGCTATTTATCTTCGACGAAGCGAGGACGCGACAGAGACGGCTTCTCGCGAAAACAGACAGCGCTTACTCAACGATTGGCAGCAATCTTGAGGGAATCGCACGAAAGAAAGGTGGACTGAGCGCCCCATCCCGAATCTGAGGCCGTGGCTAAATCGAAGGCATGGTGAGACAGACTTCTATCTGACCCAACACCTTTTGAGCGGGCATGGGTTTTTTCAGTCGTACCTGCACAAGATTGGTAGGTCACGGTCCCCGGATTGTCGGTTTTGCCCAGAAAAAGAACTTGATGCCTGCCACATATTATTTGTGTGCAAAAAATGGGACAGGCTGCAAAGGTGCCTCTATAGAGAGACGGCAGAGCTCACCCTGGATAGTATAGTAGTCGCGGTGATGCTTGAATCGGTATCCAAATGAAATCATGTGGCACACTATATTCTTGCAGTCCTAAAAGATAAAAGGGATTTACAGCAGCCGGGGACGTCGGAGCTGGGAGATTACTTGCCTGGCAATTCCTCTGCTTTCCTCCCCTCCCACTGAAGAAGGGATTCCCGGCTCGAAGTCATGTGCCAAATGACTTCAGGTTTGATTCTCAAGTAGATAGTCCAGTCGCTCGCGAGCATGGAAGCCCCACACTCGGTGCGTAAATGACATTCATTTGCATACCACAACAAAAAACACACCGTACTGACAGTCGGCTGCGGCTGGTTGATCAAATCTTGAAGAAGCTTCACAATCAGCCAATAATCATATTATCAATAATCAAAATTCGGAAGGACCATCGCATAACCCGAATCAAATAAAAAACCCCAAAATATGCATAATATAGAGCATTTGATGAAGGTCGAATACCTAACCCCGGAAATGCGGAGACAACAGAAATTAATTTCGAAATTCCATTGACGCCCGCCAAAACGTTCAACCCACCATCGCAGTTTTTTCTTATTCAAGAGCAGGAATGAAAAGAAAATGAAAACCGTCAGGAACAAAAAACTTTATATCTGTATAGAATATTGCCGGCTGCAATGCCATTTTTTAATGCAGCTAAGAATCTGTTGGCAGCAGAGGGAATTATAATTTAAACGCCGTATGTGGGGAGTGTGGCACAGAATGATGTATCAAATACAGTTACGAGACGAGACGTCCTAGTCCCATACAATTGAATCGCTCTCAAATTTCCAGACCAGTATATCCATCGTACAATAGTCCAATGAATTCGGTCAAAAGAATTCACAGAAGTTTATAGTGACGACTGTGCAAGTGGTATCGAATCCGGCGATGGGCAGCAATACAAATCAAACCAGTGGTGAAAGGACTGGGCAACATGATGAGTTGCAGGCGCAAAACATCAAAGTGCCGACAAAACACCGTCAGCAACGTCAAATGTAGCTAGTGCGAATACTGTTCAAATATAAGTAACGTAGCTCCATCAAATAAAACGCAATCTTATGCGAATAGCCAATCAGATCAACAGCCGCCGCAGCGGCAACAAAAACAACAGGAGCAAGTTTACCGATCTCCATTGCAAAAGAAAAGCTTGTCCACAAATAGCTACTCAGATGTTAACATATTCCACCTCCTCAACGACGACGCCTTTGCCACAAAACACCCAGATTAATTCACAAACGCTAATGCAACCCTCTCTCAGAAAATGGATCAGGCAACGGCGGGACCTCCGCATGGAAACGAGAGCGCTCACCCCGGATAAAACAGTCGTGGTGATGCTCGAATCGGTTGGCAAATGAACCAGTTGGCACACTATGCTCAGGCAGTACTTAAAGATAAACCGGGCTCACAGCAGCCGGGGGCGTTAGGGCTGGGGGATCGCTTGTCTAGGAATTCCTCTTCCCCTATCTCTTCCCGCTAGAACAGGGATCCCCAAGCTTGAAGGCGCGTCACAGCGTAACAAACCGATACCTGGCCCGCAGTAATGTGTTGAAACGGTTGCAGGCTGGATTCTCGGGTTGACAGGGGAGCTGTTTAGTGGGTAGTCCAGTCGCCTTCTCGCGAGCATGGGAGTCCCACACTGTGCCAAGACATTCACCTCCCAATCACAAAAAAAACCCAATTGACTGCGGCGATATCGACAGTACAAATGACAAAGGCAGAAGAGATAAAAGGGACATCACAGTGGCTCGCTGTTCTCTCACAGTGGTGAAGTCAAAACGACGTTTTGATTCAAAGGTGCAATAAAAAAAGAAATAAGGTAAAATAAGTGGAATTGGAAATAACGAATGGTATGAGTGGAGGAAAAAATTGGACGGAATACGTAAGTGGAAGGAGTTGCGGAGGCGCGGAATTCGGAAGTCGAAGGAATTGGGGAGGTGAAAGATTTACGCAAAAATGACCCACAACTTGTAATGATTTTATCTCTTCATCCGTCTCGTTTCCAAATTTCCTAAGGAAATCTAAACCGACCTCTCATCGGTTATAGACGTAAAGTCTGGGAACGTGCCAGCGGACTATACCTATCAGGTCAACAAGTCCGGACACCCTTACTCGACTCCGAGGCGGCCGCTGGCAGGCTAGCTAGTTCGGAGAGGAGTTTCGGTCGCACGTCTTCCGCTAGCAGACTAAGTCCTAAATACAAGAATCAGTCACCGATTTAAAATGCGTCGAACAACTTCCGACAACTCGACTTTACTTTATTTCTCTTTTCTTTTGGTCCGAGAAAATGAGCAAAACGAAATAAACTCGACCAACAACCACGCGTTCCCGAATATTCACCGACGCGATGCCCAAAATAAACTACTCGAATTCAGAACCAAATCAATATACTCTAACTAAAAACCGCAACACAAAGCTGACCATTCGCGGATTATCTAAACCCTATCCCCTCGGCGGCATACTCACCTTTCACCTTCGTATCTTTCTGAAAAAGAACAAGCACATACATACTGAAAAGGAAAGATGTTTGTCTGGTTAGCAATTCATTGTTATCATTTGTTTATACAATTGAATACAATTGTTTATACAATTGAATGTAAAGTTGGGTTTAGTTTTCATTCTAAATTCTTACGACATCAAATAACAATATTATAAAATTCTAAAAATTACATTTCGTAACAAATCGAATTAAAAGATAACTGGAAAGGAATTGTCAACTCATTAAAAAATTTTGCGAAATGAAATAGTAAGTTAAAATTATGTGAATCTAATAAGGAATTCAATTTTTTGAATAAAAATGGCTTAAGAGATGAAATGATGGATTTTCATGGTGAATTAGGAGTTATGCGGAAGCCGTCACTTGATTTCAAACTCGAGCAGCAGTTAAAAGCGTTTAAAGCTGATGCGATAATAAATGTTTTTACCAGTCTGGAAACATCCCAGCTATAGGTTGCCAATGCTCTCATTGATCAGACTGCCTATTTCCTTATTCTGAGTTTGTTCTAATAATTCTCACGTTCCCAGACTCTTTCAAGCGGATATGACTATGCTCGGTTGACTTCAGGACGACATCTCAATTGGGGCGCATTAAAGCTGAATTCATATGAACCGAGTGTTTTTCACAAAATACATTGGAGATTCCATCACGTACCTCCATGATATCCGATTCAGTCCCGGGAAATTCGACATCTGCGAAAACTTTTATTCCAGCCTCGCCACTGTAACTATATGTAGGCGAATTGACAAGAATCAGCCTACAATTCATTTACCTTCAACCCTATATACACTCGTATCTAATCGCAAATACCCACCGTGCATTTAGTACGGTTTTAATTATTTAAAAAGATCCGTCGCTCCGAATATTACTCTAATTTTAGAGTCTACTAAATGATTTTGTGAACTAAATCTCTTCACGGATTCCTTTCATTAACGTATGAAACCTCGTACAAATACAGTCACCGCACCCCGTTCAGTAGTACATGAACTGCTAGTCTGAACCGTCACTTGAAATACGTCAACTCACCACTCTATCAAGGTCCAGTGGCGATTCAGTGGCAGATATCTGTCATCTAACACTTGACAGCTGATCGCAATTCTGTAGGGATGACAGATATCTGACGTGTATCGCTCCAGGAGATCGGATGTTAGGATAAACTGCTTTCGGGCGGGATACTAAGAGGGCTCCCAGTCAGGGAAATTAGTAAGGTAAAGATATTATATTCTTGAATTGGCTAAAATTATTATCATTTTAGCAGAGAAACATTTCTTGTTTATTTTTCTTTCCTTTAAATTGTGAGATTGGTTCGAAGGACTCATTGGTTGAAGTGGAAAAGAGTTTCCAGGATAGTTTTGGTCTTTGTTACTTATAGTGATATTGCGTCAGAGTATTACGGTTCCGGCGTTTGCGCATTTTTTTCGACAGCATTTACGGGTCCCTGCGGCGGGGAAAAGTTATGATGACATTAAAATCATGTGAAGGACCGTAAGGGATGCGATTACAAAAGCAGCCGAAGAGGTCTTGCGGCACCAAACTAAGAAAAGTTAGCATGACTGGTACGACAAGAGACAAGGCGTACAAAAAATACACCAGCGACTAACTCGGGCCAAAAAAAGCAACATAAAACCCTCCGACGACAAGCTATAACAATGTGCCGAAGACATAAACGACTGACCATCAACATTTAAATCCAACGGTAAACGAAAACATGACCCTACATGAAGTCAGATCGGCGTATGCTTCTATTAAATAACTAAGAGAAGGCTTCAATCCACAAACAAGTCTTTGCAAAAGTGAACAAGGAGCCATCATAAGCAAACCAGTCGATATTAAAAACAGATGGCTGGAATATTTTCAGAAGCTTTTCACGAAATTCCCATCGACGACGCATCAATAACCAGCTAACCGATGACTTTGACACAAATATCGGATTAAAGCAGGAAGATAGGCTGGCCCCATTGTTATTCTATTTGCCTCTGGAATATGTCATAAGAAAGCTACCTGTTGATACAAGAGGTACGATATTATACAAGTTAACCCAAGTGATAGCCTATGCGGACGACATTAACATTTTATCACGGTTGTTAACAACTGCCAAATAACTTTTCCTGAAACTTGACAGCGAAGCAAAACTAGTAGGGCAACAAATTAATTCGAAAAATATCTGTCAAAATGTCACACTTAACAATATCAAAAATGTGAGCGAATTTGTATACTCAGACGCCAAAATAACGAAAACTAGGAAGGAAAAAGACGAAATACACGGAAGAATACAGCTCGTAAACAAAACTTTTTGATTAAGTTTTGACGATCTTGAAAACCAGCTGCATACACCGGAAATTTGTAATGATTTTACACGTCTCGTTCGAGAGAGGTTCCAGTCCTCAACCGGTCTAGAGGTGGGAATAGCTGCATTTGGATTCGGTTCCCAGCTCGGTTGAGTTCTTGTGCCACTGGTGGGCGGGCTGATCCTAAAGTCTTCGAACTCTTTCTCCATTTGTCCTATCCTGTCGGACAGCCCTTGTAGTAAGAACAGAATCGCGTCATTGCCAGTTATGTTTGAGGGCCGTGTTGGGATGTCTGTATGTGCTCCTTAAACTATATCTTCCCTACCTGCGGCTCACTGGTTGTTTAACAGAGATTGTGTCTGATCGTTAGTCCAGATGTTTTCCGCAACTGCTCCACGCATAGGAGCTTGCGTTCCGAGGGGGTTGTCTAGGACACTCTGCTCAATTCGACGTCTGCATAGAGGACAGTGATTGTAGGTTTGCAGGAGCTGCTGGACACAAATATGATGGAACAGGTGTCCGCACTCTAGTCCTACACTAGTAGAGCCCTCTATGACGTCCTCTTAGCAGATCCCACAGTTGGCTGGCTGTACATTTTTAAGCGTTTCTCTGGAGTATATGGAAAAACTCCTACTAACTATGTAAAAAAATGCATATTATATATATATAAACACATAAAAAAACTTAGTTAATAACGGTTAAACGGCCGATAGTGGCGAACTATACAAAATGTCTATAGAGAAAAAATTTGATTTGCGATACTCATGCCTTTCCAGCAGCGCCAACTCCTCCATTAAGAAATGAAAGCGAATGGTGGTTTGCCGAAAAGAGGGTGCTCTATGTCGATTTTAAAATTTTCTCCAACCCCAAGTACATTACAAAAACCGTCTCTGACCTACGTTAATTGACTCGACGAGATGAGTGATAGCGTCACCGTAACGAGTTTGTACGTGGTCAAAATCCCGTCGCATGGAAGCATTCTGGGCTTCGCAATTCCAGCATACGCCCCCGAAAGTCGAACCGAAACCACTCATCTATCACGCATAAAAAGGTGGGTAGAATCCTTCCGCAACATAGAGGCAAGGTAGCCTTCTATTTTCTTGAGAGTACAGGCAGATAGGAGAAACCCATCTGGCTGAAAGCTCCCACCAAGAAAATAAAAGGTCCTGACAGGTTTTACCCTGGGACAATACATAGGAAAATAGAAGAAAATCGGCTACCCAAAAGAACATTAACACAGCAGTAGTCGCGCTCCCAAAAGTCACTAATGTAGTCGCGCTGTATCAATCCGATCTTTTCTCTATTCCTTAATATTTTCCAACTTTGCACATTGCATTCTTAAAGAAATTAAAACAACTTAAAATATAGACTTAGGAAAAAATTTATTCATGGCATTTAAGTTAAATAAGCACAATTTGTAAAATTGAAAATAAAATTTAAAACAAAAAGCTTTCAAGCTGCACACTTTGCATTAAATTGTATTTTAATGTTGGCCATCTTCGTTACTCGTAGTACTTGCGAGGCAACCGGTCTTGCAAACAAAAGCGGGACGAGTATCGAGGCACAGATACTGACCACAGAACTGGCATCTGTACTGTGTTAAACTTCGCTTATGTTTTTCTTCGTGACATTTATAACACCTTTTTTCAGCATATTCTGTGTTTTGGTTTTGTTGTTCGCTTGTATTTGTCACAGTGGGGCCCGGACAAATTTCTTGAATTCTGTTTAGAGTTGATTCAGGTAAATAAACAATACTTTTTTTTCTGCAAATGTTCGTCTATCAATTCCTTTTCTAGATTTCGCAGAAAGATCCTTCGTATTGGGACATCATTTCCGTTCCCCAGATAAATTACTTGTGCGTTGATGCCTGCTATGTTCAGCAAGGAAAAAAAATCACCAGAGGACACCTACGTGTATCTCTAGCCACATTATAGCTGGAATACATTTTATCGCGAATATCTTCGCCAATTCTCGTTTTGCTGTAAAACGTCAATATTTCTGGCGTTTTCTTCTCTTCAGTTGTTACATCGAATGTATCATCAAAATGACTACTGGAAATCAACAATGCATTTTTGTACTACTCTTGCTTTAACTTTTTGGTATATAAGACACGAGTGTTCCCTCCTTCCGAGAAACAAAAACACTTGAAAAAAACAGGTGTTTGTTTTGTGTTTTTTTCACTTCCGGTTGAATTTGCCATTTATTTTTTCTAACAGTGCCAACATATAACAGACGATGATTTACTGCAAGACTTTCAAGAAAGGTAATGTTGCTGAACCAATTATCTGCAGTAATATTGCGACCAATATTGTGTATCAGCTACACATAAACGGCCCTTCAGGCTGTCGCCCAGCGTAAACTTCTAAATTTAATGTATAAAACATTTTAGTGTCCACTAACGCAAAAAATGTTTGCCCATACTTTGCAGGTTTTGACGGGATGTACTGCGAGAATGAACAGCGAACCGTGAATGTTTCTAGTTTTTCATCAATCGTAATATATACTCCAGCTGAGTAGGATGATTGGCAATTTAGCAGGAATAAATCAAACTGTTCTCTGATAAGAGCAAGTTTGTATACACTTTTCCTTTATTCTCGGGTTTCTCGGTCATCAAACTGCAGGCATTTAAATATAAATCGAAATATCTTTAAACTCATAGGTAGGCGAAAGATTTCAACACCGAAGCCATCTGTGTCCCATACCTCTTCCAAATTTAGCCTCCCGCCTTTGTGAGTTCCAGCAAGGTACAATAAGCCGATGAAGGCTTTCATTTCTCCGAAATCCGTTTCGAGAGCATCTCTTCGCCATGAATAATTATTTTGAATGGCTCGGATATATTGATTTGTATGAATTACAGTTGTGCTTATCATATCATGGCTGAAAATGCAATTCTATGTTTCCCTGGAGGTTCTTGACGGGTCCTGTTACTCCCGGAAGCCTAGTCAGCAAATTCTGTTTAATGTTCTTTCTCTGAGAGTAAGGGATTCTTTTCCATCTAAAATATTCAACGTTGCTCTTCCATTTACCTCTAGAACTACTGAAAGCAGTTCATCTTCATCGAAGCCGACTTCATAATGACTCTGCTCGGTGTCAGAATCGTCCTGCCTTTCCTCGATGATTTCTTCTGCATCTGTGTCCGAGTCTTCATCTGCTATCAAAAACTCAGAAGTAGGAAGAACGTCTTCAACAGTTTCAATTTCGTTATCGATGTCAATTTCAAACAGTTGCACGAGCATCCTTTGTACATCTTCTTCTTTTGTGAGGTCATACAACTGTTTTCCTGAAGCCATGATTACACTAGAACAAAACCATAAACTACGGCAAAAAATAATTGTTAAAGTAAACTCAAATACATATTGCAGATAGAGAATATGACATTTTGTAATAAATTTCTTGAAAACAGTGAATTACATCAAAACTTGACCGCGCTGGATCTCAAAGATCGCTCGTCTCCTCAGGTCACTTATTAAATTCCGATTTTATTGATAGAATGTAACACAAATTCATTTTGTAAGGCTTTATGCGGTAAAAAAAAACCCAATAACTTATAAATACAAACACTTACGTATATAGTCGCAGTGAATCTCGCAGATAATTGGAATAACAGCGGCGAGATGTAAACAACGAGAATGTTATCACTTAGTTGGGCCGTTAGATGCTAACCTAATTGAAAAATAGAAGACGTGGCAGAATCATGCAGAATCGACTGGAAACTTTTGCGATTCCACTCATCAGGGTGTAACCAATGCAGTGTTAAAGGGTAGAGCGCAAGGTAGACGTCCAGTGGGAAGACCGAGGACTCGATGGGAAGCTACGATAGAAACTGAGAGCAGATCCTTGCTGGGAATGATCAACTGGCGGACGAGTTCGCAGAACCATAATGATTGGAGGAGATTTATCGGAGGAGGAAATATATATATATATATATATATATATATATATATATATATATATATATATATATATATATATATATATATATATATATACCAAGCTTATTTCTCTTGTGTTTTTAATGACTATAATGATGAGTCGAGTGTTCGTTGCATTGTCCCCTTAATCATAACCAGATTACTCATTGGAAAGTGATAATTTTTGAAACAGCTCTCCCTAATTTCATGTTTACGCAAAAAGCAACAAGTCTCATACCTAGTATGCCACATGTGATTTACATTGTACCATAAAGTGGTCCTCCATTCGCTAACACTTGCGCATTCTACTTAACACGATTATCGAGCATAGTGCCCAAACAACGATAGCTTGGTGGCTGTTGATTAGTTGCACCGGTTAATATATGAATCCAACCAGGCGATTTGATTAGATTTGTTAAACTTCCTCGGAGAGCCTACTCTGCCTCACAGTTTCTGATATATTCCCAATGGATGATTTTGTTTTTATGACCTGAGTGCACTTGATACCTGATGTAGTGAATTGCAGGATGTTCTTTGTCCATAAAGGACTGCAGCCTCAGCGAGCGAAGATATTGGTGCTCGCCGGAATTGACCTTGTCTGAAGACGCGTGAATTGCTGGCAGGCTAGCATTGCGATGTCATGGGGCGGGTTATTTTCCCCAGCACAAGGGCCCACTACAAAAAAATTTCTCATTCACGAATTAAAAGATAAACTCGCGGTTCGACAGTGTCGAGGCCCAGGTAACCTACTGTAGGGATGTAATACTAAAGTACAACAGAACGAGCCTGACTAATGTGCGCGGGCCTCGAGAGGATCTTGTCTTCTCGATACTTATGACCCCCAAATAAGAGTGGGGCATCAAGGTGGAAGCGGTGCCCCCTCGCAAGTCCATCATCTAATCAAGATCCATTGTAGACGTGGCATATATGAAAATGAAAAATTCATGGAAACATAATTCGCGTGAATTTTTTTTTTAAATGAAAAATAAGAATGTTTCGGATTTATTTCAAGGTTCTATATGATGGAATCTCTTAACAGTTTAATATAAATGGGAAACCCAAGCGGAAGGCCACTCTTCCCTGCAAGAGCACTTGTAACGACGCAGAAAAGGGGGTGACCTGAGCCGATGGCTAGCTCTGGAGTGGAGGGGCCAGCCAACGTGGCGGGTCCCATACCTGGTGAAGGCTCGAGCGAAATGAAAAGACCAAACTTTTCTCTTTTTATCTCTTCATTATTTTCATCAAAATTTATAAACATGCCTTTCTCTTTCAGTTGCGGGAAGAAAAAAATTGATGAAAGATTTGCCTCTATGAACACAATGCAAAAATTTGTAAATATTTAATTTACAACTATGTATATATGGACCTTTTTTTTTTTTTTTTTTTTTTTTTTTTTTTTTTTTTTTTTTTTTTTGTGGTAGGGAGGTGAAGGCATTTATGCCCGTCGAGTCTGGCAGTGTGGGACTCCCATGGAGGATACCCTTGGACTACCCACTAAACACCTCCCCTGTCAATCTGAGAACCTAGCCTGGAACCGTTTGACACATTACTTCGGGCCAGGTCTCGTTTTGTTACGCCGTGGGGCGCCTTCAAGCTGGGGAGTCCCTTTCCTAGCGGGAGGGGAGGGGGGAAGAGGAATTGCCAGAAGAGCGATCCCCCAGCCCCAGCGCCTCCGGCTGCTGTGAGTCCCTTTTATATTTTAGGACTGCCCGAGCATAATGTGCCACCTGGTTCCATTTGTCAACCGATTCGAGCATCACCGCAACTATATTATCCGGGGTGAGCTCTCCCGTCTCCCTGTAGAGTTCCCTTCGCAGCCTGGCCCATTTCGTACACGCAAAAAATGTGTGACAGGCATTGTCCTCCTCTCCTGGGCAAAACCGACAATCGGGAGACCGTGACTTGCCGATCTTGTGCAGGTAAGACTGAAAACACCCGTGCCCGCTCAAAAGCTGGGTCAGATAGAAGTCAGTCTCACCATGCTTTCGATTTAGCCACGGTCTCACATCCGGGATGAGGCGCGCAGTCCACCTTCCCTTCGTGCAATTCCTCCAAGACTGCTGCCAATCGTTGAGCGAGCGTTGTCTCTCCTCGCGGACAACCATCTCCCTCGCATCCTCGTTTCGGCGCAGGTAAATAGCGCGGCGCTCTCTAGCAAGGAGGGCGACAGGTATCACGCCTGCAATCACTCTCACCGCCGAGTCGGAGACTGTTGGATACGAAGATGCAATTCTCAGTGCTCCTCTTCTCTGTACCTGTGCCAATCGTTTTCGGTATACCTCCTTGCTGAGAGCGTCGCCCCATACCTCTGCTCCGTACAGTAGCACTGACCCTACAGCACTCATCAAGAGGCGTCTTCTTGATGGGCTGGGTCCCCCTACGTTGGCCATAAGTCGACTCAGGGCCGATATTCCCGAAGCAGCCTTCTCAGCCGTTGCCCTGATTTGCTCAGAGAAACTCATCTTCGAGTCGATCAGTAGCCCCAGGTACTTCACCGCTGGCTTCGATTCGATTTGTATGTCTCCAATACTGATCATCCTTACTCTAGGGATTCTCTTTTTTGTCAAGATGACCACTTCGGTTTTCTCCAGTGCTAAACTGAGCCCGCGAGCAGTCATCCAGTCCCTCACTCGGCGCATTAGCATACCTAGCCTAAGTTGCGCTTGTTCAACGGTGCGTCCGGCGACCAGAGCCGCAACATCATCCGCATAGCCGACCAAGCGCGACTCATCTGGCATCTCAAGTCTCAGTAGCCCGTCGTAAGACACGTTCCACAGGTCCGGACCAAGGATAGATCCCTGGGCAACACCCGATGTAACCGCCATCCTTCGTTGGCCCTGTGTCGTGTCGTAGAGCAGGCTTCGGTCCTTTAGGTAGTTCCTCAAAAGCCGCATTAGATATTCTGGAACTTGAAAAGAGTTTTCCAGCGTATCCAGAATATCCAACCATCTAGCGGAGTTGAAGGCATTCCTGACGTCGAGTGTCACCAACAGGACGATCCGTCGCTTGGTGCGACTATATGCCTCTGCCTTTTGGACCGCGTTCACCACCTCTGCAATCGCATCAATGGTAGAACGTCCTGCTCTAAAGCCGTACTGCCGAGGAGATAGGTCCCCAGCAGCACGAATCGCGTCAGTGAGTCTTCCCTTGATGAGTTTCTCTAGCACTTTCCCAGCCGTGTCTAGCATGCATAACGGGCGGTATGCAGACGGCGATTCAGGATTTCCCTTCCCCTTGCTGACCAGCACGAGCCTCGCCACCTTCCATCGTACCGGGAAAACCCCGTCCCGTAGGCAAGCGTTGAATGTGCTGAGCAGCAAGTCAGGACAATGGTGATAGACGAGCTGCAAAACCTCAGCTGGAACACCATCTGGACCTGGAGCCTTCCTTGCCTTCAGGGAGAGGACTGCCTCCTCCAGTTCCAGCTGTGTGAAGAGTGGGCACTCGACTGCTGTTTCACCATGGACAGTGTCAACACGGACGGGATGGGCGGGGAAGAGTCCCCGCACTATCGCGTCCATCTTTTCCGCGTCATGTATACAAGGCTTCCGTAGGGCACCAAGTTTCCCCATGACCAGCTTGTAGCCAAGGCCCCACGGATCCCTATTTACATCGTCCACGAGGTCTTGCCAGCATCGGGCCTTGCTCTTGTTAATAAGCCTGCGAAGATATTTCCTGCCGGACCTGTATGCTGCTAGCCTAGTGTCTGCCTCCTCCCTTGTTCGCGCCCGCTGGGCCTCTCGCCGAAGTTTGTGACACTCGCTTCTTTGTTCGGCGATCTCGTTTGACCACCAGTATACTGGAGGCTTACCATGTCGGGGTCTCCGGCGGGGCATGGAAGACTCGCAAGCAGCTATGATGGTACTCATAGTTGAGTTCACCAAGTCCTTGGCTGTAGACCTTCCACTCCCTGGCGGAGCTCCCAGCAACGGTGCGCCTGCCGTAAGCGCGTCAGTGAACTTCTCGACGTCCATCCTCCCAGTCCTCCATCCGAGGATTGAAGTTTGGGCATATGCACGCAGAGTGGCACCGTCGTGAATCTCAACAGCTATATACTGGTGGTCACTAGCCGAGTAGTCCTCTAGTACTCGCCAGTTGTGTACTCTAGGTACCAGGGACTCCGAAGCGAGTGTCACATCGGGTATGGTTCCTACGCAACCCCAGCGGCGGAAAGTAGGGGTGTTACCAGTATTTAGGACAAAAAGCGCTGTACTGGCCGCCATGTCCAATATTTGCTTTCCCCTTGGGTCGGATTGTGGCATACCCCATTCGATGGCTCTAGCGTTGAAGTCTCCCCCGACCAGCATGTGGCCCTCTGTGTTCGAGACAGCGTCCTCCAGGGCATCGAGTTTGGTTCGAAAGGATCGCATTGCCTCGTTAGGCGTCAGATAAACACTGAAATATGTTATCCCTGAACACCGCACCCACACAAAACCATCCCCGCGTCCATGGCCCTGCACCTGAAGGCGGGCGCTGTCTCGAACCCAGATGGCCGAGGTACCAGTTTTGTCAGGGTACCACGCTTGCGAGTCCTTGTTATGATGTTACTCGCTCAGCAACAGGAGGTCAGCTTTCTTATCCCTCGCAAACTGCTCAAGTAGGTCCTGGGCGTTTGTGCTTCGGTGCTATATATGGACCTTGCCCTTGCTCTCCGTGAAAATACTTTGCTAAATTGAATCTAAAAATGAAAAATCTGACGACATTGTAAGACCAAACTAAAATACACACTAGTCTATATGCTGGCGCTAATTTTTACTTGATGTAGACATATTCGTGTTGTGTATTAAGTTTTGCAACAGTCAAATTACGATGAATTTTACGCTTATTCCGTTACTACACCTTTCTTTTTTATGACTTAAGCCATTTAGAAAATTTCATAGTTTGTTTTTTTTTTGTAAATCTTTATCTCTAACCTACTACGAAATGTTTTACTCTATGTCACAATATTTTTCTCCAACTTGTTTATTTCCTTAAAAAACGAATGTACTCATTTCGCTTTAATTATTTAATTATATAATTTCTAATAAAAACAATTTATTTTAATTTAATAATCACAAAGGGTACTCACCCAGTCCTCCTCCGACCAGCTCTCGGGTTTGGGGCGGGTGAGGGCCTGCAATTCATTTTATGTTTGACATGTGACACAATTCGTAACTAAACAAATTTACAAAGGACAAAAAAAAACTAACAGCAACCAGCGCTAGTTATAATAACTTCCAATATTTCCCATCAACGCAAGACCGTCAGTGAGTATCACACCAATGACCTCGTTCGTCTGCTGCTATTCCTTTACACTCTGCGCCTGAAAAAAAAAAACTATGCAGGCCGGAATACAATTTCGTAAGTTGCAAATAGTATTCATCGATAAATCCTTCAGCGTAGCGCAATTTACAGGGAATCGACTAGCCCCAAGAACACCTTAAAGAGTTAAAGACAACAATAGAACACCCACGGGCTGTGTAAAATGCTAAATTCTCTACTTCTGTTTTTCTATATACACGCTCGCTAATATTATGGACATAGCAAAATGTATTTGAGGTCCACTGTGTTCACGATTTCGAATTGGGAACGCTTTCTATAGAATCACTTTTATCTAGTTGAAGGACTCGTTTTCGTTCATTACAGAACCAAACACTTAACAAAAACAACTTCTCAGTAGCAGTAGGAAAGTCTCGTGACACTTTTCTCAAGTGGATTTCCAATCCCACACAAATCACATGAAATTTCATATTTGGCTCTACTTGCACGTGAAGAACGACTATCTGATCACCATTTCATGAACTTTCTACTTGCAGACATGGATGTAAATCCAAACTCGCCCGATCACGGATAATTACACAAAATCTGGTGCACAGTAATGCAACAACAATTTCTCACACATCGTTAAGCTAGCAACCGATCACTCGTGCATTAATATTTAGACTTCTTATTCTCATTCGACGCAGAGAAACTCCGTGCGTGTGCAAATCTCAATCACAACCGTCACGCAGCTCTAAAACTGAATTTTGCATTCAACAGCCCCATCAGTTTTCGCGTAATCCATTATCTTCTTCCTTTCTAACATAAATTGGGACAAGATCCGCGAAAAAAAAAATATTTCCCGACCGTCCGCACGAAAAATTTCTTTCTTCCCGTCCTCACGCGACCTATACCGCTCGTTGTCTCACATCAAGTCCTGCTTCATATGAATTCCGCTTCACTCGACGAGCCTCTTCATGGAGGTAAGGGCAGATTCTCGTAGCAACAATCTAGCAATTGCTTCGCTAGATTGTGTCGCGATGGGGTTGGTATTATCGACTTTTATTTATTTTTTCTTCGGAAATTTTTTTATCGACAATGGTAGTGGCGATAGTGGCGTTGTTTATTTTGGGTTAGTAATAATAATGCTAATAAGTTGTGTATCAAATAGTTCCGCACTTATTGCGTTGTTTTTATTATGAAATGGTATTTTTTCGTAAAGGTCCCTCGAGCAGTTTGCCTAGGCGGGGTGCTCGATTACTACACTGAGTTTTCCATTACAATCCCACTTAGTGCTTTAAGCGTTTTGTTTCAAAGCTCTGAACTGTTTTGATTTTCGCAACATATTCGATTTGTTTTAAAAGAATATTTTCAGGGTCCGTGAAGGACAACGAGCTATAACACCTGAACTCAGCTCGAAATGATTATGCCTATGACTAGCTAGCTATCTACGACGAAGCGGGCGTGATCCTTTTCCCCAGCACAAAGTCCACTGAAAAAACCTCAACTAAATTGCGAGGCTAGAATTTATCAACCTACGGGAACACATCTATCCATCTAACAAGGCATCGCATGCGATAAAAACTAACTTCTTTTGAAGTCGCGGATCACGAAAAAGACGAGCATCCTGTTGGTATTGGTGGCCCTTTGCACTCTTCCCAATCGGACTAAAAGTCTTCACGGTGCAAGTCAAAGCGCGACCCGCCATCCCTGAAAGACCTCCAGCAACCTCAAAGAAAGTCTGCAGCCCGATAGCTGGCCTAGAAAAGAGTGTCCTTGCCAACGTTTTGAGTCCCATACCCAGCGACGTGCGAGAAAGGAGAGAAGACCGAATGTTTCCATTAAATTAGCATTTCAAATAGCGTCATAAAAATATGCGGCAAAATTTATATCTATCTTCTCAAATTCCATGCAATAAAAATAATTTTGTACTTATTTTGCTTTGTTCTTATTGTTTTTTACAACTTTTCTGTGTATTAAAGTTCTATAATTTGAACCTTTAACACTGTTATAATTATCCCACACATTTCGAACCCATTAAATATAGTTTTTAATATGTACTCACTGAACCTCGACTATTCGTGGTAATGAACGTATCAATTAAATCTTCTCCAAAGCGAAATTTTTCCATTTAATGATGTAACATGCTGAGATCATGATTGATGAAATGATGCATTATGATGAGTCTGCTAACAATTTCAATTTCGCTATTGAATCATTTTTTAATTTTGTATTCAATTAGAAGATACTGCACTAATTTTTATAGCATGATTGCAAAATTGTTTGGTAATATTTTGGAATGAAAGTTTGAAAGTGTTGATGAATTTGAAATTAATGTTGCAATTTAGAATCGTACTCCATTAAATTCTATTTGAAAAAGTATTTCATTAGCTTTTAATAGGAATGTTAGCGTAACAAATGAAGAATTCAACTGTAACGAAAAGTACGATGCGGATATTGTGAACTATACGTGAAAATTAAAGTATCTTACTCATGTGGTCAGCAAATGTAAATCGAAACAGTTTGCGAAAAACTAATGTTCTAATTAGTTGTTGATGCATGACGGTGCTTGTGTAATTTTAATGATTCATTTAAGAATTAAAATTTAACGCAAGTCATCTGATTTAAGAATCAAATTAATTAAATTGTTAGATTAGGTTTGGTAATGTCATTACTGTTCATTTGCAGGTAGTAAGTATTTGTGGCAATTCAGCAGATTTTTATTACTTATTCTTAATTTTATGAATGACAAATCGAAAGGAACCCACGTTGCGTTCATTGTTTCCCTAGCTTTTGTAAATCCAAGGGTTAAACATTTTAATTTAGATTACATCACATAATCAGAGTTCCACCTTTGTTAATAAATTTATAATAAAAAATTAAAACTCAAATAGTAGAAAGGAACTATTTGAGTATTAAGGTTGAATATATTTCCCCCCTAAATCAGACAGCTGTTTCGGGGCTTATCTAGTCTCTTCCTCAGTGATCTTTCTAATGAAGTACATTTCAAAAATAATCCTAAAATCTCGTGAAAAAATTTCCGACCTTCATCCCATTTTTACCTTTCTTAATAGCTTTGCATTAGAAATTCCAACGGTTTCCCGCAGGGGGAATGCCGGTCGACAAGAGCACTCTTGGAGGCTAGCATTCTTTGGGGAGTTCCGCCCCACATACCCGAGAAAATTCCCGCAGTGGGAATGCCGGTCGACAAGAGCACTCTTGGAGGCTAGCATTCTTAGGGGAGCGCCGCTCCCACGGATCCGAGGATATGGGGGGTGCCGTGAGGTTCCCTCTTGGGATGACAGGTAACGACTCTGATTGGATCTGGACTACGCTTTAGACAACGAACTGGAATTGACGCTTTGGGTGGGCGGATGTGATGGTTTGGACCTAGTTGCTTTGCACAGTAACGCCGAGGTGAAACTCGAGTGAGAACGGCTCCAACTCAACTATCATACCGTCTCCGTCCCGGTAAAACCTTGGCAGGCCTCGGAGTACGTTCGAAGTTCGCACCATTGGGTTGGTGGTGTAGGTTCGGTTGAGACGGACGCCCGATTAGCGCTGGTCTGGCTGTGAGCACTTGTCCCCATAAGGGCTTGTGCCAACCCGCGCATGGCCTCCCTGCACTGGAAAGATAACCATGGGACCAAAAAGGCGACTACACACACGAACGGAGATAGCGGCTCCGAAGGGGGACCCAACAAGACTGAAGCAAACAAAATCAAAAGACAAAAAACATCCAAAAAAGAAACAATAAATAATAACAACGACGACGCAACCAGCGGTTGCAGCCACGATGTTAAAACTACATCGAAAGCGGTACTAACCACGACAAAAACGAAGAATAACACAATGACAGTGAAGGCAGACGAAAAACGGAGAATAGCAGATAGTCTGGTTCCGACTGAGATTCTTGCGGCGTTCGGGCGCAGCAAAAAAATGATGCGAACGCCAGAGCGTCCTATTAAGGAAAAGCGGGAAACTGCAGGACGCTTCTGGTGAGCGGTGGAAGATAATATAAAGAGCACCAAAAATTCGATTGTCACTGCTGCGATCGTTACCGAAGCGACCGATGCAAGGGTCGCAAATCTCGACATTGCAACGAAAAATCCAGAAGCTAACGAGGAGATTACGGCACGAAAAGGTACGGGTGACAAGACACCGCGTGATTGCACCGCCAACGTCGAAAATGTGGCGGAAGTACTGCACTCGGAAACAGAACGCGATAACCTCTCCCAAGGATGGTTGCAAGGTACAATTGCGGCCCAGCGATACGAAGAAGAAAGGCTACTCCGAAAAGCGGGAGATGTTCTGAAAAGAATACGATCTGCATGCGACTCCCCAAAATCAGCGCAGCAGCAAAGGCAGGGCTCCTTGAACTAGAGGAGCTCCTCGATCGTATAGCGCACTATCGGAGGAGCTGGTTAAGGGCCGAAGACGAACTGAAGGCTAAAGAGGCTCTTGAGGCGAAATCTAAAGGCGACATGCAGATAGCTCCACCATTTAAAGTCAATAAAAGAATGGTCGTCTAGCCCAATCGAAGGAGATCGGAATACAAGAAGGAAGGAAGAGGCACTTGAAGGGCGTGGAGCACCAGATCGCGGGTTCCAGACAGTGCTTACAAAAGGAGCGAAGAAAGCCACAAAGAAACTCCTTACAAAAAGCCAGAAAGTAAAGTTCGCATGGACACCCAAATAGAAAAAGAATTTGATGCAAAACAGGAGAGGCAGGAGCCCCGACGAAGAACCCGGCAGCAGGCACTGCTCGTAAAGCCCCAAGATGGCCGATCCTACGCGGAGGTACTGTGGGACATCAGGGGAAACGTAAGGCCCGAAGACACCAATATTACCATTAAAGTAGTACGACCAACGCGGTCGGGCATTATACTGGTCGAATTCGTAGCAGAGGCCGGCAATAAAGAAGCATTCTGCGACGCAGTAAAGAAAGTCCTCGGCAAAAGCGCAACTATAGCCCCGCTCGAGCCGATGGCAACAATCGAAATAAGAGACATTGACCGCGTGACGGATCTGGCCGAGGTAGAAGAGGCCATCGAAAAGGAGTTCCCTAGCGTGGGAAGGATCAAAGTGAAACTGACACCAGAAAACAACAGGGGACAACGCATGGTCATAGTTGACTTGACCGAAAAGGACGTCGAACAATTCCTGAACAAGGGCAAATTACGAATAGGTTGAGTTGTCTGTAGGATACGGCCAAGGGCAATGCCTCCTCAATGTTTCAAATCCCTTGGTTATGGCCACACCACACAAGTATGCAAAGGACCCAACAGGAGCTCCCTATGTTACAAATGCGGTGAAATGGGACATAAAAGAAAAGAGTGTACGAAGGGGGCACACTGTATTCTTTGCAAGGATGCTGGTCCAAAACCTGATGTTGGACACGTCTTAGGATCAGGAAAATGCCGGGTGTTCCAGAAAGCCCTAGCCAAGACAAAATCAGAACTCTGATGACCCGCATCCTGCAGCTAAACCTACACCGCAGTTCAACCGCCCAAAATCTGCTTGAGCAGTTTGCGAGGGACATGAAAGCTGACCTTTTGCTGCTGAGTGAGCAACACCATAATAAAAGTCCTGCATCATGGTATTCTGATGAAACTGGCACTGCCGCCATCTGGGTTCGAAACAGTGACTTTCAAGCGGAGAGTTGTGGACGGGGGGATGGTTTTGTGTTGGTTCGGTGCTCAGGGACCACCTTCTTTAGTGTGTACCTAACGCCTAACGAATCGATATCATCTTTCCAAGCCAAGCTTAATGCTTTGGAGGGCGCTGTCTTAAGCGCAGAGGGCAGAGGGCTCGTTGGGGGCGACTTCCACGCTAAAGCAATCGAATGGGGCATGCCTCAGACGGATCCGCGGGGAAGAATCCTGTAAATAGCGGCCAGGACGGCCCTCGTCGTACTAAACTCCGGAAGTACGCCAACTTTCCGCCGTATTGGCTGTGTGGGAACCATACCGGACGTGACATTCGCCTCGGAGTCCTTAGTACGGAGTATACACAACTGGAAAGTATTAGAGGACTACTCAGCCAGTGATCATCAGTGCATTCTGCTTGAGATAAGTGATGCTGTCTCCCGACGTCCGTGCTCTCGGCCTTCTACAACTGGATGGAACATCGGAAGGATGGACGTCGAGAGGTTCGTCGAGGTGCTCACAGCAGGTGAGTCGCTGCAGGGAGCTTCGGAGGGGACGGAAGAATTGGCAGCTCAAGACTTGGTGAACTCTACTATGAGTATCATTACGAGTGCTTGCTGCGCTTCTATGCCCCGTCGAAGACCCCGGCACGGCAAGCCCCCAGTGTACTGGAGGTCAACTGAAATCGCTGAAAAGCGAAGGGAGTGTCACAAGCTTCGACGTGAGGCTCAACAGGCGCGAAACGGTGAGGAGGCATGCAACTGGGTGGCAGCATATAAGTCGGTCAGGAAATGCCTTCGCAAACTGATCAACAGTAGCAAGGCTCCCTGCTGGCAAGACCTTGTGGACAATGTGAACAAGGATCCGTGGGGCCTTGGCTACAAGCTGGTCATGCGGAAGCTTGGTGCCCTACAGAAGCCTTGTATACATGACGCGGAAAAGATGGACGCGATGGTGCGGGGACTCTTCCCCGCCCACCCCATCCGTGCTGACGCTGTCCATGGTGAAACAGCAGTCGAGTGCCCACTTTTCACACAGCTGGAACTAGAGGAGGCAGTCCTCTCATTGAAGGCGAGGAAGTCTCCAGGTCCAGATGGTGTTCCAGTTGAGGTGTTGCGACTCGTCTATCACCATTATCCTGACTTGCTGGTCAGCACATTCAACGCTTGCCTACGGGTGGCTATTTGCATAACCATTGATAGCGTTTAGTTGTATGCTAATCGTCATACACACGGAAACAATTGCTTTTGCCGAAATTGAAAAGAGTGTGCCTGTGCCCCGGGGTATAAAATTTGTTAGTAGGGAGGCAAGAATAGATTTTTGCTAGTGTTGTACTAATAATGAATAAAATTTTGTTAGTGGGAAATAAAGAATGGAAGTTTGTTAGTAGGAAGGAAGGAATGGGATTTTGTTAGTAAAAAGTTAGTAAAAGGTATAAAATAAAGTTTTTTTAAAGGGAATTAATGAATGAAACTTTGTAAGTGGGAAGGGTAGATTATTATTTTTTAATAAAGAAAATAAATTTAAAAAAAGGGTAGGTGTACCCAAGAGTAGGAGGAGATGTTTATTAGGCAACTGAAGCTATGTATCCACGACTGAATCGACTTTTCCGTCTGGCCCAAGATTGCTTGTGGGTATATCTGTGAAAGAAGCTAAGTTTTCCACTCCTATAACACTGTAGTCGTTAGATGCCGACGACCTGGAGCCTGATCGCTCACAACTCTCTGCCTCCGGCACTGGGAATCCGACTCCTGCGCCGTACGTTTTTTCTCCTCCTCGACTTTCCTCTTAGTTATTTTTCTGGGTTTCTTCCCATAGCATTTTTTCTACCGCCAAGGGCATTTGCATACTCAAAGATTGGGCAAGCCTTGAGGCTCCGTTCGCGGAAGCATTTTTGCCCCTGGCTGCTTTCCCTCGATAGGCACGGCTCGCGTAGCACACCAAGTATCTGGAGCAATGTAGCATCAAAAGTAAGACATACACTTGTAGTCGGATGCTGTCTACGGAGAAACCTTACGGAAACCTCTACTTCCTCAGGTACGTGGAGATGGCACTCCCCAAAGAATGCGAATCTCCAAGAAAAGTGTGGGCCAGCACTCCCCCTGCAGAAAAAATCCGGTCTTGGATCCGCATATAGTGTGCCTCCCTCGTACACTCTTTTCATTTAAGTTCCATGTCATCACATTTCTAGCATAGGGAACTCCGATCGGTTCCCTTGCATCGCTGTGTGGTATGCCCATAACCAAGGCACTTAAAGCAGAGGAGGGATACTGTTCTATGTTGTCCCTTGCAGATGACTCATCCTATTCTACTTAGCTCATATTCAGATCAGGTCGATGATGGCCATACGTTGTGCCGTAATGTTTTCTGGTGTCACCCTCGGTTTAACCCTACTTACGTGATTGGAGCTCTATTTTGATGGCCTCTTCTATGTCTGCCAGGTCCGTGGCGTAGACGATGTTTCTGATTTTGATCGTTGCCATCGGCTTGAGCGAGTCTACAGTTGTTCTTTTGGCGAGAGCCTTCTTGACTGCATCGCAAAATGCGTCTTTGTTATTGGCCTCTGCTCCAAATTCGACCAATATGTGGCCAGACCGGATTAGTCGCACTGCTGTAATGTAAGTTTTTGTGACTTCGGGCTTTACATCTCCCTGATCTTCCGCAACACATCTGCGTAAGATCGGCTATCCTTTGGTTTCACGAGCAGCGCCCGACGCCGGGGTCTTCTTCGTAACATTTCCCACTTCTACCTAGCATCAGATACTTCTTTTTGTTGTGCATATAGGAAAACTTTATCTTCTGTAACGTTTTGCAGGCAGATTTGAGCGGCTTTCTTACTTGCTTTTGTCAGCACTGTCTAGAACCGCTGTTCTAACGTTCCATGTCCATTAAATACCTCCTCTTTCGTTTTTATCCTAGTCTTCTTTGATTGGACTAGAGGCCAGTCTATTGATAGCGGAGGAGCTATCTGCGCTTTTTCGGTAGACTTAGCCCTAAAGCTCTTCTTTGGCCTTCTGCTCTTCCTCGGCCTCCAACCAGCTCCGCCGATAATGTCCGATGGGGGATTTGGAGCTCGTCACGAAATTTAAACGATGACTACGATGGTAATCACATTGGCTACCAGAAAAAAAATACTGCCCAAGTTGTACTTCATTCAGGAAATTGTACGAAAGTCTAGCAACATATCTACATCCTATAATAAAAGTGATAAACTGTTCTAAAAATACACAAATCGATTATCTCTGCTTGCTTAGACAGAGAAGCAACGGAGTAACTAAAATATCGTCAACAATAGCAAAGTATGCGTTTTAAAAAATAAATGTATTATCAAATTTCAATGCTTGCCGGCTCCTCAGCAAATATAGCTGGCCTCGAAAACTCCCCTGGCGAAGTCTCCACCAGGAATCAAGTTAAAACCGCGCGAAATTTTAACTTTACAATTAAATCCCGAACGCTGTGTGGCTGAGCAGCCGTGGTAAATGATGTGGTAACGGTGTCTTCGCCAGACATGAAATCCGTGCAACGATTCGCACGCTTGCAGCATATGAATCGTAACACGGAGACCATTCGCGAGAGACTACAACGAACCGACCACTCGCACTAGCTGATGTCGAATACAGAACACAGAGATCGCGCGCTAACGAGCAAACCCATAATCCAAATAACCCAAAAGATATCTCTTTGCAATTGTGATAAGATGAATATCTCCTAAGACTATTTACTAACGCATGGGCGTCGTATAAGTACACACCTAGAAAAAATAACAGATGTGAACCCCTGAAATTTGTAAATGCAGAGGAAAAACAAGTTGGGTAAACAGACCTACGCTCATGTCAGAAGGGTTTTGTATTCAATTTACAAAATGCAGTCACCAGATCGAATCAAATCAAGAAATATGTCAAAGACGATTTTATTGGAGAAAATATGAAATACGAAGATCATACTATTATTAACAAAATTGAACGAATTTCGACTTCTGATGTTTTTGATATTGTTATACTCATAAATATCTCCCTTGATAATTATTTCAGATGTCCATCCGCAACGGAGGAAACACATTTTTCGTGTATTTCCCCCCTGTGCGCCCCTCGAAGCAAATTTTGCCAAACTAAGACCTGGTTTGAAAAGTTCTCATCAAGACCTTTCATTTGATACCCATATCGGCTACCTAGAATGGCTAGGAGCTCTCTCCCGCCTTCTTGACTTGTTTCACTTATGAGCATTAATTGTAGGTACTCATCTTCAGTCATTCATTAAATTGAATCAAGTGTTGAAAGCATGCACCTTAAACGCTGAAGTTGGGAAAAAATAACTCAAAATTATTCAATCTTCGCATTCAAAACAGCCACTATTTTGTGTTACGATTACTGATACCACTATCTGAACCGATTCTCAAAGATATACATGACACCTATCATTCCTGAAATATTCATGCAAATCCTAGCAAAACTGTAGTGTCTGAGTCGGTAAAAAGCGCATGTTGTTCCATAGCCATATGTTGCCATAATAATAAATGCAGCGCATATTGTTCCATAGTAATATAGGTAAATTCAAACCGCTATAACTTCGCTAAATATGATTCAATCTTTATGAAACTTTCAGAATAGATCAATTTTATTAATAGTCAATAGTGTAATGAATTTCATTGAATATAAGGGTACCGTTAAGATTTTATTCAAGAAATCATAAAATCGATTTTCGGGGGGTCACTCCCCTATACGGGGATACCCCCCTTAAATACCTCAAAAAAAAATTTTGTAGTTGAACTTTGAAGAGAGCACCACTTTACACCTACATACAAAATTTGATGCTTCTAGCTTAAGTAGTTTCCGAGAAAAACTGCTGTGACCCACGGACGGACGGACGGACAGACAGACGGACAGACAGGACGCGATTTTAGAAGGGTTTTGTAAAATTATTTTACAAAACCCTAAAAACTGGTGACCGACATTAGTATTAGTTCATATTATCCAGGATAATTGCAAGCGAAATTGGGAATATTTTATCATCACCAACTGTCCGACGGCAATTAGTAATCGCAAAACTACTCAGTAGGATTGCCTGGAAAGATCCTCTACTTAAAACTGTAAATTTCAAGAAGAGGAAAATTTTAAGTTGATTCATAAAGCCCCGTCCTCCAATTTTGAAACCCGAGCAGCTATGACCTGTCCGTCGACCGAGTCAGACCAGTGTTTCCTCGATTTCCCACTGGTCTCCGCCCTTCGGTTTTACCAACCTATACTGTTGTTCGTCTATACAATTCACATGGCCAGCTTATTGCAGCTTCCACAGTCTTACAATCATTGTGACCTTCGGTTCGTCAAAAGTTGCACACAGCTCGTGGTTGTATCGAATTCGCCATATTGGTTCCCATCTAGTTTTGCTCCAATTATCCGCCTCAGGACCCGTCGCTCAAAGGTGTTCAATATGTTTGCGGATCCATGGGTTGCTACTATATGCCGAGGGTAATATGCCGTTGCTGTGGAAATTTCGGCAGGACAACGACCCTCATCTCGATCGGTCAAAGCATGGTTCTAAGAGCATAATGTGGACGTCCAAGTGAATCTCCGACCTCAATTCTATTGAGAAACATCGGGATGAACTTAAACGAGAAGTTTCGAAGGCGGTTTGACTAAATGAAACGCAGTTACGGGAGGATATTTAAAAGTTTGGCACAATATTTCTGTAGAAACTTGTCAGAGTTTGACATTGTCTATGCTCGGAAAAATTGAAAAAGTCATCAAGAATAATGGCGGATACTCAGATTATAAGATGCGTCCTAACTAACTATAACTATCAAAATTTCAATGTTAATTACCAAGTTTGTTGGGCACACCTAATATTCTGGCTACTAGAAAAGTGGCATATTTTATGAATTAACTAAATTTTTAGTTTGGGAAGCCTTTTGTTATAGGGATGAAGTGTGTTTATGCTGAAAACTAAGTTAATTTTTGAGGGTTAGTAAAAAAAATATATGAATACCAAGTTTGTTTTAGAAAAAACAAGTTGAGTAAGCAGTAGAGTGCTCCTACCAGAAAGTCTTTGTAAACATTCTACGGTTAGATACAAATTTTCTAAAAGCGTGAATCCATAACTTGAATTATTCATCCAATACTTGGATATGAAATCTTTCAAATTTATGCAAAAGATGGGCAGTTTCTTTCATAAGCACAGTGCAGCCGCCATTTTGATCTAGCTTAAATGATTTTTCTGAATGCTCGGCCGATTGAATATATTCATGTTAAACACTATTCTTTAAATTTTCATGAAAATTGAAAGAAAATAAAAGTGCCTAGGTCAATTTTAAATATGTATCGATCATAAACACGTGTTAGTGTTGTTGTAATTCCATACAATTGAAACAGCTATAACTAACGTGACCAGTCGTCCCGTTTTGAACGGGACTGTCCCTTTTTATAGTTACATATGCCGATGTCCCCGAAATGATCTCTGGGACGCCAAATTGTCCCGTTTTCTGAAACCGCGCGAAAATTTGAGTAGTCGAGCCGGCTGGACGCGAGCGGTGTGCGAGAAGAGCGAGACCGCGTCGTCGGTCGACGCGACGATAGCCGAGAGCGGCGAAGACGTCATCGCTCGCGCTTTGTTTACTAATCGTTTGACAGATTTTTCGTTCGCTCACTTCTCGATATTTGTTTTGTTGTTGTTTGATGCTCGTGTACCCTGTAAATAACTTGAACTTCTTTTGTTTTGGAACCATAAGTTAAAATGCCGAAACGCAAGTGAACGTTCAATGTTAACTTACAAGCAAAATATCCGTTTATCAAGCAAACAAATACTCCCTCAGATGTCAGATGTGAAAAATGTCGTACAGAATTTAGCGTTTCCCACAGTGGTGTCAGTGATATTGAACATTTGAAGTCTGAAAAACATAAAAATGCCGATCGCGCCGTTGCTTCGAGTTCTTCGATGTTAACCTTTTTCAAGAAATCGGATATACCAACTTTAAACGATCTGGATATCGCCGCGGCAGAAGGTGTCTGGGCTTATCACACGATACAAGAAAACCACAGTTTTCGCTCTAATGATTGTGTGTCGAAATTAATTCAATCATGTTTTGTCCCAAATTTACATGCGCGCGTACGAAATCGCCTACAGGGATGAAAGAATTAAAAGACGATCTTGATAAGTCCAATTGTATTACAATACTAAACGATGCTTCAAACCACGGTAACAAAAAATATACCCTATTCTAATCTCTGAAAAAACCATTGATAGGTATTGGATGTGGAGCCCATGTAATTCCCAATGCAATAAAATCAGCTGCAGACAGGCTACCCTTAGATTACGAAAGCATCATTGTGAAGATATATTCATTTTTTATATTTACACGATTCGAGTTGAAGCTCTAAAGGAGTTTTGCACCAAAACTGAAACGGAATATCAACAAATGCTCGGCTATAGCAAAACCAGATGGCTTGCTCTTATGCCAGCCTTGGAAAGGGTTCTAAACATGTATCAGCCATTAAAAAACTACTTTTTGAGCATTGAAAAATGTCCCCTGTTACTTAAAAAATTTTTTTGAAGTTCCCACATCCGAATTTTGGCTTTATTTTTTACACGGTCAGTCAGCAAGTTTTCATCAAGCTGTATTGAAACTGGAAGGTCAGACGGTATCAGCAATTGAAGCTGCAAAAGAAATCAATCAATTAAAAGACAATTTGACTCAGAAACAGACCAATCAGTTTCTTCCATTTATGGTCCGTCAATTAATAGTGAAATCGAAAGATAATGTTACTAACATAGATGAAGAGTTTGTGAAAAGAGCGGCTACAGAATTTTATGGAACAAGCCGTGAATATCTGGAACAGTGGACACAAATTTTTAGTACATTTTGCGTTCCCCTGGACCCCCTAATTCATAAAGTGATTTTTTTATTTCAGATTCTAAAAGTTCTAATCAAGACCTTTCGTTTGATACCCCATTCGATTACCTTTGATCAAAAAAAAATTTTAAGAGCTAATTCGGTTAGGGGGACCCCCCTTAAATTTTTTTTAAATTCTTGGTAAGACCTTAACTTTCGAGAGATCATGACTTCTGACCTTTTCACAAAGTTTGAGCATTCTAGCTTCTATAGTTTCGGAGAAAATCAGCTGTGCCGCACGGACAGACGGAAAAACGGAAAAATTTTACAAAGACCTAAAAATGCGAAAACCTATTATTTTGTCCGGCTGTTATTACCGCGTTAACTTGGGGTGCTCCGGTCAGGCTCTTCTCGGCCCCGGATAGCTCCGTCGGAGACGGCGCAGGCGCCACTCGTTCGCCCTTTGAGCCCGATTGGAGCCGCCGAACGAGATTGCGGCTCCCCGGAGAACAATGAATGCAAATTCCACCTATTCCAAAACCTTTTCTACCAATATCAATCCCTACAACACCTGAGAAACAGAAAACGCTGGATACGCCCGGAACTAACTTATATCGCGAGCTGACCACGGCGGGTGCTTGGCAATCCCGCGACTCCAAGACGATGCTAGTCAATTCCCTTCTTGGGAAACAAAAAAATATCTTCCCGCTGACGAGCAGAAAGTTTACAAGTTGGAAAAAAAATTCACTAATCAAATTAAATGAAACACCCGAACTGAGTTTACTATTATAATTCGTTTATATGATGAAATGACACAGATGAATCTATTAACACTGCGTACGCAAATATAACTTTAAAAATCCAATAAAAAATATATCTATTATAAAAGAAAACGAGAAAAGAAAGAATGGTTGGCCAACACTTACGATGATTATTCCGCTGATGTGGGGATCCCCAGATGATTGATTTCTTATCCGATTTCTACTGTAGAACCGCCAGATACTGCCAATCTACCTGATGAATCTTTCTCCGCTCGCTCGTAGCACCGTGTACCCACTAGCCACCCTTTACCGTGAAAACGTTTCGCCAACAAGAAGAGCGGGACACCCTTCCAGCCCACTTTTATTAGCTTGTCAGCCAACGGCGTATTCGGGGGAGGTTGAAGACCTTAAAAATTCCCCGGCGTGTGGTCGGCAAGGTAGTTTCCCACCACTTGAATCGACGCTTTTGCGTGTTCATGGAATCTCACTCCTGATCAGATGTACGGAGTTGTTTAATATTGTTTCAAATCCACCGTTGACCATTCGCACTCGATTTTCAATACTCTATGATATTCGGCACTTTATTAATGTTGATTATTCTTTTTAATTCATTGTATTTGAATTTACTCTAATCATGTTCGCTTGAAACAATTCGCCGATCTATTAATTTCATTAGCAATAGAATCCGGGAATTGTTAATCTTTGGTTTCATTTTCTCCTTTTTTTTGTGTTATAAAGCCTTTATCGTAACGTTCGTGTACTATTTTCTTAGCTAATTATATTCCAGTTGTAATTCATTCGCTTTCTGGATGTTTTATGCGATTTTACACAATTCGAACATAAAATTGTGCGATCGTTTTCGTACATAATTGCGAGTATTCGTTTTAGTGCATAATTGCGAGTATTCGTTTATATGCATTACCAAACGAAGCCATTTTTTTTAAAAGATGAATGAATGATTGTTTGGGTTTGTAAGACTATCTACATGCGAGTCAAGTTGAAACTTTCAGAGTCGGCTTATTATTCCATTGTCGAGTCTAATTGCTGTGATCAAATATGATATTCCGTTTGCACTCAGGAAATTAAATGTCGGGCGACTACCTCCGGGGGATCGTTTCGCTAGGACAGCTACATTGCCAATGACTAACTTCGGATTTCCATGTGCGTGGCCTCCATTCGATAATGAATCGATGAATATATTCCCGCGATTACCGTCGCTCACCAGTTTCAGAATTTGATGTTGATTCGTTAAATCATTGGCTGTTAAATTTATCACATTTGCGCTGCCCGCAGCATCTGAATTGGAGCTAAAGGTTGTATGCTCCAAAAAAAATCCTCACTAACGATTACTTGTCCAGGTTGTGCCGCTTGCAAAATTGTTGTGGTTGTAGATTGATGATATAGAGATGATTGGGTTTGGTGCCGTGCATGTTGTTGAACTTGATGAATTTGTTGAGTTAAACTAGTACTTACTTTACTTTACACTTTCTGCTCGTGGGGTTTGCGTTTATTCGCGGCTGATTACGTAAACTCATGCCAAGATCCCTTCGTGGTCGTCGCGAATGTAACCTACATGGCGTTACCCCGTAACACTGTGTATATGTATGTATGCAGTCTTAATCTGGGCTCGCATCCAGCGATAAAGCGCAATTGCATTTGCAATTAGAGGCATATAGAAATAAATTGCTAAGGTATCAGTGAATGAACTACAATAAAACTATCAGAAATAATATTGAAATAAAATTAAAGCAGGAAAGTCAATATTACCAACATTTTTTCTAAGATAATGTGATAAAAAAAATTGATTCGAACTACTTATATTTATTTTATCAGAGATTTGAAACATTTCAAAATTTCTTTCATACTTAATATCTACAACAAAATGACACTTTCTAGAAAACAAATCTAAATGCTGACGTAACCGAGTTCCGAAAATTGCCACTTGAATAAAATAAAGTGCAAAAGGACAAGCATTCTTGGCAAAATATGCCCAACATATTCGGTCGTTCGGTGCCTTTTTCAACATATATTTTTCCACCACACCGCCTGACCTGACAGCTACACATGCCTCAGATGCTGGCATACTGTTTAAAAAAGGTAAACGTGTTCATAATAAAACAAACACGTGTCCTATAAGTTCTTTCCGATAAACCCACTCTTGAAGCTTCTCCACTTCCCTATGGCACTCAGCGCTCAATTGTGGGTTGCAGCACATGTTCAAACCACTTGAAAAATGAATGTAGCATAGTTGGATGAATTCCAGGGCGAAAATCTCTCGTCAAACAAAAAGCCTTGAATACTTCTTCCTCGGCTCAAAGAATAACGAAAAGAATGTTGCTATTTATTCTACTCCTGCACCCGCCGCCTTGGATATTGCCTGCTGGCTCATAGGAGCCACGTTCTACTTGCACAATACAGTACCTATTTTAAGTACACCTCATTCTTCCCGGTCGATGGTGTTTTGTTGAAAGTTGAAAGCCAAAGCAGCACAAAAGCCCAAACAAAACTATTTCGATTTCGATTTCTCATCATTCTCACCCCTTCCCATCACCCTCGCATAGCAAGCATTCTTCTGATTGTTGATTCTTATACTTTTTCGTTTCTTTTCAGGCGAAACGTATCCAAAGCAACGAATTGGCTGCAATTAAAGTGATCAAATTGGAACAAGGCGATGATATCCAAATCATTCAGCAAGAAATTATAATGATGCGTGATTGTCGCCATCCCAACATTATCGCCTACTACGGATCCTACTTGCGTCGAGATAAACTTTGGATTTGCATGGAATATTGTGGCGGTGGCAGTTTGCAGGATATCTACCAAGTATCGGGTCCGCTTACAGAACGACAAATCGCCTATATGTGCCGCGAAACGCTCAAGGGGTTGGAGTATTTACATTCAATGGGGAAAATGCATAGGGACATAAAAGGAGCGAATATCCTGCTCACGGAGAATGGGGATGTGAAATTGGCCGATTTCGGCGTATCAGCACAAATTACGGCGACGATAAATAAGAGAAGGAGCTTTATAGGTGAGTACAGGAAGTTGATATGTAAATTTAAGGTAGCGATAGATAAACACGTAGGCGATAGAATTCATGCATCATTGAGTCAGCGCTTTTTCTACGCGATTTGTGCTCCTTCGAGTGAAAAGATAAGAATCAGAGTCTGAAAATAGACTAGAGCTTCGAAGGGATTCTTTTTATGAAACGCCAAAAGCATCAAAAGGATGCGTATGTTCAATTTCTTATTGAATAGGTTTTCGTTTCCATCATGATTTTCGAGGCTTTGTGCTCATAAAAATTTTTATGCAAATAGCTATGAATGAAAATTGGAATTTGAAAATGCTCTAGATTTTCTGAAGTGTAAACGATTAGTTTCAGTATTTTAAAATGCGATATGAAATAGAATTTTCTAAATAAAATGTGCAAATGCCTACGATTCAGCTTTTTAAGAATAAATACTCGTATACCGATTTTACCACGTCTCAATGATTTAGTACTCTCACGTTTTTCGCACTATTCTCAGACTTACCCTTTTGTTAGGGCTTCCTTACTTTCACCATAACTTCCTGCAACACTATTTTCTTTATACTCAAGCATGTTATCATTATTTAAATACTAATTTAAAAAAAATCCTTGCGGCCCTTCTTCTTCCTGCAATCGCTTTTTAGAAACACAGTGTTAAATTTAACTACAGCCCTCACTTAATACATATCCGGCAATGAATTTTCAATAACTCTATACTGAAATTTGTAGGTATCGAAAGAAATTAGGCTTTTCGGTGTTAAAATTTTTAAATTACGACATTGTACATTCATAAAAATGCCTCTCACAGCTGTTAAACTGCAAACAAAATGGCGTTGACTCCATTACGGGCCTCGGCCGTGCTTACTAAAAATGTCATAGAGCACAGCACAGCGAACTTTCTGCTTGAATCAAACGCTGCATATAAAGTCGATTCCAGAGTAAAGTTTTATTTTTTCAATCAGTCGCTTTTGTATAAATTTTAGACTTAAATCCAGACCAGTCCCACTTCCTACATATTTTTTGTTTTTTTTTTGGGGGGGGAAGGGAGGTGAATGCCCATTCACGCACAGAATGTGGGACTCCCATGCTCGCAAGAAGGCGAGTGGACTGCCCACTAAACACCTCCCCTGTCAACCTGAGAATCTAGCCTGTGACCGTTTGACACATTACTTCGGACCAGGTCTCGTTTTGTTACGCCAAGAGGCACCTTCAAGCTGGGGGATCCCTCTTCTAGCGAGAGGGGAGAGGGAAAAAGGAAGTGCTAGACAAGAGACCCCATAGCCCCATTACCCACGGCTGCTGTGAGTCCCTTTTATCTTTTAGGACTGCCCGAACACAATGTGCAACCTGGTTCCATTTGGCAACCGATTGAGCACCACCGCGACTATATTATCCGGAGTGAGCTTTCCCGCCTCCCTGTAGGAGTCCCTTCGCAGCCTGTGCCGTTTTCTGCACGCAAAAAATGTGTGGCAAACATTGTCCTCCTCTACTGGGTAATACCGACAATCGGGGGACCGTGGCTTACTATTCTTGTGCAGGTAAGACTGTAAGCACCCATGCCCGCTCAAAAGCTGGGTCAAATAGAAGCCAGTCTCCCCATGCCTTATATCTAGCCACGGTCTCACATCCGGAATGAAGCGCGCAGTCCACCTTCCCTTCGTGCAATTCACCCAAGACTGCTGCCAATCGTTAAGCAAGCGCTGTCTCTCGTCCCGGTCAACCACCTCCCTCGCATCCTCGTTTCCCTTTTCAGCCGTTGCCCTGATTTGCTCAGAGAAATTCATCTTCGAGTCGATCAGCAGCCCCAGGTACTTCACCGCTGGTTTCGACTCGATTCGTGAGTCTCCAATACTGATCATCCTTACTCTAGGAATTCTCTTTTTTGTCAAGATGACCACTTTGGTTTTCTCCAGTGCTAAACTGAGCCCGCGAGCAGTCATCCAGTGTCTCACTCAGGGCATAAGCATGCCTAGCCTAAGTTGCGCTTGTTGAACGATGGGTCCAGCGACCAGAGCCGCTACATCAACCGCATAGCTGATCAACCGCAACTCGACTGGCATCTTCAATCTCAGTACTCCGTCGTAAGACACGTTCCGCAGGTCCGGACCAAGGATAGATCCCTGGGCAACACCCGATGTAATTTCCATCCTTCGTTGGCCCTGTGTCGTGTCGTAGAGCAAGCTTCAGTCCTTTAGGTATTCCTCAAAAGCCGCATTAGATATTCTGGAAGTTGAAAAGGCTTTTCCAGCGTATCCAGAATATCCACCCATCTAGCGGAGCTGATGGTGTTCCTGACGTCGAGTGTCACCAACAGGACGATCCGTCGCTTGGTGCGCCTATGTGCTCTGCCTTTTGGACCGCGCTCGTCACCTCTGCAATCGCATCAATAGTAGAACGTACTGCCAAGGAGATAGTGAGTGTTCCCTTGATGAGTTTGTCTAGCACTTTCCCAGCCGTGTCTAGCATGTATAACGGGCGGTATGCAAACGGCGATTCGGAATATCCCTTCCCCTTGCTGATCAGCACGAGCCTCGCCACCTTCCATCGTACCGGGAAAACCCCGTCCCGTAGGCAAGCGTTGAATGTGCTGAGCAGCAAGTCAGGACAATGGTGATAGACAAGCTGCAACACCTCAGTTGGAACACCATCTGGACCTGGAGCCTTCCTCGCTTGCAACGAAAGGACTGCCTCTTCCAGTTCCGGCTGTGTGAAGAGTGGACACTCGATTGCTGTTTCACCATGGACAGCGTCAACACGGACGGGATGGGCGGGGAAGAGTGCCCGCATTGTCTCGTCCATCTTTTCCTCATCATGTATATAAGGTTTCCGTAGGGCGCCAAGCTTCCCCATAACTAGCTTGTAGGCAAGGCCCCACGGATCCTTGTTCACATTGTCCACTAGAACTTGCCAGCAGCGCGCCTTGCTGTTGTTGATCAATTTGCGAAGGCATTTCCTGGCTGACTTATATGCTGCTACCCGGTTGCTTGCCTCGTCACGGTTCCGTGCCCGTTGAGCCTCACGCCGAAGCTTGTGACACTCCCTTCGCTTTTCAGCGATTCCAGTTGACTACCAGTACACTGGGGGCTTGCCTAGCTGGGGTTTTCGACGGGGCTTAGAAGCAGTCGTAATTATGCTCACAGTTAAGTTCACCACGTCTTGAGCTGCCAGTTCTTCCGTCCCCTACGAATTTCTCTGCACCTGCTGTGAGCACCTCGACGAACCTCTCGACGTCCATCCTTCTGATGTTCCATCCAGTTGTAGAAAGCCGAGAGCACGGATGTCGGGAGGCAACATCACTGATCTCAAGCAGAATGCACTGATGATCACATACTCTAATACTCTCCAATTATGTATCCTCCATATTAAGGCCTCCGAGGTGAATGTCACGTCCGGTATGATTCCTTCACAACCAATACGGCGGAAAGTCGGCGTATTTCCAATGTTCAGTACGACGAGCCCCGTCCTAGCCCCCATTTCTAGGATTCGTTTTCCCCGCGGATCAGTTTGAGGCATGCCCTATTCGACTGCTTTAGCGTTGAAGTCTCCCCCAACGAGCACATTCCCGCCTGCGTTCGAAATAGTGCCCTCCGAAGCCTGGCTTGGAAAGATGAGATCGATTCGTTCGGCGTTAGGTAAACACTAAAGAAGGTAGTCCCTGAGCACCGAACCCACGCAAAACCATCCCCCGTCCACAACTCTCCGCTTAAAAGTCACTGTTCCGAACCCAGTTTTATCAGGATACCATGATGCTGAACTTTTATTATGGTGTTGCTTATTAGCAACAAAAGGTCGGCTTTCATGTCCCTCGCAAACTGCTCAAGCAGATTCATTTTTATAGATACGTTCGCGGCAGGTTGCCTTAATTTTCATGTAGAGGGTTTGCATTAGGGATCTAACAATTTGGTATTTTATATGAACGCCCTCTTAAACATCTTGAATGAACTGTCAATGTCAAAACGTTAGTTAAGTCTACATTTTCATCATGGTAAAGCTTAAGAACCACCAGCGTTTAGAAATTATTAAAAATTACTACCTTATTTCTGGCTCAATGGCTTTGTTAATAAGCAAAATATTCGTTATTGGTCAGCAACAAAACCACATATGCTTCTTGAGACATTTTTGCATCCGCAAAAAATTACTGTTTTGTGCGGTTTTTATGCCGAAGGTGTGATTGGGCCGTATTTTTTGCGTGGATGAAAACGACCGTCATGTTACAGTCAATGGAGAGCGCTATTGTGTTATATTGGAAGATTATTTATGGCCAGATTTAGACGAACTTGACATCAACGATATGTGGTTTGAACAAGACGATGCCACTAGCCACACAGAACGTCTCGAAATCGATTTATTCAAATTTATCTATTTATTGTTATGTCCTTCATGGGAAATCCTATATATGAAATGAAAAATAATTTTACGTTCATTCTCTCAAAAAAATCTTGAAACAAATTTATTAGACCTGATAGAAGAAGTATTTTTTGTTTTAGAATTCAATTTATCGATCAACGAACAGTGTCGCATAAAGATTATATTTGGCAATTTTTCGAAAAAAGTTCGTCAGATTCGTCCCAAGCTATATACAAACAGTGCCATAAATTATATTCGTTAGCAAGTTCTGAGCCTAAAAGGCATACAATTTATGATTTGAAGCTACATATGTCAAAATTTCATGAAACAGAACAAAAGCAATATTTAAAACGTCAATCAGAAATCGAAGAATACAAATTAGAAACTAAATTAAAACTATGCCATTCACAAAACTCAGTTGCAGCGGTTAGCAATGACAGTAGTAGTGGTAGCAAACTTGTGCAGACCACAATTCCTATTATCGCGCATGCGCAGGCTTCAAAGACATTAAAGTGGCCAGATAATCATGAGATATCTCGAAAACGACCACACCGGATCATACACTTATTGTTCGCAGTCACGCATTTACTTGAAAAATGCTGAGAGTTAACATACGAGTAGACTTACATTAAATTTTCGTTGACTTTAAACAAGCATACGACAGTATTGATCGTAATGTACTGTACCAAATAATGCTTTGCTTTAGTATCCCAACCAAATCAGTCCGTCTTACCAAAATGACAATGACGTCGACAACCTCCCAAGTCAACATCAATATTGGACTAAAGCAGGGAGATGGGTTGGCCCCATTGCTTTTCAATTTGGCTCTGGAGTACGTTCTCAGGAAGCTACCTGTCGATGCACGAGGAACATTGCTATACAAGTCGAGCCAAATAGTAGCCTATGCGGACAACATCAACATTTTATCATGGACATTAACAACTGCCAAAGAGCTCTTCCTGAAACTCAACAGCGAAGCAAAAATAGTAGGACAACAAATCAATGAAAATAAAATAAAGCTCATGACGCAGTCGAAAATATCACACTTGCTGAGTACAGTATCGAAAATGTGAGCGAATTTTTGTATTTATGTTAGGCGCTAAAATAACGAGAACCGGTAATGAAAGAGATGAAATACGCCGAGGAATACAGCACGCAAATAAAATATTTTTTTTAGTTTTGACGATCTTTAAGACCAGCTGCATACACAGGGAAACAAAGCTCCAAATATACAAATCTGTGATAAGACAGGTGTGATGCTATGGGTGTGAAACACGGACCCTAACGCAAGCATCCGCAAATCTATTGAACGGCTTAGAGCGACGGGTCCTGAGGCGAATAATCAGAGCGAAGCTAGACGGAGACAAGGGGTGAATTCGATACACCCATGAGCTGTATGAAATTTTTGACGAGCCGGAGGTCTCAACGATTGTAAGACTGCGGAAGCTGCAATGGGCTGGACACATGAATCGTGTGGACGAACAACGGATACCCAAATGATATTCTTTGGGAGAACTGAAGGCCGGAGACCAGTGGGGAAACCGAGGAAACGCTGGTCTGACTCGGTCGACGAAGACAGTTCATCGTTGCTCGGATTTCGAAGTTAGAGGACGCGGTCAATGGACCGAGATAGTTGGAGACGCTATTTGCAGGAAGCAAAGACCCCAGAGGGGCTGTAGTGCTACGAAGAGAAGCGAGAGAGGATCATACATTGAAGAAAAACTACGAAAAATTATAAATAAATCGAATATCGGTAATAAACTTTTTCTTCTCTTGCGTGACAATGCAAAAAAATATGGTTAATGCTATGCGTGGTGAATGCGAATATTTAGGCTCCATGTCGCACACATTACAGTTGGTATGCAAAGATGCATTATTTTCAGAAGAAGAGCACGGAGCAGTCATTAAAACTTGCAGGCAAATAGTTGGACATTTTAAACGAAGCGAACAGGCCTCTAGCAAATTGACTGAACATAAAAAATAATGCGAGTTGCCAACACATTCTTTAATTCAAGATATTGATGTTTGATGGAGCAGTACGTGTAATATAGTGAAAAGATTGCTGGAACAAAAACGACGGTTAATTTATAAAGCTTAGAACATGGCCATATTAACACTCTTTCTCCGTCGGACTGGGAACTAATTAAGAATCTTAATGATGTACTGAGGGTTTTTTTATGAAGCAACATTCGGTTTGTCATTTGATAACGCATGCATATCTGTTGTGATTTCTTTAATACCACTATTAAATAGAATGCTGCAAACTGCGATAAAAACGAAAGTGTAGGAATGAGAAGCATGAAATCACAGTTGCATAAATCGTTAAGTCGACGATTTGCATACGTCAAAGGATATCCTGCGCAAATTACTTCAACATTATTGGATCCCAGGTTTAAAAATACGTATTTGAACTCTAATGAAGTCGAACGAGTGTATTGCCACAATGGAAATAGAGAACGATTTAAAGATGTGCATGGAAAATGCTATCAAAACAATCGAAAGCTGTTTTTCTAAGGGCCCAGAACCGTATTGTTCAGCTTTAACTGCGTCCTGTGAAAAAGGAGAAGAGCTATGGACGCCCATGATAAATCTACTTATCAATTAATAGAATCTTCTGGTATGGACAATAGTGATCGTTGTCAAGTTAAGCAAACTATTCGAGCCTGCTTATCAGCGCCAAGTTTTCCTGCAGGGGGAATGCTGGCCGACAGGAATACTCTTGGAGGCTAGCATTCTTTGGGGAGTGCCACCCCCACGGAGATTCCCGCAGGATGAATACCGGACGGCAGGAGTACTCTTGTAATGACCTTGACTGAATCTGGACTACACTTTGGACAATGAACTGGATTGATGCTTTAGACTGGCGGATATGATGGTTTGGACCTATTTCCTAGTAGCGCCGAGGTAAAAAGTTAGAAATGATGGTTCCTCAAAATAAAGAATTTTAGAAAAAATTGTAGCAACAATTACGGCGCACAATATATTTCAATCATCATCTATGGCGCAATAGCCCATGCCGAGCCTTGTCCTTCAGAATGAATCCCCTCCAATCATCACGATTGTGCGACCTCGTTCGCCAGCTGATCACTCCCAGCAAGGACCTGCTGTGAGCTTCTATCATGTCTTCCCATCGAGTCCTCGGTTTTCACATTAGATATCTACCTTGTTCTCTGCCCTTTAATGTTCTTTTGAGTAGCCGGTTTTCTTTTATTCTTTCTACATTCCAATTTGCGTAACTTTATGCAAGCAAATACAGGTGGTTCGTCAAATAGTTCATACAAGTCATCATTATAACGTAGTCTCCACTCTGTTTCTTATTTCACTAGGCCGTAGATTTTCCGGAGCGATTTGTGTTCAAAAATATCCACTGCCTTTTCGGGTTCGCTCGTCAGGTGCTATGTTTCACTTCCATATAACAGCACAGGTTTTGATTAAGTTTTGTAAAAACAACGCTTATTTTGCCTGTGTACAAGTCTGGACCTTAGAATGGGAAATACGGAGTAATAGGCTTTATTTGTGGCATTTATATGGCGTGGAATCTCGCCCTTTTCGACGCTCTCTCCATTCCGATTGGCTCCAAGATAAATAAAGCTATCCACACTTCCAAGGTTATAGTCTCCTACAGTCAGGTTTTGTCGAACTAAAGTGTTCTTCCTAGTTTGAGTCATAAATTTAGTTTCATTAACTCTTCGGCCAATTCATTTTGTTTAAGATTCTAGGCTTAGAAATGCTCCTTTGTCATCTAAATTGAACGTGCCAAAAATTTGCGGCCATCAGCATATGCCACCAATTGTGTGGACTTGAACATTAGTGTACCAAAGGTTTCAGCTGATCTCTTTGTGATGTCGTGTTTCAGCGCAATATTAAAGAGCATTCGTACAATTTTAAAGGGCATTGGGGCAGCTGTCGTTAGTTCGCCGTTTACCTTGACCTAGGACTCTATGTTTAGCATCGTGACTTTGACCATGCGGACTTGTTTTGTGGTGACCCCAAAGTCAAGCATTATTTTGTACGGGCATTTCTGTCAACACGGTCGTATGCTTGCTTGAAGGCTACAAAGAGTTGGTGCGCGTCGATCTTATATTCCCAGTACTTTTCGAGTTCCTGCTTAACTGAGAATATTTGTTCTATTTCATAGACCGGCCATTTCGAAAGCCTCCCTGATACTCTCCTATAATGCTTTCTTCTTCTTTTTCTTCTTCTTCCTGCAAACAGCGCCTCCAACTGTCTCGGTCCATTGACCGCGTCTTCTAATTCCGAAATCCGAGCAGCGATGAACTGTCTTCGTCAACTGAGTCAGACCAGCGTTTCCTCGGTTTCCCCACTGGCCTCTGGCCTTCAGTTCTCCCAACGAATACTTTCCTGGGTATCCGTTGTTCGTCCATACGATTCATGTATCCAGCCCATTGCAGCTTCCGCAGTCTTACAACCGTAATGCTTTCTTAGTAAACGTTTAATTTTCTTTCTATGATTTTGAAGACCACTTTATATGAAGTACATAGTAAACTGCTCCCTCTGTAATTTCCACACCTAACCTGTCTCTTTTTTGTATACAGGACAAATTATACTTCTTCGCCAGCCTTCTGGTAACTGCTCCTCTAACTATATTCTGCATATTAGCCAATGCAGAAGGTTACTTCGATGGGTTCCCCGCTCTGGAGCAGTTCTACTGTAATTCCATCCATTCTAGGAGTCTTACCTTTTCTGAGGTCATGTACTCCTGCTTGTACTTCGTCTCTAGTTGGTGTTGAGACTGGAACCTCTTGTTCTGGTGCTGGAATATTCGCAGTTTCAGTAATTGCTGGGGGTGCTGTGAATAACTTCTAGAAATATTGCAGCAATCTGTTTTTAATTTCGGCTGGGTTACCTATGATTACTGCTTGTGCACTTTAAGAATTGGTTGTGAGTTGAAGCCGTCTGTTAGTTATTTAATAGAAGCATATGCCAATCTGTCTTCATGTAGGGTCATATTTATCGTTTATCTGATGGATCTTGGTGTTGATGGTCAGTCGTTGTTTTCTTTGGCGCACTTTTGGACTTGTCGGCGGAGGGTGTTATATTGTTCTTCTTTGGCCCGAGCTGGTCGCTGGGTGTTGTTTTTGTACGTTTGGCTACTTTTTCCAAACGCTTCCCTGCATAGATTTCAATGGAATTCTGTAATATGGTGGACGTTGGAATAATTTTAAACATTGAAATCTGTTGGAGAGTTAAAAAATTATATTCAAACATAAAATTCGCTATTGTGAATGAACTCGATCTGTCGTTCTTCTAGTTCTGCAACGAAGGAAGAATTTAACTCCTTACTGGAAAATCAAACTTGGAGTTTGGTACGTTTGCCAAGAGACAAACAGACAATAGATTGTAAATGGGTCTTTAAAACCAACCTCGGAACCAGAAGTGAAATTATCAGACATAAAGCAAGATTTGTGATTCGTGGATTTCCTCAGCGTACTGGCATTGATTATCAAGAGATATATGCTCCAGTAGTCAGGTACAACTCAATAAGATTCCTGTGCGCCTTGGCCTAGAAATTCAATAGATGGTCGCTGTAACAGCCTTTCACAATGGGCGACTTAAAGAAAATATTTACATGATTCAGCCCAAAGTATTTAGTGATGGCACAAATATAGTCGGTCAATTAAATAAAACAATTTATGGGCTGAAACAGGTGTGTAATGAATGAAATGGCAGTCTAAATGAAGTACTTTAACGGCATGACCTACAACGATTGGCAGCTGATCAATGCATATATTATATAGTAACAAATGATAGTATGCTCTTTTTAGCAGATTATGTCGACGATATATTGATCTTCTCAAATGATGAAAATGCAGCAAATCATTTTAAAGCATCATTATTTAAACGATTTAAGATGGAGTTCGTATTACATATTATCGAAAAGTTTGTACCATTAGATTGGATTAGTCACAACATATCAGAACAATTTTGAATCGCTTTTGTCTCCAGGAATGCAAACCTTTTGCAATGCCAGTGGACTCTAATCAATGATTAATGAAGTCAATGTGCCCAACGACCGAGGAAGAATATGATAATATGAAGACCGTTCCATACCAGGAGGCTATTGGAACCTTTCTGTTTGCCCCACAAATTACTAGACCTGATATTTGTAATGCAGTCTATGCATTAAGCAAGTATAACAATAATCCTGGAACAGCTCATTAGAGTCCTTCGATATTTGAGAGGGACCATTGACCATGGTGTCTATTATACTCGAGATAGTGGAAGCTTGAGTGAATTCTGTGATGCTGATTGGAGAGGAGATAGAAACGACTTTAAATCTACATCAGGCTATGTCCATGTTTCAATGTGGTGCAATCACATGGCGTTCAAAGAAGCAAAACACGGTTACATCATCAACTACGGAATCAGAGTTCATGGCACTATCTTATGCGACAAAGGAAGCGTTATGGCTTAGAGCGTTACGAGATTTTAAACATAGTCAAACCCCTGAAAATAAGCTGTGACAGTAAATGTGCCATGTCGTCTGCCACGAACAATTCAATTTCGGAGCGTTCGAAACATACCAGCATTTGAAAAACCTTTGTCAAAGAGGAAATCGAGATAGGAGAAATTGAACTGAGCTATATATCAACACAAGAAAACATTGCTGATATTTTAACTTAAGAACTAGATGCCAGAAAACATGACAAGTTCGTAGCAGCGCTTGGACTCAAAAAATCAATAGAATGTTTATTTAGTGGGAGTGTTGGAGAGTTAAATGAATATTATATTCAAATGTACAATTCGCTATTGTGAATGAATTTGACCTGTCATTTGTGCCAACAATTGTGAATAAAAGTTTTGCTGTGTACCCTTTTTCTGGTTCCAGCATTCAACCAAGACGGACTCATTTTTCTTTCCTCTGCCAATAACCCTACCGAAATCAGACTTTCTTATTCCAACATGAACTGCCAGAATTGATGCCTCAGGCTTCTCAAACAGCTACCTTATATTTTTTGCTACATTTCGCCATTGTAGCTCTCTCACGAATACATTTATTTGGCTCCCTTTTTGGCTTCTAGTTTAGCACAATATGTCGTCTCCAGTAGTAAAACTCTATGATAATACCCAGAACCTACGTAGGATAAAAGCTATAAAGTAACAGCGCTTATATATGAATTGTGGAAGTGTCGAACAAAATTCGATTTTAGTACGGGTTTGAGACGGATATTACCGGTGAAATCTACGCAGTCTGCTGAAAACCTAACAGCGTTCCATGTGAAATGAGAATTCTTTCCTGTCCTACGTCCGTTCAATTAGAAATGCCGTCGAAAGTGGAATTAAAAACGGTTTTATGATGATTTCAATGCTGAACATGTGTTTTATTTAGTCATTCTGGCTTGTATGTAAATTAGGATCTATATGCTGCCATACTAGTGTTCCCTATTGTAGGAGAGCTTTGTCCTTCACAGGATTTATCCGGTACGGGTTGAAAAGTTCTTGGAGCTCGGCCAATGTAGGCTGACTACTGCACATACAAATTTTCACGATATGGCTTTTATCTTATGTAGATTCCAATATTGCCTAATTACGTGCTGTGCAGTTTGTTTAGATTGTTATTGATTGTAAGTTGTTGCAAGAAATCTAAAGAGATTATTGTGCTAATTTCCAAATTTGTGCTTTTTGTCTTGGTGGAACTCGGTAGATTATTGACTATATTATAAAAGGCTAGGTTAGCTATGCAAGCGCATTAACATGGTTGGATTGTTACCCTTACATTACTCTTCTCTACAATCTGTGACATCAAGAGCACTCTTGGAGGCTAGCATTCTTTGGGGAGTTCCGCCCCCACGTACCCGAGGAAATGCCCGCAGAGGGAATGTCGGTCGACAAGAGCACTCTTGGAGGCTAGAATTCTTTGGGGAGCGCAGCCCCCACGGACCCGAGGATATGGGGGGTGCCGTGAGGTTCCCTCCTGGGATGACAGGTAACGACTCTGATTGGATCTGAACTACGCTTTGGACAACGAACTAGAATTGACGCTTTGGGCTGGCGGATGTGATGGTTTGGACCTAGTTGCTTTGCACAGTAGCGCCGAGGTAAAACTCGTGTGTGAACGGCTCCAATTCAACCATCATACCGTCTGCGTCCCGGTAAAACCTTGGCAGGCCTCGGAGTACGTTCGAAGTTCGCACCATTGGGTTGGTGGTGTAGCTTCGGTTGAGACGGACTCCCGATTAGCGCTGGTCTGGCTCTGAGCACTTGTCCCCATAAGGGCTTGTGCCAACCCGCGCATGGCCTCCCTGCTCTGCAAAGATAACCATGGGACCAAAAAGGCGACTCCACACACGAACGGAGATAGCGGCTCCGAGGGGGACCCAACAAAACTGGAGCAAACAAAATCAAAGGACCACAAATACCCAGAAAAAGAAACGAAAAATAATAACGATGACGCAACCAGCGGTTGCAGCCACGATGTCAACAGTACATCGCGAGCGGTACTAACAACGACAAAAACGAAGACTAACACAACGACAGTGAAGACGGATGAAAAACGTAGAATAACAGACAGTCTGGTTCAGACTGAGATTCCTGCGGCGTCCGGGGCAGCCAAAAAATGATGCGAACGCCCGAGCGTCCTTTTAATGAGAAGCGAAAATTCGATTGTCACTATTGCGATCGTTACCGAAGCGACCGATGCAAGGGTCGCAAATCCCGACATTGCAACGAAAAATCCAGAAGCCAACGAGGAGATTACGGCACGAAAAGCAAAGAGTGACCAGACACCGCGTGAATGCACCGCCAACGTTGAAAATGTGGCGGAAGTACTGCACTCGGAAACGGAACGCGATAACCTCTCCCAAGGATGGTTGCAAGGTACAATTGCGGCCCAGCGCTACGAAGAAGAAAGACTACTCCGAAAAGCGGGAGATGTTCTGAAAAGAATACGATCTGCATGCGACTCCCCAAAAATCAGCAAAGCAGCAAACGCAGGGCTCCTTGAACTAGAGGAGCTCCTAGATCCCATAGGGCACTATCGGAGGAGCTGGTTAAGGGCCGAAGACGAAGAGAAGGCCAAAGAGGCCCTTGGGGCGAAATCTAAAGGCGACACGCAGATAGCTCGTGGAGCACCAGATCAGGGGTTCCAGACAGTGCTTATAAAAGGAGCGAAGAAAGCCGCAAAGAAACTCCTTCAAAAAAAGCCAGAAAGTAAAGTTCGTACGGACGCCTAATTAGAAAAAGGACCTGATGCAAAACAGGAGCGAAAAAAGCCCCGACGAAGACCCCGGCAGCGGGCACTGTTTGTAAAGCCCCAAGATGGCCGATTCTACGCGGAGGTACTGCGGGACATCAGGGGAAACGCAAGGCCCGAAGACACCAATACTAGCATTAAAGTAGTACGACCAACGCGGTCGGGCCACATACTGGTCAAATTCGGAGCAGAGGCCGGCAATAAAGAAGCATTCTGTGACGCAGTAAAGAAAGTCCTCGGCAAAAGCGCAACTATAGCCCCGCTCGAGCCGATGGCAACGATCGAAATACGAGACATAGACTACATGACGGATCTGGCCGAGGTAAAGTCTTGGGATCAGGAAAATGCCGGGTGTTCCAGGAAGCCCTAGCCATCTTTCCAAGCCAAGCTTAATGCTTTGGAGGGTGCTGTCTCGAACGCAGAGGGCAAAGTGCTCGTTGGGGGAGACTTCAACGCTAAAGCAATCGAATCGGGCATGCCTCAGACGGATCCGCGGGGAAAACGAATCCTGGAAATGGTGGCCAGGACGGCCCTCGTCGTACTAAACTTCGGAAATACGCCGACTTTCCGTCGTATTGGCTGTGAATGAAACATACCGGACGAGACATTCGCCTCGGAGTCCTTAGTATGGAGGATACACAACTGGAAAGTATTAGAGGACTACTCAGCCAGTGATCATCAGTGCATTCTGCTTGAGATAAGTGATGCTATCTCCCGACGTCCGTGCTCTCGGCCTTCTACAACTGCATGGAACATCGGAAGGATGGACGTCGAGAGGTTCGTCAAGGTTATCACAGCAGGTGAGCCGCTGCAGGGAGCTTCAGAGGGGACGGAAGAACTGGCAGCGCAAGACGTGGTGAACTCTACTATGAGCATCATTACGACTGCTTGCTGCGCTTCCATGCCCCGTCGAAGACCCCGGCACGGCAAGCCCCCAGTGTACTGGAGGTCAGCTGAAATCGCTGAAAAGCGAAGGGAGTGTCACAAGCTTCGACGTGAGGCTCAACGGGCGCGGAACCGTGACGAGGCATGCAACCAGGTGGCAGCATATAAGTCGGCCAGGAAATGCCTTCGCAAACTGATCAACAGTAGCAAGGCCCGCTGCTGGCAAGACCTAGTGCATAATGTGAACAAGGATCCGTGGGGCCTTGGCTCCAAGCTGGTCATGGGGAAACTTGGTACCCTACGGAAGCCTTGTATACATGACGCGGAAAATATGGACGCGATAGTGCGGAGACTTTTCCCCGCCCATCCTGTCCGTGTTGACGCTGTCCATGGTGAAACAGCAGTCGAGTGCCCACTCTTCACACAGCTGGAACTGGAGGAGGCAATCCTCTCATTGAAAGCGAGGAAGGCTCCAGGTTCAGATGGTGTTCCAGCTGAGGTGTTGCGGCTCGTCTGTCATCATTGTCCTGACTTGCTGCTCAGCACATTCAACGCCCGCCTACGGGAAGGGGTTTTCCTGGTACGATGGAAGATGGCGAGGCTCGTGCTGGTCAATAAGGGGAAAGGAAATCCCGGATCGCCGTCTGCATACCGCCCGTTATGCATGCTAGACACGGCTGGGAAAGTGCTAGAGAAACTCATCAAGGGAAGACTCACTGCTGCTGCTGGGGACCTATCTCCTCGGCAGTACGGCTTTAGAGCAGGACGTTCTACCATTGCCGCGATTGCAGAGGTGGTGAACGCGGTCCAAAAGGCAGAGGCATATAGTCGCACCAAGCGACGGATCGTCCTGTTAGTGACACTCGACGTCAGGAATGCCTTCAACTCCGCTAGATGGGTGGACATTCTGGACACGCTGGAAAATTCTTTTCAAGTTTCAGAATATCTAATGCGTCTTTTGAGGAACTACCTAAAGGACCGAAGCCTGCTCTACCACACGCCACAGGGACACAGGACCGACGAAGGATGGAAATTACATCGGGTGTTGCCCAGGGATCTATCCTTGGTCCGGACTTGTGGAACGTGTTTTACGAGAGGCTACTGAGACTTCAGATGCCAGATGAGTCCCGCTTGGTCGGCTATGCGGATAATGTTGCGGCTCTGGTCGCTGGACGCACCGTTGAACAAGCGCGAATTAGGCTAGGTATGCTAATGCGCCGAGTGAGGGACTGGATGACTGCTCGCGGGCTGAGTTTAGCACTGGAGAAAACCGAAGTGGTCATCTTGACAAAAAAGAGAATCCCTAGACTAAAGATGATCAGTATTGGAGACATAAAAATCGAATCGAAGCCAGCGGTGAAGTACCTGGGGCTACTGATCGACTCGAAGATGAGTTTCTCTGAGCAAATCAGAGCAACGGCTGAAAAGGCTTCTTCGGGAATATCGGCTCTGAGCCAACGTAGGGGGATCCAGCCCATCAAGAAGACGCCTCTTGATGAGTGCTGTAGGCTCAGTGCTACTGTACGGAGCAGAGGTATGGGGTGACGCTCTCAGCAAGGAGGTATACCGAAAACGTTTGGCACAGGTACAGAGAAGAGGAGCACTGAGAATTGCATCTTCGTATCCAACAGTCTCCGACTCGGCGGTGAGAGTGATTGCAGCCGCGCTATTTACCTGCGCCGAAACGAGGATGCGAAGGAGATAGTTGTCCGCGAGGAGAGACAGCGCTCGCTCAACGATTGGCAGCAGTCTTGGGTGAATTGCACGAAGGGAAGTTGGACTTCGCGCCTCATCCCGGATGTGAGACTGTGGCTAAATCGAAGGCATGGTGAGACTGACTTCTATCTGACCCAGCTTTTTAGCGGGCACGGGTGTTTTAGTCTTACCTGCACAAGATCGATAGGTCACGGTCTCCCGATTGTCGGTTTTGCCCAGGAGAGGAGGACAATGCCTGTCATACATTTTTCATTTTTTGCGTGTACAAAATGGGTCAGGCTGCGAAGGGAACTCTACAGGGAGACGGGAGAGCTCACCCCGGATAATATAGTTGCGGTGATGCTCGAATCGGTTGACAAGTGGAACCAGGTGACACAGTATGCTTGGGCAGTCCTAAAATATAAAAGGGACTCACAGCAGCTGGGGCTGGGGGATCGCTCTTCTGGCATTTCCTCTTCCCCACTCCCCTCCCGCTAGAAAAGGGACTCCTCAGCTTGAAGGCGCCCCACGGCGTAACAAAACGAGACCTGGCCCGAAGTAATGTGTCAAACAGTTCCAGGCTGAGTTCTCAGGTTGACAGGGGAGGTGTTTTGTGGGTAGTCCAGTCGCGCATGGGAGTCCCACACTCTGTGCATAAATATCATTCACCTCCCTACCACAAAAAAAATCTGACATCTCAACGTAGTGTGTTATTGTTTGTATGTTGCTCACATTGTAAAACATCATTATTTTAATGATTTATTCCACCTAGATTATTGTAGCGTGTATAAAAAATCCTTGAAAATAAACGGAAGAATTCTACACATTCTTGCATGCTAATAATGGTAAAGTTCCTACTGTCTTGAAAATTGATAGAGACATTATTCCTAAACAATTAATTTAAAATCTGAATAATTAAATATTAGTCAAAATAAGTTTAAAAGTTTCGAGTAAAAATTTAGCACGCGTCAGGGCTCGAACTCTGGACTCCTCCGTGAGACCACCGACGCTGTTGAATTGACGGATATTATTATTGGACTACAATAGAATTGAGGAATTTCAAACGCTGTTTTCTCGTTAACTATTGAAACGGTTTGATGGATGTGCTCCTGATAAGGGAAACTTTTATCCTTCCAAATTTTAGGAAAATCGGTGAACCATACTTTGCGAACTACCCTTGTTCGAGTCAGAAAAAAAGTGTGCACTTTGAAAAGAAGTATAACGTTTACAAAACGTATTATTCCCAAAAATAAATAAAAGAACTATCTGGAATTCAAATCATTAAATCTTATTTTGTTCTTGAGTCAATAAATCAAATCATCTGAATACCTACGCTATTTACTCGCGCATTGTCTTCTCGCTTCACCTCCATTAAGCTGTGACATTTTAAATTAAAAACATATTATCGCTCATAATGTCATTTCTTTCATATGTTTGCGAGCAGAAACACTTAATGCCCAATTAACTCGTGAAAGGCTGAAAGGATGCTGCCATTACCATTCGCTACTACGTTTCTACAAAGGCATCATATCTTTTCATTAAAATAAATTAATGAAACTGTTTAAAGAAAGAGCTCAGCACATATTGAACCCTCGCTTGAGTGTTTGAAGAGTGAAAATGTAATTACTACTGACACATGAAAGATCTTTCGTGTTCTTTGAACAAATGAAAAGTACGAGTACATTGAAAATATGTGTTCTACGAGTTTGCGAGTGCGAAGCGAGTCCTTGGGTTGAGAACACGATTCCAAATGACTACGAGTTGGGAGTGAGTTCATTTATTTTGTCCTTGAATTTAATTTGAAAGATATAAATGAACTTGCTTGCACGTTGGTAAGGGTTGTGTTCGCAAGTACGAGTATAGGTTTGGGAAGATGAGATAGGAAGCAGGTGCAAGGAGACAAATGAATGTTGCAAATGTTACAGGTTCAGGTCAAGGATATCTAGTGGCTTGAAATGCGAGTTTCATGTTACTTTCTCCGGGAGAAGCAACCCAAGATGCATTTGTACAGACTTTAGGATAAAATATAAGTGGATTAAATCTAATCTAATTCACAGACACCTGCTACAATATTCTATTCCACCTTGGTCTCGTTCTCAGCTAAATTTAATTCAACCCAATTAACGTGTTAGAACAATGAAATCAGATCAAGTCGACTTACGCTACAATTTAATATGCATATAATAAAGTAGATTCGCGTTTCAAATGAGAGATGTCTTGGGAATAATCAGCAAAGTGCAATCAACTTCAGCTCAGCACTGAGCACGCTTGCACTTCGATGAGTTTTCTGAATATAATGAGGCTCGTGGGTAACCGTGCATGGAAAATGGTTTGATTTAGTGGCAGAGACGACGATATGAATGCGCTTTAGTATGCAATAAAAGGATTTCCGCGTTTCAAGAAATTCTTTTCATTTCTTTTTCTATTTCTCTTCTGTCTGCAAAGTTGTTAGTCATAGCTTGAGTGCAAGAGCAATTAGCACTAATGTGTTGGATGGTGTGAGGTTCTTAAGTCGTGGAAGAATATTAACAAGACGGCTTGGAAGACAAGAGGTTTCTTCTGTGTTAAAGAATGGTTAGGTGCTTCTTTTATTCTCCATTTATTATATGCAGTTCGCATGTGTTCGAGAAATAATTTTTTTGGAAAATTAATCTTGCAATCATAAATACTCGTATATTCATAATAATCCGCAATAGAAATTTTTGCAACACTAACTGGACAGTCCTTGATAAATAGGTTCCTCTAAAAGTCGATTACAAACTCGTCTTCTGTTGATCTTTAGTATTGAAATCAGTGAATTATGCCGAAAAATCATCGCAAAAGTCTAAAAAACGATTGTTCTAACGGAAGTTTTTGAATTCCACTTTTTCAATATTCTGGAAACAAAGGGGTCTTCTAACCATATTCCGGTTCCACCTCCCCCATGACCGTTTACCCTATCGTTTCTTACGAACCCTTGAATATCATGAAGTGCCATGAATTAAGGTGGGTGTCAGTGAGAAGCTTGATGTCAGGCTTTTACTTAGCAATGCATTCAAGGAAATAAACACGTCGATGTAGAGTAACAATAGAGTTGACTTTGATCGAGATGAGACGAAGCCTATCCATGGGAATGTGACTGAATGACAAGTTATTTTGAGGCATTTGAAAGATTTAAAGGCTGGAAAACAAAGTCAATTTTTGAGTCTTATTTATCAATTCTCCTCAATAAAGAATAAAGTCGCTGATCGATTTTAAGAGCAGCTCATTATTGCTACTTACATTATTTACAGCGTTATCTGCTGGCCCTCTAACGCCGAGTTGAAATGATACCCCGGGCTTTACGGAGTTGGAAAGTATTACGCTACGGTGTACCTGTGTTTTTTGGGAATAAATTTAACATTTGCATCTTGATATCGGGAGCATTCTCGATACGATACTAGAATACACCGCAGTTGAAGCAGTCCAATTTTTCTTTAGGCCCCTCTGCGCCAATTTGCACTCTTCGGGGCATGAACAACTTTGCATTTTACGCCCCGATAGTGCATTGCGCAGTCGGCAGCCAAATGACCAAATCTTTGACACCGGTAGCACTGGTTGACTTCTCTTTTCTGGAAGCGTTCCCACCTCACCACTCTGAAATTCAAGTACCATATTTGTTGAAGGGCACTTGGACTGATTTTGTTTGAGATTTGTACTATATAAAAGCTTTAACAGAAATAAATTCAATTTCAGGTGCTGCTTCCTTGAGCACCTGAGAAAGATCGACCGTAACCTCACCGCAGTCCAGACCCTTCAACAAACAGGTCTGAAAAAAGAAAAACTTCCTTTTAATTTTGCGTAGTTTTGTATTACTCGAAATCGATTTTCAATCGTTATCGTTCGGTTTCTTCAGCGAATATTTTACTTAATCTAGAAATATACTTGTATTCAAGTCCTTAATTACATTGAGGGATATTTCCTAAAGAGGGAAATTGATTTTTATTTCTAAAATGCGACTTATTACATTTGAAGTGATTACTTAACCTAGAAATTGTACTTATATACTAAATCCTTAATTACATTGAGGGATGGATTAAAATTTTTCAACTAAAATTACACTAACTACATTTGAAGGAATTACTTAAAGTGATTAAGTTGAAGAGCCAGGATTTACAATTACCTTCATCGTTGCTCATTAGCACGGCTTTTACCTTAATATGGCAAGACTTGCCATCGCGTCCAATTCTCTCGTATTGACCTTACGTCTTCCATTGTGATTTAGTGTCCTTTGGTTATGATATGTTCCGCTGCTGCTGACCTAAAGTTATTTTTCTTCTTTTTCTGCGCTGCACTTGCTTCACTTAAATGTTTTCGCACTCTGGTGTTAATTATTCTTCTTGTTTGCGCAATGTATACTTCGTGACAATCACGGCACTCGATACGGTTGACGCCCGATTTTTCGTGTGGTTGCCGTTTGTCCTTAGTTGATCCGAAGATGTTTTTCAGCTGATTTTTGCTACTCGATTCGATAATTCGTATAAACTCATATTGTGTTAGCCTCCGTTTCAACTGGTCGGTGACACCTCCGCAACATGCTTCTTTCAAGCTTACAGTGCCCTCAAATTGTAATACTATTTTGAACTCTGAAGCTTGGCCGCCTGGAATACTAAACCATTCAGCTCAAGAAGAAGGAAGTCCTTTCGTCCACCGGGAAGACCTCAACTGTAACTTAACCTCTAATTTTTCAGTATATTATCAATATTTAAGAGGGTTAAGGATCAAGCTTACAGCTTAGCGACGACATATTTATATGTCTTACAGAAACCTGGTTAAACAGTGACATTTTAAACTCGAAAATTTCCCTTGATTTTCATATTTACCGCTGTGACCGGGATTTGGCCTCTGCAAATAAAAAAGATGGTGTTGTGGTCCTTGTAGCTGTTAGCGATGCAATACGCAACTCTCTTTGTGCTGATTTTTACTTTTCCCGCGTTGTGGATTATGTAATTGTCAAGATCTTCCTTCCTGACAATACTTCTTTTTTAGTTTCCTCTCTCGACATACCTAGTAACTCTCCTTTGTATGTGTACGAGACATTCTTTGACGAGTTTTCATCTTATGTTTTCTTGCATCATCCGCAATATTTAATTCTAATATGCGGTGATTTTAATTTGCAATGCAATGGACGAAGAACTCCGCTTTCTCTGTTTCATCAACTGATACATCTCCTTTATCTCTTCCCTTATTTCTATCACTCTGTTTACTGACGCAATTTAATAATATCCCTAATGCTAATAGTCGGGTACTTGACCTTGTTCTTTCCAACTGTCCACTTTACTGTCTATCGGTTTCCCTAGCATTGAATTCTCTTGTCCGCATTGATAGTCATCATCCTCAATTATCTTTCGATCTCTCACTTGCACCTTTGACACATCTTACTTTTACTCCTTCTCCAAAATTTATCTTCTTTAAAGCAAACTACGAAGCGCTGACCTCGGAATTGAACTCGATTGGCTATAGTTTTTTGATAACTTGGAGTATGAGGAAGCTATGAGTAAGTTTTATAATTACCTCTATGAATCGATCAAACATTTCACACCTTTACAAGCTCTTCGCAAAGTGAAGCAGAAACCGTGGCTAACTAACCAACTTATTTGTGCCTTGAACGCTAAAGGTAGGCACATCGCCGTTTCAAGCGTTATGGTACTGAAGAATCCAGAGTCCGTTTTTGTGATCTGCGTGATGTAGCAAAAAAAGAAATACAGACTGCAATGAAAAACTACTTCAGTAGTTTGGAGAGTTCACTTCTGGCGAATAATGCGAAACCCTTCTGGTCATACATTAGATCCTTCAAGTCCTCCTTTTCCGTCCCTCTTTCTGTCCACTGGAATAATATCGTTAGCTCTTCTCCGCAGGATATTTACAACTTGTTCTCTCAGTTCGTCGTCGTCAACCTTTACTCCTCCTTCATATGTTTCCTATCCAGTTAATACACTTGTACTTCACTCCATTGACATTTCTCGACTTTTTACTGACTATATTGAAGTTGAATCCCTTATTAATTCACCTAATCCTAATATTTCACCTGGTCCCGATGGTTTACCGAATATTTTCGTTAAGTCATAAGCGTCTTCACTTTGCATGCGTCTGGCTTTTCTCTTCAACCTCAGTCTAAGGACTGGTACTTTCCCTACTTGTTGGAAAAGAGCAAACGTTGTTCCTATTCTTAAAAGTGGTGATCCTTCTTCTGTGTCCAACTATCATCTTATTTAGTTAATAATTTTGTTTATTTGATATCCGCAGGCCAATTCCTTTTTTTCTTTAAAAGCCGTCGGGCCTTCCTTAGTTGTGTGAGCAGACGCGTTTCGACTACTTTGAGTCATCTTCAGTGTCTAAAGGATTCGTTGAAGGGAACGTCTTTGTATAGTCGTAGGATGAGTTAAGCGGATGGGTAATTAGCGAATGGGTAATTGGCGGATGGGTGATTAGCGGATGGGTAATGAGGTCAGGAAGTAAATTACTCAAGTGCTAAATTATACCAGGTAGAGGGATATTAGGTTTTTGTTTTTTTGCTTGTTGGATGTCCGTCTGTTCTGGTTCATCTCGTTTCCGTTTTCGTCTAAGAGTGTGATCTAGGACTGAGGAAATTGCGTCGGAATTGGTAACAAGTTGTTCGTTGATAATGTCACCGTCTGTCTTTCTATGTTTATAAATTTCAAGCCTTTCTAGGATGTCAAGTTTCGGTCCTTTGCTTTGTTTGTGTAGCAATTTCATAGAGTTTGTCATAGCGTGGCTCGTGTGCGTGGTTTTGTAGGTGCGTCGCATAATCGGAGTCTGCCTTGTTGTATAAGAAAGATCGTAAGTACTCTTTGTATCTTGTCGTTAGTTTTCGTGTTGTCCTTCCTGTCAGTTTGTATATGCCGCTGTCCTTGCATGTCAGTTTGTATATACCGCTGTTTTCGTATATTGATGTGTCATTCAGTTTGGTTTCAGTTTGTTTCCAATGTTGTTATTCGTTTTGAATGCAGTTTGCAATTTTTATTTCCTAAAGAAGTTTGATAGTTTGTATGTCTTTTTGCCTACGTATGTTAACGAAACCCACTGTTGGTCGTTCTAATGAGTTTCAGTCGGCTGGCGTTCCTGTTTTTGTTTGTACTGTGTGACAAGTTTGTCAATGTCGCATTGTTTGTATCCGTTATATATACGAATATACGAAAACAGCGGCATATACAAACTGACATGCAAGGACTTCGACATGGTATATATAGGAAGGACAACACGAAAACTAACGACAAGATACAAAGAGCACTTACGATCTTTCTTATACAACAAGGCAGACTCCGATTATGCGACGCACCTACAAAACCACGCACACGAGCCACGCTATGACAAACTCTATGAAATTGCTACACAAACAAAGCAAAGGACCGAAACTTGACATCCTAGAAAGGCTTGAAATTTATAAACATAGAAAGACAGACGGTGACATTATCAACGAACAACTTGTTACCAATTCCGACGCAATTTCCTCAGTCCTAGAACACACTCTTAGACGAAAACGGAAACGAGATGAACCAGAACAGACGGACATCCAACAAGCAAAAAAACAAAAACCTAATATCCCTCTACCTGGTATAATTTAGCACTTGAGTAATTTACTTCCTGACCTCATTACCCATCCGCTAATCACCCATCCGCCAATTACCCATTCGCTAATTACCCATCCGCTTAGCTCATCCTACGACTATACAAAGACGTTCCCTTCAACGAATCCTTTAGACACTGAAGATGACTCAAAGTAGTCGAAACGCGTCTGCTCACACAACTAAGCAAGGCACGACGGCTTTTAAAGAAAAAAAAATCATCTTTTTTCCTTAATCTTCTGTTTTCCGAAATTACTCGAGCGTCTAGTACATAACCGGCTTTCAGTTTAGTTGACCCCTATCTTGTCGAAGGAACAATATGGATTTCTCAAAGATCACTCTAAGACCTCAAATTTAATTGAATTCACCGAGTGCATTGCGAAGGCCCTAGACAATCGATCCAATGTAGACATGGCCATATATTTTACATTTAAGCGAAAAACTCATACAAACGTCATTTACATGAATTTTTCCCTTAAATGAAAAATGTGAACGGGCAAATTTATGTTATAGTATTATGTGATGGAATCACATAACACTTTTCCATAAATAGGCACGCGAGCGGAATGCCACTCTACCCTGCAAGAGCACCTGTAAACGAATTAAGAAATGGTGAGCTCACCCGATGGCTAGCTCATTATAGTGAAGGGGCCAGCCAACGTGGCGAGTCCCATACCCGGTCAGGTTTGACGGAATTAAAGACCGAATAGATTTTTAATTTTTAAACATTTTTGTTATTACTTTTTTCTCATATACAAGTATAAAATTTTTTATTACGTCAGAACGGGACGTAAATATGTTTCTCTAATTTTTTTAAAATTTATTTAAACTTTGGGAAACTATTTCGTTTGAAATGTTTTTGGAATGTTCTGTCCTTAAAACGGATAGGTCAGAAACTCTATTCTTGTTACCTAGCAACTTATTGCTCAAACTTTTTGTGTTTTTAGTGTAAATTGAAAATGTTTCTACTTTTTGATAACATACTTAAATCAATCTACACAAATTGTTATTGTTTTTTGAATAAAATATATGCATGTGGTGATGCCTGAAAGCTCAAATTCCAATTGAAGTACGTTACGAGGGCTTGAACAAAATGATTACGTTTTACAATACATAACTGTGCATTCAGTTAATGATAGGATAATTCGAAATTCATGCCATCATGTATTCCGTGGTTACACAGTCGAATTGGGACCTTGTAGGTTGTGTACCAATTCCTCAGAACGATCCCTTCGCTCATGGCTCCCGTTTAGGGTTTTGATATTGAGCTCCCAACTTCGCGATCCGTTGTATCTATTGGGGAGGTCCGACGCGGTATAGTGACAAGTTCCACTTCAATCTAGCCAAGAGCGCAACAATTGAAATTTTACAACGTTTTGTTCGGAGTCCGTGCCGTGCGGTGAAGCTGAGTTCAACATTTTTTCAATTTTGGGTAGCACTGAATGCGAATTCAGATGAACGGAAAAACGGTTTGAACCTCGTTGCAAAATCAAGTTCAGGGTCGTAACAAACTTCGCAGACAAATTCCTTGCTGCAAATGTCCCAACAATGCGTCCACTTCTACGTGCTCTGTATTACCGTCCCCGCTTCTGGCTTCGTGCTACCACTAAAACACCAAGTACGCACTCATTGACCTAAAATTGAACTCATTTGACGAGAAACTCGGCAACAATGCTTGATCGTCGTTAATCGATTTTACAACCGCAGCACGCATCGACAACAACTGCTGTTGCGTCTCGCTCTTATAAACTCATCGTAGACGTCTTCAGTCGTTCTTGTAGTGTTTACTTTTCACGTTTTCAGGGGACGTAGTCAACAAATATATCCGAACAATATCACTTTAGGGAATGCCGAATGGATTCAATTTTCACACGCAACACGGATTTACTAACTTCCTGGCCTTTTTTTTACAACCCAAAATAAAATCTTTCGATGGTACCTATTTCGCTCGATATGTGCACATTCTTTTCCACTCAAAACAATGCTTCGCGAACTTTCCGACGAAAATTCCTTCACGAATCCATCACTCTCGGGGTGATATCTACAATATTTATTTTCCAATCGTCCGCACTCTGCTGCGAAATCATACCCAAAATAAGCGAATTGAAGCACAAGCGTGTGTAAACACCTCGCGCTAAAAATTTGCACTTGCTCTTTCAATGTTTATTGTTATTTGTTCGGGGACAAGCCAATGACTTCGCGACGTTATCGCGGTGGCGACCAAGAGCAGACTCCTCGATCCGCCCAAGCAGATCTCTTACTTCCTTCGAACCGCCACTGTACCGTAAACGCCGCAACGGAAGTTTGTGACGAGCCTCTCGCGCATCCACTGTAGATTGCATTTGGCAATGCAATTCGTGGATGAGCTGTATTATTAAGGTGTTGCCATGTCCAAATTTTAATTATAGATTTAAAACTTAAAAAATAATAAAAAGATAAATATAAAGAATGTAACTGCAAAGAAAAATTTAAATGTAATGTATGAAAAAAAAAATAATGTAAAATTTATATTTATAAAAAAAATTTTTTTATGAATTTTATAATCTATAAAACTATGAATTTTAATAATTAAATTTTTCAAATCTGCAATTAAAATTTTGATCAGTGGTATGCCGGTTTTCGACCAGTTTGCTTAGGCGACTGCTCGATTACTAAATGTTCGTCTAACTACCCTTTTCTTAATGTTGCCAAATGCTATAAAATCACTCTCCGCTGGCTTTCACCTATATGTTAAATGAAGTCCCAGTTGCTGCTGTGAGCTCTGCTAAAGATCTAGGTGTTTTGATCCTAGGCTCAATTTTGATGCGCACATTCTAAACGTGACTACTAGGGCCTCAAGAATATTGGGGCCCATTTTCAGGCATACTTATATATATTTACCGATATATATATTGTCCATCCTATCCGACACTGCTACCTCATAAACTCGTTAGACAATGTCCAGCGAAACAAATTCAAAATCCCATATCAACCCTATCAATATCGTTTATGCTTCTTACGTCTTCCTACTTTGTTGCCCCGTCGCATCTATCTAGATCAGTGTTTTCTATATCAACTAAGCCACAATCAAATTTCATCAACATTGTATGCAGACTTATGTTTTCGCCAACCATTGTGTTCTTTTCGGGCAAGCAATTTTTTCGTACTACCGTATGCCCGTACAAATTTAAAACATGATAAGATTGAACTTGGTCCTTCTTCCGACTCATACTTTGTTTTTAAATTGAGATTAAGAAGCCTGATCCTTACAACTCAATTGGATTAAATATTTGACTTGTTTGTGCTTTGATTTAATTTTACATGTATTTTTCTCAACTTAGTACTTAATATTTTTAATATTATTGAATATCTTTTTATTTTAACTTTTTCACTTAATTCTAATTTTCATAAATTTTCTTTTCTGTTTGTTTTGTTCCATTTCGTAATTGGATTGTGTTTAATTGGTTAAATGGAATTTTAAAAAAATAAATAAAATAAATCCAACCAGCGCTCCAAATTAGTTTTGACTCTCGTTAGCCACCAGCATTTCTTCTGGAAACCTTTTTTCACTTTTCTTTGCTTTTGTTTCCTGTTGTACTTGATTTTGCGTCTGCGATTTTTGAGGCTTCATCACTTTCTTGAATAGATCTTCGAGGTATTGTGCCCGTAGCCTGAGTTCATAATTTTCTTTTTGTAGTTTGATTATTTGTTCATTGTCCGCTATTATTTGTAGCTTGCATCCGCCATCTGTGGAGTTTTCTTGATTATGTTTTCTTTTGTTGATTATCGCCAGTTTCGTATCTCGTGGGCTCCTCCATTCCAGCAGTCCTGAAGTTGTTGGATTTTTCGCTTTTCTTTATGTATCGAAGTCAAATAATATTCGATAGATAAATTGCTTCAACAATATGAGCTTTTTCCAATAAAAATTATCTTAGGACTGACGTTTTCAAAAAATTAATTTAATTTTTGAAACTTTTGACAAGAGCAATTTACGCGTCTGTACGCACTGAACCGTGGACGTAGTCCCAACTCAAAGTGATGTCATCGACATCGACACGAAAAATAAATAACCAATACACAATGGTGGTTATCCATATATGCTGGCTAGGTAGGAAAGGCGGATTTTGATAAAAAATAATAGTTTTCCGATTTTTTGTCTTCAATATTTTTCTATTTCTTTGTTTCCGGGTTTTCACCCGGCCCATAAATTGGAAAATGAAAAACCAGTTTAAACCGGGACAAAAAAACCTTCAGAAAAAAATCGAGGTTTCGAACGAAAAAAAAACTGTTTCCAGTTAAACCGGTGCGGTTTATCCTATCCTTAATCTGACCACAGGCCAGTTTTCAGTGAAGAGAAACTACCAAATTCGGAAAATTGAACTTTAACGGATTTCGTACTTCATCGTTACTCGATTTAAATATACTTCAAATGGGACCCAACGGGAAGAAAGGCGAAAACAGAATAATTTTACCTAACCTCATGTAAAAGTTATGCATGAGCATAAATAAAACAAGTTAGGTAGACAGACCTAAGTTCACGTTAGAAGGGTTTTGTACTCAACTTACGAAATGCAGTCACCAGCAACGAATAAAGTCAAGAAACATGTCAAAGATATGCGCACGTTTAAAAGAAAATCCATTGTTTCCCGTTTTCAACGGTCACCATTTCGTTGCAAACTAACAAAAATCACTCAATTCATTAATTTCTTAAAAATATTTATGTCATTGAACTTATCTGAAATTTTTAAGGAGATCAAATCAAAACGGCAGTGTAGGATTCGATGGAAAGTCCATAAAATACCAACATTTCAAATGGCTATAACTTCCATAAATATGATTCGGTTTTCATCAAACTTATAGTATAGAATATTAGAACTGTTTGTAGGACTACTTAAATACCGAATTTCGTTGAGCTTAAGGCTATCCATAAGATTTTATTGGAGAAAATGTGAATTTCGAAGATTATACTATTATTCTAACAAAGTTGAATGAATTTTGACTTCCAAGGTATTTGTTGTTGTTTTACTCATAAACACCGACCTCCATAGTTTTTTTCAGATTTTCCAGATCACTTATGTCCAATCGCGAGGGTTACACACACATTTTTCATATATTTCTCCGCCCTATGCGCCCCTTGAAGCAAAAAATGTCAGTTCGAGACCTGTTTTGAAAAGTTCTCATCAAGGCCTTCCATTTGATACCCATATAGGCCGCCTTTTATGTTTTTTTTTGGGCCACACCCCTATACGGGGAGCCCCCTGAAATACCATACAAAATTTTTTTAATTGAACTTTAAAGAGGGTACCACTTTACATGTACATACAAAATTTGATGTTTCTAGCTTAAATGGTTTGCGAGAAAAATTATTGTGGCACACGGACAGACGGCAAAGGTCGAATTTACGAAACCCTTAAAAGCAACTAATCAACACGTGTGCACGCACTTATGTTCTGGCCGGAACATAGTATACTCAACTAGTAACCACACTCCATCAAACCTCCGGAAAAATCCGAACACAAGCCGAACAGCGAGCCATTAATCTTCGGTAGCAGGTAGGTAGGTAAATGCTGACATGAGGATTGGCGCGAATATAAACATATGCTTCGATGAGAGATTTCAGGATTACCATATATCAAAAAATCAATACCTTTGCAGAAAAACAAATTCGTTCCATGCAATCTTTTAATTTTTTTATTAGGATCTGGCAACACTCCTATATTCTGAAATGCGTAAAAGAACATGTGCGTCGAAAATTTTATTTGCTTTTTGCTTTGTTTCTTGAGCGCGCCAAACATGGGATCAGCTGTCATGCCCCGGATCAGCTGACGTGCCTCTGGGAAAATTCAAAAAGTGTGCAACACAGGGTAAATGAAAGGTGTGGGTACTAGTTGAGTATACTATGGGCCGGAATTATTACGCATATTTTGTCCGTAGATAGAAAGCTAGTCAGAGAACTAGAGGGCTACAAACACTCTTAACTCATTTGTTTTTCACTTCAAAGTTGTCCTGATTCCATGCGCCTAATTAAGGGTTAAATCAGATCTTCCTGCAATTTATTCTTGCAATAATTTCAAACAAATATTTTTCTCACTGTGGATGTTTTCTCTCATCCAGCAATTGAAAAGTTTATTTTTCTTCTATTTCGCAATGCGATTTATTCATTCGTTTATCCTCCCCTCTATGTTTGAAAATAAAAGTTTTAATTCATCTGAAGAATGTGAAAAAAATGCGACTAAACAAGTATGCATTCAAACAACTCCCCAACAATTTCAACCCCAAGAAGAAGACCAAAGAAAAACTCTCCCAAGAGTAGGAAAAATGTACTCGGAACGTGTTTTAATAAATTTTCACTTTGTCGGGTCTACCAGTACACAAGAGATGAGTATGAAAGTTTAGACAGGACAAAATTTCCCGCATCCACTCCTCCTACTTCAGACATGCATGAATTTATATTCTAGCATCATTTATAATTGAAGAAGTAGAAATAGAAATAGTTGATCTAATATGGAGAAGAAAGAAGAGAAATGCGAGATAAGAAGGCTTGAAGAAATTCAAGAGAGATTGCATTGTTTATGCAAAAAAGCGTTATGGAGAGTGTTTTAGAAGTTTTAAAAATAGTTGGAGAACAACGACCATAATAATTGCATACTCCAGAAATGAGTTGGATGGCCGCAGATGATGTGCGAATTGTTGGAACGGTGGTTTTTCTTGGTTAATCATGGATAGAATGAAAGACAAAACTGTTTTGTGCACGTGAAAATGACGCATTGCCTGCCATCTGCATTAAATTCTTCACGGTCTTGTGTTTGCGTATTTAATTAAACATGGAGATAATGTTGATGTCTTTCATTCTGATGAATCATTTGATTGTTATGAGTCATTGCCTCCTATTCGGCAGAAATTAGATTTCATTAAAAGTTGACTGCAGAGATGAATGCATAATTTTAAGAAAAAAATGTTTAAGATAATATCAAACTGTACGTGAATTGATTCGATGTGCGTAAATGTTTTTTTTTCGGATATAATGATCTCTGAATTTTAAAATGCCGAATATTCCTCCAATCAAAAGCTAACATATAATTATCTTCTTTACAGGTACACCATATTGGATGGCACCAGAAGTTGCAGCTGTAGAACGTAAAGGTGGCTACAATCAATTATGTGATATTTGGGCAGTGGGCATAACCGCGATAGGTGAGTGAATCACACTTTAATGAATACCCTACCACACTATACTCGTATAAACTAGATTTCCTCTTCCATTCCACCATTTACTTCTTACTCTTCTTCTCTTCTACAGAACTAGCAGAATTGCAACCTCCCATGTTCGATTTGCATCCTATGCGCGCATTGTTCTTGATGTCAAAAAGCGGTTTCAAACCGCCAACGCTCAAAGATAAAGACAAATGGAGTCCAACATTCCACTCATTTATAAAGACGGCCCTAACAAAGAATCCCAAGAAGCGACCCACAGCCGAACGTTTATTGCAACATCCGTTCGTGCAGAGCGAGATGTCGGTGAATGTAGCCAAGGAATTATTACAAAAGTATTTAAATCCTCCGAATCAATTTTACTTCTATTCAGACGGTGATGATGAGGTAAGTTTCAACTTGTTATATCAGTATTTTTGCGAAAAGGGAAATTATATCGGCTCTTGTATCAAACCTTTGCTGCTGTTTATTAATCAATTGAATTGATTGCAACTTATTGCATTTTACAAGTACAAGTTCGTCCCACTCTCATCGCGGTCCGATAAAATCACGATCAGCGTGAACTTTAACTCGATAAAATTGTTCTTCCAAATATTCAACCTATGTAAGAATTTTTCACAAAACAATAGGAAATCCAATTAAACTTGATTTTCTTTTGGTCGATAGCAGAAGAAGAATGAGCATCCCGATCTTCTTACGCTCGTTGGTTTTCTGATTCATTTTTAGGGTTTTGTAAAAAGTCTTCATAAAACCCTACTAGTTACGCTATCTGTCTGTCCGCCTGTCCATCCGAGAGTCACAGCAAGTTAACTCAGAAACGATTAGAAATTTTCTGACCAAGTCAAAAATGATGAGCTCTTCAAAGTTTAGGTATGAAATTTTTGTATAAAGTGTTTAAGAGGGATCTTTCCAAAAAAGGGGATGACCCTTAATTTTTTTACCAAATTTAGCTAATATAGGTATCAAATGAAAGGTCTTGATGAGAACTTTTCAAAACAGGCCCTGAACTAGCACCTTTTTCCACGGCAGGTGCAGGGGAAGAGAGAATGTTGTGCGACAAATCGCAAAGGACCTAGACATAGGAATTTTGATGAAAATTTTAAAAATGGTTTGAGATATTGATATGTTAACAAGACTACTCAAACAATGAGGCCACGAGGGATTTTCCTTGCTGTAGAAGACCTGACACCCACGGAGTGAGTTCATCTTAATTCTCCATCACGGCTGTCCAGTTGAGAGTCCTGGTACCTAACCAGGCTCAAAAAATTAGGGTGTCCGGCACACGATAATATGGCTGGGCCTAGCACTTGTAGTGATTAATAGGATGTTCAAATATGTCCGTGAAGGACTGCAGCGATGGTCTGCTGCCCCGGCAGAAGAAGATGGAGGTATCTGCCGAGAATGCCCTCGTCTGGAGACGCGTGAATGCGCTGGCAGGCTAGCATTGCGGTGTCGTGGGGCGGGTTCATTTCCCCAGCACGAGGACCCACTACAAAGATATTTCGCATTCACGAATTGGACCGCTGAACAAGGGGCAACCGAAGTCGCAAAAATTGTAGATAACTACACAGAGGGAAATATAACTTGTTACGAGAACAAGTGAAACCTGAAAAGAAAGGCGAACTTGGGGTGACCTCGTCGTTACCCAAATAAATTCATGGCCCACAAATGAAAGAGGGGCAACCGGGTGGTGGTGGAGCCCCTTCATACCCACCCAACCGGAATAAATCCATAGATATCTTTGTTGAGGTGGCCAGGTATTCCTCTTCTGAGTGGAAAACTCATACAACTTGAATTGTATGAACTTTCCCATCAGAAGGGGAGTACCCCGGTGACCAATTTATGTCATAGAATTATACAATTTGATTGCATAACTCTATGCCATAAAGAGGCACTCTGCTTGGGCCACTCAACCCAAAAAGTCACCTGAAACAAAAGAAGGATTAATGAGTACCCGGCGGCTGGCTCATGTTTTGAGGTGGAAGCCTGCCACCGTACCGGGTCCTATACCCGGTCTGATAAAACGTATGGGAAAGACCGATGGTTAAGGTTTACTAATTCATTTTTATTTATTCTTTAAACTTCGAATGATTGAAAATTTCCAAACCCAATGATGAATAAATGCAAATTACTCTAACATGTTCTCGTATAGCTTGGTTTGTGTGTATGTAGGAGCTGCGTAAATCTATTCACATTTCGCATGCAATATTATTAAATAAATAAATCATCTATTTTCAAAAAAATGGACTTGACAATTTCATATATTTTACTATTATATTTATCTCCTTTTCTCCTTAAAGAATACTAAACCCTTATAGTTATGTTCCTAATATTTATATTTATATCAATATAATCGCAATAAGATTTCTTTAATAATTGTAAGCGTTTCTATTCAGAAATAGAACATAGAACGCGATCAAAATAGCTTATAAAATACAAAATCAAGATTTGGACTTGTTATTATATAACCAACGTTTGTTACAGAATATAATTCGGAATTATGATAAGTTTCATTGACATCAGTAAAATCTATATCTTTAAATACAATCGTATATAAATTCGAAAAAAGGTACTCACCTGCAGGGTCCGTCGAGCGCTCGATGGGTGCAGGCTGTAAGCGGTGGAAGTTCATTAATTGTTTAACATACTAAGTAATTAAATTTTTAATAGGTGTGTTGTACTCTGATGAGTGTATTGCATTAATTATTTTTTTACTCGAATCATGCTAAGCAGCTACTATTCTTAGTCTGTGATGTTGAATTAAAAAATATTGGATTATGAAAGTATTAATTATTTTAGACACGGCTAAATAGACAATTACTACATCTTATACGAGTGCATGTGCAGGATTGGTTTAAAAGAATTTGTGTTTTCAGGGGATCAATCAGCAAAACTTTCATTCCAATAAGTGATTGTAAGCGGTGCAATACATTTGAATAAGTCCTGACCAACCGCAATTGAATCAGATTTTACTATGCATTTCTTTTCTTTTTAAAAAGATGGTTCAATGCCCTGACAGTTCTCCTCTTTATGTCGAATCAAGCGTTTTCGAGAAGTGGAGAGGCGTTTACACTTAATGCAGAGAAATTTGGCATTACTTCATTATGCACATCTATCAAGCCATTTTAGTTATGTTTAGTTTGGGTAACGCTTTCTGCACTGACTACACGTTAAACCATCGGCCGACTTGTGTTTTTCTTGATGTGATCCGTAAATAACCATAAACTCGAAAGCTCGATCGTACACTCCACACCTAACGGATTTTTAAAATTTAACTGTTTTCTATATTAGTCGTAGGCAAAATAATTTTAACGGGTATGAACGAATTGCAAACATTAACAAGCTAACAACTTTTAGTTTTTTGTTGATTCCGTACACAAGTTTTAAATTAATTTTGATGTAAATCGAAAACTGTACTCGACCTTACGTTATTTTCTTCACAGTTTTTCAACGAAAATTTAGATAGCCTATATACAACAACTAATCTCGGTCTTCGGTAAGAAAACTTCCCAACTTGTACTGAATCCAAAATTAAATTCAACGATAATCGTTTCAACATAAATAAACGACTTGGTTTCATGCGATAATCCTATATTCGCACTTTCCCTTAATCCACTTTTCACACAAAAACTCTTCCGGAAAGTCCCGTTGCATTTGTTTTTCTCTATTTTTTTGTTGTGTCGTAGAACTTAGAGCGACATTTCCTTTTTTCTTTGCGCGTTCACCACCCGTATCCATAAACAAATCAATCGAAGCAATTTAACTTTATCGATTTTCTCACACTGATAAACAACCATGATAACGACTCGATTACAATCATCCATCAAACGAGTTTCGCATAGGAGGCAATGCAATTGCATCAATCAGGGTATTTAGAACAACTACAAGTCTTGGAAAGAGGTTCCACTGTCGCGCCGATTCTTAGTTTTCCGGCATTTTCACACTTAATTCTCTGAATAAATTCAATTACACATGGGACTACTAACTATCAGAACAGAAAACTTTACTTCTAGAATAGATGTACTACAATTATCACACCGAACCGCCGCGGCGTCCGCGTTGGTGCGCCATCTCGAGCAGACTCCCCGTGAGATATCATCCGCGCGCAAATTGCTCCCGTCGCGCGAAAAAAACCCAAATTATCATCGCGCTGTTGCGGCCACAGCTTCAATCCTCTTCGGTCGCGGGTAGCTGATCTCGAGCACAAGGTATCAGTCCGAGTCGCCTCAGAGAAAAATACCAGATTTGAGAGGGCACGCACAGTGGCACAATTCGACGCACACTCGTTTCGGTTGTTTTTCAAACTTCCGTCGTCTTTTGAAGATTCGATTAAGTTATCAATTGAAAGCAATTTTCGTTTATAATGATTAGGCGTAATTAGGTGGAAAAAAATCGGAAGAATTAGACAGGCACTCTTTAATTACCGACAAACAAAACAATTTTTAATTAATATTATGGTTGGAATGGGTAAAATTTGACAATTTTTGAGGGGTTTAAATGATACAATGATTTTATCGTTCATATAATTAAAGGGGTTAACCGTTTCGTTCTAAGCATTTGTATACTGCGTTACACCGCAATTCGTTAAATTATCTTCAAAAGATATTAAACAGTTTTAGAATTTTGTTTCCCGGAAGTTAAGTACAAAAGAAATTTTCTTGACTTATTTTTCATGCGAAAAAAAAGGAGCAATTGTTAAATTGAATTTGTGCTGTGTGCCTGTGGCAGCGCTGGCTTTTAGAGCCCTACTCCTCAATTACTACACACTCCACTCTAAAAATCGTCCTAGTTCTGCAACAGGATTATTTAAGTTACAGTGGATCCCATAATTTCGTTAAGTGGACAAAGTATTTCTGTAAAATTGTTGATAGCGAAGAGTGTATGCATAGGCAAGGATCACATTGCCAGCCATTCGGTCCTTTTAGCAGAAGTTATAAAAGTTACACCTCAAAATAAAACCACAAGTCTTCAGATTCAAACCCCCCATGAATAGCTGAAAGATAGTAAATCAAGCAGACAAAACCCAAACTTTAAATATTGCAGCAACGAAGCGTATCATCTCTAATTTTAAACAAGTTGACTAGATAGACCTACGCTCCTGTCAGAAGGGTTTCCTACTTAACCTACAATATGCTGATACTTACAATGATTAAATTCAAGAAAAACTTTCATGACATGCACAAAAAATATATTTTTGCTTTAAAAGGACTCCATTTTAACCAACCAACATAATTGACTGAGCGGAATCTTAAATATATTTTCCTTATTCATCTTATCTGAAAATTTGAAGAAGATCCAATCAAAAGTGTAGCGCCTGGTTCGATAGAAAGCCCATCTAGCAGAAAAATCGTATATGATTGCAAATGGCTATTACTTCTATAAATTGTGATAACCTCGATCTAAGCGTCCTACGCCACTGACGTCGACCAGCAGATCCCTACACCCTACGCCACAGACGTCGACGGATGTTCCGCGTGTTCGCTTTTCTAGAAGAAATGACATCTACATATCCCTTTTTTCTTTAATCTAATCCGCTGCTAGTACCTTGAGTTCTTTCTTTGTTAAAAGACTCCAAAAAGGTTTGGAGTTCATTTCCTGGCTCCTATTTAATTTTCACTTCGGATACGTTTTTTTGTGGTAGAGAGGCGAATGCTCCTTTACGCACAGAGTGTGGGACTCCCATACTCGCAAATGCGACTGGACTACCCACTAAACACCTCCCCTGTCAACCTGAAAACCGTTTTTGTTACGCCGTGAGGTGCCTTCTACCGGGAGGGGAGAGGGGAAGAGAAAGTGCCAGACAAGCGATCCCCCAGTCCCAACACCCCCGGCTGCTGTGAGTCCCTTTTATCTTTTACGACTGCTCGAACATAAAGTGGCGCCTGGTTCCATTTATCAACCGATTCGAGCATCACCACGACTATATTATCCGGGGTGAGCTCTTCCGTCTTCCTGTAGAGGTCCCATCGCAGCCTGTCCCATTTCGTGCACGCGAAAAATGTATGGCAGGCATTGTCCTCCTCTCCTGAGCAAAGCCAACCATCGGGGGACCGTAACTTACCGATTTTGTGCAGGTAAGATTGAAAACACCCATTTCCGCTCAAAAGCTGGGTCAGATAGAAGGCAGTCTCACCATGCCTTCGATTTAGCCATGGTCACACATCCGGAATGAGGCGCGTAGTCCACCTTCCCTTCGTGCAATTCACCCAAGAATGCTGCCAATCGTTGAGTGAACGCTGTTTCTCCTCGCGTACAACCGTCACCCTCGCATCCTCGTTCGACGTAGGTTAATAGCGCGGCGCTATCTAGCAGGGAGTGCCACAGGTATCACGCCTGAAATAACTCTCACCGCCAAATCAGAGACTGTAGGATTCGAAGATGCAACCCTCAGTGCTCCTCTTCTCTCCTTACTGAGAGTGTCACCCTATATTTCTGCTCCGTACAGTAGTGCTGAGCCTACAGCGCTTATCAAGAGGCGTCTTCTTGATGAACTTGGTCCCTCTACGTTGGCCATAAGTCGACGCAAAGCCCATACTCCCGAAGCAGCCTTCTCAGCCGTTACCCTGATTTGCTCCGAGAAAGCCATCTTCAAGTCGAGATGTAGCCCCAGGTACTTGACCGGTGGCTTCGATTCGAATAGTATGTCTCTAATACTGATCATCTTACTCTAGTGATTCTCTTTTTTGTCAAGATGACCACTTCGGTTTTCTCAAGTGCTAAACAGAACCCGCGAGCAGTCATCCAGTCTCTCACTTGGCGCATTAGCATACCTAGCTAAAGGTCCGTCCAGCGGCCAGAGCCTCAACATCATCCACATAGCCGATCCAGCGCGACTCATCTGGCATCTCCAGTCTCAGTAGCCCGTCGTAAGACACGTTCCACAGGTCTGGACCAAAGTTTGATCCCTTAGCCATACCCGACTTAACTTGCATCATTCGTTGGCCATGTGTCCTGTTATAAAGCAGGCTTCGGCCCTTCAGGTAGTCCCTCAAAAGCCGCATTAGATATTCTAGATCTTGAAAAGGGTTTTCAGCGTATCCAGAATATCCGCTCATCGTAGTGTAAGGCGCTCCTGACGTCGAGTGTCACCAACAGGACAATCCGTCGCTTGGGGTGGTTATATGCCTCTGCCTTTTCAACAGCGCTCACCACCTCTGCAATCGCATCAATGGTAGAACGCCGTGCTTTAAAGCCGTGCTGCCAAGGAGATAGGTCCCAGCAACACGAATCGCGTCAGTGAGTCTTCCCTTGATGAGTATCTCTAGCTCTTTCCCAGCAGTGTCTAGCATGCATAACGGGCGGTTATGCATGCTAGACACTGCTGATCAGCACGAGCCTCGCCAACTTCCATCGTACCGGGAAAACCCTGTCCCGTAGGCAAGCGTTGAATGTGCTGATAGACAAGCCGCAATACCACGGCTAGAATACCATCTAGACCTGGAGCCTTCCTCGCTTTCAGTGAAAGGACAGCCTCTTACAGTTCCAGCTGTAGGAAGAGTGGACACTTGACTGCTGTTACACCATGGACATCGTCAACACGGACGGAATGGGCGGGATAAAGTGCCCCCACCATCTCGCCCATCTTTTCCGCATCATGTATGCAAGGTTTCCTTAGGGCACTAAGCTTCCGCATAACTAGCTTCGAGCCAAGGCCCCAAGGTTCCTTGGGCCAGCAGCGAGCCTTGGTGTTGTGTTAATCAATTTGCGAAGGCATTTCCTGGCCGACTTATATGCTGCCACCCGGTTGCATGCCTCGTCACAGTTCTGTGCCCGTTGAGCCTCACGCCAAAGCTTGTGACACTCCCTTCGCTTTTCAGCGATTTCGTTTGACCATCAGTACGCTGGGGCTTGCTGTGCCGGGGTTTTCGACGAGGCACAGAAGCGTTGCAAGCCAGTTCTTCCGTCTCCTTCGAATCTCCCTGCAGCGGGGAACCTGCCGTGAGTACCTTGACAAACCTCTCAACGTCAATTTTTCCAATGTTCTATCCAGTTGGAGAAAGCCGAGGGCACGGACGTCGGGAGACATCACTGAGCTCAAGCAGAATGCACTGATGATCGCTGGCTGAGTAATCCTCTAATACGCTCCAATTGTATACCCTCCCTACTACGGACTCCGACGCGAATGTCACGTCAGGTATGGTTCCTTCACAGTCAATACGGCGGAAAGTCGGTGTATTTCAGCTGTTTAGTGCGACGAGCGCCGTCCTGGCCGCAATTTTAGGATTCGTTTACCCCGCAGATCAGTTTGAGGCATGCCCCATTCGATTCCTGTAGGGTTAAAGTCTCCCCTAACGAGCACGTTCCCGTTTGCGCTCGAGAAAGCGCCCTCCAAAGTTTTAAGCTTGGCTTCTTCCTAGCACTACAGCCACTCTCGGGCCTTCGCTTTCTGCAAACAGCGCCTCCAACTGTCTCGGTCCATTGACCGCGTCCTCCAGATTTGAAATCCGAGCAGCTATGACCTGTCTTTGTCGACCGACTCAGACCAGCGTTTCCTTGGTTTCCCCACTCGTCTCCGGCGATCAGTTCTCCCAACAGATACCTTCTTGGGTATCCGTTGTTCGTCCATAACGTGGCAGCCCATTGCAGCTCCCGCAGTCTTACAATCGTTGAGACCTCCGGCTCGTCAAAAATTTCATACAGCTGATGGTTGCATCGAATTCGTCATTGGTCCCCGTCTAGCTTTGCTCCGTTTATTCGCCTGAGGACCCGTCGCTCAAAGGCGTTCAATGTATTTGCGGATGCTTGGGTGAGGGTCCATGTTTCTCACCCATAGCATAACAGGGGTCTTATCACAGTTTTGTATACTTGGAGCTTTGTTTTCCTGTGTATGCAGCTGGTCTTCAAGATCGTCAATACTGAACAAAATATTTTATTTGCGAGTTGTATTCTTCGGCGCATTTCGTCTCTTTCATAATCCGTTTTCGTTATTTAAACGCCTCAATGCACAAATTTGCTCACATTTTCGATACTGTATTCACCAAGTGTGATATTTTGTGTTTTTGAGGTATTTTTTCTCGACTGCGTCATGAGCTTTGTTATATTTTCATTGATTTGTAGCATTACTAGTTTTATTTCGCTGCCGAGTTTCAGGAAAAGTTCTTTGGCAGTTGTTAATTACCGTGACAAAATGTTGATGTCGTCCGTATAGGCTACTACTTGACTCGACTTGTATAGTAATGTACCTCGCGTATGACAGGTAGCTTGTTTATGATGTACTCCAGAGCCAAATTGAATAGCAATGGGTCCAGCCCATCTCCCTGCTTTAGTCCGATATTAGTGTCAAAGGCATCGGTGAGTTGGTTATTGATGCGTACTTGGAAGGTCGTCGTCGTCATTGTCATTTTGATAAGACAGACTAATTTGACTGGGGTGCCAAAGCAAAGCATTATTTGGTACAATACGTTACGATCAATACTGTCGTACGTTTGCTTAAAGTCATCGAAAATTCGATGTACGTCTATGCTGAACTCTCAGCATTTTTTAAGTATCTGATTGACTATGAACAATTGGTCTATTGTCGATCTACCTGCTCTAAAACCACCTTGATACTTCCCAATAATACTGTTGGCGTATGATCTGATTTTATTTTCTAAGATTTTAGAAAATATTTTGTACGTCACTACTTTGATATGCCTCTATAATTTGTGCACTGTAGCTTGTCATCTTTTCTGTGGATAGGGAATATAATTGATTGGCTGCACTCTTTCGGCATATGTTCTTTTGTAGCGGGCTGGTCTTCGGTAAATATGCCTTTGACATACGACATCAATAGGTTAATTTGATCAAGTAATGATCGAAGTTGCTATTGGCTCCTCGGTGTATACGGACGTAAAGTATGCTCGAGGCCCAACGTTGTCGGATCAGAACATGGTCGATCTGATTTTGTGTGCTGCCATCCGGTGATATCCAGTTCATTTTATGAATGCATCTATGTGAGAAGCAAGTCGAACGCATGACTAGATTTCTGCTAAGTGTAAAGTCGATCAGATGCTGTTTCATCGTTGAGGCTATAACCTCCAGTCGTTCCCTGATGAGATAGCTCATTACCAACCTTAGCGTTGAAATCGCCCAGGACTATTTTTGTGTCATTTGTAGGCAATGAGTCGACCAGTCCTTCCAGGTGTTTGTAGAACGTTTCTTTCGTTTCTTTGTCCTTTTCTTCGGTCGGGGTGTGAACATTAATCAGCCAAATTTTGAAGAACTTTGCTTTTATATAGTTCGCACATGACCGTTCGTATATTGACTTAAAATCAATAACGTGCGATTTGAACTCCCTTTTCACAGTGAAGGCCACTCCAAATTCTCGTTTTCCAGTAGGCTTCCCAATTTTGAATATTGTGTGCGATCTCATGTCTTGAATGTCTTTTCCAGTATTTTTAGTTGATATTGACTGGCCTGTTGTAAAAGGGCCTTAGCAGCGCCCGGGTAATTGAGTGATTTGACATTCCAGGCTCCAATGTCATAGTCCTTTTTTCGTTTGCGAGGTTGTAGCCATGAGTCCAATCCATTCCGAGGCCCATCTGCAAGTTTCGAAACATTTTAAGGTTTTCCAGGGACGGGAAGTTATCCCGTCGCCCAACCTCCATTCTGGTGGCATGGTTATTACGTCGATCCCGTGATCAGGCGCGGAAGACTCGCCTTCACCCTCTTACGTCTCCAAAAAGGAGGTGTAAGTAAGGTTTAGTAGCAGAGCTATAGATGTATTTGCAGTTATTAGCATTTCTCGGCATTTAATGTTCCATTATTGGGGAAGCAGTAAACCCAATGTGCGACCCCGAGAGCATTTACTACCATTTAATTGGGTGGTTTGGGATGAGGAATCATGGATGCTACGAGTTGGGAAAACAAGGGTTTCCCTCCTCCTTTCTCAAACGGGCTTGGCTTAGAGAGGCGATATCGGTTTATTCGGCGTTAAGTACACTAAAGAAGGTGGTCCCCGAGCACCGAAGCCACACAGAATCTTCCCCTGTCCACAGCTCATGGCGGCAATACCAGTTTTATTAGGATTCCATGATGCCGAAAATTTATCATGGTGTTGTTCACTTAACAGCAAAAAGTCGGCTTTTACATCCCTCGCAAACTGCTCAAGCAGATTTCGGGCGAATGAACTGCGGTGTAGGTTTAGCTGCAGGATGCGGGTTCCGATTTTTCGTTGGCTAGGGCTTCCTGGAAACTCCGGCATTTTCCTGAACCTAAGACGTCAGGTCTTGCATCAGCATCCTTGCCCAAGATACAGTGTACCTCCTTCGTACACTCTTTTCTTTTATGTCCCATTTCACCGCATTTATAACACAGAGAACTTCTATCGGGTCCTTTGCATACTTGTGCGGTGTGACCATAGCCAAGGCATTTGAAACATTGAAGAGGCGCTGCTCTTCACCGTACCCTACAGCCAACCCTCCCTATTCTTACTTGTTCAGAAATTGTTCGGTGTCCTTTTCGGCTAAGTCAATGTTGGCCATGCGTTGTCCCCTATGGTTTTCTGGTGTCAGCCTCGCTTTGATCCTGCCCACGCTAGGGAACTCCCTTTTGATAGCCTCTTCTACCTCTGCCAAATCTGTCTCTTCTTTCGATCGTTGCCATCGGCTCGAGCGAGGCTATAGTTGCGCTTTTGCCGAGGGCTTTCTTTAGTGCATCGCAGAATGCTTCCCTATTTTTGGTCTCTGCTCGACCAGTATGCGGCCCGACTGCGTTGGTCGTTCTGTTTTAATGGTAGTGTTGGTGTCTTCGGGCCTTACGTTTCCCCTGATATCCCGCAGCACCTCCGCGTAGGATCGACCATCTTGGGGTTTTAGAGCAATACTTGCTGCCGGAGTCTTCGTCGGGGTTCCTTTCTCTCCTGTTTCGCATCGGGTCTTTTTTCTTGTTGGGCATCCGTGTGAATTTTATTTTTCTGGCACTTTTTGAAGGAGTTTCTTTGCGGCTTTCTTCATCACTATCTGGAACCCCTGATCTGGCGTTCCGCGCTCATCAAGTGCCTTTTTCTTCATTCTTTTATTCTGATATCCTTCGATTGGGCTAGACACCTTTCTTTTATTAATTTTTGATGGTGGAGCTATCTGCGCGTGCCCTTTAGATTTAGACCCCAACGCTTCTTTACCCTTCTTCTCTTCTTCGGCTTTAAACCCGCTCCTCTGATAATGGCCTATGCGATCTAAGAGGTCCTCTAGTTCAAGGAGCCCAATCTTCTCTGCTTTGTTGATTTTTGGCGAGTCGCATACAGATTGTATTCTTTTTAAAACATCTCCCGCTTTTCGGATTAACCTTTCTCCTTCTATCGCTGGGCGGCAATTGTACTTTGTGACCATCGTTCTTGGAAGAGGTTATCGGCATCCGTTTCCGAATACAGTACTTCCGGGAAGATTATTGAGACTCCTTCCAAATTATTATTTTGTTGTCAGCTATGTTGTTTATTTGATTTCCGCAGACCGTCTCTTTTTTCTTGAAAAGCCGTCAGTGAAGATGACTCAAAGAAGTCGAAACGCGTCTGCTTACAGAACAATGCAAGGCCCGACGGCTTTTCAAGAAAAAAACTATCTTGTTCATTGTGATGTTAGAAATCTTTTATTTTTCGGTGAATAGTCTTCCCTTTTTTGAAAATTGAAACAAAATTATGAGAACAGTTTTTTGATGTTGCTCTGGTTTTCTTTAGAAGCATTATGGGGATTGAGTTGACACAATACTGGCTCAAAAATTTATTTTCTTTTTTCTGATTTTGAGAGTGTTTTGTTGGTAAATCTTAAAGATAAAAAAAGAAGAAAACAACAATTTTAACATGACTTCCTTTCGTTTGTTTAATAAAAGTACAACTAATATTTTCAGCGAAACTTAGTTAAAGTTATTGTTGATACGAGTATAAATCCACTTTCAACGACAGGATCTTCCTTTTAACACTTCAACTTCATTTATAGACCATAACAGCACATATTTTTAATGTTTTAATTTATTGATTATATCTTGTATATTTCCTGAATAAGATATGAACGTTAAGAATTAAAAAATAACAAAATTTTATTTTTGTCCATTGTTCGTTACATTGTGCGGTGTCGGGAGCTCTTCCATGACAAAATGACGAACGTGATTCCCCTCCTTCACCTCTATAAAACTTCAGCAACACAAATCTGATCTGTATTTCCCCAAGACACACAAACTGCGAACATGGTTTGCCAAAAGCGCTAATAGAACATCCAACGCGATTCGCTTAAAATGCTTATTTAAAACGTTTCGCGCGTTGGTCAATCGTAATCTTATCAATTTTTTGCACAAAAATTTGCGAAAATTCACTTGCGTAGTTACTTGATTTTCAATTGCCATCGGCGTATATCCGGTTCGATGGACCAAAAATAATGTTGCAAACTGATTTTGAATTCAAAATCACCAGCAAAAATGATTGTACAACATTACTAAAAAATGTAACGATTCATTTGTTTTTTACAACTTGATATACAGAAAGCTCGTGAAAAGATTATGATAATTGATTTTGTGTTTTTTTCTCGTAGACGTCTGAGATTGCCGTCAATTGTTACCAAACCCCATTTTATTTTTATAAATTAATGGCATGAGAATAATTTCTTTATCAGTTTTTAAGTTATAGCAGAAATTTGACAATAATTAGCGTACAAGAGTGCGTAAAACTCTTAAAAAGTTCTATGCTCGTCCGGATCCAGCGGGTCATATCCTGAAAGATTGGAGATGAGAGTTGATCAGATGAACTAATGAATGAATTCGCAAGCACATAACTTGTTACTTTAACTCTCCGTTGTTGATATACAGTGTTGCTCAAATTACTATTTATTTTGACAAGTGTATGATCTATTTTCTTTTTACGTCTAAATTAAGGGGTTATTCCCCAAAGTATTACTTATAACATGCTCTCATGCTCAGTGAAAAACAATTTCGAACTTGTTAGCTTACTTCGCTTTTATTATAAAATCTATGGTCAAGTATGTGTTCAAAAGTATTTTAGCAAGTATCCATAGTATAGATACTTGTCAAAATACACTTGGGTAAGGATTCCATACTCAAGTGTCGACGGTATCGCGTGCACCGCGGTAGTAAAGAATATTTAAAGAAGCCAAAAAGCATCTGTCCACTCAAAAAATCAATGTCCGACGACTTTTCAAGCAAAAAATATTCGAATAATTTCAAAAACGCCTTGATACCTACCCTATGAAGAGGAACGACACAGTAAGATTCTTAGAAGTTTTCGTGCGCTCCGACAGCTAAGCTAAATGCGTGAAATAAGGCTTATCATTAACATCAAAAGTGAAAAATAAGCTTCGAAGTGGCCTCCACTAGTAAATGAAAGTGAAGAGTGCTTAATAAAAAATTTTCAACAGATGATGTCCGAAAATCAGCCTAAAAATTAAAAATGAGTTGCAAAACAATTATGATATGTTTCTGGAAACGACATTCAAGACATGAGATTGCACACAATATTCAAAAGTGGGAAGCCTACTGGAAAACGAGAATTAGGAGTGACCTTCATTGTGGATACGGAGTTCAAATCGTACGTTATTGATATTAAGGCAGTCAATCAACGGTTGTGTGCGATTCGTATCAAAGCGAAATTCTTTCAAATCTGGCTGATTAATGTTTACGCCCCGGCCGACGAAAAGGACGAAGAAAGGAAGGAAACGTTCTACAATGACCTGGAAAGACTAGTCGACTCATTGTCTACAAACGACACAAAAATAGTTCTGGGTGATTTCAACGCTAAGATTGGCAATGAGCTATCTCTCCGGGGAACGACTGGAGGATATAGCCTCCACAATGAAACAAATGACAACGGCCAGCGCCTGATTGGCTTTGCATGTAGCGGAAATCTAGACATACGTTCGACTTGCTTCCCACATCAACGCATTCATAAAATGACCTGGGTATCACCGGATGGCAGCACACAAAATCAGATCGACCATGTTCTGATCCGACAACGTTGGGCCTCGAGCATACTTGACATCCGTACATACCGAGGAGCTAATTACAACTCAGATTATAATTTGATCAAATTAACCTATCGATGTCGTATGTCAAAGGCATATTCGGCGAAGACCAGCCCACTACAAAAATTTGACATCGAAAGGCTCCAAACGGCATCTGTGGCGAAAAATTTCACGGAGACCCTCGACAACTAGCTGCCTCCCATGTTATCAGACGCATCGTTAAAGATGAGCAACGAGAGTGGCAGAACAGACGATCGGACATCAAGCCCGGCGCAAGAGGAATGATTGGTTCGATGATGCGTGCCAGAATGCGTTACATAAAAAGAATCAAGCGTACAAAAAATACGTAGGTAGGAAAACCAGGACGAAGAGAGCACGCTAAGAAAATCTCAGAAGAGTCGCGAATAAGATAATTAGGATTAAGTAAAGAAAATACTATGACGACCAATTGAGAAGTATATATGTAAGCCAGCGAGCAACAACACAAGACAAGCATAAAAAGTAGTGAAAAGCCTGAAACGTCGTTATCGGCCCAAAACCACGCTCTGTCGTGATGAAATCGGCAATATCGCTGATAAAACCAAGATCAAGGAAAGATTGGAGCCTATAGATATCTGCGGAGAGCTTCCATTGGCCCCACCAACTCTGGATGCAGTTTGTTCCATCATCAAAGCCCAAAAGAATAACAAAGCGTCGGGCATCGATGAAATTCCAGCGAAGCTCATCAAATACGGTGGCAGTAGTGTTCATAAAGCTATTCACAAAGTCATCCAACACATTTTACAACAAGAACATATGCCAAAAGAGTGAACCGATCAATTATATTCCCTATCCACAAAAAAAGTTGACAAGCTACAGTGCGAAAATTATAGAGGCGTACAAAATCGTAGAAAGTAAAATCGGATCATATGCCAACAGTATTATTGGGGAATATCAAGGTGGTTTTATAGCACGTAGATCGACAATTGTTCTCTGTCCAGCACGTACTCGAAAAAATGTGAGAGTTCAACATAGACGTACACCAAATTTTCGGTTACTTTAAGCAAGCATACGAAGTATTGATCGCAACGTACTGTATCAAATAATGTGTTTGCTTTGGTATCCCAGCCTGGTTGGCCGTCTTACCAAAATGACAATGACGTCAATGACCTCGCAGGTCCGCATCAATAACCAACTCACCAATGCCTTTGACACAAATATCGAACTAAAGCAGGGAGATGGCCTGGCGCCATTGTTATTCAATTTGGCTCTAGAGTACGTCATAAGGAAGCTACCTGTTGATACACGAGGTACATTACTATACAAGTCGAGTCAAGTAGTAGCCTATGCGGACGACATCAACATTTTGTCACGGTCATTAACATTTGCAAAGAACTGTTCCTGAAATTCGACAGCGAAGCAAAACTTGCAGGGTTACAAATCAATGAAAATAAAACAAAGCTCATGACGCGGTCGTGGGAAAATAACTCATACAAAACATCACACTTGGCGAATATGGTATCAAAAATGTGAGCGAATTTGTTTATTTAAGTGCCAAAATAGCGAGAACCAGTAATGAAATAGATGAAATACGCCGAAGAATACAGCTCGCAAATAAAATATTTTGTTCAGTATTGACGATCTTAAAGACCAGCTGCATACACTCCAAGCTCCAAATATACAAATCTATGATAAGACCTGTGTTATGCTATGGCTGTGAAACATGGACCCTAACCTAGCAATCGCAAATACAGGGTTTTCCAATAAGAGGTGTTATTTTGTTATTAAAAGAAAAATGCCATTTTTTAAATATAAATGATTGGATGTTTATTTCATTATAAATAAGAAGGTATGCCGTTAATAGTGGAAAATAACATGAGGCAAATGATCACCATGACCAAGCTTACAGGACCATATCCTTTCCATAAAATTTTCCATAACCAAATCGCAAAGTGGCTGCCCTATGTCCTCGATAGCCTCACGGATTCCATCTTTGCGGTCTTGAATCGACGCTTGGCTGTTGGCGTAGACCTTCTCTTTCACGTGGCCCCAAAGGAAGAAGTCGCAAGGTGTTAAATCACAAGATCTCGGTGGCCAATTGTGATCACCTCTTCGAGAGATAACACGGTCCGGAAACTTTTCCCGTAAAAGATCAATAGTTTCGTTACTTGTGTGGTACGTAGCGCCGTCTTGTTGAAAGCAAACGTTGTCCAGATCAATAACATCCAATTCCGGCCATAAAAAATCATTAATCATCTCTCGATAGCGCAATCCACTCACCGTAACTATTGCTCCAGCCTCATTTTCAAAAAAGTAAGGTCCAATGACTCCGCCGGACCAGAAACCGCACCAAACAGTTACTCGTTTAGGATAGGGAGGCTTTTCAACAATAACTCTTGGGTTTTCCGAGCCCCAGATGCGACAATTTTGCTTGTTGCCTAAACCACCGAGGTGGAAATGGGCCTCATCACTCGATGATTTTTGGATGGAATTCCGGATCATTTTCATGCATTTCAGGGACCCAATCAGCAAAGACACGACGTTGTTAATGATCGACCGGCTTGGGTTCTTGTGTTAACTGAACTTTATAAGCCTTAAGACCCAAATCTTTATGCAAAATACGGTGTAATGACGTTTGTGGAATGCCTAATTCCAAAGAACGACGAGGAATGTACAAACCTGGGTTTTCTTCAACAGTTTCGGCTACAGCAGCAATATTCTCGGCTGTTCTTGAGTGACGTGCACGGATTTGATTTTTCACATCACTAAGTTGTCCCAAAACAGCTCGAATTTTTCCACCAATTCCTGTATTGCGGTCTGAAAAGGTGCTTCACGACGACCCAAAAATGTTCGAGTTTAACGACCCGTGTCTGCCAAATTTTCACCATTTTTATAGTGAATTTTGGTAAATTCAATGCGTTGTTGAAGCGTGTATCGTTCCATTTTTATTAATGCCGTAGTTTCTACTTGTCAGATGTCAACAAATGACAGCTTCAAAAGTGACATCTACCGAAATAGCGTGCTATTCAAAATAACACCTCTTATTGGAAAACCCTTTATATTGAACGCCTTTGAGCGACGGGTCCTGAAGCAAATAATCGGAGCGAAGCTAGATGGGGACCAATGGCGAATTCGATACAACCATGAGCTGTATGAAATTTTTGAGGAGCGGGAGGTCTCAACGATTGTCAGAGTGCGGAAGTCGCAATGGGCTGGACACATGAATCGTATGGACGAACAACGGATACCCAAAAAGGTATTCGTTGGGAGAACTGAAGGCCGGTGGCCAGTGGGGAAACCGAGGAAACGTTGATCTGACTCGGTCGACGAAGATAGTTCATCGCTGCTCGGATTTCGAAATTGGAGGACGCGGTCAATGAACCGAGACAGTTCGAGGCACTATTTGCTGGAAGTGAAGGCCCGAGAAGAGCTGCAGTGCTACGAAGAAGAAGAAGAAAAATTTCTAGATGTAATAAATACTAAAAATATCTTTAAGATTTTATTCAGTCAATGGTTTTTCATTAATGTCCCAGCACATTTAACACTCTTAGAAGAAAGTTCTGCTGCAAGTTTAACTGTACAAAAATATCTATCGTAATAAACTATTGTTCCAAGGGCTAAATACTCAGCCAACTGCAGAACAGCACATTCTCCTAGTCCAAATTCTAAATCAGTATGTGTCGTAAATGTACTTTTTCTTGATATACTCGTATTATATTATAAACCAAGCCATCGGGATTCGCTAAAATAAAAGCTTTCAATCCTTACTAAAAAATGGTATAATCATTTCCTCAAGACTAATTTGTTGTTCAGGCACTTGTTTACGGCAACCATTCAACACACTATCAAAAAAAGGTATAACTTTCCACAGTTTGTCTTTCGTACGTTGTACAGCAGGTATGTCGCCATAAAGTAATGGACGCGAAATGGGCTGATTTTCATCCATACGTGAGTGAAGTACTTTTACTACATACATGCCTTCCTCTCGCATGCGAATTGAAATCCCCCTGCCTTTCACGCCGCTAGAGAATCCACACATTCAAGTGGCTCTCTAGTTGCTCTCACGAAAATCCCACTCGTCTTCTACCTTAACCCCCGAATTGTCTACGAAATATCAACCATATGATTGAAAACATATGATTTGTGAAAATTCAACATTGATGGGAAACGTCTAATCAAGTTGAATTTGAAATTGTACACAAAACAATTTTTTTAAGATAAACCGTGTTGAATCTAGTGCAAAAGCGTTGCAAATGTGATAATTTAGCAAACTGAAAAGTTTGTTACAGATCGCGAGTGTTTTTGTGTCGAAAAATGAAAAGTGAAGTGACGTGTGCGGGACTGTAAAAACAGCCCTAGGCAGCATGTCAGGGACGTATCCTTCGTAGGGTAAGTCATGTTCAATCTTTTATATCGTTCAAGTTAGAATACCCGCACGGAAAATTGATTTAGTTCAAAATGCGAAAATTAGTGGGAGACGTCACGTCAAAATTATTGGAAATTCGAATCAACTGCTAATAACGCGCCAACTTCACGCTACATGATAAAGTGCTTCAATTCTCTCGATGCATTTCGTATCCTCTCTCTTACATCTATGGTCGCCATCGTAGACAAGTTTTCAAGTTTTAACAAATTGCGTATAAGAAAATATCTATTCCTTGATATGGCATTAGCTATTACGTTAACCCTCCGGTTTTTCTTCCAGTACATCCTCAGAATGGGATAATTTATGCAGGACATCAAAATCGAGACTCCCCAGAATATTTTCATTTTTTTTATCGCCAGATTCAAGGTTTTCCAACCTTTATTTTTTAGATATGTTTGATTACTTTTGTCTGTTGAAAACATATACATATATTTCTTCAGTAATAAACTGATCAAAATATTAAATTTTTTTATAGTAACTACAATACTTTCATCTGGGCAGCAGACAGGCTGGTCAAATGTGCATTTACAAAAAAAATTTGCATTATTCTCATACCATCCCCTGTTTTATAATTTCACACTTCGATGACTAGACCCCGGACTATCATTTTCTGAACTAGGCTATAGTTTCATACTTGGTCGACGGTGTGATCTACCTCGACCACGTCCATATCGCGGGCATCGGGCTCATTGTGCTCGACGAACGGATCCACTTCTATGCTGTACTGACCTAGTATCGATTTCTGGATCATTTTTGTCTTCTCCGGAAAGCGATGACGACGAACTCTGGCTATTTAAATGTGCCTTGGGTTCAGGAATAAATACCTCTGTATCCTCTGAATCATCATAATTGGAATTGTTTTGGAGTTCTGCAGTGTTTTTGTACGGAGCAAAAATATGGGACGACGCTATCAGTAAGGAGGTATATCGAAAACACTTGGCACAGGTACAGAGAAGAGGAGCACTGAGGATTGCATCTTCGTTACCGAAAGTCTCTGATTCGGCGGTGCGAGTTATTGCAGGCGTGATACCTGGTTACCTTCATGTTTTATACATATTTTTTTGGTTGAAAGGTGTCCAATTGTGAGGGGGCTCGGGACCCCTGCACCGCACAAGCTGATAATACTGTTTGAACTTTTGGAAAGCTCTCATCAAGACCTTTCATCTGACATCCCACACATCTTTGAAAAGAAAAGTTAGTTACAAAATCTTTGAAAAATTTGTTGATGCCCAAACTTTCAAGAAGTCATCACTTCTGATCCGCAAAAATAACTTGCGACACACAGACCGACGGACGGACAGGCAGACGTACAGACAAACCCGATTTCAATACGGTTTGGCTAGTAATAGAAAATCCTAAAATAGTTTAGTGCTTTGTTTGTTGGTCAGTATCATCCTTTATTCTCCTTCCCCCTCTCGGGCTTTAGCATTTTGCCAAAAGCGCTTCCAACTGTCTAGGTCCATTGACCGCGTCCTCCGATTTCGAAATCAGAGCAGCGATATACTGTCAGTCAGACCAAGTAGTCTGGTCAGTCAAACCAAATAGTCTTCGCTCTTCAGTTCTCCCAACCAATACCTTTTTGATTATCCGGTGTTCGTCCATACGATTCACGTGGCCAGCCCATTGCAGCTTCCGCAGTTTTACAATCGTTGAGACCTACGTCTCGCTAAAAATTTCATACAGCTCAGGATTGCATCGAATTCGCCATTGGTCCCCATCTAGCTTCGCTTCAGTTATTCGCCTCAGGACCCGTCTTTTGAAGGCGTTCAATATGTTTGCGGATGCTTAAGTTACGGTCGATGTTTCATACCCATAGCATAGCACAGGCCTTATCACAGATTTGTATGTATACTTGGCGCTTTGTTTTCCTTTGTGTGCAGTTGGTCATCAAGATCGTGAAAACTCAATAAAATATTTTATTTACGGGCTGTATTCGGTTCTCGTTATTTTGACGCCTAAACACACGAACTCGCCCACATTTTCGATACTGTATTCGCCAAGTGTGATATTTTGATATTTGAGGTATTTTTCCTCGACATGTCGTCAAGAGCGGTCTTACTGTTAAGTTCTTCGCTGTTGAATTACAGAAAGTTTTTTGGCCATTGTTAACGACCGTGACAAAATGTTTATGTCTTCCAAATAGGCTACCGCTTGGCTTGACTTGTACGAGGGCGGTCTGATGAATACAAAGCCTACAAAAGAAAAACAAAAATTTTGGAAAAGTGGCGATTTATTTCTCAACTTAATTTCATCTTAGCTCGATATACAGCCCAGCGATGCTCCTACTTCTTTCACCAGTCTGAAAAATACGTTTTTTCGAGGTCTGCAAGGCAAGCCTCCGTGCCAATGATGATCGTCTCATTCGACTGAATTTTCTGCCCGGCGAGTGACTTTTTCAAGTTTGGATACAAAAAGGAGTCACACGGGGCCAAATCTGGAAAATACGGTGGATGAGGTAGCAATTGACCGTCGCGACGGCGGAGGTGTGAGCCGGCGCGTTGTCATGGTGGAAGAGCACTTTATTCTTCGCCAAAAATTCCATTTCTGCAATCTGGCCTTGAATTGGTCCAACAATCCGGCAAATTAGAGCCCTATGACCGTTTTACTCTTCTCCAAGAAGTCGACGCAGATTACACCTTGTGAATCCCAGAAAACGGTGACCCTCACCTTTTCGGCCAATAGGACAGTCTGCGCCTCCTTCGGAGCACGTTCGCCGGGTGAAGTCCACTGTTTCGACTGCTCCTTGGTCGCTGATGTGTACCAGTGGAGCCATGCTGAGTCAACGGTCACGAAACGCCGCAGAAACCCCTTCAGATTGCGCTTAAACAACGTCAAACACTGCTCTGCAGGAGTCTCGCGGTGCCGACAGCTTCCTCATGCCCAAAATTTCATGAGGGATATGACCCACGCGGTCTTTTGAAATGTCTACTGTACTCGTGTCAACTATTTTGCGCACCTTCAATAGGCGGCCTGCCGAAACGAACTCGTGGATTTTTTTTCACGTTATCCTCCGTGGTAGCCGTTTTCGGGGCACCTTGGCGTGGCTCATCAAAAACTGACGTGCGACCACGTTGAAACTTGTTAAACCAATTTTTTACGACCGCAGGAGCAAGGTCACCGTACACAGCACCCAAGCGCTCTTTGATTTTGCTGTGCGATTTCCTTTCTAAAAACAAAAATCGGATAAGCGACCGATATTGCTCTTTCTCCATTTTTCTAAAATCTGCGTACACGCCCGCTTCCACAGTCGATATAAAGTAAACTGCGAGTCCGATTCGGCTAAAATTTTGACGAGAATGTACTACTCTTGTGATAGTAGCGCCATCGAGCGTTGAGGCTAAGTACTTATCGGACCGCCCTCGTATAATAATGTACCTCTTGTATCGACAAGTAGCTTTCTTATGACGTATTCCAGAGACATTGAATAGCAATGGGGCTAGCCCATCTGCCTGATTTAGTCCGATATTTGTGTCAAAGGCATCGGTGAGTTGGTTATTGATGCGGTCTTGGGATGTTGTCGACGTCATTGTCATTTTGGTAAGATGGACTGATTTGGCTACTATGGTATGCAAAGCATTATATGGTACCGCACGCCACAATCAATACTGTCGTATGCTTGCTTAAAGTCAACGAAAATTTGGTGCGCATCTCTGTTGAACTCCCAGCATTTCTCAAGTGCCCACTTGACTGTAAATAATTGGTCTATCGTCGATCTACCTGCTCTAAAGCCACCTTGATACCCCCAATAAGACTGTTGGTGTATAATCTGATTTTATTGTCTAAGATCTTTGAAAATATTTTGTACGTCATAAAAAGTATTGATATGTCTCTATAGTTTTCGCGCTGTAGCTTGTCACCTTTTTTGTGGATCCTTTATTCTGATACATATGAAATAAACTGAGTAACGAGTGGAGGATATGTTTGATTATGATCTGTCAGAAACTACATTTCACATTTCGAGTAAACCTCATTTCTTGATATTTTGGAATCACCTGTAGTTTTCATACCCTAGTCACTTTTCTTATATTAACTTTAAACAAGTTGAAGTAGCAGGAGAGTACTCCTACCAGAAGGGTACTGTAAAACAATAAGTAAATCAAATAATATATTCTGCATATTAAAAAAACTTGACTAATATACATATTCCATAAATTGATTTCGAAGAATTATTGTTGCTATTATATTTTTAATATTCGCCGCCATTTTGTTTCAAGTGTTTTGATCCCGTCTTTTAATTAGTTATGATAACACATCAATAATACAAACCGTTTTAAAATTTTTATCAAAATTCCTACATATAGGGTTTTCCAATAAGAAGTGTTATTTTGAATAGATCTTGTGATTTAACAACTTACGACTTCTTCCTTTGAAGCCACGGGAAAGAAAAGGTCTACGCCACCAGCCCAGCATCGATTCAAGAACTCAAATATAGAATTCGTGAGGCGATCGAGGCCATAGTGCAGCCACTTTGCGATTTGGTTATGGAAAATTTAATGAAAAGGATATGGTCCTGTAAGCGTGTCGTGGTAATCATTTGCCTGATGTTATTCTTTACTATTAACGGCATACCTTTCTCTTTGTAATGAAATAAACATTCGATCATTTGTATTAAAAAATGGTGTTTTTCTTTTAATATCAAAATAACACCTCTTATTGGAAAACCCTATATTTATAGCGGCTAGGTCCGTTGCAAACGTGTATCTCCCTAGCATCACGTGTTAATGTTGTTGTAATTGTTAAATATTCAATCGGCTATAACTTAGCTGTTTATTGTTCGATTATTGTGAAATTTTCAGAACACATACAAATGCTTTCAAAAAACTTAAATTTTAGTTTTTGGGAAATTTAAGGGTCTCCTTTTGATTTTATAGGCAAAAACGTAAAACTTATAAAATGTACTATTTGTATAAAAATCCACTTTAATAAATCTAAACCACTAGTACATGAACTAGGGTTTCGCGTGATTATAAAAGTCGATTCTATAAATTCAAAAACACACTAGTACTTGAACTAGGTGCTACGCGGGTAATTGATTATGTTTCCGAACAACCAAGCACTTAAACCTGGCCACTGCTTAGGTGGAACATTGTCTTCTTGAGGGATGACCATAGTGTCGAGTTCAACGTTAGGAGCCCTATCGTGCCAGCGCTGACGGCTTTGTAGCTCATTTAAATATTCTTTAGACCACCTGACCCAAAAACCATGCTTAAGTTCGGACACTTGTTTCCATCTTTCGGTAATACTACCCCTTCCACCATCATGATTCCTTCGTTCGAATTGTGCAACTAATGGTTCCCCGATCAAGAAATGCCCTGGTGTCAGAGCGGTTACGTCATTTGGATCAGATGACATTGGAGTAATAGGCCTTGAGTTTAGCACTGTCTCAATTCCTATTTTCACTGTTTCCAGCTCCTCATATGATAATGACGCCTTGGAAGTACTTCTCACTAACAAATATTTGGCAGATTTCACAGCTGCTTCCCACAATCCCCCGAAGCGTGGTGCTCTTGGTGGGATAAAATGAAATGTTATACCCTTGGAGTTACATTCAGTGATGAAGTTGTCTTGTGCATATTCAGAGTATATGCTTGGCTCCAGCTCTGCGAATTGATTTTCCGCTCCGACAAAATTAGTAGCGTTGTCGCAGTAAATGTTTTCGCAATGACCTCTTCGCCCAATAAATCTTTTCAAGGCTCCAATGAATGTTTCAGTGGTTAGGTCAGTAGCTATATCGAGATGCACAGCCTTGGTTGCAAACCAGCAGAACACGACAATGTATGCCTTTTAAGGTTTCTTACCTCGAATTTTGAAATGTACCCAAACAGAACCGCATAAGTCAGCACCTGAGTTCAAAAACGGGCGAGCTGGTCGTACTCGGGCACTTGGTAGATTTCCCATTATTTGGCTCAGTAATTTTGGTTCAGCGCGACAGCACGTGATACACTTTTGGACTACTGATCTCGCCATTGTTTTTCCTTTAATAATCCAGAATCTTTCTCGAACCATATTTAGTAGGGTTTGTGAGCCGCAATGGAAGTTCTCTTCATGAATCTTTTTCAACAACAATTTAACGACTGGATCATTATAGGGCAAAATAATCGGATGCTTCTGATCATCTTCTAACAGTGAACGTTCTAAGCGGCCTCCAACTCTAATGATGCCGTTTCCGTCAAGGGTTGGGTCCTTATCCTTCATCGGGCTTTTGTTTGGTAGCGACTCACCCCTTCGAAGATTTTTCAATTCTGTTCTAAAATCTGAATATTGTATTTGCTTAATTATGACAATCAGTGCCTTGTCTAATTCTTCAATATTTAGTATAATGTTCGTAGGCTTGCAAACCGTTTCCGGCGCCTTACAGCTATTCACAAATCGCAGCATATAAGCAACTATGCGTTGCAATTTTTTGAAGCTATTGCCATGGTTAATTGAATATATTAGGCCATCTGATAATATGGTTGTATTGGCTACTACTTTTGGCTTTACTTGCTTCCGTTCCATGTCTCCTGTAATTACCAATTCATGTACTTTGACTGGCGGCCATGTTGTTTGAGGTTCATATAGGAAAATTGGTCTATAAAACCACACGGTACATGATTTGAAAAGTCTTGGAGAAATTCCACGAGATAACACATCTGCTGGGGTTTCCATTGTTCTGGTAATGAATGTTCCTGTATGTCAGAAACTCGGTTTGCAACAAATGGTTGAAACGATGATGCTGCTGAATTGATCCACGCTAATACAATTTGTGAATCTGTCCAAAAATAAGTTGGAATATCTTTGAACCCCAGATCTGATTTGACTGTGGTCACTAACCGTGTACTCAACATTGCAGCACAGAGCTAAAGTCTCGCTATGCGTAGTTTGTTAATTTACCACACAGCAGTCTAACAACAATTTTCCCGTCATTGAGGACCGACCTGAGATAAATTGCTACACCATAAGCTAGCTCAGATGCGTCTACAAAGGCATGAGTTGCACAAGTCGGGGCGTTTGCTGTGAGTAGCAGTGTCGAGGTATCCTCACATCCGTTAAGATTGGAAGCTCCTTTTGGAAGGCGACCCATTGCCTTTCGATGTCAAGTGGCACATTTTGATCCCAAGACAATTTTATTTCCCATAATTTTTGGATCATAATTTTTGCCGTAATTACTACCGGAGACAGTATTCCAAGAGGGTCAAATACCCGAGCTATCTCCGAACAAATAGATCTTTTTGATATACGCGTGGATTATCGCACCGTGACTTGAATGAAGAAATTGTCTGTTTTCGGCGACCACATTACTCCAAGAGTTTTTATTGATTCGTCGCCCTCCACTCCGAAGTCCAAATTCACCTCTCTTTAAACACTTGGTACATCGGAAAGTATTTTGTTATTATTGGCACACCATTTTTGCAACTTAAATCCTGCTTTTTCTAGAATCTTGGTTAGCTGCTGTTTAGTGTCAAATGCAGCTGATAGTGAATCGGCACCACGTAAAATTGAGTTCGTAACGCATCAGCTCCCAGCGAATATATTGAGGCATATTCTAATGCTAGTTTCTTCAAGCATTTAATCGCCAAGTAAGGGGCCGCTCTTGTGCCATAAGTAACAGTGTTCAGAACGTAGTATTGTAATAGGAGATTGGAATCTTCTCTCCAAACAATAATTTGAAACTTGCGATCATCAGGTTGTATCAAGATTTGCCGATACATCTTCTCAATGTCTGTTGTGAAGACATATTTGTGCAGCCTAAATGGACAAAAAATTGTAAATATATCATCTTGAATTATCGGGCCGTTATGCAAAATATCGTTCAACGAATATCCTAAAGAAGTTTTGGTTGATGCATCAAATACAACTCGAAGCTTAGTGCTGCTACTTTCAGGCTTCAACACATAATGATGAGGTATATAATAATGTGCGCCTGTTATCGATTCAGGATCAACTCGAGTCATGTGACCCAAAGCCTCATACTCTCTCATAAAATCCACATATTGTTGCTTGATGCCCTTTTTATTAGCTCGACGTGCCTCTATGGCTTCAAATCGATTTTCTGCAGTGATTCTGGAATTTCCCAGGCTTGATGGATTTTCTAAGAAAGGTAGTTTAACCATAAACCGTCCGGATGTAGTTCTGAGAGTATTTTGGGTGAAATAAGTCTCGCAACACATTTCTGTTGAAGTTAATGCTTGATTGGACTCATTGACTTCTTCTAACTTCCAGAACCTTTCAAGCAACGCATCACTTGCTTCTTCTTCAACTGTGAGGATGGCACATGTTGACGCGTTTGTTGAGTGCGTGCTTAACTTCCCGGAAACTACCCATCCAAATATCGTATTTTGAAGAATTGGTAAGCTATTCCCTAGCCATATTTGTCCAGGTAAAATCATTTGATGGAAAAACTCTGCTCCAAGAAGCACATCAACCTTTTCAGGACAATGAAATCTTTTATCAGCTAGGTTAATGTTGTTGGGAATATTCCATGTTGATATATCCAGTGTTTGAGTTGGCTGCATGGAAACAATGGATGGTAGCACGAACGCCTCGAGACATGTTTCAAAATTGCCATCGGTAGATTTCATGTTTACGTTAATACGACGAGTAGAGTCCTTCCTTTCTCGACATATCCCTTCGATGCTTAGAAATGATGGTATAGTTGATATTTTTAGTCGTTTCACCATGCGTTCGGTAACAAGGTTAACTTGTGATCCGGAATCTTATAACGCCTTGCATTCAATTGTTCTCCCATTTTGTGCAGTTAAAATTATTCTGGCGGTACAAAGCAAAACATATCCATTGTCAGTTGATAGTTGTGACGCTGCCATACTAGCTGAACTTGTAAGCTGTTTACTATTCAACATTTGATTTTCAGATAGCCTTTTGTTGGATTCACCTTTTTGCATAACACTTGCTTTAACTGAAGTTTCTAAATGGAGTAATGTGTTATGTTTTCTCTGGCATTTTAAACATGGCCTAGATGAGCAAGTCTTATGCTTATGTCCTGATTTCAAACAGTTTATACAGAAGTTATTCTTCTGAACGAAATTCAACCGTTCTGAGGCAGCCATTTCTAGAAACCTTTTGCATGCATAGAAGCCATGATTTGGGGCCTTACACAATTTGCATATTGATTCACTTCTAGTTGTAGTTGTAGCAGATGTTTTAGCAGCTGATGATTTTTCCTTCTTTCCTATTGCTTCCAACGATTGGAAACGATACTCGAGGAACTTCAGGAAATCAGAAATCTTTTGATTTTCTCTAGGATATTTTATTGATTGCTCGTACAACAAATGTGTTTGGCGATCGAGTTTCTTGACCATTAGATGCAGAATTATTGAATCCCAAGTGTTTGTATCTACTCCAATATTTTTTAATGCCAGTAAGCATTCATGCAGAGTATCGTGAAATGCTCTGACGGCTACAGCGGACTGATTTTAAGAAGGAAGATTTGGATGACTAACAATCTTTTGTATGAGGGTGGAGGATAAAACCCTTTGATTGTTGTATCTGTCCTTCATCGTACCCCACGCGACCTCATAATTTCCTTCTGTCATTGCTAAATGACTTATAAGTCTTTCCGCCTCACCAGTTACATTCGATTTTAAATACCACAGTTTCTGTATTGTTGATAGTGGTTGCTTATCAATCATTTCAGAGAACATATCAGAAAATTGAGGCCATTTCAAGTAATCACCGTCGAACTTTTCAATTGTGATTTTTGGAAGGTTTACTGCCTGTGTTGTACGTGTTTTACCTTCCTGAAATCGAGTTTTTTCACCGAGAACAGCCAACTGCTCTCTTGCAGCTTCTTCAATCTGATGGTATTCGGCTATGTTGTAGCCAGCTTGTTCAGGATTTTCTTCGAGCTCATGAATGTTATAATTCAACTCCTCTGCTTGCTACCATACTCTAGACAGTATTTTCCTTTGAACATCCAGATACTCTGTCGAATAATCCGCTAATCCTTTATTTAATTTAGACAGTAAACGATGTAGTGAGCTTATCATGGCCTTTTCCTTCCTTATCAGAGGCATTTTTTCTTTTTCTTCAAGATGAATTGCTTCTTTTGAGTTTTTGACGGTTCTGCATATTGTGGTGCTTCTCCATACATCGCGTTATCGAAGATACTTTGGTATCGATCAACCAAATATTGAATCTCGTTGTAGTATTCCTTTTTAAAGTACTCATGGTCAGTGGGCGCCGGGCATATATCCCGTATTTTGTCGTCCACTTCCTCAAATGTTTTCCATAACGCCTCTAGCTGGGATTTCCTCGATTCATAATATCCGGGAGCTGATTTTCTGTCAGCTCCATCCTTTTTGAAATTAGCGATAATTTTTTTAATCTCGCGGCCACATTCCAGTTGCTTGGCTGCATAATCTTCCATTTTGAATCTCACTTCTACTTCACAATTGTCCTTTTAAGGAAATGTTTTCACTTGCAGTGTTGATGCAATTCAATGGCTCACTTCGTAGCACTTCAATGGCTGTTCTTATAAAAGTCAATGCACTTTGATGCAGTTTTAATGAGTGTCCTTTTATCACATCGATGTACTTTGATGAGTTTCCTTGAAAAAGTTCATGCACTTTGATGGGTGTTATTTTATCACGTCGATGCACTTCGATCGCGTCGATGCACTTCAATGGGTGTCCTTTTATCACGTCGGGGTCACCAAAAAATGTATAAAAATCCACCTGAATAAATCTAAACCACTAGTACATGAACTAGGGTTTCGCGCGATTATAAAAGTCGATCCTATAAATTCAAAAACAAATTGATTATGTTTCCGAACAACCAAGCACTTAAACCTGGTTCGGTTGACGACAGTATGAAACCCAGTTAGAAGGATTCACCGACAAGACTACACCGACATTTTGTTGATTATAACAACCAAAAAGCCAACTCCTAAAAAACAACTAAGAGGTACATAAACCTCTAGTTCGCGTCGTTAAAAGAAAATGCGTGTTCGAATGTTAAAACTGAACTGAATTTATTTCTCAACCACAAGATTATTTTATAATTTGAATTACCATCGCAAAAACAAACTTTCTCACGACAAATTCCAGGTGTTTAAGATTACCGCTTAGCTAAACCAAATACAAACACGAAACTTTCTTCTAATATTTCGTCTGGAATTTGTCGTTAGACATTATTATAAGTTCTCGTGGGAAAATACAAGAACTATACAATTACATTAAATTTAGAACTATGCATTTTACTGATATCCAAGATACATTAGGAAATGATGAATCGTACATGTTCATGTTGAAATTATGAAATTATAGAGATTAAATTTATTGACATTGAAATGATGAAATTATTGAATAGAAGAATTGTACACTATTATTAACAAAGTTGATCGAATTTCGACTTCAAAGGTATTTGTTGCCCTTGTACTCGCAAAGTTACACCTCTGTGATTTTTTTCAGATTTCTCGGGTGAAAGGGGACACAAAATTTTCGTACATTTTGTAATAACCGAGGAGCTATAGCTCTAAAAGCCAGCGCTGCCACAGGCACACAGCACAAACTCAATTTAACAAGGAGTCACCATTCAGTCACCTTCCCCATCGCAACACTCGCTCTGTTTTCGCATGAAAAATACGTCAAGAAAATTTCTTTTGTACTTAACTCCCGGGAAACAAAATTCTAAAACTGTTTAATATTTTTAATGTATAGTGATTTTATTACAATATCTTTTGAATATAATTTAACGAATTGCGGTGTAACGCGGTATACAAATGCTTAGAACGAAACGGTTAACCCCTTAAATTATATGAACGCTAAAATCATTGTATCATTTAAACCCCTTAAAATTTGTCAAATTTTACCGATTCCAACCATAATATTAATTAAAAATTGTTTTGTTTGTCGGTAATTAACGTGTGCCTGTCTAATTCTTCCGATTTTTTCCACTTAATTACGCCTAATCATTATAAACGAAAATTGCTTTCAATTGATAACGTAATCGAATCTACAAAAGACGACGTAAATTTTAAAAACAACCGAAACGAGTGTGCATTATCACCATCGGGGAAGAACCGACGAGTGACTTGTGTACCTACGATAAATTTTGCTAAATGTCGGCGACGAGCGGTGCCAAACAATATAGTTTCAAAATTTCCAGCTAGACCATTGCCCGCCACGCACATACGACCATGAGGAAAACATGGGGGAAACGAGAAAATATGTACTACAAGCCCTTCTACAAACAGAAGACTAAAATGACATTAGCTATTAATGTAAAAATTTGTAAACTGTTGGGAAGGTGTGTTTGAGTGTGGAGGGTGAAGCGTGAAGATAACAAACGCATATGAAACGACATTATAAAAAAATCTAAGGGTATTGTTACGAGGAGAGAAAATTTAGATTTGACTTACCAAAATTCCATTTTCTTTGAATTTATATTAGGTTAGACTGCTTTAGAAGGGAGAATATGATCTGTTGGTCGCAAATAGTTGAATAAATGAATTCCTAAACTTTAAAACTGGGTCTTTTCATTCCGCTTCTTTTGAACCGGGTATAGGACCCGGTACGGTGGCAGGCTTCCACCTCAAAACATGAGCCAGCCACCGGGTACAAACTAATTCCTTTTTCTGTTTCAGGTGACGTATTGGGTTGAGTGGCCCAAGCAGAGTGCCTTTTTATGGCATAGATTTATGCAATCCAATTGTATAATTCTATGACATAAATTGGTCACCGGGGTACTCCCCTTCTGATGGGAAGGTTCATACAATTCAAGTTGTATGAGTTTTCCACTCAGAAGCGGAATACCTGGCCACTTCAACAAGTTATCTATGGATTTATTCCGGTTGGGTGGGTATGAAGGGGCTCCACCACCACCCGGTTGCCCCTCTTTCATTTGTGGGCCATGAATTTCGTTGGGTAACGACGAGGTCACCCCAAGTTCACCTTTCTTTTCAGGTTTCACTTGTTCTCGTAACAAGTTACATCTCCCTCGGTGAGGTTATCTACAATTCTTTCGATTTCGGTCGCCTTTTGAGCTATCGACCAATTCGTGAATGCGAAATATCTTTGTAGTGGGTCCTCGTGCTGGGGAAACGAACCCGCCCCACGACACCGCAATGCTAGCCTGCCAGCGCATTCACGCGTCTCCAGACGAGGGCATTCTCGGCAGATACCGACACCTTCCTCTGCCGAGGCAGCAGAACATCGCTGCAGTCCTTTACGGACTTATGGAAACTCTTCTATTCACTACGATTTCCCCTTCACCTGCTCCCCTCAAAGCATATTAAACCCCTTACTGCATGACTTTTTATTTTGCGCTGAAAAAAATCTATGTGATTTAAAATAGCAAATAAAAAGACACGTTTTTTTTTTTATTTATTTTTAGTTTTTATTAGAGAAATTATTTGTTTCTGTTTGGTTCAAATATGGCACATTATACATAAATTGCTGCATAATTAGTAATTCATTTCATACATTTTTACGTATGAAAAATTATAAGGTATGGAACAGCAGGAAGCAGTTTCTCTTGTCATTGAGACATAAGTTTATTTTACACTTACGACATTGAATATATGATCTTCCATTACACTCCGGTATCTTACAACGCTGCCTGGTTGTCCAAATAGGGAGATGATCCAACTGGTCTAGACGCACATCCTGAGATGGCATTACTGCTGCTGGTCCTCTTGCCTTCTTTTCTTCGATCATATTTTCAAGAGCATGTGACGGTCGTCCTCTTTTTGTACTGCTACTAGGCTTATTGACCCAGCACAAAGCTTCTGCTACAGCTACCTTGAAGTCTGCTAGTGCAAGGAATTCTTGGTCCTCAAATCTACGCCGATATAGTAGCCAGGTATTGACGGTGACCACGTCGATCATGTGAAAAAATATTCTAAGGTAAAATTTTTTTGACCGTATTTGGATTCTGTAATAACCCAGGAGTGCATCTAAAAGATCAACGCCACCCATATGTTGATTATATACTATTACAGCTTTTGGACATGGAATTGTCATATATGTTTTTTCTTTTTTGTTTATAACGTCTCACATCTGCAAGTGGTTCGCTGCCTACGTAAGTAGAGGCCAAGTTAACAATTCTGTTGTCATACCACGTCGTCACAGAAATGTCGACATTATCCACCGTTGTGAGTTTTTCAACCACAGTACCCCTTCCTTTTTTCTTTAGTTCCTTTTCCGAGGGAACTTTATACCCAGGAATGCGGTTTGATTTAATAGTACCTAATAGCAAGATCCCTTTCTTTGTCAAATAAACCAACAGCGGCAATGATGTGTACCAGTTATCGAAGAAAAGTCTGTAATTTTGTGCCTCTGGAATAGTTCTGGCAAGACGAATTACCACATTACTTGACGTGCTTATGTTTGGTAAACCTTCAAACGATTCTTTTGGTCCACGAGCTCCTGTGTATAATTCGAAGTCATAGCTAAAACATGACGAAACGCTAAGTACGAAATTTTTAAACCCCCATTTATGGGGTTTTTTGGGATTGTATTGCCTCATGGTTGAACGACTTTTAGTTGGAATTATCTGCTCGTCCACAGCCATATACTTCTCCTTAGGGATGGTTAGCAATCGCTCTCTAAGCTGGTTCAAGAATGGACGAAGTTTGTGTAACGGGTCATAGCCTGGTTGCCCCTTAGTCACTTGCGTTGAATTTTCATTGAAGTGAATATAACGTTTAATCTCTTCAAAACGGTTCCATGACATGACGGTGCTAACTCTGGGATGTCCTAATGTTTCACTCCAGTAAATCTAGTAGATGGCAGTTGAATTATAGACATCATAAGAGATATACCCACAAATTGTTCAATATCTTGCGGAGTAACAGTCATATTTTTTTCAGGACGCTTTTTTGTTGCATACAACATGGTTTGTTGGGATATATATTGAAACATTTCTCCAGTAAATATGTATTTAAAAAATTGTACAGGTGTTTCCAACGCCATTATCGTTGAAGGAAAACTTAAATCACCAGTGAATCCTAAGTCAGAGTCCATTCTTTCAATGAAGTCATTCCGCCATCTTAGTGTTTCAGCTTTATCAGATCTTGAACGTTGCCCAACTAGTCCAGATAACGAAATTAAGTCCTCTTGTTCATATTCAGACGTTTCATCAGTCTCGGGTACGATTATCGATGGAAGTCTTCTAGTTCGTCTCATACGATCTTCATCGTCAGACAGTTCTTCATCTGTACTACCCTCAGGTATACCTTGAATAATGGTATGTACACCACCATAAAATCTGCGAACATCCATGACCCCTGAACAATGCAGTATTAGCATAAACATACAAAATGCAAAAATATTCAGGAACTAAGATAAAACAGTATTTTTCATTTCATCAGAATTGCGCATGATGTGCCAAATATGATCCAAAGGAACATTGAATATTTTTGTATGTTGGTACATATTTGATCCAAAGGAAAATACAACTTTTATATCAGTTACATGAATAAAAGCAATGAAATATTACCTGTTTCACAAAAATGAAGGTTTATTTTACTATCTAGATTTTTTCCCAACGGATTCTTTCACGTAAAGTATTTTTAAAATTTTTTTTATATGAGAGCACTCACTTCAACTGTCAAAACTTGATTTACAAATTTTTAACTAACGTGTAGTTCGACTAGCAGCTTATAGATGGCATTGAAATAATTTTGTATGAGCTTCTATGTACCAAAAATGATACAGCATGCAGAAAACGAGAAAAAATTTATTCGATTTTGAATAATACGCAAAACTATGGTTTGGTTCAAATATGGACCGCGACGCAGTAAGGGGTTAAGCCATTTTAAGACCTGTTTTGAAAAGTTCTCATTAAGACCTTTCATTTGACACCCATATTGCGTACATGCGATGAAAACTTTTTTTCGGGGGCAACCCCCCTATAGGGGAGACCCCCCTTAAAGACCTTATGAATTTCTTTTCGTGGTGAAACTTTGAAGAGGGCGTCACTTCGCACCTACTTACAAAATCTTATGTTACTAGCTTATGCAGTTTGCGAGAAAGTGTTGTGACACACGGACGGACGGACGGACGGACAGACATGACGCGAAACTAGTAGGGTATTGTAAAATGATTTTACAATACCCTAAAAAATGGTACCCGCTCAAATATGTATATGTGTCACTCTGACGGCAAATATTATCACATGTCGTAATGGTACTTTTGATGCTATAATTTTCAATTGATCAAAACATGCGTTTTGCACTACAAACTGAAAGTGAAATTAAATTTTCTTTAAATTAATTCAATTTACAACGCCTTTTCGTATGATATGTATTTATGTGCAATACTTTTGACGGTATAACCATTAACAATTATTATTTCATTTTGATTCAGGCTATAGCCAATGTACCACAACGAATAGCGAGTAGAATGACGTCAAAACAAAATGGTATTTCGCCACAAAATCATACACTAAAATCAGGTAAGTCAAATAATAGCAATTAGTCATTATTACGAACAGATCACATATGAATGCACCTTCATGCACCAGTCATCACCAAATTCGAACCAGCGTTAATTTGACGCTCTCGTGTCTATTTAGAAAGGAGTTTGAACTGCAGATCGATCATTGTAGCAGCAATTAATTTTATTTCTTTTTACATTTATTACCACTTTCCATTTACAACTTATTTGATCACGAGAGTGTATCAGAAAAATTCACACGAAAAAGCTTTAACATCACATGTGTTACCACACAAATGTACACATGTAGGGTAAAGTCAACAAATTTGCTAAAAAAATTTTAATGACAAATAGAACATATTGAGTGGGTGATTTTGTCTCATTTAATTTCCGTTTATTTCGCCTTTCATGTCATTGAAAGCGTGGTATTACATAACTTCTGTTTACATATGTGTTTACACTTTAAAGGCAATGTACACAATTTTGAAGATGTGTTTTAATTCGACTAATTAATTTGTAGAGAATCTAATATTTTTTTAATTACTGCTTTGTTGGTTTATGGTATGCATACAAACTTTCATTCGTACGTTTACTATTTGATATTTTTGAAGGTGGACATTGCCGCGCGTTCGAATCCATTTTGGATATTTTTTACAAGTATTTCATTGATAAATTTTATTTTGTCATTTTTTATCAAGACATGCAATTTTTATATGATTATAGGAACATCTGCTTATTTACTTTAATTGTTTTTGTTTTGTTGTATTTTTAAAGACAATTACTTAATTAAATTACTATCAGAACAAAAGTAGTTAGTAAATAATATTTTAACCAAAATTATTCATTCTCGACAAAATGCTCCAATTGAAATTGAACTTAACCTCTTTAATTCAATTATTTTCGATAAAAAGAAAATCATTAACAATTCGATTCATCATCCATCGTAAAAACATTTAAACCGTTACAATTCACATTACATTTTCACAATATTAAATCATTTGGCACAATCAATAATAATAATAATTCATCATTCATACGAAGGTCAGTTTAATTACATATGCCGACCACTTTATTGTATTGCATTGTATTGTAATTGCGTTAGCCAAACAGAATATGTAATCAGATTTGGCATTCTATCTGCCATCTCGATCTCCCCCGTTTCAAGTTGGTAAGAAGACACATTGGGCCCTCTCGCCACCATGTTGGTTTTGCATAATACATAGTATGGTGTAGTATATACGAATACGTAGTGAATTTATTTATTATGCATTATTTTATTAATACGATTGGCCGGGTATGTCGCAACAGCAATGAAAGGCTTGGCTGTGAACTTACGAGCTACATAGTCGTTTCAAAGCTAATGTAATATAAATACATGCTCGTTAGATTATCACTTTCTTAATTGGACTATACTCGTATATGCAATATATCGTGTGTACATAATACTATACATGAGCATATATGTAAATACTTTGCAGAATAGGCATAATAAAATTCCCGTTATTGCTTTATTATACACGTACATCAGAATGGAGTACAGAATACTCGTATTTTATCGTTGTACGGAACTAATTTAGAAGATGGACTGGATAGAAAATTAGGTTGTAAAGATAAAGGGATAAATGAGTATCATATGATATATGGCCTTGTTTATGGGAAAAATCATTTTCATCGATAAGGAAACCGTTACGTTCATACTCAATGGCTTCGCAATAATTTTCACAGAACGAAATATTAATTACCATGGAAATCTCTGGGTTGGCAAAATTTTGGTTTTTCTGCAAAAGGAACTAACGTTAAAACCCCTACAGTAACTTTGACTTATAGAAGGAACCAGTCAGTACTACCGTCTTTATGTCTAGAATATATGAAGGACACCAATTGGTTATACGGCTTTCCTGGTTGTAATTAGCGTTTTGCTTTTCTCTTCAGCATCCTTCTACATTCCCCAATTTCAGATAATTCTTCGTGGTAGTCTGCTTAGAAGTTTAGCTCACGTCTCCCAGGTAGGTAAATAGTTAAGTAAAATGGCTGCCTCCCCGAAAACATCTAGAGAACGCTCATCTAGACGTAAGCGGGCCCATTGTGATTACACATACATGATAAGGCTCGAGCCTTTTTCGTTTTTTGCACCGAGAATCACTATAAATTTTATGGTAACTAATTAATCCTCCTAAAATCCATAGAAGATCATCAGTTTTCCTTTTTCTCGTGAAGAGAACCATAATACTTTTGTCGCGGCTTTAGCGATAGTTTTTCCAAAAAATACAATACAGATGCGATCATACACACACCCAGGGCAAAGATAAGATTTATTTTCTATTTAAAATACAATTATTACAAATTTATTACATTGAGAAGATTATTAAAATATTACTTGTTGTATTTCATCGCTGTCCAGGCGGAGAACTCGTTCAGTCACGTTTTCTCCCAAAATGGCTACTCAGTAAACGGATCCGCTAATTCGATTGGCGCTGTCGTTGGTGTTGCCATTGTTGACCGCGTGATTAACAATATTGACACCGGCGCCATAATCGTTTTCGCTCTGGTTCGCCGACATCCCGCCCCCCGTGAATCGCTCGCAGGGCTCACCATTCGTTGTCCAGGACTGCAATTTTTGACGTGGGTCGACTAATCGTCCCATTGACTGTCTTGATCTCGGCGCTTCGGGTTTGACCATCCTTCCCGTAGTTTACGCGCACGATGATTCCCTTTTTCCACTTCCGTTTAGGCATATTCTCGTCACACACCACCACGACTTCTCCTTCCTTCAACGGATGACTTTCTCATGCCACTTCTCTCGCCTTATCAACGTTGGCAAATATTCGATCACCCATCTTTTCCACAATTTGATTTTCATCTGCTCCGCAACTCGATACAATTTGCCGATCTCGATTGCAACTTCCTGATCCGACCCCGACGTCTGAACTGAACTGGCTACTCTAAGCAAAAAATCATTTGGTGTTAGCGGATCAGCTTCCGCATACTCCATGGCAACATCGGTAAGTGGCCTCGAATTCACCATATATTCGGCTTCCGTCAATACGTGATGAAGGACTTCAATCCTCGGTGCTTCATTTTGAAGTGTATACGACAAAACCCCGCTTCACAGCCTGCACGAGCCTCTCTCAACATCCTCCGGCACTAGGATTTCCGGGACAGTTGAATAACCATTCAATATTTTTATGTGCCAAAGTCGCTTGCACGTCATCATTATTGTAAGTTCGAGTGTTTATGTCCTTTGCAGCCTTAACGAAGTTGGTACCACGATCACTGCGAATTCGATGCGGAACTCCTCTCTTATTTATGAAATTCGCAATGCACATTAGACAGGCACTACTTGACACATCCTTGGCGATTTCAAGGTGCACCGCACGCGTAGTTAGGCAGGTAAACAACGCTATCCATCGTTTTTCCTTATGTCTCGCCACTGTAACTTGTAAAGGTCCAAAGTAATCCAGGCCAGTATAGGTAAACGGTCGTACAAACGGAATGACCCGATCGATCGGTAACTGACCCATCTGAGGCGTCTTTGGAACGGCATTCCTAACCTTGCACGTGTTGCAATTACGTTTTATTGCCTTGACAACGTATCTCAGTTTTGGGATGTAAAACTTCCTTCGCATCTAACATAGAATTGTATATTCGTTTTGGTGCAGAAAACTGTTATCGTATTCAGCAATTATCAAATCGACAAATTTACTCTCTGGCGGCAATATAATGGGTCTTTTCTGTGACTCTGCAAATGAGAGGCTAAATCAAGCCGACCAAAAACACGTAACAACTCAAATTCGTCGAGCCCAGGATTCAACTTGTACAAGCTACTCTGCTTGTCAATGGTAATTCCCAATTTTAATGATGCTATTTCCTCGCTGTACTTCCTAGCTTGAACGTATTTATAAATAGAACGTTGGGCTTGACGCAGCTCTTGGACAGTTAATTCACCTTTAGACTTCTGAGCTGACCTTGAATTGGCAATAAATCGCATGACCCAGGCCAAGACCCGTTTTACTTTCCACCACTTAGAAAACTTTTCCAAGTGTTTGAACGTGGGGTTTTCCTCCATGGATATTTTCAAAATAAAATCTCTTCGGATTTCTTCTCCTGGTTCCATAACCTTACTCGTTGTACTCGAAGACGGCCAATCAATTTCGGGACGTTTCAAAAAATCTGGGCCCTTTAAGCAGATGCTCGAATGATTAAGGTCGATGGGGTATACTGTTCGAGTCAACGCATCTGCGGCGTTGATTTTCGTTGGTACCCAACGCCATTCTGATATGGATGTTGAATCTAAAATTTCTCCGATTCGATGTGCCACAAAGGGCTTATACTTTCGGGATCCAGCTCGCAACCAATGGAGAACAGTCTGCGAATCGGTCCAGAGTACGATACTCCTGATGGCGATGCTTAAACTATGTTGCAGCGATATCTTAAGACGAGTACCAAGCACTGCGGCTTGTAATTCCAACCGAGGAACCGATAATCGCTTCAATGGTGCGCATCTCGACTTACCACAGACGAAGGCGACGTTCACTTCGAAGCCTTTCACCCGTCAATACGCGACTGCGCCGAATGCTTCCTCGCTGGCATCAACAAAGATGTGTAGCTGAATATCATCCGATTGAGATATTTGGGATGAGTAACATCGAGGCACCCGCAACAGAGCCCATGCGTTAAGACTCTGCAACCAGTGATGAAACTTTGCTTGCATTTCTGGTGGTAAATCGTCGTCCCAATCTAAATTAATTTCCCACACTTCTTGTAGTAGCCGTTTTGGGTAGATCAAAACATTAGCTAGTATACCGTACGGATCAAAGATAGACATGGTTGTCCGCAACAGTTCCCTCTTCGTAACATTACGTTTTTCGTTGATGATACCAGGGTCAGCTTTGTTCGTGTTTATTTTAAAAACAAAAACGTCCCTCTTGGGTCCCAATGCATGCCAAGAATTTTGTTTGTTGCAATTTCTGCGGCCTTATTCATATTTATGGTTTGACTTCCGGCAACATCATTCAGCTCTGCTAACACTCGACAGGAATTCGACGTAAATTTCTTCAATGTAAATCCGGCATGTTGATGGATTTCACGAACTGCTTTTGAAATATCAATCGCCTCCTGTTCCGAATGAAAGGTATCAACGTAGTCATCAACATAATGTCGATTAAGAATAGACTCGACGGCACGGCTGTTTGTTTCGGCATAGTGTTTTGCGTTTAAGTTCTTGACGAATTGCCCCGAATATCATGGACGACATAACGAAAACGCGTGGCTCCCTCGATACATCTCCATACCTCCATAGAAAGCGTTGAGAGTCCTCGTCCTCACATCTGATTCGTATTTGGTGGAATATTTCCACTATATCTCCACAGACTTCTATCCGGCCTTCCCGAAACTTTATCAATACTTCTACCAAACTCGTGTATTGATCCGGTCCTTTCAATAAATTGTCGTTGAGGGAGGTACCATTCGCGTTCGCAGCGGCGTCAAACACTGGTCGATATTTTCCGGGTTTGTTGACATTTATTACCAGAAAATTTGGCAAATACCAAGTTCTGGCTCTAATCGTGCTCTGCTCTGACTTTGACAGTTCACGGGCATATCCATTCTTAATATAGCTCTCTATTATAGAGTTGTACTGCCTGGCATAGTTCTCATCCCTTTCCATTTTCCGTTCGACAGCTACCAACCAATTAAATGCCATCTCATAACTGTCTGGCAGTTTGATGTTGTCCGCTTTCCATATGAGCCCCGTCTCAAATCTATCAACGAGTCTACGTGTAGTTGTTTTCATAATTTCCAGCGCCCTTGTCGTTTCCTCATCCAGCTGATCCTCTTTGATTGGCCTTGTGCCAAATCCTTCGGTAGAGAAGTATTCACTCACGATTTCGTGTAAATCTTGCTGAATTAAGCACACTCGTGGGAGCTCGTTCTTGGGACAGTCTTCGGTTGGGCCATAGACAACCCATCCTAATTTAGTTCGAGTGGCTATTGGCGCTGACTGATAATTGGCGGCGACAGTTCGGTTACTAATTCCCAGGTGGCAATGTTCCAAACCAATGAGGATTTTGGGTTTGGCATTCTCGTACTCGTCGATGGGCAAATTATTTATGTGTCGGAAGTTGGAACTCAGCTGATTAATATTCACTGTCTGTGTGGGCAAGCACAGATCCCTGACTGTTCTAACATTCATCATTGGGTATATTGAGCTGCCTGGCCTCCTACTACTGATTCCAATTTCGATGCGCTGTGATGGCTCCTCAGTGACTTTATTGCCATACCACTGCAATCTCAACGATTCTGTTTTACCAGAAGATCCAATCTCATCGGCTAAACTCTGTTCGATCATGGTGACGGATGATCCCTCGTCCAGGAAAGCGAACGCTTGTTTCTCGCCCTTCGGGCCGTAAATAGTGACAGGAACAATTCGATACAGTAGGTATCTTCTTTCGGCAGAATTTTGAAGACAAATGTCAACTGCAGGCGAGCGCAATGGTTGCACTAGAGTGGAGTTGGCTTTTGATTGTGAAGTTGATACTTCGGGTATTCGTTGTTTTTCGTGCAGCATCTAATGGTGGCGTTTGCGGCACCCGTTAACTTTGCACGGTCGTTTTGTTTGACAATAAGCTGAGGCGTGTCCGAATTTTAAGCACGAAAAACACAACCAATGTTTTTTAACAATATCCCATCTATTCTTCACGGAAGTAACCGCAAATTTTTCACATCGCGAAATTAAATGATTGTCACCACAGCACTGGCATTGAATTGTCACAGACGGCTGATGTGTTGACGTTTGTGTGTGAAACACATGTCCTTTTTGTTTACTGTCACTGCGATAAAACTGTCCGACACCCATAATAGACACGAATTTCGCGATTTCCGAAAGCCACGAATTAAAGTCGGCAATAGTAGCACACAGCTTTATATAATACGCGGTTCTTGCCCACTCTTGTTGTTTCGACAGTGGTAATTTGCTCACAAGTTCCTCAAGCAGAATCGGATTATTTAAATGCTGCTGGCTGTTCGCAGATACGAGAAAGGCTACCAAGTTTTGAACCTTTATATGCAATGAGACCAACAATTCAGGTTTATTTTCCGGAATGGTCGCCACCTCACGGACTTTTTGTAATTGATGGCGAATTAAAAGTTCCGGACGGCCAAAACTAAATTCGAGTGTGTCGATTATTTGATTAACATTACTCGGGTGCATAAGTAATGACTCGACCAGTTCCTTGGCTGCACCTTTCAAGCACTTCTGAAGCCGAAGCAGGTTTTCGACGGCTGTATACTGATAAACTGTTGAAGTCTCCTTGTAGGCGCTATAAAACAGTGGCCACCGTTGAGGACGTCCACTGAATTTGGGCAAATCCCATAATTTACGACTGGCAAACAAATTACGAAAGTCTGTGACAGTAGTATGCGGCTGGGCTGAAGACGTATGACAATTTGCGACAAGTGGCGGCGGCTGACCGGCCGACGGTACTTCGTGGGGCAATTCCAAGGTTGGTTGCGCGACTGATTATGACTGTACATATTGGGGCAACTGGTAATAAAATTTACCTGGCGGTGGCGATGCGGCTGGCATTAGTTCATGAGACCATTTCGCGAGTATCGGCGGAGCTAGTGGTGCTTGCATGGCTTGCGGCAATTGGCAATTAAGTTTACCTGGCGGTGGCGGTACAGCTTGCTGCGACTGTGCAGTCGACGGAAATTGGTGATTTAATATGTTCCCGGATGGCTGTGCAGCAAACGCTAGCTGCGCTGACTGTGGCTCTGTGCCCGACGGTGATTTAGCAGTTGACATGTCCCCGGGCGACTGTGCAGCAAACGCTAGCCGCGCTGACTGTGGCTCTGTGGCCGACGGCAATTTAGCAGTTGACATGTCCCCGGGCGACTGTGCAGCAAACGCTAGCTGCGCTGACTGTGGCTCTGTGGCCGACGGCAATTGGGGAACTAACGTGTCCCCGGGCGGCTGCGCAGTGGATGACGACTGCACGGCTGGTGACAGTTGAGCTACTGAAACATTCGAATGCTCGGGCTGGTTTATGGCAACGCGACTCTCGACGTACTGCGAGAAGACATTTCTTCTCGCTGTTTACAACTGGCAATTTGAATTCATCAAAATCCTTTTTTGTAGTTGCTAGTTCGGCTTTGGTGGTTTTAGCTCAGCTTTGGTTGCTTCAAAGTCACCTTGTAGAGCTTCTAACTTTGAGGTTAGGATGGCAACGGCATCTAAAACTTTCGATGATCCGGGCTTTTCTGGATCAGGCGAGCCAGCGGCTTTGATTTGTGTCGTTGCAGCTACCGATGGCGATCTGGTAATGCGATGCACTCGTTTCGGAGCCCTTTTGGCACTATTTGTTCCTTTTTTCGTCGACATTAGTACCACAAACAGCTGGCTGGCTTGGAAAAGTGAAAACTCGAGTCTCCCCTTGAATGGCGGCTGGCGACGGCCTCACACGATGGTGAAGAACAAAAAATAAAGATGTCGCGGCTTTAGCGATAGTTTTTCCAAAAAATACAATACACATGCGATCATACACACACGCAGGGCACCTTTAAAATACAATTATTACAAATTTATTACATTGAAAAGATTATTAAAATATTACTTGTTGTATTTCATCGCTGTCCAAGCGGAGATCTGGTTCAGTCACGTTTTCTCCCAAAATGGCTACTCAGTAAACGGATCCGCTAATTCGATTGGCGCTGTCGTTGGTGTTGCCATTGTTGACCGCGTGATTAACAATATTGACACCGGCGCCATAATCGTTTTCGCTCTGGTTCGCCGACAACTTTTGTGCGGATTAATTGTCCTTCCACTGCTGCAGCGTGTCCAGACGACTTTGCATATTCTTCCAAAGAACCCTAAGATGCTTGCTTGTGGCAAGCAGGACTATGTCATCTACATATGCTTGCTTCTCCAGTCCACGTAATAGAGTGTTGACCAATATGCACCATAGCAGCGGTGAAAGGGTTACAACACATTGCGCACTCCCGTCCATCACCTCTTCAATTTTCTCCACTAGGGAATGAAGAGCTCTTTCGCAGGATTTTCCCGGTTGATATGCGTGTAATGCAGAGAGGATTCTTCTTAGTGTCGTACGTCTTATGTGTTGGTCTACATGCTTTTTCAGTACCTAAGACTGATAGGACCAAAATTTTTAGGCTCAGAGTAGTCACTTTTGCCGGCTTTCGGAAAAAGTATAACTCTGACTATCTGCCAAACTGTGGGTATGTATGCCAGTTCGAGACTTGATGTCATGATTTTCCTCAGACACAGCATCAACTTATTGGATTTCACCTTGATCATAGCAAGAACAATACTATCAAACCCTGGTGATCGAATTTATTGAAGGATTCCAGCGCATGTTGGGTTCCATTCAATGTGACCACTTGTCTTGCTAAGTTCCAACTTCTTCTTCTAGCTCTTCCTCCTTGCAATTGAAGGTTCCTGATGGATAATCTAATTATACCCAAAGTGGGTCTTCATCAGAACTTCCAGTGAGTCTAGATTCGACTTGCCATCAGGTTTTTTAATTGAGCCCTGCTTAACACTACCGTCCTTATTGAGAACTTTGTAAAGTTTTGCAGTTTCTTGCATCCCACAGTCTCCTTACAAAACTTCATACGAAAAGCCCGTTTACAATCTCTTCTTCTTCTTCTTTGTAGCCCTAAAGCCCCTTTCGGGCCTTCGCTTAGAGATGGTTAGAGTATCTCATTGCCATGATCGAATGAATCGCCACTCCACAAGGTGATATGATCATTATCACGCTTTGGCCGTGTGTCCGTTCACCCAGCTGCGATACGTTCTGATTTTAAAACAGCACGTATAACTGAACAGGCTTATAGTCCGTCCAAAGAACCACTCCAACTAAATCTCGTTGACGCCAACGAGACTTGAACCAGAGACCTTCGGTTTACGGGCTTAGTGCTCTAACCACTAAGCCACGAGGACTACAAGCTTGTGAAAGTAAGACAGAACAGTCTCTTACTTTCATCTTATATTCGCCTTGCTAGTTCCTGTAGTTCCACCAGGCAGCTTCTGAGTTCATCTTCGAGATTCACCACGCAACTTATGCTCTACTTAAGCTTAGATTCAGCGGGGAGGTGGCTTCTAACAGCAATTTAGGATTGCGTTGAATTTCTCAACACTTCTTTCAGCCATCTGTCTAGTTTTGAGCTCAGGTATCACAGATAGATTCTGCTTTCAATTTCATCTCATACGATCCTGATTGGCCGCTACAACTTTATATATGTCCATGATCAAAAAGTTGAGTTTGATTCGAGGCCTTTCAGCCTTGAATTGCTTGTGCTATCCTTGACGTGGCCGGAGTTATATCTATCACGTCATGTCTATTGGGCGTGACAAAAGTACGTTTGAAGCCTGTGTTCAAAAATTGTCAGTCCACTAGACGTTATAAAAGTCCAACAGCTGTTCGCCTCGACGACTGCAGTTGCCACTGCCCCACATATAGTGGTGTGCATTGACATCGCAACCCAATATCAAGTTAACGCCTTTGGACTCAGCGTAATCGTCCACCTCCCCCAGTATTCTACTGGATGGAAGTAGATCTGTGTATCTTCCGTTTCTTTGTTTGTAAATTGTGTCAAGAGAGATATTTTCACATTTTTATGGACTACCATGCATGCCAGCGGGAGATAAGATCGTCTATCACAGAAGATTCTTGCGCCAAGCTTATTCAGTCCATAGATACATTTGTTCCTTACCCATGGCTCTTGAACAATTGTGATGTGTTGTGATGATTTCATCTGCAGAATAGCGTACCACCTACACTTTCCATTCCTTGGTCCGTTCATCTGAGCATTTACCATGCGAAATTCCTCCGCTGACAAACAGGCCATTCATTCTGTATTGAACAGTGATATTCCCCGAGATTTTAAATAAGTGGTCGGAAAATGCTCTCTCACACTCAACATCAACCGAGCCTTCGTTGCTCAATTCAATACATGCAACCAGTGACTTTGTAGCGGCTTCTGCGTAACTACCACATGTCAAGGTTGACGCATTAGAGTGAGTCTAGTCTCCTGGACCTCGATACACTGAGGGTCCTGGTTCATGGTGTCCATCTGGTATCCCCGATTGTTTTGGGCTCGATATCTACCTCTTTTTATTTATTGACGCTTTCTAGCTACTTAGTGTTATCGCCATAGAGTGTTCTAGCTTAGATTCGCCCTCACCAGACATGTTCATCTTTTGCGGTACACCAGCGCCCATTTCGTCCGTCCTGCCACCAGCCAGCTTCAGCTTGCGCATGGCTCTGATTAGCGGTCTGAAGTCTGATTAGCGATTCAGAGCCCGATGCTGAATAGCCGCTAGACGCAACTGTCAACCTTGGAAGATTGGCTGAGCCTGTCGCTTCATCACAAGATGCTCCTGTACATGCGACTAGTGAGGGCAGCAAAGCCACCTGCAAGGACTGTTTCTCGTTCGAGTGGTCGGTAACGAGTTTCGCTGACACATGACTCATCTCAGCAGTGGTTACGGATGTATTTGCTGTACAGCTTTCCTTTCTTACGAGACATTGCTGTTCACCTCATTTCCTCCTACATGCTTTCTTTATTTGAGTCTTGCTTAGCTTTTCGCAGTTGGCATTTTGTCTGCATTCTGAAGACAGGGCGTTCGCTCTTCTTGAAAGCAAAGCTCAGGACGTCGTTCGTCATCATCACCCATCAAAATATTTTCCATCGACATAGTCAATATTAGAGTGCTTATTGATGAGTTGGATCACAACTCGAGATCCTCTAAGAGGTTCTTTGGGTAATCTGACGTTGGGACCTCATTAATCCGTATCCCTGCGACGCAATGAGTGGACTTCCAATCTCCGATTGGCTGCCACCTGGGGTAGTATGAATATCATTCTCAATCATATTATTTTTGCTTCCCTTCTCCTTTAAATTGGCTTCGGACAGTCATCACGGACGTACCGAGGAACGATTTCTTATAATCATCTTGCAATCGCAAAAGATGCTTCATCATCGTAGGGCTTTGTAGCGTCTTTCAGGTGTTTTCCTCAATGGTCAGCTTAATTAAAGTCATCTACCCATAGAAAAACTACAAAAAACTCCCGACCAAAGCGTTGTCAATTCATTTGCTTTGCTGTCACTGAAAAGCAAAGTTTTACTCAAAATATCTGATTACATAATAGCCAAATGATTACTCCGAAAATCGCCCCCGATTCCGCATGAAAAACACTAAAGTTGTCAAGCAAACTTTAAACAGAAACAAGTTGGGTAGACAGACCTATGCTCATGTCAGAAGGGTTTTGTACTCAACTTACAAAATGCAGTAACCAGCAACGAATAAAATCAAGAAACATGTCAAAGACGATTTTATTGGAGAAAATGTGAAATTCGAGGATCATACTATTATTAACAAAGTTGAACGAATTTGGACTTCTGAGGTATTTGTTATAGTTATACCCATAAATATCTCCTTTGATATTTTTTTCAGATTTTTTAGATCACTGGTGTCCATTCGCGAGGGAGGAAACACATTTTTCATGTATTTCCCCCCCTGTGCTCCCACTGAAGCAAAAACGGTCAGTTTAAGAACTGTTTTGAAAAGCTCTCATAGAGAACTTTCAGTTGATACTCATATCGGCTACCTTTCATGAAATTTTTTTTTAGGGGCCACTCCTCTGTACTGTAATCATCGATTCATGGCCTATTTTTTCGAACCGTAGAATGGTTACAAAGCCCTTTTGCTAGGAGCTCTCTCCTGCCTCTTCGACTTGTTTCAATTGTATGTACTCATCTTCATGATACCTATCACTCCTGAAATTTTCATGCAAATTCTAGCAAAGCTGTAGTGTCTAAGTCGGTAAAAAGCGCATATGGCTCCATAGCAATATGTTTCCATAGTAATACAGGGTATATTGCTCAATAGTAATGCACGAAAATTCAAATCGCTATAACTTCGGTAAATACTATTCGATCTTTATGAAACTTTCAGAAAAGATCAGCCTTATAAATATTCATCTCTTTGCTAAATTTTATTGAGTTTAAGGGTACCTTTTAGATTTTATTCAAGAAAACACAAAATCGATAAATCATACTATTACTAACAAAGTTGAGTGAATTTCGACTTCTCATGTATTTGTTGTTGTTGTACTCATAAAGGGTTACATTCGTGATTTTTTTCAGATTTTTCGGATGGAAGGTGTCCAATCGCGAGGGGGGGTACGCGAAAAGTTCGTACATTTCCCCTTCCCCTGCCCCCTCGGTACTTATAAGACAATTTTAAGACTTGTTTTGAAAAGATCTCATTGAGACCTTTCCAATGACACCCTACTCGACTACCAATGGTGAAAATTTTTTTTGAGGGGTCACCCCCTTATATGGGGGGACCCCCCTTAAACGCCTTTGAAAAAATTTTCCACCCTTGAACTTTCAAGAGGTCACCACTTCTGACCTTTCTACAAAGTTTCATGGCTGTAGCCCCTATAGTTTCGGAGAAAAAGTGCTGTGACATACAGACGGACGGACGGACGGACGGACGGACAGACGGACACAGGTCGTGATTGCAATAGGGTTTTGTATTTTAGTACAAAACCCTAAAAACACGACTCTCTGCCCTGTTGTCTAATTTGGAGCCATTGCTGTATATTTGTACTACATTTGTTTCCAAGGATACTCCACGGACCCGTTCATTTGTTGTTGGGATTTGAGTTTCAAATTTCCAAAAATAATTAAATAATAATCTAATCGGTGTTTAGAAGAATAGACATACCCTGCTCCAAGATTTCACCACCGTGTACACTTACTGCTGCAGTATCTACATGCTGTAAAATGAGTGAATTGATTAAAAATCAATGAAGTAGAACTGGAAGTCCCTTTATAATGGTCGTCAAGAATGCCCCTGTGATAAGTAAGGATGTTAATCTACGTACTTTTTCTATTACCTTCTGATCTAGTATTCTGACATAAGAATGTTTCCCGTACATCAATTTTGATTCTAATAAGGCCATATAAATCCAGGTAACGACCCTAGATTGTAGCCCCAAGTTGTTACAATGACAGCATATCGTAACTTTTAAAATCACATCAAATTTAAAAATGAGCAGAACCTCAGCAGTCTCCCCAGGAAGCAAAATGCGGACCCAAAGTAAACCGAGCTATGGAAAACTAACGGCGTAGACCCCTAAGGTAGGCTCTGCTGGTTAAACGTACGATAATAGGTCTTATGCAAATATCCTGCGAGACGTAAAAAGAACGGTTAAGCCGAGTAAGGTATAAACTGCCATTAGAACAGTGCGGTCCATCCGGTCTGCTGGTAAAGTTTAGGCCAGAGGCCGCGAACAGGGACTCTTTCTGTGATGCAGTCTAAAAGGCTCAGCGCGAAGCGGCTCATAGCTGTTCCACCCAGTGGGTTCGCCCACTTGTCACTCTTGATGCCAGAAATGCTTGCATCTCCGCTAGATGGAAGGATACTCTGAAAGCACTGAAAAATCCTTTCAAAATACCAAAATTTCTTATTTGGATTTTGAGGGTCTATCTGAAGGACCATAGCCTGCTCTATGCCACCCAGGAAAGTCGACGGAGGATTGAAATTACAGCGAATTTCTTTCAAGGCTTCATTCTCAGCTCTGACCTGTGAAACATCTCGTACGTTGGGCTTCGAAGGCTGGACTTGTCAAGTGTTTCACGCTTGGTAGGCTATGCGTAGTTGAACATGCGCAATCCAGACTAGGTATGCTAATGCGCCGAGTGAGGAACTGGACGACTACTCGCGAATTTAGCCTGGAACTGGAGAAAACCAAAGCGGTGGTCCTGACAATCCTGTGAGTGATGACTATTAGTATTGAAGATTCATCTATTGAATCCAAACCAGCAATGAAATACCTGAGACTACATCAAAGCGACAATTCCTGATGTACTGCACTGATGTACCATTTGTACTTCTCTACGGATCAGATTTATGAATGGAAGCTTCACCGAAAGTGGTGGCTACAGATGCAGAGACAAGAGGTGCTTCGGAATGCAACCGCGTATCGAGCAGTGTCTGAATCGGTGGTGTTCCTGACCGCAGGGGTAATAGCTATTGCTCTGTTTTCCATAGAGCGCAGGAATATATATCTTCGTAGAAATGAAGGCGACAAGTCAGAGGTTGCTAAGTCGGAAAGGCTACGCTCTCAGCAACAGTCCTGGGAGAGCAACACAAAGGGAAGGTGGACCGCGTGGCCAATTCCAGACTTCAGGCAGTAGCTCAGTCGAAAGCACGGTGGGACTGACACCTAACCCAGCTTTTTAGCGGAGACGGATGATTTCTGTCTTACCTTCACAAGCTTGGTAAGTCACGATCTCCAGACTGCAGATATTGTAAAAGAGTGGTGGATGGCGCCTACCACACCATCTTTGTCTGCAAAAGATGAAATAGATTACGCCTTGACCTCTCTCTCTTGGAGAGCTATCCTATATTCTTCTTCGTAGCACTACAGCCCCTCTCGGGCCTCCGCTTCCTGATACAACCGCCTCCGACTGTCTCGGTCCATTGACCGCGTCTAATTTTTAAATCCGAGCAGCGATGAATTATCTATGTCGACCGAGTCAGACCAGCGTTTCCTCGGTTTCCCTACTGGTCTCTTCCCTTCAGTTCTTCCAACAAATACCTTTTTGGGTACCCGTTGGTCGTCCATACGATTTATTGCAGCTTCCGCAGCCATGCTATCGTTGAGACCTCCGACTCGTCGAAAATTTCATGCAGCTCATGGTCGTATCGAATTCGCCATTGGTCCCCGTCAATTTTCGCTCCAATAATCCACCTCAGGACCGTCGCTCAAAGGCATTCAATATGTTTGCGGATGACTGGGTTACAGTGCAAATTTCACACCCATGGCGTAGCACAGGTCTTACCACAGATTTATACGAGTATACTTGGAGCTTTGTTTTCCTGTGTATGCAGCTGGTCTTCAAGACCGTCAAAACTGAATAAAATATTTTATTTGCGAGCTGTATTCTTCAGCGTATTTTGTCTCTTTCATAAATGATTCTTGTTACTTTGGCGCCTAAATATACAAATTCGGTCACATTTTCGATATTGTATTCGGAAAGTGGGATATTTTGTGTACTTGAAATATTTTTTCGCGACTGCGTCATAAGCTTTGTTTATTCTCATTGATCTGTGGCTCTACTAGGTTTCTTCGCTGTTGTGTTCCAGGAAAAGTTCTTTGGTGGTTGTTAACGACCGTGACATATTGTTGATATCATCCGCATAGGCTACCTCTTGGCTTGACTTGTATGATAGCGTACCTCCTTTATCGACAGAAATCTTGATTATGACATATTCCAGAGCCAAATTGAATAGCTGTTCTATATACAGGATCTGAATAAAAAGTAACTGAACTGACCTCAGGAAATTTTTTATTGGCATGTACAATTTTTCTTTAGAAATCTTCAAAGTAGTCTCCATTGGACTCGATAACACGCTGATACTGGATTTTCCAATCCCCGAACGCTCCCTGGAAGTCGGCAACCTCGATGCTGTCTAGAGCCCTCGTCGTAGCACGTTGAACGTTTTCCAGAGTCCCCAACCGAAACCGAAAGAAGTCCGCTGGTGCCATATCCGGGCTGTAAGAACTCTGGTTCGGTTTGCAGTCGATCAAGGATTTCCGAAGCGACAGCAACACGACGCTCCTTTTGCTCATTAGTCAGATGTTTGGGTACCAGCTTCGCGCAGATCTTCCTCATGCCCAGATCATTCTTAAAAATGTTGTGAACGGTCATCTTATCAATTCCAACCTCATCTGCGATAGCCCGAATGCTCAGACGACGATCACTATTCAACACATCACGCACTTTTTGCACATTTTTGTCCGTGTGACTCGTTGATGGAGGACCGACGCGCTGTTTGTCATGGACGTCATCGCGGCCCTCCCGAAAATTTCTGTGCCACTGAAACACTTGAGTTCTGGGCAGAGCATCCTCACCGTAAGCCTCTTGAATCATTTGAAGAGTTTCCGTGGCCGTTTTCTCCGATTGTACGCTCCATTTTCACTCCGACGACGTAACTGAACACGCACTCCGCTCTCGCTCGATACTATCTCTCCAAGCGCTTGGAGGCAACTGCTGCAGCCCGGTTCCCCTTACCTAGACCCTCACCACCACTACAGCACCAGATACCGGTTAGCAGACGCTTTGACGGCGCGGGGCAGGCTCAGTCCGGTTACTTACTATACATACCCTGTAGTTGTCCTTTTATAGTTAGAGAGATGCTTGATCACTTGACAAATGGAACCGAGTGACGCATTATCTTGTGGTAGCTCTCAAAATCAGATTGAAAGGGGTTTTATTTTAACGAAAAAAGGCACAAGATATGAATGAATAACGATTGGAAACATATTCTGTGAAAAGCCTTACAACGAAAGATAAAAAATCAACAAATTATACCTTCAATTAGTAATAGGAAATTCCTATTCTACACCATATGAGTGCCTGAGTACTCAAAAACGGATGTCTCTTTACTAGCATTTGAGATACAAAGAACTTTTTCGGCAACTTTTAACTAATGGAGACTATTCAGGTAGATCAGCTTGCTGGAAAATCTCTGCGGGTATCTCATCTACTCCAGGAGCTTTATTCATTTTAAAGTGGTGTATCGAAGTTCATACCTTGTCTAATATTAGTGAGACTCGGACATCTTTTCCAGCTCTTGGAATACTTGCAGCTTCAGCAGTTGATGCAGGTCCTGTGAAAAGCTACTGGAAATATTCTGTCCATCTACTTTTGGTACCAATTGAATCTTGTGCATTTTTACAGGACGTTGTTTAGTAGAGGCATATGCTTATCTGACCTCGTTCAGCAGAACTTTTGGAGGCCTTTTTTGGATTTATATTTTTTCCGATAGCGTGCTAGGCATAGTCAATGTAGGCTTGAATTCTTCAATTGACCACTTCCTGGCATTCCTCATCGAACCCGTTATCCCGCTTCATTCTTGGTCGATGTCCCAAGACCTTTCCCACAGTTAATGTCTCCTTAATCACTGTCCATATTATTTAGATGTCATCACTACTTCCTCCCGTCTGCAACTGAGTTTAAACTAGCAGCTATGACATGTAGAACTTTACGTGTTATACTTTAACTTTTTTAGCTCAGTTTAATTAGAAATATTTATCACATTTCCCCCAGAGATGCGGTATCGGAACTTAATTCTTAATAGGCAGTGGTCTAAGTAGCAAGCTGCACCATATTATAAACGTATGTTGAGGAGGATACTGGTGATGATCCTTTTTATATAAGCGCTTAATGAATTTGATGAAATTTGTGACCATCTGGGGATGCCCACTTTCTCTTGTGAATGGTTTGGTGAGAGAAATACGTATGTGTAGCCCTCTGCCAATTTCGAACTGTTCTCTACGTGAAGGTTGTGCCATCCAGTTGCTCCTCTCAGCCGGTACCGCACTGAAATCGCCTGCAATTTTGTTGTTGTTGCTGTTGTTGTTATAGAATAGTCCGTCTACCATGCGTTCTAGCATGTTTTAAAAATCGTGCTTGATACTGTCGCCTCTTTATCTTCTATTGATGCGTGGCAGTTAACCAGCCTAACTTTTTTGTAGTTGGAATGTTAAGGCCGTTTATGCTCTCAGTGTGAGGCTTCCGGACTGCCTCTGAACTACCCAGTAAACACCTCCCCTGTAACCTGAGCACCTAGCCTCGAACCGTTTGCATTACTTCGGGCTAAGCTTCGTTTTTTTTTATGCCTCAAGGTACCATCGGGTTTCAGGGATCTAGCGGGAGGGGAGGAAGGGAGAGAGAATGCTAGGAAAGAGGTCCTCAACGCCTTCAGTTGCTGCTTTTTTACCATGAAAACAGCCCAAACGACGTCTTATGCTACCTGATTACATTTGTCCCTTGAACCAGATCAACCGAAAGAAACTCTCCTTATTCCTTAACCGCATCACTATATAGCCTATTCCATTCCAACCTCTCCAGGGCAAAACACAATTCGGAGACCGTAACTTGCCGTTTTTGTCCAGCTAAGACTGAAAACATCCATACCCATTCAAAGGCTGGGTCATTTAGAAGTCAGTTTCACCATGTCTACGATTGAGCCACGGGATAAGGTCAGGAATGAGGTACGCGGTCTATCTCCAATTCGTACCATTCCCCCCTCCAAGTTTGCTTCCAATCGCTCAGTGAGCGTTGTCTCATCGAATTTAGCTACCCCTCTATCACCTTTGTATCTTTGCAAGTAACTTTTGCGGCACCCTCTAGCAAGTAGAGCGATAGGTAGAAAGCTTGCGATTATCAGCACCGCCGACTCAGCAACTGTCCAATATTCAGATGTAGTCCTCAGTGCTCCTCGTCCACCTGTACCAGACGCTTTCGGTAAAGCTTCTTGCTAGCAGCGTTGCTCCATATTTCTGACTAGTACAAAAGCACAGATTATACGATACTCGTCAGAAGTCACCTTCTTGATGAGGTTGGTCCTCCTAAATTACCCATCGGTCGAATGAATGCCAACACACCCGCTGTGGCATTATCAGCCATTGCTCTGGCTTGCTCCAAAAAACTCGTCTCATATTTCCGACTCATAGGATAGCACAGATTGTACGATACTCGTCAGAAGTCACCTTCTTGATGAGGTAGGTCCTCCTAAGTTAGCCATCAGTCGACTGAGCGGCAACACACCCGCTGTGGCTTTATCGGCCATTGCTCTGGTTTGCTCCGAAAAGCTCATCTTCGAGTCGATCTGAACGTTCAAGTGCCTCGCAGCTAGTTTCGACACAACTTGCACTTCCCTAATGATGATCGTCCTTACTCTGAAAATTCTTTTCTTAGTCAGAGTAATCACTTCAGTTTGTTCCAGCGCTAGGCTGAAACCGCGAGTAGTTATCCAGCCCCTGTGCGCATAAGCATAATCTAAGTTGCGTATGTTTAACTGTGGGTCCAGCGACTCACCAATCAAGCGCGACTCATCCGGCAGCTTCAGTCTCAATAGCCCGTAACACGAGTTGTTTCACTAACACCCTATGAAACTTCCATCTTTCACCAACCTCCCTTCGTGTGATAGAGCAAACTCCAGGCCCTCAGGATCCGCATCAAATATTCCGGAACTTTAAAAGAGCTTTCCAGTGGTTCCAGAATATTCGCCTATTCAGCGGAACTGAATGCGCTTCTGGCTTAAAATGCCCCGAGCAGCACTACCCGTATGTTGGGGTAGCTGTTTGCCTCTGGGTTTTTCTAGACATGTCTAGCATACATTGCGGGTGCCTTGCAGACGCCAACACCGAGTTTCCCGGAGGACCCCTTCACGCAGGCAAGCGTTGAACGCACTGAGAAAGAAGTTAAGACAAAGGTGGTAGACCAGCTGCAATACCTTAGCTAAAATGCCATCTGGTCCTGGCGCCTTCCTGGCCTCCTCTAGCTCTATTCTTGTAAAAGCGGACATTCTACTGGTTGCGTGGACAGCACAACATGGACAGAATATACAGCGAAAAGAGCCAGTGCAATCTCGTCCACCTTTTCCGCTTCAAGTAATCAGGGATTCCGTAAGGCACCGAGCTTCTATGTTTCTTGCTTATAGCCCAGGTCCCTGTTCAAGTCGTCCACGAAACCCTGCCAACATCGGGCCTTACTCCTGTTGGCCGACCTATAAGCTGCAAGCCGGGTGTCCGCATTCTCTCGTATTCGCGGCCGCTGGACATCTCGTCGATGCTTGTGCGAATCCACTGAGACCAGATAACTCCTTACAGATTGCTTCTTCCACTTCAGCATAATCTATGGCGTAGTCAAATCTTCTGATTTTAATAACTTCCATCTGCTACGGTTGTTTCCTTTCCAAAAACCTTCTCGACTACGTCACGGAATGCTTTTTGCCAGTTGTCTCTGGTCCAAACTTTGCCAAAAGACCACCAGACCGAGTTGGCTTTAGTGCTCTTATCGCAGTTTGGGTGTCATCCAGTTTAATCGTCTTCGTAGCACTACCGCCCCTCTCGGGCCTTCGCTTCCTGCAAATAGCAACTCCACCTGTCTCGGTCCATTGACCGTGTCCTCTAATTTCGAAATCTGAGCAACGATGAACTATCCGGCGACCGAGTCAGACCAGCGTTTCCTCGGTTTCCCCACTGGTCTTCGGCCTTCAGTTCTCCCAACGATTTCCTTTTTGGGTATCCGTTGTTCATCCATAAGATTAACGTGGTCGGCTGATTACAGCTTCCACAGTCTTACAATCCTTGAGATCTCCGGCTCGTCCAAAATTTCATACAGCTTAATGGCTCCTTGATTTTATGCAGTACCTCTGCATAAGATCTTCCACTGTTTGATTTAACAAGCAATACCTCTCACAGAGACTTGCGCCGCTGTTGATATTTTGATTGCGCCGTATTCTTGGTTTTCCGTCATTGGGAAGGCTCGTCATCAGCTTCTGGCAGGAGCAGTTTTTTCCCCTTTTTTGGTGGCCTTTGATAACACTGCCTGGAACTCTCTCTCCGAAGTAGTATTTTCGTCCGGTGCCTCATTTTATCTTCTTTTCTCGTTTTTTTATGGTTTTGTAAAATAATTTTACAAAACCCTACTAAAATCGCGACCTGTCTGTCCCTCTGTCCGTCCCTCCGTCCGTGTGTGACAGCACTTTTTCTCGCAAAGTACTTAGGCTAGAAATACCAAATTTTACATGTAGGTGTAAAGTGGTGCTCTCTTGAAATTACAACTACAAAAAAAATTATATGAGGTATTTAAAGGGGGTCTCCCCATATAGGGGAGTGGCCCCCGAAAAAAAGTTTCATCAAAGGTAGTCAATATGGCTATCATATGAAAGGTTTTAAGGAGAACTTTTCAAAACAGGTCTTAAACTGACATTTTTTTGCTTCAGGGGAAGCACACAAAGGGGAAATACACGAAATATGTGTGTGTCCCACTCGCGATTGGACACCTGTGATCCGAAAAATCTGAAAAAAAATCATAGAGGTAGATGTTTATGAGTATAACAACAAATATATTTCCTTAGAAGTCGAAATTCACTCAACTTTGTTAATAATAGTATAATCTTCGAATTTCACATTTCCCCAATAAAATCGTATAGGTACGCTTAAACTCAATAAAATTCGATATTTAAGTAGTTACACATAAGGACCTAATACTCTGCAAGTTTGATGAAACTCAAATCATGTTCGCGGAAGTTATAGCCATTTGAAATTTCTGCAAGAACAACAATAACACACGGTTTTGGTATTTTAACATATGTACTTCCCATCGGTTCAGACACTGCAATTTTAATTTGATCTTCTTAAAATTTCCAGGTAAGATTTATAACAATACATATTTATTGGAATTCAGGATTTGAGCGATCTTTGTTAGTTTGGAACAAAATGGCGACCGTTGAAAATGGAGAAACAATGGATTTTCCTTTAAACGGGCACATCTCTTTGGCATGTTTCTTTACTTTATTTGTTGCTGGTGACCGTATTTCAGAGAGGTTGGGTACAAAACCCTTCTGACATGAGTGAAGGTCTGTCTAACCAACTTGCTTTATCCCCTTGAATTGAGCTGCAGGCGAATTGCTTGCTAGTTATAGGACTGGTGCTCCACCAGGGGGCTTAGCGTTTTGCATTTCCTCTATCTTCAGCCACCTGCGTCTGTAATGAACTATCTAAGCTACTAGTCCTTTTAACTCTAGAAATCCGTTTTAATCTCTTTGCTTACGTTCTTCTGTACATCACAAGTGGCTTTCACTCGCTTCAACCTTTCGATAAAGCCACCCCTCTTGATCGATCAATGGCGATCAATCTATCCAGTGTATTTCCTAGCGAAGGTATCTCAAGGTTTAAATTCTGCACTTTGATCTCTTCAGTATTGTTGAGAGCAGCTTTGGGGCACTCGTTCTTCTTAGTTCTCTCTTCGAAAACTGTCCCAGACTGCTCTGTTGCTTGCTTCTGTCATTATTCTTGCCTTCGATGTCTTGACCGTCGGTGTTGTTTTCGTTGTTGTTGTCGCCTGGTGCTGTTTTCGTTGGTGTTTTTCTTGTTTTTAGGAAAGTCAAGTTCACGTTGATTGGGTCCTTCCTGGGAGCCGCTATTTCCGTTCATGTATACGAGTATAGTCACCTTTTTTCTCCTACGATTATCTTTACGAAGCAGGAAGGCCATGCGTGGGTTGGCACAAACCCTTATGGGATAGTGCTCAGAGCCACACCGGCACTAATCGGCCATCCGTCTCAACCAAACATACACCACCGACTCAATTGTGCGAACTTCAAATGTACTCCGAGGCCTGCCAACATGCTACCAGGACGGAGACAATATGATAGATTGTAGTACACGAAACCCCGGTGCTACTGTGGGACGTCCGCCAGCCCCAAGTTTAATTTCCCAACTGTCACTAGAATCTTAGTCTATACATAACTTAGGATCATTTTACATATAGTCCGGAAGGAATCTTCCGGATCCCTCCATGTCCTCGGATACGTGGGGGCACCCCTCAAAGAATACTAGCGTCCAAGAACACTTCTATCCACCAACATTCCCGCTGCTGATACCGGCCTAATGTTAGAGAACTTGGTCTTCACGAGTATCACACGGATCCGTTCATTGAAGATTTTGTACTGAATGACGTTTTGCTTAAACATGTTGTCCATGTTAAATGCCATTCCAAACTCTTGATTGTCCTTTTGTTTTAACGGTATTGAATGCTGTCTACGTTAGTATCTAACAGACAGAGAGTATGCTGGAGGAAATCTGTAAAACGTAGATGGTGGTGCTCTGATGGACGATTATGAGCACCATAAAAATCATTAAGTCGTCAACAAGTTGTATAAATCTTCGACTGGTTTTCAATATAAATGCTAATGAATTTTTTGAGTTGTTGATGTTTAATTCTATTTATAATAATTTGCTAAAGTTAATGTAATAAATGTTAAAATTGAGTGCATTGAAACAGCTCGTTTGAAAGTAACCTCGTAGACACTCCATCGAATGGAAAAAATAAAGATTTTGTTTAAAAACAACTACAAACGATTCCGAAACCGCATTGTACTGACCCGTACCCTTCAATTGTTCCGTCTTTGCTGAAGGCTACCATTCACGTATTCACATATGTGCATATTTTAAGCTGACCTGATTCCTCGACACATAAAATATGTTATCCCGCTTTATTTGCCAAAAATTTCAATAAAAGTACTTGGAATACCAAGATTTTTGCAATCATTCTTTACGTTAACATGTGTTGTATAACCATCGTTATCATGAAGCAAGGATTAAAGCATTTTCTACTATTAACATTGAGATGAAAATTTTTATTCTCATTCTTTTATTGTGACGTTGTTTTTATCAAGATATATTTCATAGAATATTTGATCTGCAATAAAAAAGCACAACAAATATAATATACATATTCAGTTCGTAATAAACGTTTCACCTAAAAATTGTGTATCTAAATATTTATTTTCTCAAATTTCCAGCGCCATCATCATCTGCAAGCCAATGGAATGATCGATCATCTAGTCCGGAAACACTACCAAGTGACATGTACGTAAGAATATTCATTAAATTTCAATTATGTTATTGTAATATTGCATTTAATTTCTTTTGAAATGTTTGGTGCGATTTTTTATTCTACTCAAAAATTATCATGCGGAATTTTTACGTATTGATCTCACTTTGATATGTTCTCCACTACTTTCTTCATTGAGTATGATCGTGTGAGTTTCATTTTGAATATGACAGTTTTATTTGAATTTTCATCACAAGTTTATTTAGTTAGTATATGGCGGCTGTTAAAGTATTTGTTATTATTCGCTATTCATTTGAATCTTGATTATTATGTTTTTGTATCTTATAGATACTTTGAACGACGATCGCGTCCGAAAATAACAGGAACGATGATGTTTAGCATGTCGTTCAGGTTAGGTGAATATTATATATGAATTTATATGGCTTTTATTTGAGATTGCCTTCTAACAATATCTTAAAACTTTTTTTGTGATAACACAAGGTCATATGATAACTTATACGGTTTGAATTATATTGATCAAAGAAGTCGAATGTTACCAAATTAATATCGTATGAAAAGAAAAATACGAATGTTAGTTAAAAATGTTAATCATACTAATCGAGTGCTGTGAACGTTTCTTGATAACCTTCTAAACATTAATGTGCTTCGATTTTATGTGCATCCTTTATACACTTTATTGTATATTATTCCTCCTTTACGCTATTCATAAAGTACCTTCACCTTCGAAAAGGCACTCCATCACAGACAATGTCGCATTCAAACCAACGCGTCATTTCTCTCAACTGTTATTTAAACTATCATGCTATCATGCAGGTGTAAAAAGAAAATAGCACCTAAAATAAAAATGCGAAAACTTCACTTCTTCAATTTTTCTCATACAACCCTCCGGCTAGACTACGTCTCACAAAAGAGTTTTCTACTTCTACAACATGTTCCTGCAAATTATTCTCTCCACTTATTCTACAACAAATAGTGTATGAAAGAAGTTGAACAGCAACAAAAAAGGATCTTTTTGTATTTTATATTTCTAATGGAGGAGACAAGGAGGAAATAATGTAGCGAAAGGATTCACGTCACCTTTTGTTCCTATCTTTCAAATGTATTTTCATGGAAAAAAGAGGAAACACACAAACTGAGTGGCGATTTTTGTCCTAACAGGCGACAGGATTTATATACTGTAGTATTCTTTTGTTGGCAGTTAGGATGTAGCTGGGACGGGGTGTTGTGATTCAATGTATGGACATGATTTAATAAAAGTGTTTGCGGAAATGTTTGGGAATTAACTTTAGTCTGGAATCGATCTGTTTCCCCGACAATAAAATGATATGTAATGTCTGCTCCATCCTGGGGTTGATTAAATTAAAATGTCTACTATTTCAATTTCTAACTCATTAATTTGCTTGCAGGGTAGTTTTTCTTCTTCTTCTTAGCACTACAGCCCCCCTCAGGCCTTCGCTATCTGCGAATAGCGCCACAAACTGTCTCGGTCCATTGACTGCGTCCTCCAATTTTTAAATCCGAGCAGCGATGAACTGTTTTCGCCAGCCGAGTCAGACCAGCATTTCCTCGGTTTCCCCACTAGTCTCCGCCCTTCAGTTCTCCCAACAAAATACCTTTTTAGTTATCTGTTGTTTGTCCATACAATTCATGTTGCCAGCGCATTGCAGCTTCCGCAGTCTGACAATCGTTGAGACCTGCGGCTCGTCAAAAAATTTCATACAGCCCATGGTTGTATCGGGTTCGCCATTGGTCCCCGTCTAGCTTCGCTCCGATTATTCGCCTCAGGATCCGCCTTTTGAAGGCGTTCAATATATTTGTGGATGCTTGGGTTAAGGTCCATGTTTCACACCCATAGCATAGTGCAGATTTCATCACAGATTTGTATATTTGGAGCTTTGTTTCCCTGTGTATGTAGCTGGTCTTCAAGATCGTCAAAACGGACTAAAATATTTTATTTGCGAGCTGTATTCTTCGGCGTATTTCGTCTCTTTCAGTATTGGTTCTCGTTATTTTGGACCCTAAATATACAAATTCGCTCATTTGCGTCAAAGGCATCGGTGAGTTGGTTCGAGTTCATTGTTATTTTAATAAGACTAACTAATTTGGCTGGGACCCAAAAGCTAAGCACTGTTTTGTACAGTACGTTACGATCAATACTGTCGTATGCTTGCTCGAAGTCAACGAAAATTTGGTGTACGTCAAAGACATATAAAGTAATGAACGCGAAATGAGCTTATTTTCATCCATACGTGAGTGAAGGACTTTTAATACATACATGCCTTCCTCTCCCAAACGAATGGAAATCCCCCCGCCTTTCACGCCGCTAGAGCATCCAACCACTCAAGTGGCTCTCTAGTTGCTTTCATGAAAATCCCACTCCTCTTGTACTTTAACCCCCGAATTGTCAACGAAATATCAACCATACAGGGTTTGTCCGGAAAGTAATAGGACTAAGCCGATTTAAAAAAATCGATTGAGCCAATCGTTACAATTCTTTAAAAACTTTCAAAGTAGGCTCCTTCTTCGTCGATGCTTGCCTTTCGTCGGCCTTTTCAGGCAAGGAAACAAAAAGAAGTCAAAGGGGGCCACATCTGGGCTGTAGGCCGGCTGCGAAAGCGTTGGGATGCCGGCCTTGGCCAGGTAGCTGTTCACAAGAAAGGCGGTGTGAGCCCGGGCGTTGTCGTGGTGCAACTTCCAGTCGCCTGCGATACCTTGTCGGACCTTATTGACCCTTCGTTTGAGTCTCTTGAGCACTTCCACGTAAAACTTGGCATTGACAGTTTGTCCAGGAGGAACAAATTCATGGTGGACGATGCCTTTGATGTCAAAAAAGACAATGAGCATCGTTTTCACTTTGGATTTGCTCATTCTTCCCTTTTTTGGTGAGGAGACGCCGTCGTGTGCCACTCGGAAGATTGCCTCTTTGCCTCGGGATCATACTCAAAGATCCATTACTCGTCAACTGTGATTACGTTTTTAAAAATTGGGAGTCACTTTTACACATGTTCATATTTTCTTGGCACACTTCCACTCGCCGCAATTTCTGGTCGTCAGTGAGCACTTTTAGGACCATCTTCACGCACAACTTGCGCATGTTCAAATGCTCCGTCACAATTTTATGAACCACAGATTTTGGTAACTTTGACATCTGGGCAATTAAACGAATACTTAGTCGACGGTCTGAGTTCAAAACATTGCGTACACGAGTCACATTGCCGGTGTTTGTCGAAGTTCTTCCAGGACGGTCTTCATCTGCGACCTCTTTTACTTTTGAATCTTCCAAAATTTAATATCAACTACAGGGTTTTCCAATAAGAGGTGTTATTTTCATATTAAAAGAAAAATACAATTTTTTAATATAAATTATCGAATGTTAATTTAATTATAAAGAGGAAGGTATACCGTTAATACTGGAAGATAACATCAGGCAAATGACCACCACGACCACGCTTACAGGACCATATCCTTTTCATGAAATTTTCCATAACCAAATCGCAAAGTGGCTGCCCTATATCCTCGATAGCCTCACGAATTCCATCTTTGAGGTCTTGAATCGACACTGGGCTGTTGGCGTAGACCTTCTGTTTCACGTGGCTCCATGGGAAGAAGTCGCAAGGTGTTTAATCACAACTTCTCGGTGGCCAATTGTGATCACCTCTTCGAGAGATAACACGGTCCGGAGACTTTTCCCCTAAAAGGCCAATGGTTTCGTTGCTTGAGTGGCACGTAGCGCCGTCTTGTTGAAAGTAAACGTTGCCCAGATCAATACCATCCAATTCCGGCCATAAAAAATCATTATTCATCTCTCGATAGCGCAATCCATTCACCGTAACTGTTGCTCCAGCCTTTTTTTCGAAAAAGTAAGGTCCAATGACTCTGCCGGGCCAGAAACCGCACCAAACAGTCACACGTTGAGGATAGAGAGGCTTGTCAACAATAACTCTTGGGTTTTACGAGCCCCAGATGCGACAATTTTGCTTGTTGACGAAGCCACCGAGGTGGAAATGGGCCTCATCACTCAAGATGATTTTTCGATGGAATTTCAGATCATTCTCATGTATTTGAAGGACCCAATCAGTAAAAACACTACGTTGTTGGTGATTGACCGGCTTGAGTTCTTGTGTTAACTGAGCTTTATAAGCCTTAAGACCCAAATCTTTATGCAAAACACGGTGTAATGACGTTTGTGGAATGCCTAATTCCAATGAACGACGAGGAATGGACAAACCTGGGTTTTCTTCAACATTTTCGGCTACAGCAGCAATATTCTCGGCTGTTCTTGAGTGACGTCACATCACTAAGTTGTCCCAACAGCTCGAATTTTTCCACCAATTTCTGTATTGCGGTCTGACAAGGTGCTTCACGACGACACAAAAATGTTCGAGTTTTACGAACCGTCTCTACCAAATGTTCACCATTTTTATAGTGAATCTTAATAATTTCAATATGTTGTTGAAGCGTGTATCGTTCCATATTTAATAATGGCGTAGTTTCTACTTGTCAACTGTAAAAAAATGACAACGTCAAAAGTGACATCTACCGAAATAGCGGGCTATTCAAAATAACACCTCTTATTGGAAAACTCTTTATTACTTTCCGGACAAACCCTGTATGATTGAAAACATATGATTCGTGAAAATTCAACAATGAATGAATGAATTTGAAATTTGTACACAAAACAATTTTTTAACTGAAAGTAGAAATAAAAAGCTTCCTTGTAATTTTGTGTATTTTATTTTTGTTCTCGAAATCGATTTTGGACCGGAATCGTTCCGTCTTCTTCAGCGATTAATTTATTTTGACTTACATTCCTGCTTAAGTATATACTAACTGTGTTTAAGGAAATTTACTTTAGATCATTAAAAGGTAATTAAAGAAATTTGCTTAAGCTAATAAAAGGTAAGAAAAGTAATTTACAAAAGAGTAGTTACAAAAATATTGTTTTTTTACAAAACTCAGAAAAGATATTAGTATTTAATTAATTCAAATAGCCATGATCTGCAGTTTCCGTCATCCTGATTTATCAACTTTTTCCTTTCCTGGGTAATTGCCAGGCTTTCCATCACATCCATTTCACGTATGTCTCTAGCCTCCTTGATGACTGTTGCGTCCTCCATTGTTCGCTCGTGTCCCTTCGTGATATGTTTCGCTACTGCCGACTTGAAATTCGAAGTTCTTTCCTTCTACCTTGCTGCTGCTGCTTCGCCTAGATGCTTCTTGATTCGCGTGCCGATGAGTCTCTTCGTTTGACCTATGTACACTTCTTCACACGTGGGGCATTCGATGCGATAGATACCAGTTTTTTCGTGTGATTCGCGTTTGTCCTTCTTTAATCCGAGAACGTTTTTGAGCTGTTTCTTGCTGCTTGATTCGATTAACCGTACAGAATTGAGCTGATTGATTTGCCTATTGATCGGATTGCTGATACCTTCGTGATAAGTTAAAGCCTTCCAATACGTTGTTTCGGTATTCGCATTTGATCATGTTGATCGCCCGTGTCGTCTAGTTATCTGGATCATCTTTGCCATTCTCCTAATTGTTGTCAAGGGCCTCTGTGAAAATTTTCCCCACAAATGCCGTATGGAACCTTTCGATGCCGAATTTCTGTAGAAGACTGGTCTTCGCCCAATGGCGTATTCGGCGAAAACTAGCCCTCTGACATACGAGTACAACATAGATAAGTTAATTTTATCAAGTAATGATCTGAGTTACAATTGGCTGCTCGATATGTACGGCTGTCAAGTAACATTGTTGGATCAGAAAATGATCGATCTGGTTTTGTGTGTTATCATCCGGCGATGTGGAAAGCAAGTCGAATATCAGGATCATTCAACAAGTACTTAGCCTCACCGCCCGACGGCGCTGCTATTACAAAAGAGTTTTACCATCGTGCAGTACATTCTTTTAGTAGCCTACTGTCAAAGTTTCAGTCAATTTCCTTCTTAGTTTTGTTTTGATAGCCTTTGGAAGCGAGCGTGTCGGTCGGTTGTACAAAAATGGAAAAGAACAATATCGTTCAGTGATTAGATTCTTGTTTTTGGAAGGGAAAATGCGCAGCGAAATCAAAGATCGCTTGGATGCTGTGTACGTTCACCTTCGATGGCGACCATCAAGAATTGGTTCAACGAGTTTGTTCGTAGCCGCACGTCGGTTTTTGATGAGCCATGCCCAGGTGCCCCGGAAACGGCTGCTACGGAGGAAAACGTTAAAAAACCACGATCTCGTGTTGGCAGACCGTCGATTGAAGGTTCGCGAGATAGCTGAGACTGTGGGCATCGCAGAAGGATCATATTCTACACGATCATATTCTACACGTGGGATCATATTCTACACGAAGAACTGGGCATGAGAAAGCTGTCGGCGCGATGGGTGCCGCGTTTGCGCACACAGGAAAACAAACGCACCCGTGAGACCACATCGGCGACGTGTTAGGCGCTGTTTCAACGCAATCCGGCGGAGTTCTTGCGTCGTTTCGTGACCATCGACAAAACATGGATTCACTGGTACACACCAGAGACTCAGGAATAGTCGAAACAGTTGACTTCACCCGGCGAACGTGCTCCGAAGAAGGCGAAGACTGTTCGATCGGCCGGAAAGGTGACGGCCACCGTTTTCTGGGATTCACAAGGTGTGATCTGCATCGATTATCTCGAGAAGGGTAAAACAATCACGGGGCGCTACTATGCAGACTTATTGGGCCGATTTGACGTCGAATTGAAAAAAAAAGCGGCCTCGATCGGTGAAGAAAAAGTCCTGTTCCGCCACGACAACGCGCCGGCTCACACCTCCGCCATCGCTATGGCCAAATTGGTCGAATTGCGCTACGAATTACTGCCCCATCCACCGTACTCTCCAGATTTGGCCCCCTGTGACTACTTTTTGTTTCCGAACCTGAAAAAATCACTCGTCGGGAATAGATTTGGGTCGAATGAGGAGGTCATCGCCGCCACGGAGGCCTATTTTGCAGCCCTCAAGAAAATGTATTTTTTGAACGGGTTGAAAAAGTTAGAGCATCGCTGGGCCAAGTGTATCGAGCTCGAAGGAGAAATGTGGAAAAATAAATTGCCACCTTTCCAAAATTTTCGTTTTTCTTCTGTAGGCTAAGTACTTGTTGAATGACCCTCGTATGACTAAATTTCTTTTACATGCAAAGTCAATCAGGCGCTGGCCGTTGTCATTTGTTTCATCGTGGAGGCTATATCCTCCAGTCGTTCCCCGATGAGATAGCTCATTGCCAATCTTAGTGTTGAAATCGCCTAGAATTATTTTTGTTGCGTTTGTAGGCATGAGCAAACTAGTCTTTCCAGGTGATTGGAGAACATTTCCTTCGTTTCCTCGTCCTTTTCTTCGGTCGGAGCGTGTATGTTGATCATCCATATCTTGAAAAATTGTGCTTGCATACGGATCGTACACATGCGTTATTGACGCCTAGATACAATCCATTCCGAGTCTCTGTTGCAGGTTTCGAAACAATATAGGGTTTTACAGGACGGGGAGTTAGTCGATCGCCCAACCTCCATTCCGGCCGCATGGTTATTACTTTCAATTCCGTTATCATGCGCGGAAGACTCGCCATCATCCTCTTACGTTACCAGAAAGGACGTGTAAGTAGGATTTAGTAGCAGAGCATTTCTCGGCATTTAGTGTCCCATCATTGGGGGAATCGTTAAGCCCATTATTCGACCCCGAGATCATTTCTACCATTTGGTCGTGGGATTTAAGATGAGGAATCAAAGAAGCTGGAGGGGAACAAGGGGTTCCTTCCTCCTTTCTCAGCCGAGCTTGGGACTGTGTACGGCGGAGTCTAGCATCTATACCAGCTTCCGACATTCTCCTATCTATCAAACAGCAATCAAATTTCACATACCTGCATAGATGTCGTCACAATGGACGATTGAATAAAAAGTTTGTTAGTAGGAAGGAAAGAATGAGACTTTATTAGTAGAAATTAAGAATGATATTTTGTTAGTAGGAAGAAATGAATGAAATTTTGTTATTGGGAAAGATAAGATTATTGGTTTTTTTTTGTACTTAAAATATATAGTAGAAAATATAACATTAATGACGATGGGGAGTAAAAGACTAGGTAAATGCTTAAATAGTTTTAATAAAAAAAGAAAAAAGGGAATATGTACCCAAAAGAAGGTGGAAGACGATACCTACGAAGTTTGAATTTGTAAATGGAAGAATCCTGGTCCAGACGGAACTCGCAACAATACCTGACTCGACTTGCTCACTACATAATTGTCAATAAATTCCACCTGAATCGACTTCGATGCTAGTGTCCTTCCCCAAAAGCTGTTGTAATTTCCGTGCTAGAATATGATAGTTACGCCTCCTTTCGCACTAATACGCCTTTTCAATTTTGTCCATAATATCGATCATATCGCCCTTTCTCCCATTCGAGTGTCTCCCCAACTGGAGATATACATTATAAGCACAAAGCGTGATTGCGTTAAGTCTTAAAGACAAGTGCTTTATAGAGATCTTTATCGACATTCTTTCCATCGTCATCTTTTGTCTCTGCGACACCAAAAGCGAATTTTGAATCTTGATGCGATGAGATTTCGGTGTGACTTGAAGCTTCAAGAAATATGTCAAAGAGATGTGCACGTTCAAAAGAGAATTCATTGTTTTTCTAATTTCAACGGCTGCCATTTTGTTGCAAACCAACGAAAATCACTCAAAACATGAATTTCCAAAAATAATAATGTTATTGACCTCATTTGAAAATTTCAAGAAGATCAAATCAAAACTGTAGTGACTGATTCGATGGAAAGTCCATAAAATACCAAAATCATGTGTTATTGTTGTAATTGGAGAAATTTCAAATGGCTATAACTTCCGTGAATATAATTTGATTTTCATCAAACTTGCAGAGTATGAGGGCCTTTTATAGGACTATCAAAATAGTTTAAGGGTACCTATATGGTGTTATTGGGGAAAATGTGAAATTCGAATATCATACTATTATGAACAATGTTGAGAGAATATTAACTTCTAAGGTATTTGTTGTTGTTGTACTCATAAACAACTACCGGATAAATTTTTTTCCGATTTTTCGGATCACAGGTGTCCAATCGCGAGGGGGGACACACAAATTTTTCGTGTATTTCCCCTCCCTGTGGGCCCCTCTTCGAAGCAAGTGTCAAATTAAGACCTGTTTTGAAAAGTTCTCATTCAGACCTTTCATTTGATACCCATATTGGCTATCTGTGATGAAATTTTTTTTCCAGAGGCATTCCCCTATATTGGGAGACCGCCCTTAAATACCTTATAAAACTTTGACGAGAGCATCACTTTACACCTGCATACAGAGTTTGATGTTTCTAGTTTAAGTAGTTTGCGAGTAAAAGTGCTGTGACACACGGACGGACAGACAGGTCGCGATTTTATTAGGTTTTTGTAAAATTATTTTACAAAACCCTAAAAATGACTGTTTGGTGCAGTTTTCATGCGGGAGGTGTAATGGGGCTGTATGTTTTCGTCGATGAAAACGACCGTCATGTTGCCGTCAATGGAGAGCACTATCGTGTTATGTTGGAAGGTTATTTGTGGCCAGCATTGGATGAACTTGACATCAAAAATTTGTGGTTTCAACAAGACGGTGCCACTAGCCACACAGCACGCCTCACAATCGATTCATTGAAATTTATTTATTTATTGTTATATCCTTAATGGAAAATCCTATAGGTTTAGTAGTTGTCACAAATTTGGCACAGGTGAAACACCATCTGAGGAGCATGAATATTTTACTTGTGACTAGATGTTTTTGAATAGGAATATTTCTTCAAAGGTATCAAATTCATAACAACATTTCATTTGGTACCCATATTGGCTATCTTTGGAAAAAAAGAAGTTTTTTAGGGCTACCCCTCTATATGATGGGACTCCCTTTAAAACCTTATAAAAAATTTTTGTAGCCAGACTTTGACACCACTTTACACCTACCTACAAAATGTCGTGTTTCAAGCTTATTTGGTTTGCGAGAAAACTTGCTGTGACACATGGACGGGCGGACAGACAGGTACTGATTTTAGTAAGGTTTTTTAGAATTATTTTACAAAACCCTAAAAAAGAGTGGCAACATTAGACAAAAGGTATTTCTTATGATATATTTTACTACACATATATAATCTCGAATAAAAATTAATGCAATATATTTCGTCTATTGTAAGCTTAAACGTTGTTCAGTCGAGCACTTATCTAACGAAACAGTTCATTTGACAAAGAAAAAAAGCAAAAGCAATATATGTACTTCATCCCTACTTTGATCATTCTTGTCTCATCGGTAGTGGCTCATGACACCAATAAAGCCGCAAACGCTTATGTGCAATAATTCATCTGCTGATGGTTATTACATGTGTTTTCATTCTTTCATTTTTACTACACATTTTTTCAATTCGAATAAATTTCAACATTGAGGATCATAAATTTATATCCTGGAAAAAAGTCAATTTATTCAGCTAAAAAAAAACATGCCGCCATTTAATTTCATTTTATTATTTTAAAAATCAATAATTAACAAATTAAACGTAACGAACCAAAGAAAAAATAACAGCACGTACACGTAGAGAGTTTGTGCAGTGCTTTTATCGACCTCTTCCTTCTTGAAATGAATTTTCATTTGATTTCTGCAAAACGTTCAGTTTGAATTGAATTCTTGCATTTTATATTACGATCAAGGACCTCTCATTACATTTTTTTTAATATAATTTAATTTCACGCTTTTTATGTATGATTTTTCAAATTTATTTCAATTATCCTTTTTTCATTATTATGTTTCCGTCAACACTACTATTTGAACGTTTTAATTGTAGGAGTCTTTTACAATATATTGACGAGGAGCTCAAGCTCAGGTAATTATGAAATGCGTTCGTTAAGAAAAAGAAAAACAAAAAAATATGCAAAGAAAAAGTTCTTTCCTCTTTCATGTTCAAGCACATTTCGTTTACTCCCTATAAAAAGTTGTGCTGTTAATTTTACTCTTTTAATTTTCATTTGTTTCGTTTGTAGTTTAAATAAATGCATTTGTTTTCTACTAACATTACAAGTAGCTGCTTCCAACTGACGGACAACTGACATGAATTTCATAGAATATTGGTAAAATACTAACACCGAATGATGGTTTGAGTTTTTAATTACACGCAGATTAAATTCAATCCGAGGGTGCATTGAAAATGTAAAACATTTTCCATGTTCAACATTGTTTGGAAAGATGTCCTTTACTTCATTGATACTTAAAAAAAAAAAACTTTAAATGAAAATCGATTTGCCACACTTTCAATGCACTCTGATAGATAATGCATGACACAAAACATACACATCCAATAACCCGTTATCAGTTATTGTTTTTGCACACTAACCACATATGAATGCCTCATGTTCGAGAAGGATTTCAAAATCACTTCCACAAGCCTTTGGTTCTCTCAATTCGACATTTAGAGTTAATTTTTTGGAAATATATTGTAAATAGAATAATTTTTACTTAAATTACCAAACGCAGATAAAAATCATTTCGTTTTTCTATTCTGATGTCTTATTTGCAGAGCAACACTTCCAATGTCGGATACCAAAGAATTACTATCAACCGATTGCACGTGTCCTCATGCAATGAATAATATTAATCAGAATGGATTAGCGGCGAATCCGTCGAATCTATTGCGAACTAACAGTACAAGCAACGAGGCTTCTTCTGGTAATGGAATTGTCTTAGGAATGATTAGTAGTCGAAATGGTGGTGTTGGCGGCGATGTTGGTGACATCACTAGTGATATTTCGAATGGTGTGCCTATAAATGCAACAGCTGCAATTAGCAATGATGCTAGGATGAATATGAATTATATGAATAATGTTAGTGATGGATACAATAATGGTGAAAACTGTGATTATAGGAATGAAAATAACCAGGTGAGTAGTGCATAACTTTCTATTTCTAAATAGAGAATATTTATCAAAAACTTTTGCTGATGTTTTTACAAAATTTTTATTTTAAAAAAAATATCAATTTTTATAAAGTTAAATTCTAATTTTTCATGTTCCTAACGCCTAATAAATTCCTCTCAATTTTGATGCCGACTTTATGCCCCTTTTTAACGAGGGACGGAAGCTCTATCGAGTGTGGCCCAGGGATTTGTCCTTTGTCCAGACCTGTGGAACGTGTCTTAAGACGGGCTATTGAGACTGGAGTCGCGCTTGATCGTTGCGGCTCTAGTCGCTATACGCACCGTTGAACAAGTGGAGCTTAGGCTAGGTATGCTAATGCGCCGAGTGAGAGACTGGATGACCGCTCGCGGGTTTAGTCTAGCACTGGAAAAAGCCAAATTGGTCATCTTGATAATGAAGAGAATCCTTAGAGGTAGTAGTCTTTGCGTATAGACGTCTTTTAAATCGCTCCTGTCAAAAGTTTTCAAAAATTAAATTAATTTTTTAAAGACGTTACTCCGAAGTTAATTTTTATCGGAAAAAATCTTATATTGTCGAAGTAATCGACTCAGGAAATTTCTATCGAATATTTTTACTTCGATTGGTTACGAAAAACAAATTCACAAAGAAAATTTCGCCGCTGGTATGGAGGAGCCCGACGGCTTCCCACCGTTGGGGCAACCTGGGGAAACGACGAATACGAAACTGGCGACAATCACTAAAAGAAAACATAACGAAGAAAACTCCGTAGATGGAGGGTGCAAGCTGCAAATAATAGCGGATAATCAACAAATGGCCAAATCGCAGAAAGAAAATGATGAACTAAGGCAAGAGATACAGTCTCTCAAGGATCTTTTCAAGCAAGGGATGAAGCCTCAAAAGACGCAGCCACAAAATCAATGGCAACAGGTAACAAAGCCGAAGAAAAGTGCAAAGCAAGTAAATCCAGAGGAAATTCTAAGTGCTCGTGGCACCAACGAGAGCCAAAATTATTTTGCAGCGCTGGAGGGATTAAGCGAAGATATGGAAATCGAAGAAAACATCAGAGGTAATTTTAATCAGGATAATGACGTTAATTTCATTCAATATTCAAAGAACAAAAATAAGGAGAAAAAACCAGCCCGCAGTTCTGCTGGTTCCTCTGAAAAAGCTTCCAACAAGACAGAAAAAGTTCCGCCAATAAACGTGTTCGGACAAACCGGGAAAGATATGGTTCGGCTATTGGCAGCCGAAAATAAACTGGCCAATTTCGAAATCAAAAGAGTTAATGCCGAAAAATTAACTATAAGGACGAAATCACTGGTTGATTTCAAGTCAGCCAAAGATGCGCTGATTTCTGGGGAGGTTCCACACCACCTATACCCCAAAAAGTGAAAAGAATCAGACCTTCTTGTTGAAGGGTTTGGACAGCGGAGAGGAAACGGTCGATCTTCTTCAGGTGCTCAAGGAGGCTGCACCAGATATTGATTTTGTTTCAGTCAAAGCCTTTGCGACAAGAAGGTCGACCATAGAAAGGAAGAATTTACCACTTTACCTGGTACAAATTGCAAATAAGAACAGTCCAAGTGCCCTTCAACAAATAAGGTACTTAAATTTCAGAGTGGTGAGGTGGGAACGCCTCCAGAAAAGAGAAGTCAACCAGTGTTACCGGTGTCAAAGATTTGGACATTCAGCTGCCAATTAAATGCAAAGACGTTCATGCTCCCGGTGAGTGCAAATTGGCTCAGACGGAGCCTGAAGAAAAATTATACTGCGTTAACTGCGGTGTTTTTGGTCACCCAGCATCATATCGAGGATGCTCCCGATATCAAGATGCAAAAGTTAAATTTGCTCCAAAGCAAACACAAGTACACCGTAATATCATACCTTCCAACTTCGTCAAGCCCGGAGTATCATTTGCACTCGCCGCTAGAGGACCAGCAGAAAATGCTGGAAATAATGTAAATAATGTAAGTGGCAATAATGAGCTGCTTCTCAAAATTTACCAGCAACTTAATTCTTTATCGGAGAGAATCGACAAACAAGATTCAAAAATTAACTTTGCTTTTCAGCGTTTAGGTCTTTCAAATGCCTAATAATAACTTGTCATCCAGTCATATTCCCATGGATAGGCTTCGCCTCATATCGATCAACGTCAACTCTATCGTTGCTATACATCGACGTGATTATCTCCTTGAATTTGTTGTTAAGCAAAAGCCTGACATCATATTCTCACTGAAACCCACCTCAATTCATGGCATTCCATGGAATTCAAAGATTTTGCATTCGTAAGAAACGATAGGGTAATAGGTGATGGGGGAGGTGGCACCGGGATATTGGTTAGAAGACCCTATTGTTTCCAAAATATTGAAAAAGTTGAATTCAAAAACTTTGAATTTCTTGAAGTGTCCGTCATCAAAATTTCACTGCCAGGTGGGGATAACCTCTTCGTTATCTCTGCCTATGCAACTGGTCAAAATGTTCTCAAGTTCAAGGAGGAACTCAATTCCTTGTTTGAAATACTCGAATTGAACAGGCTGCATAATTATTATATTTTTGCCGGTGACCTGAATGCCAAGCATACATCGTGGCTAAACGCCACCAATAATCCAAGAGGTGTATTCCTGAAATCATAGATAACAGAGAACCAAATTGAATACAGGTGCAACCTATATGGGTTGGAGTTCCCAACATACCCTAGGACAAATTCATATTTGGACCTCTGCATTGCTGACGCAAGACTTGAATTCAGCTTTAATAGTCCTCAACGGAAACTGCAGGTGCTTCCTTACGATAGCGACCATAACGCAATCGTAATGGAAATCAATCTTCAAAGGGATGATTTCTTCCTCATTCCAGTTCAACATGAAAACCATCGGTTGAATTTCAAAAAAACAGACTGGGGAAAGTTTCAAAAGAAGTTTAATCGGGAGTACCAGAAGCAATGTCCCTCTTCTGATGATGGCAACGCTTGCTCAATGGTTCCTAATAACAGAAATCTAACTGACGATGAAATAGATCTCTATTTGTCGAAGTTAGAGAAGCTGACGTTGGAAACGATTGAGAAAGTAGTTCCCAAGATTAAACATCGAAACAATATGGAAGGATATGAAACACCAACCATCGCAAGGTTGAAAAGATTGAAAAGCCTTCTTCTCACACGCGTCAACAATATTTATCGACGATTTTTGGACTACAACCATCCCTCGTTGGCTTTGTTGAAATTACACCTGAAGAATGTCCGGAACTTAATCCGTTCATACTTCAGGAGTGAGGTCAGCAATCAATGGGCGGAAAAACTGAGGGGTATTAGCCCACAGGACCCAGATGGCGTTTTCGCGAAAGTGAATAGCTTATTCCGCAGGAAGTCTCGAGTGAAGGTATCGAATCTTGAAGTCACTAGTGATGAGATAAATCTTCTCGATAGAGCTGGTATCGAAATTGATAGTACGACTCCGGATAGAAATGGAAACAGGATTATATGTGATGGATTGCAGAAACTTGCCCTGATTGGAACACATTTAGAATTGGTTCATCTGCCAAACCCAGAGAGAAGGAATGAAATATTTTCGGAGGTCGTTGAAGCAAAAGTTTCCGACTTCAAATCGAGCCTGAACGGCCAATCAATTCTTCATTTCGATGAAACATTCACATCTGACCTCATACCGAGCTTGAATCTTATTGATTATTTTGTCAGCTATGAAGACTTGTGTTTCATATTTCGCAGAATAAACAACAAAAAGTCATGTGGTACTGACGGTATTCCAAATATAGTTCTCCGACATTTGCCTGAGGTTGCTATTAGGAATTATTGCATATTGTTCAACAACATGTTGAACAATTCATATTTCCCAAATGAGTGGAAAAAGGCTAAGGTATTTCCGATCTTGAAGAAAGGAAAAGAATCTTCATGCCCCAAAAGCTATCGCCCAATCAGCTTGCTGCCTAACATCAGCAAGGTGTTTGAAGTGATACTCAACAGAGCATTAAACGCCCACATTGAGAAATATGAGTTGATGCCGAATTGCCAATTTGGTTTTCGTGCCAGGCATTCGACCATACATGCAATAACGAAAGTAACCTCAGACATCTGTTGGAAACTAAACAACAAAGAATGTGTTGGAGCATGTCTCATTGATATGGAGAAAGCCTTCGATACGGTGTGGTTAGATGGACTAGTTTTCAAACTTCTTCAGGACAGGTTCCCCAGACACCTTGTCGCCATGATGTGTAATATGTTATACGGGAAATCGGTTGTTGTAACTGATGGAAATCTGACAACAATACGCGAATTCAAGGTCTTGAATGGTCTACAGCAGGGAACAGTTAATGCGCCCCTACTTTTCTCAATATTTATTCGCAAGCTATTGAACAGCTTTGATTTTAATGTCTCGCGATCATTGGTAGCGTTTGCTGATGATCTGATCATCTATACGGCAGACCGAAAAGCTACAATAGTTCAGAGCAATCTTCAAAAAATGTTTAATGATGTGCAGCTCTACACCGACAATTGGCGAATGAAAATCAATGCGCAGAAGTGCGAAACAATCTTGTTTCGGACAACGCTGCAGGGGGCCAGTCAAGACCTGAAACGTAATTGGAAGGATTTCCACATTATGGCTGGTGAGGGTAGTTCAGAACGGGTTCCACATAAGTCCTGTGTTCGATACCTCGGTGTTCATCTCGATCAGTATCTGTACTACACTGAACATGTCAAAATCATGCTCAGTAAGGCACTAAAAGTAGTCATGGCCCTTCGGCGACTCTTTCATTCCAGATACATTGATCAAAAAGTCAAAGTTATTTGTTACAAGACCCTGGTTAGGCCAGTTTTGACATACGGATGCCAGATCTGGTACAACCAGAGTGCTAGTACAATGGAAAGATTAAGAGTTTTCGAAAGGAAATGTCTTCGTGCATGTACTGGTTTGTACAGAAAGCCTGAGACGGATTGGAAGCACTATATATCGAATAGAAAAATTTATCAAACCGCTCAAGTGACAAGAGTCGATATCTTCATATTGAAACTTCTTCGGAATCATATCGCAAGATCTGTAACTGTGAGTGAAAACCCTTGGATTTCACAGCCGTTCCACCCTACAGACGGGTATATTGTGACTTGCCTCACTACTGGCTTCGTTCCTACAGAAGCATTCGTGTATTTGGACATGAATCGATATATTTTTGATTCTGACGGCGTCCCAATCATATATCACATATACCGACGGGCCACCGATAAGAAGATAAAATATCCTCCGAATCTGAGTTCACGAGACCAACAATTCCAATGGAGATACTCATTTGCTAGATTCGTTGAGGCTGGTCGAGCTGAGATGGAGCAATCTAGGTATTGGTGGCTGAATGACAATGTCTAAGTTATTCGTGTTTATTTTCTGTTTTTGTGCTTTTTCTCGTTACTTAGTTTTTTAGATTCATCTCATTATTGCTACATCTAGTGTTGTTGTTTATTTGTATTATAAATTAGGTATAGGTTTCAATATAAGGTAACGTTTTTTTTGTTTTTTGATTGAACTTATTTAAAATTAGGGTGTAACATATTAGGTATAGGATATAAGTTCATTGTCGTGTCAGTAATATAAGTAATTTTTGAATAATGCTGGTTGGTATTTTCTCCTTTTTCCAATTGAATCAAAAAATATGAAATAATCTTAATTAATTTAAATTTGCAAGTGTATTTTTTTCATTAAATGTGTTTAACTGATAACGTATAAATTTAGAGAGCCATTCGGGCCATTAAGTTTTTTATAGTTTTATTGTTTGGAATTTGCTTTATGTTCTTTTAAAAATTTATAACGATTAGTATCAAATAAAGCGCTTTTGACTTTGACTTTGAGAATCCTTAGAGTAAGGGTGATCAGTATTTTCGAATCGAAGCCAGCGGTGAAGTACATGTGACTACTGATAGACTCGAAGATGAATTTCTCTAAGTAAAATCAAGGCAAAGGCTGAAAAACCTGGTTTGGGCGTATCGGCTCTGAGTCGACTTATGGCCAACGTAGGGGGATCCCACCCATTAAGAAGACGCCTCTTGATGAGTGCCGTAGGGTCAGTGCTACTGTACGGAGCAGAAATATGGGGTGAAACTCTCAATAAGGAGGTGTGCCGAAAACGCTTGGCACAGGTACAGAGAAAGGAGCACTAAGGATTGCATCTTCATATCCGACAGTCTCTGATTCGGCGGTGAGAGTTATTGCAGGGGTGATACCTGTCGCACTCATTGCTAGAGAGTGCCATGGTTTTGACCTTCGTCAAAGTGAGGACGCGAGGGAGACCATTCCCACCGAGGAGAGACAGCTTTCACTCAACGACTGGCAGCAGTCTTGGGTGAATTGCACGAAGTGAAGGTTTACTACGTGGCTCATCCCGGATCTGAGAACGTGGCTAAATCGAAGACATGATGAGACTGACTTCTATCTGACCCAGCTTTTGAGCGGACGTGAGTGTTTTATTTATTTATTGATATATCTATATATACAGAAAACTCCAATTATAATATAGACATGCAGTTACACAAAACTAGGCAAATTAAACACAACTTAAGGAAATTCAAGATAGATAGATTACTTCAAAGAAAGAAAAAAATCTAATGACTAATAGACTAAGAAAAATGACGTTATATCACAAGAAAAACAGTAAATTTTAAAAAGTAAAATTCAAGAACATCTCGTTGTAATTGAGTTTTATGTTCTTACAAAGTGGAAGGTACAGGATCAAGATCAAGAATCTTGTGATTCCGAGGCAAACGTACAAATGGCGAATTAAGAAAAGCTTCCGTACGTGCAAATGGGACACTGAAGGTTACTGAAGATCGACTGAAACGCTCAGAAGTAAAGACTGGGATGTTATTACACAAGTAGGCGGCAACAGATTGCGATAAAGATTGTAGAACAGGCATTCGTCCATCAAGGACCAAGATCTTAAGGAGGGTAAGTGTAGGAGTGATTGACGTTCACTATAGGAAACATATGGTTTATGAAATTTTAAGAGAAGAGATCTTGTAAAACTACGCTGTACAGACTCAAAAGCATCAATTAAGTAACGATGATAAGGACACCATACTTAACCACAGTACTCTAATTGACCAACGAACCAACGAGAGAAATAGAAAGATACAAGAGGAAATGTTGGTGAAGCCTTTAGAAGTTCTGAAAACAAAACCAGCCATTCTATATGCCTTCAGAACAATAAAGGAGATGCGGTGATCAAAGCGAAATTCATCATCGAAAATAACGCCAAGATCCTTGTGAGTAGAAACAACCCCAAAAGGAATACTGCTCATTGAATAAGCAAATGAAATGGAGAATTTTTTACGGGAAAAGGACATAAGGAAACACTTGTCAGTATTCAAGGGAAAGGAATTAGTAATGCTCCAGGAAACAAGCAACTCTAGATCTGCCTGGAGGCCCGAACAGCCGTCGATGGAATGTAAAACCCTAAAGATTTTTAAATCGTCAGGATATACAAGCGACAAAGAGCTAAATAAAGAAGCAAGATCATTTATAAACGCTATAAATAATAAGGGACCTAGGATTGAACATTGGGGAACACCAGTTTAACCCTACAGTGCATGCTTTTTTATGTTTGTCGAAAAAAAATATATATATATGGTTTTAAATATCGCTCACTCCTTTCAATAACGATATTTCTCAAAAATGAGCAATTTTGAGTTATGACTATTGTCGAAATGCCCGTAAAGAGTGTACATACCTGCAAAATTGTCATATCTGTAACTCAATATCTAGCCGCGTGATCCCACTAGTGTCGTTTCTCCATTTAAAAAAGTTTAAGATTGATCTTTTCAAGAGTGTCACAATTCAGTTGCTCTCGAACCATTGAGCAGGAAGTACATAGGTCTATTAGTGCAAGGGAGTATTATTTTTTTATAACGCGTTATTCAACTCAAGGTATGTGTAGTTTTTATACGAAGTTTTGTATCAAGAATGCACTATTTGGTTTTATGTCAGTATTGTAAGGAAAATATATAGCTTACTCTTCTGTATTATTTTTATTTATAACGTTCTTGCACAGTAATTGGGAGAGATCAATTGTACTATTTTGAATTAGGACACTATTGTTAGTAAAAAATTCTTCCTAATACAGAGTAGTTTTGGATCAATTTGTTTTATGACAATCTTCCACTAAAAATTCGACCCCTTATCAGGGATATTTGCAGTCTCATTTCGGAATTTGTCATTATTGTCAGTATAAGATTAGCTGTTTGCAAATAGTCACAAGTTGCAGCATGTTCCTGCCAGTCTTTTCTTCAATAGGTAATGAACCTTTTGCTCTTTCAGGTGGATCATTATGTCTTCTCGAGGAGAAAAAATGTTAAAACTAGCATTAAGTATTACTAAAAAGAAAAACCAGGAAGAAACTGCTTGTAGAAATTCGCCCGACAGTGGAGGTACACAAAAATTGATGACGCTTAACACTAAATATGCATGAAACGGTACTCAATTGTTTTGATGACTATTTCCTCAACTCAATTAGTACATTTATTTCGTACATTTTTGTTGTCTAAATCTAATTGAACTAAAAAAGCAGCAACATGAATAGATTTTGAGGACAAACTGTATCAGTATCATGATTAAACTCGATTTGTAAGTCGGGAAGTTAGCAAGCTACCTGCTAACTTCCCGACTTAGAATTATGGTTACTATTTCATTTGAATTTCTGTCTGCTGCAGGAACCCGTCATTCTTCATCGGAGTCTAGCAGTTCCAGAGATTCAAGTGATGGAAGTGAATCTGAGGTTTTCGATGAGACTGATGCGGACAAAAATTGGGATCCTTCATCTCATTATGAAAGCAGTGAAGATGAAAACCAGAAATACGTTAACCCTGTTGCTATTATGACCAAAAAAACTTCAAGAAGTGATGCTCATAAAGCTAGTAAGATAAATGCAACAAACAGCGCTCTAGATTTAATGCATTTAGTGCTACTAGATAGCACTGTTAGCCATATTCCCGACCTACCTATAAGTAGAACTCCTACTTCAACAAGTGATGCAGAGACCACCGTTGCTACTATCGTTGATGATCTGACGCCGGTCAAAATAGGAAAAAGGAAAAGAAATGAATCCAGCTGGAAACGAACATCTTAAAAGCAGCTAGAAATAGTAGAAAAGAATATGAAACTTATTCAAAGACAAATCGTGTGAGAGAAGCGAGGAAAATGAAAACTTCATGTACAAATAAATGCCGATTACAGTGCTCTGAAAAACTCAGTGAAGATGAAAGGAAGAGTATTTTTGATGCCTATTGGAACCTAGGAGACGTTACCAAACAGAGGGAGTTTATTCTTAACTGCACATCGGAAATTAAGCCAAAATACCGCTACGTGCGTGAGGGTTGACAAAGGCCTCGACGAAATAATAATTCTGCGTTCTTTTTAGGGTTTTGTAAAATAATTTTACAAAACCCTACTAAAATCGCGTCCTGTCTGTCCGTCTGTCCGTCTGTCTGTCCGTCCGTCCGTCCGTCCGTCCGTGTGTCACAGCGGTTTCATGGAAACTACTTAAGCTAGAAACATCAAATTTCGTATGTAGGTGTAAAGTGGTGTTCTCTTCAAAGTTCAACTACAAAAAAATTTTATAAGGTATTTAAGGGGGGTCTCCCCGTATAGGGGAGTGACCCCCCGAAAAAAAAATTTCATTGAAAGTAGCCGATATGGGTATCAAATGAAAGGTCTTAATGAGAACTTTTCAAAACTGGTCTTAGTTTGGCAAAGTTCGCTGCGAGGGGCGCACAGGGAGGGGAAATACACGAAAAATGTGTGTCCCCCCCTCGCGATTGGACACCTGTGATCTGAAAAATCTGAAAAAAATCAGGAATGTAGGCCTTGGTGAGTACAACAACAACAAATACGTGAGAAGTCGCAATTCACTCAACTTTGTTAGTAATAGTATGATTTATCGATTTTATGTTTTCTTGAATAAAATCTTAATGGTACCCTTCAGTACACAGATGACTATTTATAAGGTTGATCTATCCTGAAAGTTTCATAAAGATCGAATCATATTTAGCGAAGTTATAGCGGTTTGAATTTTCCTGTATTACTATGGAACAATATGCGCTGCATTTATTACTATGGCAACATATGGCTATGGAACAACATGCGCTTTTTACCGACTCAGACACTACAGTTTTGCTAGGATTTGCATGAAAATTTCAGGAATGATAGGTGTCATGTATATCTTTAAAAATCGGTTCAGCTAGTGGTATCAGTAATCGTAAAACAAAATAGTGGCTGTTTTAAATGCGAAGATTGGATAATTTTGAGTTATTTTTTCAAAACTTCAACGTTTAAGGTGCATGCTTTGAACACTTGATTCAATTTAATGAATGACTGAAGATGAGTACCTAGAATTAATGCTCATAAGTGAAACAAATCAAGGAGGCGGGAGAGAGCTCCTAGCAAAAGGGGTTTGTAACCATTCTAGGATTCGAAAAAATTGGCCATGAATCGATGATAACAGTACAGGAGAATAGCCCCTGAAAAAAAATTCATCAAACGTAGCCGATATGAGTATGAGATGAACGTTTTTATGGGAGCATTTCAAAACAGTTCTTAAACTGTCAGTTTTTGCTTCGGTGGGGGCACAGGGGGGAAATACATGAAAAATGTGTTTCCTCCCTCGCGAATGGACATCTGAAATAATTATCAAGGGAGATACTTATGAGTATAACAATAACAAAAACCTCAGAAGTCGAAATTCGTTCAACTTTGTTAATAATAGTATGATCTTCGTATTTCATATTTTCTCCAATAAAATCGTCTTTGACATGTATCTTGATTTGATTCGATCTGGTGACTACATTTTGTAAATTGAATACAAAACCCTTCTGACATGAGCGTAGGTCTGTTTACCCAACTTGTTTAATCTCCGTGACCGACGCATTCGTGTATGTAAGTTATTTTTTAAAAATACTTTAGATATAAATGACCGCCCTATTCGTACTGCCTTCGAAAAAAAAAGACAAGCTAGCAGGTGCAGTGATGGCAGAGGATAAAAGAGGAAAACATGGAAAGCAACCCAAGATGGATGAAACTATTAGGAAGAGAGTAACAGAACACATCAACAAAATCCCTAAAATTGAAAGTCATTATACCCGCAAAAATACCACTAAACACTACATTGAAGGAGGTAGAACCATAACAGATATATATAACGATTATGTGAGCAACTGCAGAAGAGATGATGTTACTTTCTGTAATTTCAATTACTTCTACAACATTTTCACCAATGACTTCAATACAAGTTTTTTCAAACCAAAGAAAGATCAGTGTGAAACTTGTGTTGCTTATGAGAATATGTCAGAAATAGATAAAGTGAGCATAAAAGCAAGCTACGATCAGCATTTGGTTGAGAAAGAGTTATCAAGAAAAGAGAAGGAGAAAGATAAACAGGAACTAGCGAACAAAGCTTTGTTATCAGTTTACGATTTACAAGCTGTAATGCCGTTGCCAAAAAGCGATTGCTCAGCGTTTTACTATTCATGTAAATTAAATGTAGTTAACTTTACGATAACTGATCTTCTTAATAAAACCACTGATTGTTTTGTTTGGGATGAATCAAACGGCCACCGTGGGGTAAATGAACTCGGTTCGTGTGTTTTAAAATATATAGAGAAAAATATTGGAACATACAAGGACGTCACTTTCTATTCCGATAACTGTAGTGGTCAGCAAAAAAAATCAATTTATGGTAGCCGCATATATCTTTCCTCTTCGTAAATACAACCTTAATTCTATCACTCACAAATTTTTAATTAAAGGCCACACCCAAAATGAAGCAGATTCTGTTCACTCTTTGATTGAAAGAAAAATGAAACAAGCACTTAAAAGCGGCCCAATTTATACGCCAGAAGGTCTCATTTCTTTGATCAAAACAGCAAAAAAAACGGGTGAACCATTTTCTGTAAATGGGCTTTCGTATGAAGATTTCTTCGATTTGAAACGTTTAGCAACTGATATCGGTCCTCTGCGTTTTGTAAAAAATACACAAAATCAACCGATTAAATTTAAAGAAATCAAAGTATTGAAAGTTCAACAAGATTACCCAAATTCATTTTTTTACAAGAACTCTTATGATGATTCAGACTTCATGGAAGCCACAATTATAAAGAAAGCCAAGGGTAATGTCTGTTTAAAACCTGCCTTCGAAGAAAAGCCTAAGATTTCTGAGACTAAAAAGCGAGACCTTATGCGACTTATTGAAAAAACTTAATACCAAAAGTTTGCAAAACTTTCTACGAAAACCTGTAGTATTCCTCAGAAACAATATCAATTGTTTTAAAGTTTAACTCTTATGCAACCACTTCAGTATGAAATATCAACTTATATTCTTTACTTTTCTACTATTGTACTATTGAATTATATTTTAATTTGCTTAAATTATCAAAAAAAAGAAATTTTGAATTCGTTTTCAAAATCAAATGATTTTACTTAAAACTGTGTTTTATCTTCAACAAAAAATAAGAAGTCTATTTTGAATGTAATTATTCTTCGAAGAATGTCATAGTTCAAGATAATTTAATCCTGGAATTATTTTAAGGAAAATAACGTCATATTTTGAAATGCTGCAAGCACAATCCATGAAATTTTGAACAAGAACGTCATTAATCAAATAAAAATATTTAAAATTTAAATTTTTTTTCTGTTTATCCTTTTCAAACTGAGAAAATCTCAGTCATTATCTAAAACAGTCTGCTGCATAGTGAAAAATTCAAGCGGTAGCTTAATATTTTTATTTTAAAAGATTTTATGCCACTTTCAAACATTAAAATCATTCTCCTGGAAAATCACATTTTTTGAGATATGACGTTGTTGAAAGGAGTGAGCGATATGTCCTAGACATCCGAAAAAATTGTAAAAAAAATCAAAATCCTGTGTAAGAGGAGATACTTTATTATTTTTTTTTCTCTGTTCCATATGTGGTACATTATGCTCCTACACTAGTATTAAAATTAAGTATTTCAAGTTTTGTGTAGAAAATATAAATTAAGTTTGCCTTCTAATGGTGAAATTTATAAAAGCAATTGTTATTTTTGTTCAAACATAACTCAACACGACACTTTTCGCAGTATATATATATATATATATATATATATATATATATATATATATATATATATATATATTTTTTTTTTTTTTTTCCTTTGCTTTGAGGATACTTGCAGCGCTGTCTTTTCGAATCCTATTTAGGAAAGTTATCAAATCCATCCCGCCTTACATCTCGAGGGGAAAGAATTGCTACATTAGACTTTTTCTTCTTCATCTCAATCATACTATCTGCTGCAGATGACGGTCGTTCTTTTTTTTTGTGGCAATAGACCATACATGCAGAGAGTCTCAGCAATTTCTAATTTAGAATCTTTAAGTTTTATCGGAGTTGTTTTTTTCTTCTGTTCCCCGACCCTTCTGTATAATAGCCAGCAGCTTATGACGGCAGCATCAAGGAGATGGTAAAATAAATACATATGCTGATTGTAAGTTTTTACTGTTTTGGGACAATCTACTTCTATCTATATATATATATATATATATATATATATATATATATATATATATATATATATATATATATATATATATATATATATATATATATATATATATATATATATATATATATATATATATATATATATAGGGTGGGCCATAAGGGTGTTGGCGGTTTAAATATTCGATTTAAAAAAAACTACGAAACATTGGACAAAATTATTTTTAAGTCTTAAAAATTCCTATGCTTCTACTTTTTAACAATACAAATATATTTGTGTTATGTTTCGTAGTTTTTTTTAAATCGAATATTTAAACCGCCAACACCCTTATGGCCCACCCACACCCTTATGGCCCACCCTGTATATATATGTATATATATATACATATATATATATATATATATATATATATATATATATATATATATATATATATTTTTTTTTTTTGTTTTTTACAATACTGTCTTACCTTATCGGTCGAGTGTTGTACAACAAATGATGATGATGAGACGAAGGCTTTATTATCGTATCACATTACTGTATTGACTTCTGTCCCATCTACATCAGCAACCCATTCCTCTGAATAACCTCTTTCTGTCATACTACTTTTCAATTTTTGCAGCGATGGGATTTTCAGATATTTACCAAGGCTATTTTTATTGACCGCTTCCAATGACTGAATTCCTCTTTTTGCCAGGTAAGAAATTAGTTCAGGTGAAGTATAGTAGTTATCGAAGAATAATTTACATTGCTGGTTTTCCAGAAAAAATCTTGCTAGGCCATTCGCGCCCAACTCAGGTTCATATGAATATCTCAGCTCAGGGCTATTCTCCATTCCAGAGTATACCTCAAAGTCGTCAAACGCCCAATCGTCACATAGCACAAGAAGTTTATAGCCCCATTTATGTGGTTTATTCGAAAGATACTATCGCAGGATATTCGTTGCTTTCGTGGCACACATTTGCTCATCCACGGACAATGCTTCTCTCTTAGGAAGTTTTTTGTATTTCTTGATGAGGCTTTCTAATATTGACCTTATTTAGTGGAGACGGTCGTGCCCGGGAGAACCTGAAGGTACTTGTAATGTGTTGCCGTTGTAGTGTAAGAACTCACGAATTTTCTCGAACCTATTCAGGGTCATCATCTCTCTTACTAAAGGTAAACCTAACTCAAATTCCTAATACATCCGAATATTTGGCAATGGAGCAACGCTCATGACCAAACTTATACCAAGAAACTTTTTTAAATTCACCCGTGCTTATGATAAAGGGTTTCTATGGGTGTTTCTGAGCACTAAATTTGTGCATTTCATCGACAATATGGCTAAGTAGATTGTCATCAAAATAATATAAAAAAACATTTCAACAGAGTATCGAGTTCTAAAAAAGTTGACTGCTAATTTATATTGCCAGTGAATTGAGGATGCTTCATCTTCAGAGATTTTCTTTCCCAAATTAAATCTAGTTTCTTTCTCGTGATGTTTGTATTTCCTGAAACCCTTTTACTTGTAACAGGGAAAGTGATAGAACTTATGCTTTCACGTGATAACTTGACTCCTCTTCTGATACCGCATACCTATTCGATGGCGAATCAATTTCAGAGTCACTAAGAGAGTCATCCACTCCATCCAAATTTTCTTTTATTTTCGCAATGTTATCGTCACTTTCAGCATCCGAAAAGTCTAGGCTATCTTCACTCACCGAAGGTGTATTTAGCAACCGCTCAATCTCCGAGTCAGACAACTTCTTCTTAGCCATAATCCAAAATGAAATGAAAACCACTGGAATATGCAAATGTGAACTAATTTCTGGTGTTCTATAACTGGCACATTTAAGCAAATCGATATTTTGATATAAAAATGTAAATTTCTCTGAAAAAATAACTCACTTCTCTTTAATACGCACTACTTCCAAAATGAATGTATTTTTTTCACTATCGTAATACAAAAAGCTTTTCTTTCACAACCTCGAATCGCCGCAAACAATGAATTCGAATGAACTGCTGACTATTTGAATGAACTAGTTTGATAATCGATAACTAATGCCATCTAATGACATTTGCTGGTGTTGAGTGATTGTTTGATTTGTAAATATTCTTCCATCACCCAATAGGTGTCGCTAGATATACTTTTTCAATAAATGTACGTTATAAAATTGGTCGTACCACATATGGCACTGTATGCATTATAGGGTATGAGGAAGACTTGCAAGACCTATACGTAACCACACACTCACGATAACAGAGGTAGGAGAATAACCAATATAGTAGAGACGAGTTAACATTTAAGGCCTTAAGCTTTTTCATAAGAAGGCCGTGGCTGACTGAGTCGAAAGCTTCTTCTACTTGGTAATTGGTATCTAAAGCAGAGACCACAGTGTGGGGGAAGGACAGAAGATTAGAAAGAGTGGATCTACTTTTGATAAAACCATGTTGTTCAAAGGCTAGATGAGGAAGTAGAAGGGAATATAACTTTTTATAAACTATTCGTTCGAGAATCTTGCTAAAAGCAGAAATAAGGGGTATTGGGCGATAGTTTGAGATAGAAGCTTTATTACCATATTTATAAATAGGAAAAACAACCGATTTCTTCCAGAGAGAAGGAAAAATAGACTGTTGTTAAACAAAATAGATAACGGGACATATAAGGACGAGGAGAGAGCTTCAGCGAAGATATTTGGAGTACCCTCAGGACCGTTGCTGCAATTTTTATCAATCTGATTCAGAAGCAGCTCCACTTCAGTTGGGTTAATATAAGAAAAGAAGCGGCTTACAAAAGTTGTTGGTCATACTAGACATAGGAAGAAAAAGTCGGCTTAGCATAAAAGGTAGAAAAATATTGAGCAAACAGGTCGCAAATCTCTTCATTTGATGTTTCGATACCATCAAGGTACATGTACGCACAAAATGGCTTCGTCTGGTTACGATGAATTGAGCTTTCAATATAATTAAGATATTCTAATTGAGCTAAAGTAATAAGTCTTTTTACTTCACCTCTTAGACTGCTGAAGTTCTGGAAATCTGAACTGAGCTTACTGATAGGGAATGTTTTGCGAGCCCTATCTTTGGCTTTTAAAGCTGCTGTGATTTGCATATTGAACCACGGCGCATCTTTCCTTCTTTTCAGACGGACTGTAGGAGTGTAAATTGCTATTAAGGAGACAAGGAAGTGATAAAATTTGCGTACCGCGTCCTCAATATTCAGATTACGCAAGAAAGAGAACCAATTGATTGAGCAAATCTAGTTATATAGGGTTATCCATTTTAACGCTTGGGAAAGTAAAGCTAATGAAAACACATAAAATGTTCAGATAGAAGCAAAATTTTTTATTCAATATTAAGATTGAATGTTGCCATTATACGTGAAGTACAACATCATCAAATGTCTTCCACGGGACCTCTTACAGGCCTCAATCCTTTTGAGGTGATTTTCAATGACTTTTTGGTACATCTCCGGCAATATCCCGGCCATAACTTCACGAATATTAGTTTTCAATTGCTCAAGATTTTGAGGATTCTTCGCGTAAACACGATCCCCATAAAAAGAAATCCCAAGGTGTTAGGTCGCAGGATCTTGCGGGCCAATTGACATCACTCAATCTCGAAATTACGCGTCTTGGAAATTTCTCTTGCAACAGTGCTCGATTAGCCTGTGTTGTGTGGCTTGTGGCTCCATCCTGTTGGAACCACATGTTCTCCAGATCATAATCTTCAATTTCTCTCCAAAAATAATCTGTTAACATCCGTCCATAGCGGTCAGAATTGACTGTAATGGCTCTTCCTTGATCGTTTTCAAAAAAATACGGGCTAATAACACCACCAGACCAATAATGCACACCAAACGGTCACTTTTTCCGGATGCAAAGGCCTTTCTGCGATCACCTGAGGATTTTGAGAGCCCCATATGCGGCAATTCTGTTTATTTACGTAAACACTGAGCGAAAAATGAGCCTCATCACCAAAGAAAATTTTGTTCGAAAAATCGTTATCAATGGCTCAACATAAGACGTGAGGGCAGTGTCCAAGTAGATGGAGGATTCAGAAAGATTTGTGAAAATAAAATCCAGGATTTTATTGTTTTCATTCGGTGAGGAGTTAAGTTGTGTAAGAGAGCAAAGTGACAGGAAAGATGAAAGAGAAATCAAGAAGTTGTCATTGGAGAGGATATCAGTACATAAGGGATTCTAGGAGATGTTAGGAAGGTTGAAATCGCCACAAATCAACTTGAAAGTTTTGGAATTGAAATTGTTAGCATGTGAAGACAACTCAGTGAAAAATTTTTCATAGAGATAAACGGCACTATTACACGGAATATACACAGACACTATAAATAATTTTATGACAGATGATAAGGAAACAAAAACAGCGATACTTTCAACTGGAAGGGAAGGATTGAAATCAATGCAGTAACTGGAAATAATAGATCTTCTCACTCCAACAAGTACGCCACCCCGTCCAATTCCCCAGAAAGTATGCGATCACGGTCCCTTCTGAAGACATTGTAAGAGGGAAGAATCTTGTTGTCAAGAATATCTTCAATCAGCCAAGTTTCAGTGAGGCACACAATGTCATCAGAGGCGATAAAAGAAGCCAGACGAAGTTCTTTGGCCTTGTTTTCGGTCTTACTTGCACGGTTCCCTTACTGTCAGTAATGCTCAGAACAAGAAGACGATGCCTGCCACACATTTTTTCGTGCTAAAAATGTGACAGACTGCGATGGGACCTCTACAGGCAGATAAAAGAGCTCACCCCGGATAGTAAAGTCGCGGTGATGCTTGGATCGGTTGACAAATGGAACCATCCTAAAGGATCGCTTGTCTGGTACTTCTTCTTTCTCCCTCTCCTTCCGCTGGAGCTTGAAGGTACCTCACGGCGTAACAAAACGAGACTTGGCTCGAAGTAATGCGCAAACGGTTGCAGGTTAGGTTCTCAGGTTGACAGGGGAGGTGTTTAGTGGGTAATCCAGTCACTCACGAGCATGGAAGCCCCACACTCAGTGCGTGAATGACATTCATTCATTCATTTCGAGAACGGTACGCTACATGGAAAAAGCTCCAAATTAAAGCTTACTGAGTTCTCTTAATACTTATGTTGCTGCGAACGTAAATTTAATATCAGCAGGTAATCGATCGTTCTCCCAAACAAAACTTTGGATGGCGTTTCCCCCGTTTATGTATGCTCAACTTCGCGATATGCCATGAGAAAAAGTGCTATATATTGATCTCGCATTCCTGGGTTGTCCGACACAACTTTGGTGAGATGTTCGTTCCGCGTTTTGTCGAAGCGCTCGACCATTCCGTCAAACTGAAGATGAAGTGACGTTGTTCTGGTTTTTCGTATTCCCAACAAACGGCACACTTTACTGAACAGTCCAGACTTGAAGTTTCTTGCTTAGTCAGAATGCAACTCACACGGTACTCCGTATTGGCAGACTCAATGCTCCACGATCTGATCTGCAATCGTTGTCACTTCCTGATTGGGAACAGCATATAGCTCCATCCACTCGCTGAAGTAGTCCGCTACCTCCAGAGTACTTCGGATTCCTCGATCAGCTTCTGGAAACGGTCCCGCCACATCGTCAGTGGACCTCTCGATTGGTGCTCTATCCACATATCTCTGCATGGCCCCTTTTGTCTTCTTAGCCAGTCCCTTAACAGCAACACAATTCGCTCACCTGCGGGGCCACTCTTCTACATCGATCCACGCATATGCTCAATAGAACCTCTCATTGGGGGGTCAAAGAGAAAGTTAAGAGATAGATATAATATCGAAAGGGGATATCATCCAACCACCGTCAACTGAATCACAAGGGAAACTAGGACTTGTATTCAAAACTCTTCAACCAGTTGTGTCACAACTAAGCCAATTGAAAATTAATGGTAAATTTGAGGTTGTAGCGAATTAAAATTTGATCTTATTAAATACTATTTGTAACTAGAACCGTTAAATTAATATTAAGATTTTATGAATAGCCTAGAATAGCTACATAGGAACCGCCAGAGGTTACGAAATAACATGAATATCAAGGGGCTCATCTGAAATAATTACAATCTTCGCCAGTGGCAAGCAGCACTCAATTGACGGTGCTAAGCATAAAAAAAAAATAAGTGCATGGAACTGGCTGCACAACGGAACACGAACGGGACAACTGCGAGGTTCGGAAACAACCAGTGGAACCTACCCCCTGTTTTCAGACTGAATATATCACTGGATATATGCAGCTATCTCAGTTGAAATTGGGAGAGCATACCACACATAAAAAAGGTGATGCATTCGAAAATAACTGAACCAGTAAAATCTAATCTTCTAATCATAACCATGGATCCATGGCTTTTTAATAACCTACAGATAGTAAATTATTCGCAGTTTCCCCAATCTCTTGTACAGCAGCAGGCGGCAACATATCCTATTACGAATATTCCATATAATAACGAACAACGTGCCGTACCAGACAATCGTCAATGCGAATCAAATCCTCTCGAATCCATTATATTAAATACAGCAGTCGGTGGTGGCTGGTTTATCGAATCTTGTAGAAGCTGCATAATCAGCCAATAAGCATACTGTCATTTTAGGCATGAGAAAGCTGTCGGCGCGGTAGCTGCCGCGTTTGCTGACTCCGGAGAGCAAACGCAACCGTGAGACCACTTCAGAGCAGTGTTTGACGCTGTTTAAGCGCTATCCGAAGGAGTTTCTACGTCGTTTCGTGACCGTCGACGAAACATGGCTCCACTGGTACACACCAGAGACCAAGGAGCAGTCGAAACAGTGGACTTAACCCCGCGAAAACGCTCCGAAGAAGGCGGAAACTGTCCTACCGGTCGGAAAGCCGATGTCCTCCGTCTTCTGGGATTGACAAGGTGTGATCTGCATCGACTACCTGGCGAAGAGCAAAACCGTCACAGAGCTCTACTATGCTGAATTATTGGGCCGATCCGACGCCAAATTGCAGAATAAATGGGCCGCATTTGGCAAAGAAAAAAGTGCTGTTCCACCATGACAACGCCATGGACAAATTGGGCTACGAACTGCTATCCTATCCACCGTATTCTCTAAATTTGGCCCCGTGCGACTTCTTTTTGTTTCCAAATTTTAAAAAGTAACTCGCCGGGCAGAAATTCTTGTGAAGTGCCGATACACTCGATCAAGGTAATGAGATACTCTAACTATCTATAAGCGAAGGTCCGAAAGGGGCTGTAGTGCTAAAGCAAAGCAAAAATAAAGAAGTTGAAACATCGTTGGATCCTGTATCGAGCTAAGCGGAGATTATTTGGGAAATAAATCTTCACTTTTCTCAAATTTTCGGTTTTCTTTTGTAGGTTAAGTAATTATCGGACCGCCCTCGTATATCTGTGTAGAACATCGCCGGCTGCAATGACAATTTTAAATATAGCGAAGAATCTTTTGGCAGCAGACAGAATTAAAATAAAAACGTCATATTGTGGGAAGTGTGGCACAGAATGATGTATCAAATGCAGTTGTGATAACGAGATATCCTGGTTCTGGACAATTATATAGCTCTCAAATTTCCAGCTCACAAAACTCCAATTAATTCGATCGAAAGGCGTCACAGAAACCTATAGTGACGAGTGTGCAAGTGGTATCGAATCCCGCGATGGGCAACAATGCAAGGAAAACTAGTGGTGATACGACTGGGCAACATGATATGTTGCAGGCCCAGGCGAATGCGTTCGGACCAAAGAAAACATCAAAGTGGCAACGGAAAAAAGCCAAAGCGCGTCAAATGTTGCTAGTACGGCTGCTGCTGCAGCTGGTTCAAATATAAGTAATGTAGCTTCATCAAGTACAACGCAATCTTATGGGAATAATCAATTAGATCAACAGCCGCAGCAGCAGCAGCAGATGCAAGTTTACCAACCTCCATTGCAAAAAAAACTTGTCCACAAATATCTACTCAGATGTTAACATCTTCAACGTCCTACACGATGACGCCTTTCCAACAAACCGCTCAGATTAATCCACAAACGCAAATGCAACCCTCTCATTTGTGGTTGAATTTGAATCTGGATAACACTGTAGTGAATTTGATACAAAACACAACAACAACTTAAGGGGAATGCTGGCCGACAGGAATACTCTTGGAGGCTAGCATTCGGCGGATCGTGCTTTACGTCGATTTTCTGCATACCCAACATCCCATCAGTGCTGCATACTACTCTAACCTTCTGAAAACACACGTAAACACCGCTTATCGCTCGAAACGGAAGAGCATTCCAGCACGAAGTGCGATTCTTCTCCAGGATAACGCGCGCTTCATACCGCGCGTCTCATGCTTGATACAATATTAGAATTGGGGTGGAAGCTACTGGAACACCCCCCCTAGAGTCCGGATTTATCACCTGGCGACTTCCACTACCGCAGAAAAATTTCCGTGTTTTTAACGCCTTCCCACACTGAAAAGCGAATGACAATACGTTGCGCAACAGCGGTCGGCACTTGACGTTCACTCATGGTCGTAGCATGCGCGTGAAACATGCCACTCTCGACGAAAACTATGCCACACTGTTTCTAAGGGACCCAGCTATCACATACTATAGCCATGGCCTTCAAAACATACATGCAAGCCATCTACATCATTTGTCTCCATCATATTTGAAACGCTCTCGTACACTCCAGAGCCAGATATTCGATTTGATGGTTTGAATCACATGCCAGATTTTCTTGATAGGAGCGGTAAGCAAATGTGCAAAAATAAGGGTTGCAAATCCGAAACCCAGGTTTTTTGTTGTAAATGCAACTTGAATCTGTGTCTATCGTCAACAAAAAAAAATGTTTCCGAGAATTCCATACAAAATAAAATTTATTAATATTACTTTTTTTTATGTCATAAATAAATTTCTTTCACCTCTGTATATTCTTATACAGGGTGGGCCAAATATAACAAAAATCAAATTTTCATCAGAAAAGATGATTTTTTGAGAAAAATCGGCATCCAGTTCGATTTCAATATTTCCCAACGTTGTTCAAGCGTAAATCATTCATTTCTTTCCGCGGAAGGTTAATAACGACGCACTAACATAATTTTGAGCGGAAAACAGCTGTCAGTGTTAAAATAACATTTGATTTAAAAAGAAGCTACTATTTATTTATTTATTTAATTCTATTTTACAGAATCAATCCAATTACAAAATAGATTAAGTAATATTACAGCAAAGTGAAAGAAGAAAAAAAAGACATGCAAATAGCAACATAAAAATAATAAAAACCGCAAAAACGAGGAGGAAAAAAATACTAAAAATTGAGAAGAAGAGAGTTGACATATTTTTTATAAACTAAATATGAGAGGGGGAAAGGCCCAAGCTGAAGGTTTCATGGTAACGTGGTAATCTGAGCATGGGTGAGAGAAAATACACCAAGCTACGTAAGAATGGAACATCAAAGATATTCGACGATCTTGTAGAACGCATAACGCGCCTCACTTGAACCTGGTTGACTAGGCGAGTATCGAGCAAACCACGGCAAAACCTGTAAAGGAAACATTCATCTAGGTAAAGTCGACGCTTGTCCAGCGAAGGAATATTGAGGATAGATAAACGTGATTCATGAAAAATGTAGGGAATCTGGAACTTCAAGAAGACGATCCGGGTAAATGTTTTTTGCACAGCTTCTAGCGTGAACTTCAAACACTTCAAACGAGGCGACCAAACTGGCAAACAGTACTCAAGGATGGGACGAACCAAACTAGAATTTAATTTAACACACGATAAAGGATCGGAAAAAATATAGGAGTTTCTTAAGATCAAGCCAAAAATGCGAGAGGCTTTAGAAGTAATTTCAGAAATATGAACGTCGAACTTCAATTTAGAGTCGAAAGTGACACCTAACTCCCTGAAATGTGTCACCGTACTAAAGTGAAAATTATTTAACAAGACTTGATAAGAAATTTTGTTTAAGGAATGCTGGTGTTGATAGCTTATAGGGCAAGGGTTATTAGAAAATGAAAGATGGATGCACTTAGAAACATATAGTGCAAGCTGGTTATAAGAACTCCAAAATAAAATGGCATCCAAATCTTCTTGAAGCAAGGCACAGCCTTCGTTAGACGACTCTACTTTGAAAACTTTGACGTCGTCTGCATAAAGAAGACAGGAGAAGTTCATGACGACGGATGGCAAGTCATTTATAAACAGAGTGAACAATAGTGGGCCAAGAATGGATCCTTGAGGAACACCTGAAGACGGATAGAAGGCAGTGGAAAGACAGCCTTGAAAAGATACCTAACGTACACGATTGGACAAGTAAGGAGATAACCAGTAGAGCTGTGAAGACTATAAGGAGATGAATCGATAGGGAACGTTTTAAAATATAATTAAAGTTAAATCCGATGTAATTTATGGTGAACTCTTTCCTTTTTTTTATTTATTATTCCAAGCACATAAGTTAACAAGTGGTTTCATGATTAACAGTTACAGCGAGCTAAGTTATAACATTCTTCGTAGATTGTCGTGACAATGCTACAAGTTTAGGGTCGTAACAGAAGTAAATTCATTTGTATTATAAATTGGTAGGTAAAACAAATAGAAAGATCACTGGAGGATGAAGGAATGATAGAGTAGATAATTAATGAATAAGTGAGTGATCAGACTAACTGAAATTAAGGTGAGAACCTACTGGTCTAGATTGATCTGAATCGCCACAAATTCGGTCCCAGCAAGCCTAATGAAAATTAAGGTAGTCACTTGCTGGTCTAGATTGATCGAAGTAGCCTGGTCTTTGTTCCCAGCAAGCGTAATGAAGCGGACTTCTAGAGCTAGGTCTGAATAAGTCACTGATGGAACGATGAAAAGCTGTTCTGAGGAATGCACTCACTAGTTTATGAGGGTTCAGAGAAGATTTATCAGAGTTCAGAGCAGTCTCAAACTAAAAAACAATACAAGGATGTTTTGCGGAAAAGATATTTATTATATGACAGTTCAGAGCAGACTTAAACTAAACACGAGACTCCAGGACGATGGCCGGAAAAAGGTGTAGTTTTAAATTATCAACGATTCCGATTTGTTGATAGAGTTGTAGAAGAGAGCGATATGGAAAAAAGGAAGAATAATAAAAAAAGGTTCAGAACCAACCCAAGAGTATGATTCATGTGCGTGCCTCATGTTCTAAAGGTTTCTAACATCCCGCAGTGCGCTGTGATATTTTAGGATGCACGACGATTGGCAGACTCGAGCTATAAAGTCTGTATATGTTTACTTATGGTCTTTTTTTCGCTTTTTTTTCAACATGCACAAAAGTACTTTGATTTTCTAACGTTTTCCGCCCGCCTTCGTTGTTCCAAGCGACGGGTGAAGTGCTGCCATTGAGAAAGTCTTGGTGTTTTGATTAACTCCAGGTTTGGTTCTGGAATCAGTGATAAGGGCTGGCCAATTAGAAAGTGACCTGGAGTGAGAACTCCGAGATCATCAGGGTCGTCCTTAAGCGCGAAAAGTGGTGGAGAGTTAAGGATAGCTTCAATTTGAGTCAGGTTGGTGCTGAGTTGTTCGTAAGTGAGTTTTGTCTCTCTTGTTACCCTTCAAAGATGATATTTCATAGATTTCACGGCTGCTTCGAATTTTCCTCCGAAATCAGGTGCTGATGGAGGGTTGAACTTCCATGTCGTTCCATCAGATGCTGTCAGAGATGCAAATTTGCCTAGCATGTCCGAGTACTGTGAGAAGAGATTCTTTAATTCTTCATCTCTTCCCTTAAAATTAGTCCCGCAATGACTTGTCAAGGTAGCAGAAATGCCTCGTCTTGAGGTGACACGTTAATAGGCTGCAAAAAATGCTTCCGTGGAATTTAAAGATGGATAGTTGATGTTGAGAATCAGACGAAGACTGCTATCCATGCTTTATAAAGTCGCACTTTTCCCTTCCAGGTTTTAAGGGTTAATGGACCTGCGTAGTCGACGCCAGAATGAAGAAACAGCCTCGATGGAGTGACCCGTGAAAGTGGTAACTGACCCATTAGGTATAGGGTAGGCTGTTTCCTGTATTGAGTGCAAGTCACACATTTTAGGATGAAGGATTTAAATGGAGTTCGACCACCGATGACCCAAAATTGTTGCCTGAGGGCTACTCATGTTTCCTGAGTTGATCCGTGTAATGATTTAAAGTGAGCGGCTCTGATTACCAGCGTGGTAAAATGCATGGGTGTTTCTTAGAGTAGCTGAGGTTGGAGTTTTCTAAACGCCCACCAACGCGTAATAATCCGAGAGGACTGAGGAATGGATTAAGCCTGATCAAGAGGCTGTTTTTAGGTCTTTGTAAAAAAATTTTCTACAAAGACCTACTAGTTTCGCGACCTGTCTGTCCGTCCGTCTGTCCGTGCGTCACAGCAAGTTTCCTCAGAAACTATACTAGCTAAAATGCTATGAAAAGGTCCAAAGAGATGATCTCTCAAAAGTGTAGGTCTTACCAAAAATTTAAAAATTTGTTAAGGGGGGTTCCCCCATGTAACGAATGAGCCCTTAAATTTTTTTAAATCAAAGGCAGTCGAATGAGGTATCAAATAAAAGGTCTTGATTAGAACTTTTAGGATCTGAAATAAAACAGTCATTTTCTGAATTAGGGGGTCCAGGGGAAGCCAAATGTACCAAAAATTGATCGTTTCCTGAGAAGAGTTATTATTCATTGACACGTTGCTCTAACTCTAAGTAATTTATCCCATGAAGAGTATCGAGTGAGCAGATCCCATTGATGATTTATTACTGCGTGATGAATTGTTCGCTCTTCTAGGTCTTCATCAACAGTGGCTGAACTTTCGTGATGAGTTGGCCAGTCATCTGGAGGGCTCTGAAGCGACTAAGGTCCATTCCACCACAGTGGAAACGATTTGATTTCTTCTGTAGATAGTCCTCGAGCGGCGCAATCTGCTGGATTTATTTTTCCTGCGATATTATGCCATTGTGCTCTAGGTATGGTTTCTCTGATGTAGCACACTCTATTATGGACGAAGTCCTTCCATCGTGAAGGGTGATTGTTGATCCATATTAGAGCTATTGTTGAATCTGTCTAAAAGTGGATAGGAGAATCATTCAAATGAAGGACTTCCTGGCAATGTTTAGCTAATTTGATAGTCATTACTGCAGCTGAGAGCTCCAATCTTGGTATTGTCATCCGTTTTATAGGAGCAGGATATTGCTCCTATGATGCGTCACAAAAGCAGTGAAGTTCAATATTTTCAGTAGCTTGAAGCCCAATCCATCTTGGGATTCGAATAGTATCTAGTCCGTTTAACAATGATTGACGTTGTTTCCAAGTGTTCAATAGAGCTGGTGGAAGCTCATCATCCCATAGCAATTTGATTGCCAAAGTTCTTGCATATAGATCTTAAGTTGTATAAAGACTGGTGATAGTAATCCCATCGGATCGAATAATTGAGCAATTTTTGACAAAACTGCTCGTTTGGTAAGTTTAGTAGATGGCATTGTTGAAAACTTGAAGTGTAATTCGTCAGACGATGGGTTCCAAAATAACCCTAGGGCACTGATCGTGTTGTCTTGCAGCTGGATTGAAATAGTTGATAAACCATGTTCTGTCGGAAGATGAAGAAGAGCCTTGGATGATTACTCACCCACTTTCTTAGGGGAAAGGGTGAGCTGATACCTCACTAATTCGTTTTTTTCTCTCCACAATATCCGTTATTTCCAATCGTCGAGATGAACGTAAATTTGTCGGTACATTTTCTCGATATCTGTTGAGAAAATATATCGAAACTGACGAAACCATCACAGGATGTCGAATAGATCCACTTGTAGCTCCAGTGTGCAGGATATTGTTGAGAAATTGTCCTTCTAGTGTTTGACACAATCCATAGAACACGACTCGTAATTTGGTTGTGGTACTAGATTCTCGAACAACCCCGTGATGTGGGAGATAGAAGGTTGATTGTGGTTCTTTCTCTTGAGGTGGAACAGGAACCATATGGTTTAGACTTTTATACTCTTCCATGAATGACGAGTATGCTACTGCAAAATCATTATTCTTCTCAAATCTTGTATTCAAGTGGTTCAGGGCCTTGAGGGATGGAACGAAGGAATTGCCAAGTTGACTCGGATATATCTTGAAGGGTAGCCTCACAATATATTTTCCAGTTGAGTCTCGTTGATGAGTGCCAATGAAATGTTGTTCACACTGTTCATCTTCAGCGGATAAGCTGGATTTTTTAGTTGTGGGAAGTTCTTCTTGCATCCAGAACTTTCCAAGTAAGTCGTTGAGGTCTTGATCAACCAAACAATGATGAGCTGAAGCAGTTGATTGTTGGATGTTACCACTCGCTGGGCCAGAGATAACCCAACCAAGTGTTGTAAGTTGAGCCACTGGAGCACCAACTGGACGTTTAATAAAAGAGCCTTCCAATAACTGAACACAATAATCCACGCCGATGATGAAGTCTATGCGTTTCTGAATGAGAAATTGAGGATCAGCGAGTTGCAAGTTTTCTAAATGATTCCACTGGTTGATAGGTTGATGCTGTGAGGTGGGTAGGTGCGATGTTAATTTTGAAAGAATGTGAGCATTTATTTTGATTTCGACGTCTGACGTGAAGTGTGGTTTAATTACAACAGTTATACCACCCCTGATCTTCCCAAATTGATTGGATCCGATGCTTACGATAGATAATGATGACTTCTTTCGAGGTAAACTCAGTTCTTGCATTAGTTTTTCAGAGACCAAGGAGACTTCTGCTCCTGCATCCAAGAGTGTCCAGATAGTTTTTGTCATTTCTTTAGAATAAGTGACACGAAGTTTCGCTGTTGCAAGAAGCACGTTGGGTGCTTGTAGACTTTCAACGTGGGTGTGATTAACTTGTTTCTCCTGCTCTGCTGGTTGTGAGGATGCTGCTTTTGAATCAATGGCGTGAAGAATTATGTGGTTCTTGTGTCCACATTTTTTGCAGCGTCTTGTTGACTTACAACTGCTTATCCTATGATGTCCAAGACAATTGAAACACAGTCTCTTTGCTTTTATGAGATCCTGAAGCTGTTGCGTGGTCTTTGCTGTTAATTGATCACACTAATATGTGAAATAGTTGGCCGAGCAAATCGCAAATGCGGTTGAATTTTCAACAAAGTCAGCTCGAGCTGATGCTGGTTTTGGCTTAGATCTTGCAGTGTCTGATAGCGAGATTTCAAATGATTGTAACGACAGAAGACATGATTCTATGAATTTCTTCAACGCATTCCAAGTTTGTGCAGCTCTTGATGCTCCTAGATGGAGTTCCCAGACTTTCACTGAGTCTGAGTCCAAGCGTTGAACAGCCATAAAGACTAGGAAGTCTTCACAATGGTGAATTGGTCTTCCTAAGGATTCCCGGTTGCGGTAGACATCACCGAATAACATGTATAAGTTCTCGAGCTCATATGCTGAATCAGTCGTCATTTTCTTCAACGAAAATAGCTTCCTAAATGCAGAATTGACATGACGCCGTTCGTTTTCATAAAATTCGAGCACCGTCTCCCAAGCTTTTTGAAAGTTCTCGTTTGTGGTGGCCGTGTTTTTAAGTAGCAACGCGGCTGGCCCTTCTAGATGAGTCTTCAAATAGGTTAACTTCTCCACCGGAGGTATCGATGGATTGTTATACACCATTGATATAAAAACACCTTTGAACGATAGCTATTCTGAGAGTTTCCCGTTGAATATAGCTAGTTCAAGCCTCTTTAGCCGGGGAAATTGATAATTCCATGTCGTGTTCATTGACAGTGCTTAAGTAAGAGATGGGTTTGGTCGAGCAGATGAAGGCTGGATGACGTGAAGTGACGTTGGTGCTTCTGAAGTGCCAGAAGAAGGTTGAACTCCTTGATGAACTAAATCCCGTGGACAGGAATCTCGCTCACGCGCCGGTGATGATGACGCTGCCGGTGGAAGCTTCTCGTTCAGAAGCTCTCTCATCATCTCCGTTGCTTCCAAGTAATCTTCATACGTCGTGGCATAGTAGTCTCTGGAGAAATACGAACGCTGCTTCACTTCCCATCGCGTCTGCGAATCAGCTACAGCTAACGTTAATGGCTTGGTGATTGATGGAGCACTGCCGCCACTGATCTTGGATGGCTTCTAAGCGGGTTTGAATGCGGGTGATTGTGAGGTTATCATAACCAACTTTAATTAAATTTCCGTAGGCAACCTTCTTTGAATCACGAATCAATCCTTGTTGATCGATTCGGTATTGCATGTGTTCAGTCCTCATTTTGATGTGCTACAATGCACGGGTCCTTGTAAGGCCTAGGGAGGAGATTGGTATCCACAAAACTTCCTTACAAGGTAGCAAATGACTACTGACTTGCAGCTAATCACCGTTTATTAGTTGTTTGGTTGGTCTAGAGATAAGAAATAAGGATAAAAACAATAAGTGAGAACTGGAAAATAAACGTTTAGAAATGCGATCAATTTTAGAAACAAAATTTAATTTTAGAATTCAACGGTCATGTTTTAACACCGCGATCAAGTTCAAAAATTAATCGGTAATTAGTTCCTCGAGATCCGGTTCGAAGGACCAGAAAAAATGTTAAGACATAAGGAGATGAACCAATAGGGAACGTTTTAAAATAAATTTCCTTTATTTTTTATTCATTCCAAGCACATAAGTTAACAAGTGGTTTCATGATTAACAGTTACAGCGAGCTAAGTTATAACATTCTTCGTAGATTGTCGTGACAATGCTACAAGTTTAGGGTCGTAACAGAAGTAAATTAATTTGTATTATAAATTGGTAGGTAAAACAAATAGGAAGATCACTGGAGGATGAAGGAATGATAGAGTAGATGATTAATGAATAAGTGAGTGATCAGACTAACTGAAATTAAGGTGAGAACCTGCTGGTCTAGATTGATCTGAATCGCCACAAATTCGGTCCTAGCAAGCCTGATGAAAATTAAGGTGATCACTTGCTGGTCTAGATTGATCGGAGTCACGTGGTTTTTGGTCCCAGCAAGCTGATCCCTTGCTGGTCTCGAGTGATCGAAATCACTTGGTCTTTGGTCCCAGCAAGCCTGATGAAAATGAAGGGATAAGTTGCTGGTCTAGATTGATCGGAGTAGCCTGGTCTTTGTTCCCAGCAAGCCTAATGAAGCGGACTTCTAGAGCTAGGTCTGAATAAAGTCACTGATGGAACTATGAAAAGCTGTTCTGAGGAATGCACTCACTCGTTTATGAGGGTTCAGAGAAGATTTATCAGAGTTCAGAGCAGCCTCAAACTAAAAAACGATACAAGGATGTTTTGCGGAAAAGATGGTTCAGAGAAAACTCAAACTAAACACGATGGAAGGATGTTTTCGCGGAATTATCCTCAGTTTATGAGCGTTTAGAGACAACTCAAACTAAACACGAGACGCCAGGACGATGGTCGGAACAAGGTGTAGTTTTAGTTTATCAATAATTCCGATTTGTTGATAGAGCTGTGGAAGGGAGCGATATGGAAAAAAGGAAGATTAATAAAAAACGGTTCAGAACAAACCCACGAGTATGTGTCATGTGCGCGCTTCATGTTCAAAAGGTTTTTAACATTCGGCAGTGCGCTGTGATATTTTAGGATACGCGAGGATTGGGAGACTCAAGCCATAAAATTTGTACATGTTTGCTTATGGTCTATTTTTTTCGTTTTTTCTCAGCATGAACAAAAATATTTTGATTTTCTAACGGGAACAAATAATCAGGAATAGAAGAAATTTACGTTGGCTCAACAAAATATTGTGATTTACTGAGTCGAAGGTTTTAGAGAAATCCAAATACAACGTTTCGACTTGTAAACGGTCCTCCAAGGTTTTTGAAGCAACACTCATGAATTCTTACAAATTCGTTAAAGTTGATTGCCCTTTAATAAAACGATGTTGTTCAGGAACGAACAAATCATGAGTAAGTGAAAAAAAGTATATTGCCCACCCTATATATGTTTTTTTCGTAACCGGGCAGGACCGCCTTAAGGCGGGATGCCTATTTTGGTACCTAGCACCTAGGGCATTGAAAAAAAAAACAGGTTTTTACAAATACACTCTTTAAAAAAATTTTCTTGTTATATAAAAATTGGCCTGTTAGAGAGCTAACATATAATATACATACACGTGAAATAAAAAATCCAAAAAATGGTATAATTTATTGTTTTCTATATAAAAATGATTGACTTTCTTTATTAACCTCATCTGATTAAAACATAAACTCCATTGATAACACAGACGAATAAAAAAACAATGTCCCCATTGGACTTTCTGAACTAAAACATAATGTCCAATTTTTATTTGATACTAATTGAAATAAAGAAGAAATTCAACCACTGCAGTGGAAGTTACGAACAATGTAAAAATCTTACATACCAAAATGTAGCTTTTACCTAACTCGTCTTGACTAATGCTATAAGTTCATACAAATCAATTAATACTAAACAAATGCTTAACCTATAGATTGAACCTTATTACTTATCACTAACAATAACCTAAATAACAAAGTTTAACGATTCATGTAAACAATAAAAAAACGATTTGTCTTTATTCATAAACACTCTATCGATACCTAAATAGCCAAGTCTGGGCTGTACACAAAATTATGAAATACATGAATTATTAAAGAGAATTTTATTACAAAATTAAGAAACAAATCAAGTTCTTTCTTTTCACTGGCTTATGTCTAACCCTACAACTTAAAGATACTTATATTTATATGACCTTTGCGATCTACAAACATTAAAAATTTAAACCGATTTATTTTCTACTATGGAAATAGTTCTAATATCCATTTAATCATTAGTTAATTTTTTATAACGGAACTCGAAGATATATTAGAATAACTACATAAATGAGTATATACATATTCTCCTTCAGGATTTTCTTACAATCATTATAGTACATACAGGCCAAATTTAACTATAATTAAAACTGATGATCCCTAACGCATAAAACTATTATTTTCCCGAGTCCAAAACACTTACTCCATAATTGCGCACTACATTTTGAGGATTATATTACTTTTCTTTTAAAGCACTTCACTTCTTGTTTATTTCACTGTTATATATTAAATGTTTGTAAACACAAACGATTATAATCATATAACGAACAGCGCGCACTATTTCTAACGAAACCAGCTGACTTGGTTTTCATTTCACTACAAAGTTCTACAAACCAAAACTTCATTGACATCTCTATCTGTAACGTAAATTCTACGAAATGCTTCCACGCGACCGAATAAGCAAGTCGATATAAACGAAATGCAGTTTCGTGCCTTCGCGATTCGGCCGTTACGAATACTCAACGTTTGCTTTTCACGTGGCCGAGAAACAAGTTCTGAAAATGTGCAGAAATGACTCACATAAAACTACGGGTTGTATTTGTTGTAGATGTGTAGTTGAAATTTTTGTTGAATATGATTCGCACTGTGTACGCGTTCTACAGTATATATAAGCTAGTCGATTTGTACGTTTGGTTATGCTCTGGCTTCTCTTCAGTGTCGAATAAATCTTTCGCCTTTTACTAAAGATTTCCGTGGAGAGGAGCACTCTAATGAGTCTAAACTAATTTTTGTAATGCCCGGCGAAAGCTGGGCTATATATTATTCTTAACATAAATAACTAGGGTAAGTCCCAAATCCATTCATGGCAACTTAGGTAATGAGATCTAAGTCGGTTGTGACGGGAAAATCCAATAATTTTCCTGTTGTTGTTGTTGTTATCATTAATTACGTGCACATTTTGAAAACTACTTATATGTATTAACACGATGCAGATTATATCAGTTTGAGATTAATTTCGATTTAATGAAATTTATAGAAAGTGTAGGCTTTCCCCCATATAAAAGGATACCCTAACTCCGAAAAGCAAAATTTTACAGGAATAAGTAAAGTAATACAAATTTCTTGACCTGCATCAATGTTTTGATACTTTACAAGGCTTTTGATTTGTAAAAGTTGTTATGTTTATTAATATACAAAACTTTATGGGTGATGTTAATATAATACATTTTGTTTGTTTGTTTGCTTTATATTTTAAAATTTACTGCCGTAATACACGGTATTGAAGATTCTACGTCTAGCACTCGTTGCGTGTAGACGTGTTTTTAATTCGCTCCTGTCAAGAATTTTTATAAATTAAAATAATTTTTTAAAAACGTCAATTAGAAAGAAACTTATTACATCGTCGAACTATTCCAACAATTTATCGAGTATCTGGATTTTACCTGCGAGAAAGAAAAGTTTTTTTCACCGGGGGGATGGAGGAGCCCGACGGCTTCCCACCGCTGAGGGACCCAGAGCCAGGGATTTCTAAATTGACAAATGATAAAATAATCAAGCAGAAAAATGAACAAGACAAATGTGAGCATGGAAAGCGTATTACGCTTTCAGGCGAAGATTATGACAAAATAACCAGGGAAAACGCAAGGTTTACGAAACAAAACGACGAATTGAAACTCCGTATTCAAAGTTTGGAAGATATGATCCGGACATTATCAAATATGAGCAAACCGAAACTGATGAAGCCGATATTAACTAAGGAGAATGAGAAAAAGGAAACAACACCAACAAGCAAGACCAATGAGAAAGCAGTGCCAACACAGAAGACTCAAACATATAAAACGAAATCGCAAGATACGAGCAAGCCATCAATCCATGATGCTGAAAATATCCTGAGCGCAGGAGGAGCGAACGACAGCGCCAATTATTATGCGGTGCTGTCTGCAATGAACGAAGGAATGGACATCGAGATGGAGAGCAACGATAGCATAGGTAATATTGATAGTAGTAATAATTTCATCCAATATTTAAAATTAAAAAATAAGGAAAAGAGGAAGAAGCCAACCTGTCTGCTGGTTCTCCTAATAAAATTAATAAGGTAAATGTGAGAGTTCCTCCAATCAACGATTTTGGGCAGCGCCGAGGAGATATGGTTCGGTTATTGGCATCCGAACATAAAATCTATAACTTCGAAGTTAAGAGAGTGACCGCTGATAAGCTCACGATCAAGACAAAGACACTGGCTAATTTCAAACTGGTGAAAGATGCTCTTAATAGTGTCAAAACTCCCCACTTCACATATACGCCAAAGGCGGAAAAAAATCAGACTCCTTGAAATGTTGCAGGAAGCAGCACCAGCTATTAAGTTCATCTGTGTGTTGCTACAAGGAGATCAACTGTCGAAGGTAAAATATTACCATTTTATTTTGTCCAAATTCCCAACGACAGCAGTCCGAGTGCCCTCCAACAGGGAAGGTACTTAAACTTTAGAGTTGTGAGGTGGGAACACCTCCAAAAAACTGAGGTCAACCAGTGTTACAGGTGTCAAAGATTCGGTCATTCGGCTGCCAATTGTGCAATACACTATCGCTGTGTTAAGTGCAAAGATATTCACGCCCCCGGTGAATGCAAATTGGCTCAAATGGAGCCAAAAGAAAAATTGCATTGTGTTAATTGTGGTATATTTGGTCATCCAGCATCATATCGAGGATATCCTCGGTATCAAGATGCAAGAGATAAATTTTCCCCAAAACAAACCAAAGTATTTCACAATTTACTACCTCCCAACTTCGTCAAACTCGAGGTATCATTCGCACTTGCTGCCAGAGGACCAGCAGACAACAATGTAAATAAAATAAATAATGTAAGTGGCAATAATGAGCTGCTTCTCAAAATCTACCAGCAACTTGAATCTCTTTCAGATAGAATTAATAAACAAGACCAAAAACTCAATTTCGTTTTTCAACGTTTAGGCCAACATGCTTCAAAATAGTTTGTCATCCAGCCACATTCCCATGGATAGGATTCGTCTCATCTCGATCAACGTCAACTCCATTGTCACTATACATCGGCGTGATTATCTCCTTGAATTCATTGTTAAGCAAAAGCCTGACATCATACTTCTCACTGAAACCCACCTCAATTCATGGCATTCCATGGAATTCAAAGATTTTGCATTCGTAAGAAACGATAGGGTAATAGGTGATGGGGGAGGTGGCACCGGGATATTGGTTAGAAGACCCTATTGTTTCCAAAATATTGAAAAAGTCGAATTCAAAAACTTTGAATTTCTTGAAGTGTCCGTCATCAAAATTTCACTGCCAGGTGGGGATAACCTCTTCGTTATCTCTGCCTATGCAACTGGTCAAAATGTTCTCAAGTTCAAGGAGGAACTCAATTCCTTGTTTGAAATACTCGAATTGAACAGGCTGCATAATTATTATATTTTTGCCGATGACCTGAATGCCAAGCATACATCATGGCTAAACGCCACCAATAATCCAAGAGGTGTATTCCTGAAGTCATGGATAACAGAGAACCAAATTGAATACAGGTGCAACCTATATGGGTCGGAGTTCCCAACATACCCTAGGACAAATTCATATTTGGACCTCTGCATTGCTGACGCAAGACTTGAATTCAGCTTTAATAGTCCTCAACGGAAACTACAGGTGCTTCCTTACGATAGCGACCATAACGCAATCGTAATGGAAATCAATCATCAAAGGGATGATTTCTTCCTCATTCCAGTTCAACATGAAAACCATCGGTTGAATTTCAAAAAAACAGACTGGGGAAAGTTTCAAAAGAAGTTTAATCGGGAGTACCAGAAGCAATGTCCCTCTTCTGATGATGGCAACGCTTGCTCAATGGTTCCTAATAACAGAAATCTAACTGACGATGAAATAGATCTCTATTTGTCGAAGTTAGAGAAGCTGACGTTGGAAACGATTGAGAAAGTTGTTCCCAAGATTAAACATCGAAACAATATGGAAGGATATGAAACACCAACCATCGCAAGGTTGAAAAGATTGAAAAGCCTTCTTCTCACCCGCGTCAACAATATTTATCGACGATTTTTGGACTACAACCATCCCTCGTTGGCTTTGTTGAAATTACACCTGAAGAATGTCCGGAATTTAATCCGTTCATACTTCAGGAGTGAGGTCAGCAATCAATGGGCGGAAAAACTGAGGGGTATTAGCCCACAGGACCCAGATGGCGTTTTCGCGAAAGTGAATAGCTTATTCCGCAGGAAGTCTCGAGTGAAGGTATCGAATCTTGAAGTCGCTAGTGATGAGATAAATCTTCTCGATAGAGCTGGTATCGAAATCGATAGTACGACTCCGGATAGAAATGGAAACAGGATTATATGTGATAGATTGCAGAAACTTGCCCTGATTGGAACACATTTTGAATTGGTCCATCTGCCAAACCCAGAGAGAAGGAATGAAATATTTTCGGAGGTCGTTGAAGCAAAAGTTTCCGACTTCAAATCAAGCCTGAACGGCCAATCAATTCTTCATTTCGATGAAACATTAACATCTGACCTCATACCGAGCTTGAATCTTATTGATTATTTTGTCAGCTATGAAGACTTGTGTTTCATATTTCGCAGAATAAACAACAAAAAATCATGTGGTACTGACGGTATTCCAAATATAGTTCTCCGACATTTGCCTGAGGTTGCTATTAGGAATTATTGCATATTGTTCAACAACATGTTGAACAATTCATATTTCCCAAATGAGTGGAAAAGGCTAAGGTATTTCCGATCTTGAAGAAAGGAAAAGAATCTTCATGCCCCAAAAGCTATCGCCCAATCAGCTTGCTGCCTAACATCAGCAAGGTGTTTGAAGTGATACTCAACAGAGCATTAAACGCCCACATTGAGAAATATGAGTTGATGCCGAATTGCCAATTTGGTTTTCGTGCCAGGCATTCGACCATACATGCAATAACGAAAGTAACCTCAGACATCTGTTGGAAACTAAACAACAAAGAATGTGTTGGAGCATGTCTCATTGATATGGAGAAAGCCTTCGATACGGTGTGGTTAGATGGACTAGTTTTCAAACTTCTTCAGGACAGGTTCCCCAGACACCTTGTCGCCATGATGTGTAATATGTTATACGGGAAATCATTTGTTGTAACTGATGGAAATCTGACAACAATGCGCGAATTCAAGGTCTTGAATGGTCTACAGCAGGGAACAGTTACTGCGCCCCTACTTTTCTCAATATTCATTCGCAAGCTATTGAACAGCTTTGATTTTAATGTCTCGCCAACGCGATCATTGGTAGCGTTTGCTGATGATCTGATCATCTATACGGCAGACCGAAAAGCTACAATAGTTCAGAGCAATCTTCAAAAAATGTTTAATGATGTGCAGCTTTACATCGACAATTGGCGAATGAAAATCAATGCGCAGAAGTGCGAAACAATTTTGTTTCGGACAACGCTGCAGGGGGCCAGTCAAGACCTGAAACGTAATTGGAAGCATTTCCACATTATGGCTGGTGAGCATAGTTCAGAACGGGTTCCACATAAATCCTGTTTTCGATACCTCGGTGTTCATCTCGATCAGTATCTGTACTATACTGAACATGTCAAAATGATGCTCAGTAAAGCACTAAAAGTAGTCATGGCTCTTCGGCGACTCTTTCATTCCAGATACATTGATCAAAAAGTCAAAGTTATTTGTTACAAGACCCTGGTTAGACCAGTTTTGACATACGTATGCCAGATCTGGTACAACCAGAGTGCTAGTACAATGGAAAGATTAAGAGTTTTCGAAAGGAAATGTCTTCGTGCATGTACTGGTTTGTACAGAAAGCCTGAGACGGATTGGAAGCACTATATATCGAATAGAAAAATTTATCAAACCGCTCAAGTGACAAGAGTCGATATCTTCATATTGAAACTTCTTCGGAATCATATCGCAAGATCTGTGACTGTGAGTGAAAACCCTTGGATTTCACAGCCGTTCCACCCTACAGATGGGTATATTGAGACTTGCCTCACTACTGGCTTCGTTCCTCCAGAAGCATTCGTTTATTTGGACATGAATCGATATGTTTTTGATTCTGACGGCGTCCCAGTCATATATCACATATACCGACGGGCCACCGATAAGAAGATAAAATATCCTCCGAATCTGAGTTCACGAGACCAACAATTCCAATGGAGATACTCATTTGCTAGATTCGTTGAGGCTGGTCGAGCTGAGATGGAGCAATCTAGGTATTGGTGGCTGAATGACAATGTCTAAATTATTCGTGTTTATTTTCTGTTTTTGTGCTTTTTCTCGTTACTTAGTTTTTCAGATTCATCTCATTATTGCTACATCTAGTATTGTTGTTTATTTATATTATAAATTAGGTATAGGTTTCAATATAAGGTAATGTTTTTTTTTTTTGTTTTTTGATTGAACTTATTTAGAATTAGGGTGTAACATATTAGGTATAGGATATAAGTTCATTGTTGTGTTAGTAGTATAAGTAATTTTTGAATAATGCTGATTGGTTTTTTCTCCTTTTTCCAATTGAATAAAAAAATAACTAATAATATTAATTAATTTAAATTTGCAAGTGTATTTTTTTCATTAAATGTGTTTAACTGTTAACGTATAAATTCAGAGAGCCATTCGGGCCATTAAGTTTTTTATAGTTTTATTGTTTGGAATTTGCTTTATGTTCTTTTAAAAATTTATAACGATTGGTATTAAATAAAGCGCTTTTGACTTTGACTTTGAAAAGGATACCCTAACTCCGAAAAGCAAAATTTTACAGGAATAAGTAAAGTAATACAAATTTCTTGACCTGCATCAATGTTTTGATACTTTACAAGGCTTTTGATTTGTAAAAGTTGTTATATTTATTAATATACAAAACTTTATGGGTGATGTTAATATAATACATTTTGTTTGTTTGTTTGCTTTATATTTTAAAGTTTGCTGCCGTAATACACAGTATTGAAAAGCCCTAACTCCTGCTATGGGAGTTGCGCCTTATGAAGACGATGTTTACAGACTCTAAAGAATAGCTTTACATAAAACAACTTTTAAAACTGTGCAACATTCAATAATTATCAGTTTTTATTTAACATAAATTTGATTTATTTACATATGTTATTACATCACATTTGAAACTTGTTCATTATCAGTCTTTCATTATAGAGTTGCAAAGAATATTCGGTTACTATTCGGTATTCGGCCGAATACCGAATATTAAATCGCCGAATACCGAATATATACAAACAGGTGTTAGAAATAGTAAAAGAATGCAATTAATCCTATAAGTTTTATTGATGCAGAATATACATTTTAAGGCTCAGAAAATGCAGTTTTGCTACTGGAACGAGTATATCCAAAAATACTATTAAAATTTAACATTATGTACTGTGTTATTTAATTAAGAGATCAAAGTACATAGGTAATGAATGAAATAGAAAGTAACTAATTATTATTTTAAACTAAAATAAATCGAAATTTTCGGAAATTAATCAAATTCAAGTGAAATTAACAATTAGATTCTTCATTCGAACGTTATAAATTAAAATTCTTGCCTTAAATTTAATTCCTTTGTTTTTTTTCATGTATATGAGAAAATAAAATTTACTTATCATAACTGAAGTTAATTAGTGGTAGGTTATGGTGCAGAAAAATCAACTTTTCCGCTTTTTCAGGTAAAAGTCTGTTTCTCTTTTCTTCGTAGGCGTCTCCTGCTTCACTGAAAAGTCGCTCCGAATACACACTGCTTGCAGGAGTCGATAAATATTTAGCAGCTAGTTTGACTAAACTTTGGGAAAACTTTGACTAATATGTAGCCCACCAGGTAAATGGGTTGTCATTTCTCTTTAAAGTTTTCATACTCAATTACTTATCAAGGTCACGTGAAATGGTGCTCTTTGAAGTTGAAGCAATTTCAACTCCGTTGTTATCATCGATGAAGCTCTCAGTAACTACTTCTTCATAGCACTCCCAGACAGATGTTCGAATAGGACAACCTTCTCCAGACACATCGGTTCTTTTACGCTTAGACTGCATGGAATAAGAAGATCGGGCGCTTTCATCGCTGCTGGTATCATTATCTGATACTAATCCTTCAAGCAGAACGTATTGTCGGGCTCTTTCCTTTTGCAACTGATTCGTGAAGAAATACATCTTAAACCTTGGATCTAACAAAATTGCCATCAGGTAGTTTTTATCATCGTCAATCCGTGAAAAACGTTGTTTCATCGCTTGTTGCATGGCAATCGCCATTGATATTAATTTTGGTGTAAGGTCAGAAGAGACGGCCTTCTCGCAGTAGCGGTTGAGAGTGACAACATGAGGAATAACTTCGGATAAGCAGGAGAAGTTTGAACTTGTAATTTTGGTTACCTCTTCAAACGGCTTAAGTAATTTCAGCAATTGATCTACAATCTCCCACTGCTCTGCACTTAGATTAGATATACTTGATGTATCCGTCAAATATAAAGAAATAGCTCGTTTTTGTTCAAGAAGCCTTTCTAATATGTAGAAAGTAGAATTCCAACGTGTTGCTATATCTTGCACTAAATTATGCTTGACTATCCCCAGCTCTTCCTGAATTCTTTTCAGTTTTTGTTTTGCTGTACCCGAATGATTAAAGTGAGTTACTATTCTTCGTCCCATAACAATAGCTTCTCCAACCTAACCTCAGGTTGAATTTTGAAAGAATCTTTGATTACTAACTGTAATGTGTGTATGAAGCAACAAACAGAATTCATTTTAGCTTCACTGACAGCTTTAACAATATTGTGCCCATTGTCATGAACAATAGCATGAATGTTTGATGCAGGAAATCCCCACCGGCTCCGTATATCTTGCAAAACATTAGCTATATTTTGACCTGTATGTTGTCCTTCAAAGTGTTGTATATTCAGTGCAGCATGCCTCAAGTTAAAATTGCTGTCAAGCCAGTGTGCAGTAAAACTGAGGAAACTGACATAGTTTTGCAAGCACGTCCACATATCGGTAGTGACTGATATATAGTCTATGTCTTCAAGCATCTTTTTTATTTTTATTCCTACTTTTTCATAAAGATCAGGAATAATTTTTTCTGCAAAGTACAGTCTACTTGGTATCGTATATCTCGGCAGTGTCTCATTTAATAATCTTTGAAAACCAGGTTTTTGAACCATGCTCACTGGATGATTATCAACCGCTATCATTTCGGCAATCAGATGGTGATATTTTACTGCCTTAGGATCATTTATATCCCATTTTTTTGTTTTCTCTTGACAGTCGTAAATAGTTGATTGTTTTGTGGACTTACTTGAACAAAGAACGGCATTATCTGCTGCGTTTTCTTTCTTTGAGGTCGAGTTGGATTTCTGTATCTTCTGATACTCGTCATAGTGTTTATTCTTAAGATGATTAATTAATCCCGACGTTGAAGCTTTTTTCCCCATGCCTCCCCGAGAAATTTTAACATCACAAAATTTGCACTGCACACTACGTAAATTTTCGTCATTTTGCTCAAAGAAATTCCAAACTGAAGACCATTTTTTACTCGACATACTGTTCTAAAGTCACAAGATCGGGTACAAATAAAACAATTTCAAAGAAATTCTTGGTTTGAATCGCGAAATTGAGCATATGCTAACGTTTACAAAGCAAAACACTATTGGGAAAGAACGAAACTGGTAAAGTGAATTCAATCGAGTACATCACTGGGCATAGTGCTCGAACCATTTTACAGGAAACGCAAAACACATCTGACTGAAGTACACTTTTCGTTGTTTACATTAGAGCAAAATGTGAGCGAAAAGCATGGTAACCAACGCACCGATCGAAAATAGACTTTGCCACATAGAATGTATCGAACTCAGGCGGTTGAAAAAGAAATTCGATGCAATTGAGCGCAAAAATGATCTCAAGCAGCATTTGCTCGAAATTCATCAGGAATTCTGGGAAATATACACAAACTGGCTTCAAAGTTTGTTTACATTACAAGGCAAAGAATATTTGACTGAGAAGTATTTACATTGTGGTGTCAACAACACCATGAATGCTGCTTATGCATAAGCGTTTGTAAGTGTATTGATCAAACCGAATAGTTCGGCCGAATATTCGGTATTCGGCCAAGCTTCTAACCGAATATACTATTCGTTGCAACACTAATTATAATTCGTCAAGGATTATTGTCAGGTTTGACTCTTGAATCCTCATCCAAAATCTACGGCGGTTAGATGGCATAAGAGGGCACAATTTTTCAAATATTTCTTTTTCTAACCGATTTCCAAATGAAAGAAGGATATCAATCAAAGACATATAAAGTAATGGACGCGAAATGAGCTTATTTTCATCCATACGTGAGTGAAGTACTTTTACTACATATATGCCTTCCTCTCGCATGCGAATTGAAATCCCCCTGCCTTTCACGCCGCTAGAGAATCCACACATTCAAGTGGCTCTCTAGTTGCTCTCACGAAAATCCCACTCCTCTTACACCTTAACCCCCGAATTGTCCACAAAATATCAATCATATGATTGAAAACATATGATTTGTGAAAATTCAGCACTGACGGGAAACGTCTGATCAAGTTGAATTGGAAATTGTACACAAAACAATTTTTTTAAGATAAACCGTGTTGAACCTAGTGCAAAAGCCTTGCAAATGTGATAATTAATCAAACTGAAAAGTTTGCTACGGATCGCGAGTGTTTTTGTGTCGAAAAATGAAAAATGTAGTGACGTGTGTGGGTGTGTAAAAACAGCTCTAGGAAGCATGTCAGGGACGTATCCTTCGTAGGGTAAGACATGTTCAATCTTTTACATCGTTCAAGTTAGAATACCCGCACGGAAAATTGATTTAGTTCAATATGCGAAAATTAGTGGGAGACGTCACGTCAAATCTATTTTGAATTCAAATCAACTGCCAACAACGCGCCAACTTCACGCTATATGATAAAGTGCTTCAATTCTCTCGATCAAAACTGACGTTAGATAGGAAGCCATATGGTAGCAATTTGCATATGTATTAGTCGGCCTACTATGGACAAGCTTCCGGTAGCTGTCACCCAATTGCGGCATTAGCAAATGCTTATATTTCGTCATACATACTATTTTCCGAATAAAAAACGTGCCGAACGCATTCCATGCATGCTATAAATTCACCTTGTATAGCCCATTGTGCTCCTAAACTTTCTAAGACGAGCAAATGAAGCACACGTTTTGCACCTTCGACTGATAGCTCAGCGTTGAGATGTAAACAAACTCCTATAAATTCACTTTGGAAGGCGATAAAAACTAAACGGGTATAAGAACTGAAATAATTTTCACTTCACTAGGAGCGCTATTGTGTTCTCCGCGGACCATCTGGATTTCACTGTAGAAATCCGTCTCTAAACCGTACAAAACCTCGAATTTTCGTCGGCACCTCCACAATTCTTCATATAATGCCATGTAAGTTAGCCGGCAAAGTCGGCCTATTAATGGTCATGTGTGTGGTAGTAAGCGTTGCTGCTATATGGCTTGTATCTATCGTCAGTTTTGCTCTCGATGCATTTCGTATCCATTCTCTCTGACATCTATGATATCAATCAAAACTGACGTAAGATAGGAAGCCATATGGTAGCAATTCGCATATGTATTAGTCGGCCTACTATGGACAAGCTTCCGTGAGCTGTCAGCCAAGTGCGGGATAAGCAAATGCTTATATCGCGTAGTATGTAATACTTTCCCGAATGAAAACGTACGAAACGCATTCCGTGCATGCTTAAAATTCACCTTGCCGTGCCCACTGCACTCCTAAACTTTTCAAGACGAGCAAATGAAGCACATGTTTTGCACCTTCCACTGATAGCTCAGCGTTGAGAAGTAAACAAACTCATAATTATTCACTTTGGAAGGCGATAAAAATTACACGGGTATAAGAACTGAAATAATTTTCACTTCACTAGGAGCGCTATTGTGTTCTCCGGGGACCATCTGGATTTCACTGTAGTAGAAATCCGTCTCTAAGTTGTACAAAACATCGAATTTTCGTTGGCGCCTCCACAATTCTTTACATACCGCCATGTAAGTTATCCAGCAAAGTCGGCCTACTAATGGTCATGTGTGTGGTAGTAAGCGCTGCTGCCATATGGCTTCCTATCTTACGTCAGTTTTGCCCCAACTCCAAAAACCCACGCATCAGTGTCCTACGAAGGAAGGCCCTAACTTCTTGATAGCAGTTTGAAGAGCGAAGGCCCTAAGTACAACTCTTTGTGGATTAAGGGTGTTTTTAGTATTTATTTGTTCAGTGGGGCCTTCTTTCATTAAAAACGGCCTCAAACTGGCCAATATATGTACATTTCAATATATGTAACTCATTACTGAATTGGATTTAAGGCTTTCTAATGTCATAAAAAGGTGATCTATCTAGTCTGATTCGAGATTCGAAAAAAAATATTTGAGAAAGTTGGAGTTGGGGCCTTTTAAGTGATCAAGGCAGTAGACAGAATAGTAGATATATGTTAGAGGTAAAAGTTAATAATTTTTTATTCTACCCTATGTTAATAGTTTGTTGTGTAGTAACTTTGTTTCCTTTTTTAGGTCTTTGTGAAAAAATTGTTTACAAAGACATACTAGCTTCGCGACTTGTCTGTCCGTCCGTCTGTCCGTGCATCGCAGCAAGTTTCCTCAGAAACTATTGTCGCGTGTTATGGTTCGCGGCCAGTAATTTTAAGGTTCCGGGAAAGTGAAAACGCACTGTCTTTTAAATTAAATTAAAAGAGTTTATTTACTAAAAAAATGCACAATTATTAATTTTACTATTTCACAACTTGTCTATGTTTTTATTTAAACTGTCTATCACTTCACAATCAATATCGCTCTTAATTCGCCCTTCACACTATCGTATTTTACTATATCGCGGTTTTAATGAATCCCCCCATTCATTCAGCTCGCCTTTATATAGGGTCTCTAGTCATTCAATCGATTTCTCGTACATTGGCGAACTACCTGGAATATTCGAGCAGCTTAATGAATGAGCAGTGACGTCACTTTTAGATGTTGATCATGCTTGGTGGGTTTTCGAGTACATTCGTTTGTTGATCATGATGTTCTTAATGGTTGTGAAAACAATTGCGACAGTAGCTCGTAGAATTATTTGTACATGTAACACTGCCCCACCTCAGTTCTTTATGCCATATCGTGGATTCGGCTTTTGGGAAGTATAGTTTGCATCGTTTAGGAGCTGCCATCCTCCGTTTCCCATTTCCGCTTGAGTACGCCACCCTCCACCTGAAGGGAGTTCCATTGTGCCCAATAGCTTTTCAGGGTTGCGCTATTCATTGAAACGTCTTTCCACTCAGGTCGCCCAGTTGTCTTCTTCCATACGAGCAATGGTCCGATTTCTTCATCGGCTAACTGGGCATTGTTCATTCCAGACATTCATGAAGATTTTTCTCGGTTAGCTGATGGAGACACTTAGCTATTTTGGCAAAGTCTTTGACGAATCTTCGATAGTAGGTTGCCAGACCCAGAAAACTTCCCAGTTGGCGCTTGTTGTTTGGTGTTGACCAGCTTCTCACGGCTTCAATTTTCTCAGGTCTATTTTGACCCCTTCTGCTGATACGACGTGTCCCAGGTATTTTACTTCAGCTGCGAAAAGGGTACACTTGTCGGGACTAAGTTTCAGATTCGCCAGTCGCAGTCGGGAGAACACCTCTTCTAAGTTCCGCAAATGTTCTTCGAACGTTCTCCCGAAAACAATGATGTCATCTAGGTAAACCCAGCAGGTCTTTCGGGTTAGGCCTCGTAGCATGTATTCCATCAGGCGTTCGAAGGTGGCTGGAGCGTTGCAAAGCCCAAATGGCATCACCACAAATTGCCACAATCTGGTCCCAACTGAAAATGCGGTCTTCTCTCGGTCCTTCTTGTCGATTTCTACCTGCCAGTAGCCACTCTTGAGATTGAGTGTAGAAATACATTTTGCGTCGGCTAAAGTGTCCATGATGTCGTCGATGCGTGGAAGCGGGTAACTATCTTTGCTAGTGACGTCGTAAAGCTGCCTATAGTCGACACAAAAGCGAGTGCTACCATCCTTTTTCTTTACTAGAACTACAGGCGCGGCCAATGGACTGACAGAAGGTTCGATAACGCCTTGTTTTTCCATGTCCGAGGTCAGTGCGCTCACTTCTCCTTGTTTGGCTATAAGAAGACGTCTCGGTGCTTGTCGAATCGGCTTGGCTCCCTGTGTATCTATGACGTGAGTTACCATACTCGTTCGGCCATGGTCATCCGGGCTTGTTGAGAAGATGTCACTGTACTTGGTGACCAGATCAGAGTCTCGCTTGAATAGCTGCACTGGCAATTTGACCTGCTTCAATATTGCAGACGTGGATTCCCGGGCTATGTCTGCGTCTTGCCTCCTTTTCCAACGATGGTCGTGAGTGGCTTCCAAAGAGGTGATGGTGGAAACAGGCTAGCAGCTGCCGATGACTTCTCCCGCTTTGATGCTTGTGGTTGAGTCTGCGGTGTCAAGGACTCTAACCGGCACGTATCCGTTCCTTATAGATCTTACAAGGCTTCGTCCTAGAATCAAACTGCGCAATGTGGACGTTTTCGTTGGCTCTATCAGATAAGATCGGTGGTCTCCAGAATCACCATCAAGCTTGGCCCATACAATTCTTTCGGAAGAATTCGGTACATCAGTGTCGGTACATACCACTACATTCATTTTGGGAATTTGGATGCTGGGATCCTCCATCAGTACTTCGACATTCTGCCATTTCAATACCCGTTTTCCCAAATCCAACGTGACCAACCATGTGGTCGCAGAAAATCCATTCCGAGAATGCAGTCATCCATAATGTTCGCGACCAGAAAATTATGTCGGAACACAAGTTCTCACAACAGTATCTGGAGGTTGACCACTCCATGAACAGGTGCAGTTTCTCCCGTAGCTGGCCGTAGTGAGAAAATTCTGCCCTTGTGAAGTTGTTGCTGTCTCACTAGATCTGGTCGGATAATCGATCGGAATGCACCAGTGTCGATTGTTATGGTGCAAGGTTCTCCGTCAACTTGACCCGGAAGGCATAAGTCCGCTCCTCCACGATGTAGTCTTGACACGGTGATCGTAGTGCTGGGGACGTCGCCTCCTAGCCAACCTTTGCCTCACGAAGTTGACCCCGTCAGTTTGAAGGACTTCCATTCTGTTCTCCTGGCTCGGTCTGGATCTCCTCCACCCTGGACAATAGCTCGATTTTCTTCGCTTCTTGCAATCTCCTTGCAAGTGCCCCTTCTCACCGCAATTCCAGTACCTAGGCGCACCATTTACATGCGGGTCTCGCTCAATTTCCACGCGCTCACACCTGCATTCGTCTGTCACTACCTCGTGAACCCGGGCAGTGGTACGGCTCACATTTTTCGCTGCCTCAAAGTTCAGACTATAAGCCAATGCGATCTTAACTGTTTGCTTTTGAGCTAAACGCACAGCTTGTTGCAATTCCTGGTCTTTTAATGCGCTGATGAATGCTTCTGCTGCTGCGTCATCTCGATGTTCTGGGTCGTACGCTGGGTAAGCCAAAAGTGCCAGTCGCTCAATGTCTTGGGCTAGTTGCTGTAAAGTTTCGCCGGACTTCTGCATCCGATGCCGTAGCTGTGACCGATAAATCTGCCTCAGATGATCGTCTCCATAACGCATGTCCAGCGCATTCATTATAGCAGCCGGGTTTGAGCGCAGCTCATCGGGGATCGTCAGCAAAAGCTCAGCAGCTAGGCCTCTTAGAGCAAGAATTAGTGCAGTTGCTCGTTCCGGCTCATTCCAGTGATTTGGCCTAACGGCAGCTTCAAACTGGGTTTTGTAAATACTCCAGACCGTTTGCCTATCGAATATTGGTGCTTGCACATTTCTGGATGTGCTTTGCGCTGCGGTTGTAAGCGTGGCTGGTGAGGTGGTTACTACTGCCTTCGCTGGTTCCAATTCCCTTTTCACTTTTTCCATCTCATTGTTGATTCTCTCCTCGACCTGGCTGACCTTTTCCTCGACCTGGTAAACCTTTTCCTCGACGCATTTAATTTTCTTGTTCAGACTACCGAGCTCCGTTTTTATTTCCGTTGTTGGTCCAGCTTCGCTGATTGTTCATTTAACTTCGCTGATTGTTCATCTAGCTTCGCAGTTAAACTGGATGACTGTTCATTTAGCTTCGGAGTTAAACTGAATGACTGTTCACTTAGCTTCGCAGTTAAGCTGGATGACTTCATTTAGCTTCGCTGATTGTTCATCTAGCTTCGCAGTCAGACTGTATGACATCAGCTTTAACATTTGCATCAGTGCATCTTCTGGTTCCTTTGATTTTGACGTTTCTGCGTCTCCCTTAAGCTCCGCCACGGTAAATTCATTTGTTTTTATTATTTCGGCTTTGATTTATTTTATTTTTTTTTTCACCAGTTTCCGCGATAATATTCATTATTGTTCACTTTAAATTTGTTTAAACGTTTTCACTTCCAAAATTTTCTTTCTCACTTCTTGACACCATTGTCGCGTGTTATGGTTCGCGGCCAATAATTTTAATGTTCCGGGAAAGTGAAACGCAATGTATTTAAATTAAGTTAAAAGAGTTTATTTACTAATAAATGCACAATCATTAATACAACACTTTCACAATTTTAATTTTTACTTTGTCTATAAATTTCTCTAACAACTGTCTTCAATTAATAATCAACGAAAATCACTTCACTTTTTAATTCGATCAATATCGCTTTTCAATTCGCACTCCACACTATCGCAGTTTTTACTATCGCGGTTGAATTGAATTCCCCCATTCATTCAGCTCGCCTTTATATAGGGTGTCTAATCATTCAATCCATTTCTCGTATATTAGCGTATTGCCTGGAATATGCGAGCAGCTTAATGATTGGGCAGTGACTCACTTTCAGATGTTGATCATGCATGGCGGGTTCTCGAGTACATTCGTTTGTTGATGTTCTTAATGGTTGTGAAAACAATTGCGACAGCAGCTCGCAGAATTCTTTGTACATGTAACAGTATTTTTAGCTGCCATTTTCAATAAAAATCGAATATTTTCCCCCTGTTCAGAGTGAAACTCCGATTTGAATGAGATTTTGCCGACTGGTAGATGAGACTCGAAGGAAGATATCTTTTAAAACAATCCAACAACAAACGCTTAAATTCAAAATGGCAGTCGCCATAGGTCAGAAAGTTAGCGAAATTCGTTATCGTTAGTGTAGAATATATTTTCATGGAAATTGGAAATTGGTGGTACACGACAGAAAAGTTTTCGTAAACATTGTTTGACTTTATTTGCTTTTTGAAACTAAGGGTGTCTACGAAAAAGTTGCCTCTCCGGCTGGTGGGGCAACGGGAATTTTTTCCTTCCAAAAGAGATAAAGGAAGAAATCAATTGTTGCAATTCAAAAAACCTAATTTTCAGTTTAAGGTAGTCCGCGTGGTGTAGTGGTTACAGTGCTTGTTGCTTAAACCAAAGGTCCCTGGGTCAAATCCAGTTGGTGACAACGAAATTTGTTTCGAGTAATTCTTCGGACGGACTATAAGCCCGTTCAGTTATGATACGTAATGGTTTCGCAACTGGGTGGGCGGACACACGGCCAAAGCGTGGTACTGACTACATCACCTTTTTGAATTCCGATACATTCGATCAAGATAATGAAGTCCTCTGACTATCTCTCGAAAGGCCCCTATAGCCCCTATAGTGCTAAAGCAAAAAAAAATTCAGTTTTAGTACGAGAAAACTTTTTACCAAGTTAAACAAGAAAAAAGAGAATCGGCATTTCAAATAAACAAAATTATTGACTTAAACAAAATAGTTCAATCTAAGCTTTAGAAGTAGATACATGTGCGCTGATTATTCCAACGCTAAATTTTACCCTTAATTTTATTTCTCAAGCTGCATAGGAATTTTCAATTTTATCAATAAAGCTGCTGGCATAAACATTTTGCGAACATCGCGAAAAGTAATTAACTTTGTATAATTACTTTTTTCATTGTTTAAATTAAAAAACGAAACATACAATTTGATGACCAAATCAAATCTTAATCTGCACGTCAAAAAATCCATCTGTGTCTACACATTTCAGATATATAAACCATATGAATGCAACTCATAATCTAAAACACCTGAGTTCAAAATCATAAGCAAACTGAGCTACTTACAGGGAATCTAGAACATCTACACATTTTGAACTAGTGCAAATTGCACTTGTTCGTTTATTTTAAGTCCACGTCCAAACAATTCCGCGCTGAAATTTGATTATGCTTTGCGTGTGGTGCTACTTTCTCTCTCGGCTGTGGTAAATTTAAGAATGATTCACTGAAAATCCAGAATGTGAAGAACAGACCCAGCGTAGCTGTTAGAGCATTTTTGTTCTCGTCTGATTCCAGATGAGACTTAAATTCTATTGCGCTGTGACAACTTTTAATTAAAATTTATTCAAAGTGGACAAATTGAAAGTGTTTAATTTCTCATTGATAAAAGCCTATATACTATCATACTGTGACCACCTTAAGGTCAAGCATTCAATAAAAATAATGTTTAGAACAAAATAGATCTAATTCAGCTTATTTTTGCTTTTCAGAATGGACATGAAGACTCACCGCGTCGTCATAGTTCTATGGACCAATTAATGGGACTCCTCAATGAAATGGGAAGTTCTTCACGAGCTCGTAGTTTAAGTGATAGCCAAAGGCGAGAAGATGGTAATGAAGTAATTTCATCCAAAGAAGATATTTGATTAATTTCCAAATTGTTTTCAGGTGTTGAAAAAGAAGCACAACCGGATCTGCTCAACGATACACGTCCTGTGCCTCCAAAACGATCACATCGTCCCCGAAAAAATACACCACCACGTCCAATTTCCAATGGATTGCCGCCAACACCGAAAGTCCATATGGGCGCATGCTTTTCAAAAATTTTCAACGGCTGCCCACTGCGAATACATTGCACAGCGTCCTGGATACATCCAGAAACGAGAGATCAACATTTAATTATTGGTGCTGAAGAAGGAATTTTCAATTTGAATATGAACGAGTTGCATGACGCAGCGATTGATCAATTATTCCCCCGAAGGACTACCTGGTTGTATGTAATAAAGGATGTGCTAATGAGCTTGTCAGGTAAGTTTCTCTCATCCTTCCGAATCATACGAGTATATCTCATCAACCTTATCTTAATTCAACATCCCTAAATTCTACCAAAGATAAATTCACTCCTCACAGATTCCTTTTTGCAGGAAAATCATGTCAATTATATCGACACGATTTACTCGCTCTACATTCAAAGCAAACCCATCGTTTTTCCTTGCATATGAACAAAATCCCCGAGAGACTGGTGCCACGCAAATTCGCATTGACCACCAAAGTTCCGGATACCAAAGGATGTACACAATGTTGTGTAACACGTAATCCTTACAATGGCTATAAATATTTATGCGGAGCGCTACCCACCGGAATATTTCTAATGCAATGGTACGACCCGCTTAATAAATTCATGCTGCTAAAACAATGCGAATGGCCGACCAACAGTCTCAGCGTATCGAATCCTGTGCACAATGGTGGACATACATCCGTTTTCGAGATGATCATAACTCCGGAATTAGAATATCCAATTGTGTGCACGGGCGTGCGAAAGGCGAAAAATGATTGTTTGAAGCTGGAGCTAATTAATATGAACAGTGGTATAAAGTGCAAGAAATATTGAGGAAGAGATAGTGAATTTTTTGTTTGTTTTTGTAGGTGCGAGTTGGTTCCATTCGGATGAGCTGGAATTTGAAGGTACTGCCACTATGATACCCCGACATGAATTTATTAAAGTTGTTCGGGTGTATCAAATCGAAAAGGATGCGATTCTAGTTTGTTACGGAAACACAATACAAATAGTAACATTACAGGGTAATCCGAAGCAACATAAGAAAATGCTATCCAAATTGAATTTTGATTTTAATATTGAAAGTATAGGTACGTGACATTTATTCTAATGGAAATTGAAGAGATTCGAAAGGTTCATGTTCTCTTTTTTTTAGTATGTTTACCTGACAGTGTATTAGCTTTTCATAAGCATGGCATGCAGGGCAAGTCATTGCGGAATGGAGAAATCACACAAGAAATAAAAGACATGAGTCGAACGTATAAACTTCTAGGATGTGACAAGTAAGTACCGGAGGAAAATTGTTGCAAAATTAAATTTCGAATTGAATCTATTTGGTGTTGTCTTTAAGCCTCAGTATTAGTTTTTAAGAATATCCAAAAAATGTTATCGTTTAAAACAATAATTACACCGATGTTTCGGGAACAAGCTCTGAGAACCCCACACTGAGGGCATAAATAGCCTTCACCTCCCAAGTACAAAAAATATCCAAATTTCAAGATAGATTTTGCATACTAGCTTTTATTGTTACAGCACTACAACACCTTACAGGCCCCACTGAAGTTCTTTCGGTTCATCTACCTGTACCCTCCAATTGCCCAACCCGAGCAATGACGTATTGTCTTCTTCATTCCCCATCCGAATTATTTCATTTAGATACATTACGATCGATTAAGTATAGGCTTGTTCAAAGCCCAAAAATATTTGGCGGATGTGAATGATAAAATTTCAGCATTTCTCAAGTCCCTGCTAGGCTCTTAAAAGGTGCCCTGTCCGTCTTCTAATTCTTAAGTGATCTAAAAAGCCTTTGTTACTGATGTTTCTATGTTACAAAATGTCCTTCATACCTAAAATACCACCTTGCTTCAACTTTTGACCCAAAACGTAAATTCAATGCTCATGTCGTTGGCATAATTAAGGGATGCATCAGACTACGACTATTTCGCCGCACTTCTGTCGCAAGTTACACATGGTTAAATGGAAGCCCGCACACTGCGATTTTCGACAATTTTGTCCAGGTCGGCAGTCGCAGGATTTTGCGATTTTTCCTAAAACCAGTTTAGCAGGTAGTTTTTGTGATACTCGCGCAGGCGCACATCATTTGGACATTTGACGCTGACGTGCACGGAGGTTTCTTGCATAGCGCACAATGAGTTAGCGCATGTGTTCCTGGCAAAGACATACTTTCAAATGAGCATATTAGTTCTGCGCATGCGTGAAGTTCCTTTGCAAATCTTGTCGCAGTGTGTTCGTATTTGCGTCTGAAAATCGGTGGGTACGGCAGAAAAATCGCAATTTGGCCGAACCCTAACAGAGTGTTCAAAGCATTCGAGCTCATACTTCACCACTCTCAGAAGTATACTAACAATAATACCACAGTTTGCTTATTTATTTGCCTTGTCCATAATACGGTTCATGAGTTCTTTTCTGTTGTCTTGTCTGCTCGACATTAGTATATTTTGTGTTTACAGTAAGTTTTCTATTCTTGTTGTTGTACCCTAACAACCCAACCCTAAGGGTTCGGCCACATTGCGATTTTCCTATCGTAACCAGCGATTTTTAGACGCAAATACGAACACACTGCGACAAGATTTTCAAAGGAACTTCAGGCATGCGCAGAACTGATATGCTCATTTGAAGGTATGTCTTTGCCAGGAACACATGCGCTAACTCATATGTGCGCTATGCAAGAAACTTCCGTGCACGTCAGCGTCAAATGTCCAAATGATGTGCGCCTGCGCGAGTATCACAAAAACTACCTACTAAACTGGTTTTAGGAAAAATCGCAAGTTCCTGCGACTGCCGACCTGGACAAAATTGTCGAAAATCGCAGTGTGCGGGCTTCCATTTAACCATGTGTAACTTGCGACAGAAGTGCGGCTAAATAGTCGTAGTCTGATGCATCCCTAACAGATTCATCTTCCTTCTATGCTTACTATATAAACATACCGTCATCAAATTTTTTTCTGTTCTTAGTGTAGACTTGCGCTTCCTCTTTTGTCCAACAGTCTTCTCAAAGTTTCTCACGTTTGTACAGAGCTATATTATCACAACGATCTCGAGCTTGGTCCTTTTTCCGCTCTCTACTCGTGCTTTGGTTTTTAAAATATTGTGAAGGCTTTTCTGGCAATATTAGGGTTGATGTCCCTGAGGGACTTGCAGCGGTGTTGTGCTGCCTCATTGAACCAGGTGTCGATACTCACTGGAGGTGACTTGCTCCAGTGACGCATGTATGCGCTGGCAGGCTAGCGTCTGCGGTGTCGTGGTTCGGGTTCTTTCCTCTGGCACCAAGTCCCACTATAAATTATTTTTCACATTCACGAATTTCTAGAGTGGCGCAAAAATAAAAGCGCAACTAAAATGCTCGGGCTTGACTGAACGTTATATTGTCGTAATACCTACCTGTCTTATTCCCCTACGTACTGTCAGTAAAGTGACCTCGGCCTTGATGGGACGGTGGGGGATTACACCGCGCGATAAGAGGTGGGCATCTTGATGGGATTGGTGCCATCTCACATTCCTCAAAACCGAACCTAAGGTTCTCCATCTCCAACGAGAGTCCTTACAACAACAAGGAAAACCACAACCCGATAGCTGGGTTAGCGGAGGTTCCGCGCCTTCGATGCAGGTCTTTTACCCGGTTCTACTAATCAACGAAAGAAGACTGAGTTTTGTGTTTGAACAATCCATGTGTGGTCTTTTTATTTAATCAATTTAAAAATCAGTAACCTGTTACAATTTACAACTGGATAGAAAAGGTTGCTTTCATGTAAGACTTCCTTTTATGTCAAATTGCCTACAATACTCATCTTTTTACCTCCAAAATCTTCCAGTATCATTTATTGTACAAATTTAGCATTTTCCGGAATTAAACCATGAGAAGACGCATCTTGAACGTAACACTGAACAGCGTGTGTGAGCAAAAAAAATGTTTTTTTACTTGAGTATATCAAGGTATATGATATTTTAGTGATAAAAACCTGACTATGTTCAATTAAAGAGCATCAACTAAGTGTATAAAGCATTTTATCAAAAATAAGCTACACAAAGATGAGTTCTTTATACAAATGAAAAAATCTCAAAACTTGCCTAAACTTTCGTCAAATTTTAGCATGAGCCAAATGCTATTAGCATGCATTTTCACAGGGCACCTGTAGTGAATAATGGTTAGATAAAAATGTCCGTAAAGGATTGCAGCGATGGTCTGCTGCCTCGGCGAGAGAGAATGGCGGGTTTCGCCGAAATTGGCCTTGACTGAGGGCGCGTGAATGCGTTGACAGGCTCGCATTGCGGTGTCGTGGGGCGGCTTCTTTTCGCCAGCGCAAGGTCCACTGCAAAAAAAAATTTTCGTATCCACGAATTTCGAGGTTCAAAACATATCGACCGGAGTCGAGCCTAAGGTAACCTACTAAGGGTGGAAATTGCTTAAAGCCAGTAACAAACTGGGCCGGGAGAAAACAGATGGACTTGAGTGGACTCCGTCTTTACTGACGATACTTATTGCCCCCAAATAAGAGTGGGGCATTCCAAATTACACTTTTGCACTGAATATTATGCAACTTCCTTAATCTAATATGATGTCGAGACAAGCTGCTTTGGGTCAACTACATCAACAAGTGGTTCCGTTATAGCTGCTTTACGAATACAACCCACATCAAACCCATAAACATCGCTCCACTAATTAATTCTTTTCCATCCTTACATTGACGATCTTCAATTGCAGTTATGAACAAAGTTCCACTATCTGGAAACATCATCCTATTTCCCTTTAGCCACTTATTTCTTGCGAACACATCCTTTCCAACATAAACAGTATCCCATTCATTCAGATATTGTATCAACTTCTAAATCCAATCTGGCATTTCCACGTCCTCGACTTTTCCTTTGTTAACAGATTTCACGTCTGTTAATTTATTGTCAATAACAACCTGCCGTTCGAGCAATCTATAAGATCTATCTTGTCCCATGGAAAATAGAGACAAGTTAGGAAAATCTGTCCCATTAGCGCCGTCACCACCAGTGATACGAAATTGATGGTTTGCCGTGAAAGTAGTTGACAACCAGATGATGCGGTTTCTAACGAGTGCACAATTTCAAGACTGCGAATTTTCTTTCCGATCAATTTCGTCCAAATTTCCACTTTCTTCTGCTTATTCACTATCCTACACCATTTTCATAATTACTATCTTACAATGTTCGTATTCACGGCACTTTTCGTGCGACTTTGCCCGACAAATTCTATTTTCCTTCATTCATCGGAAATAAGCTTCGACATGAGAACTTCACCATCGCTGTCGAGAGCGACATACGACTGTCACAATGTTCAAACACATTTCACGTTGCCGACTGCACGCCAGGGCTACACACTCAAGGGAAATTCGTTGCAGACCACTTTCAACAATACTTTTTCTTTCTATTTTTAGGGATTTTCCAAATATTTCACGAATAGATCACAAAAAAAAAAAGACAACGAATGACGAACTGACGCGCGCTTCCACCTATTTTCTCGCAGTGTCCGCGCTGTGTCGCGATATCAAGTAGACTCCCCTAGTCCTTCGAGCGATCCGCCCGCTCGCTTAGCCACAATAGCAAAATAACCGCGTGAAAGTCGCAATGCATAGCAATCCGACCAACTATGCCAGAAACCGATAAGTCTGTACAACTCGAATCGATTGATTTTGCTTTGGTTCGTTGTGCCTGAAGTTAGGCAAGATTTGCAGCAGACGCAGAGAGGTCTTCTGTACGCTTGAACAACAGTTTATCAGCCGGGAAATAAGCCCAAAGACAGCAGGCTGCACCACGCGATTTTAGAACACAAATTCTGTATCCGAAACTCAAGCATCAGCGACAAAATGCACACGCAACAACCGTATCCCCGAACGATCACTTTCCCTCCTTATACACGTCAGACAGCAAAGATGAAGAAGCATTGATGCGCGCCGCGCGCTTCTCTCGGCGTGCACAACGCGTGGCGATCAAAACAGACTCCTCGATCCGCCCAAGCAGATCACCTCACCTCATTTCAACCCCTAGCGTAATCTTAATGCCGCAACGGTGGTTTGTCCCGCCCAAGCAGATCTGCCTCTTTGCTTGTCCGGCGTCCACCTTATCGTCACGCTGCAACGGTGGATTGAGAAGAGACTCTTACTCATCCACTGTAGATTGCATTCGGCAATGCAATCCGTGGAGAAGCTGCATTATATCAGTGTTCCCATGTAGGAATTTTAATTGCAGATTTGAATTATTTAATTAGTATAAAATAATAATATATTGAAAAATTCAAATCATAATAAAAAGATAAATATCCTAAAGAATATAAATGTAAAGAAAAATTTAATTTTAATATTTAAAAAAATAATATAAAATTTATATTTATAATGAAAAAAAAAAAAAAAAAAATATATATATATATATATATATATATATATATATATATATATATATATATATATATACAAGTATATATTGTCGCGTGTTATTGGTTCGCGGCCAATAATTTTAATGTTCCGGGAAAGTGAAAACGCAATGTCTTTTAATTTAAGTTAAAAGAGTTTATTCAATTAAATAAAATGCACAATAATCAGTTAACACTTTCACTAATTTTAATTGTCACTATTAAAATTATCTAACACTTGTCCATAAATTTATTATCGCAATTGTCTTCTAAATTACTTCACTATTACGAAACACACTTTTCTACTACTCGAAGAATATCGCTTCCCACACACAATCGCAGTTCTTCTCGCGGTCGAATGAATGATTCCCCCCATTCATTCAGCTCGCCTTTATATAGGGTCTCTACCTATTTACCCATTTCTCGCACATTGGCGAATGTTCTACCGAGAGGTACCTGGTAGGTTCGAGCAAGTTCATGAATGGAGTGACGTCACTTGCAGATGTTGATCATGCTTGTTGGATTCTCGTGGGTTCGAGTAAATTCATTCGTTGACGTTCTTAATGATGATGAAAACAATTGCGACAGTAGCTCGCAGAATTATTTGTACAGGTAATTATTTGTACATGTAACACTGCCCCCACCTCAGTTCTTTTCGCCCCGAAAAGATGTGTCGCTATTTGTAGTCAATTCTCCCTGGGTGTAATATGGGGCAAGACGGTCCAGATGCACGATTTTCATTTTAGCTCTCGGCTTACGATGTTCCTGTATTCGGTATACGACGTCGTTGATTCGCTTTGTAACTCGGTATGGTCCCTCCCAATTATGTTGCAACTTTGGAGACCTACCCTTTCGCCGTTGCGGGTTATAAAGCCACACCAAGTCATCTTGCTGGAAGCCAGTAGAATTAGCCTTTAGATCATACCTGGTCTTCATGCGGTCAGTAGCCGATTCGAGGTGTTTTCGCACTGTCCGATGTATCTGGTTCAACCGTTGTCTTAGATCACTTGCGTACTCCGAGACCGTTTGGGGTTTCTCAGGGGTTGTTCCGAACTTTATATCGGCTGGCAAACGAATAGTCTTTCCAAAAATGACTTTGGCTGGGGCTTGGCCCGTCGATGCATGTTCAGCGGCCCTATACGCCATTAAAAATAGTGGGATATGTCGGTCCCAGTCCCTTTGGTTCTCGTCAACCATTTTGGCAAGGTGTTTATTGAGCGTGTCGTTGAAACGTTCGACCATTCCATCGGATTGGGGATGCAGCGGTGTTGTCCTCGTTTTCCGTATTCCCAGCTGCTCGCACATTTCGCTAAAAACTAGTGACTCAAAGTTTCGGCCTTGATCCGAATGTAGTTCACAAGGCACGCCGTACCTGCTGACCCAATTTAACACTAGCTGTTCGGCTACGGTAGTTGCTTCCTGGTTGGGAATGGGGTAGACCTCGGGCCACTTGCTGAAATAATCAGCTACAACCAGCGTGTATCGATTTCCCCATTCAGATTCAGGAAAGGGTCCAGCGATGTCAACAGCAATCCTTTCGAATGGCACGCCTACGTTATAGGTTTGCATTTGTCCTCTCAGTCGTCGCTTTGGGCCTTTGACGGAAGCGCAAATTGTGCATCTGCGACACCAGTCCTCTACGTCTTCTCGAGCGTGGAGCCAGTAGAATCTTTCCCGCAATTTCGCTAAGGTTTTGTTAACACCAAGATGGCCTCCCGAGGATCCTTCATGCATTTCCTTTATCACATCGTGGATTCGGCTTTTGGGTAGTATAGTTTGCATCCTATAGGAGCTGCCATCCGCCGTTTCCCATTTCCGCTTGAGTACGCCACCCTCCACCTGTAGGGAGTTCCATTGTGCCCAATAGCTTTTCAGGGTTGTGCCATGCATCGAAACGTCCTTCCACTCAGGTCGCCCAGTCATCTCCTTCCATACGAGCAATGGTCCGATATCTTCATCGGCTAATTGGGCATTTTGAATCTCCTCCGATGACCAACCTTCATCGAATTCGGCCGTTATCACTCGCAGATCAACGGGCGGCTCCTTTTCCTCAATCCGTTGGCAATGTTTGCAGTTAGCTGGACATGGATGACGAGATAGGGCGTCAGCAATTCCATGAGCTCTGCCCTTGTGGAGCAGTTGGGGCCTCACTAGGTCTGGTCGGATCGTCGATCGGGTTGCACCAGTGTCGTTTGTTAGGGTGCATTGTTCTTCATCAACTTGACCAGGAAGGCATCTGTCTGCTTCTCCACGATGTTGCCTTGGCACGGTGCTGGGGATGTCGATACTCGTGGCCAACGTTCGCCCCACGAAGTTGGCCCTTGCAGTTTGATGGGCCTCCATTCTAGGCTCCTGACACGGTCTGGATCTCCACCACCCTGGACAATAGCTCGGTCTTCTCCCCTTCTTGCAGTCTCTTTGCAGGTGCCCTTTTTCCCCGCAATTCCAGCATCTAGGCGCACCATTCACCTGCAGCTCTCGCTCATTTCCCACGCGCTCACACCTGGATTTATCTGTCACTACCTCGCGAACCCGGACAGTGGTGCGGGTCACATTTTTGGCTGCCTCAAAATTTAAACTACAAAGCCAATGCTTCCTTGACTGTTTGCTTTTGAGCTAACCGCACGGCTTGTTGCAATTCCTTGTCCTTTAAGGCGCTGATGAATGCTTCTGCTGCTACGTCATCTCGATGTTCTGGGTCGTACGCTGGGTAAGCCAAAAGTGCCAATCGCTCAATGTCTTGTGCTAGCTGCTGCAAAGTTTCGCCAGACTTCTGCATCCGATGCCGTAGCTGCGCCCGGTAAATCTGCTTCAGATGATCGTCTCCATAACGCATGTCCAGCGCATTCATTATAGCAGCCGGGTTTGAATGCAGCTCAACGGGGATAGTCTGCAAAAGCTCGGCAGCTGGGCCTCTTAGAGCCAGAATTAACGCAGTTGCTCGTTCCTGCTCATTCCAGTGATTTATCCTAGCGGCGGCTTCAAACTGGATTTTGTAAATACTCCAGACCGTTTGCCCATCGAATATTGGTGCTTGCACATTTCTGGATGTGCTTTGCGCTGCGGTTATAAGCGGGGCTGGTGAGGTGGTTACTACTGCCTTCGCTGCTTCCAATTCTTTTTTCACTTTTTCCATCTCATGGTTCATTCTCTCTTCAACCTGGTATACCTTCTCCTCGACGCATTTAATTTGGTTGTTGAGACTACTGAGCTCCGCTTTTATTTCGGTTGACTGTTTTACCAGCTTCTGTGTGATGTCCGCCTTGATTTCGAGCGCTTGTTGGTCTAGCTTCGCTGATTGTTCATTTAGCTTCGCAGCTAAACTGGATGTCTGTTCATTTAGCTGCGCTGATTGTTCATTTAACTTCGCTGATTGTTCATTTAACTTCGCTGATTGTTCATCAAGCTTCGTAGTTAAATTGGATGACTGTTCACTTAGCATTTGCATCAGCGCATTTTCTGGTTTCTTTGGCTTTGCTGTTTCAGCTTCACCACCTTCTGCGCCTTTTTCTGCATCTGTAGGCTCACCCGAATCTAGATACGCACCTTCCGACTCGATCGCATCACGCAAGCGTGCAATCAGTATGGCCTTTGTACCTTGTGTAGCCAGATTTCGTTGTTCCAACTCCTCTTTGAGCTCCGATATGCTCAATTGATTAATTTTTAGATTTAAATTTCCTGGCATTTTTATTGTTTCGGCTATTTTTCCACGTTAACTTTCACAATTGTGCACTTCAAAAATGTTTAATCGTTTTCACTTCCAAAATTTTCTTTCTCACTTCTGACACCATTGTCGCGTGTTATTGGTTCGCGGCCAATAATTTTAATGTTCCGGGAAAGTGAAAACGCAATGTCTTTTAATTTAAGTTAAAAGAGTTTATTCAATTAAATAAAATGCACAATAATCAGTTAACACTTTCACTAATTTTAATTGTCACTATTAAAATTATCTAACACTTGTCCATAAATTTATTATCGCAATTGTCTTCTAAATTACTTCACTATTACGAAACACACTTTTCTACTACTCGAAGAATATCGCTTCCCACACACAATCGCAGTTCTTCTCGCGGTCGAATGAATGATTCCCCCCATTCATTCAGCTCGCCTTTATATAGGGTCTCTACCTATTCACCCATTTCTCGCACATTGGCGAATGTTCTACCGAGAGGTACCTGGTAGGTTCGAGCAAGTTCATGAATGGAGTGACGTCACTGGCAGATGTTGATCATGCTTGTTGGATTCTCGTGGGTTCGAGTAAATTCATTCGTTGACGTTCTTAATTATGATCAAAACAATTGCGACAGTAGCTCGCAGAATTATTTGTACAGGTAATTATTTGTACATGTAACAATATATATATATATATATATATATATATATATATATATATATATATATATATATATATATATATATATATATATATATATATATATATTTTTTTTTTTTTTTTTTTTTTTTAATTTTATAATTTACATAAATACAAATTTGAATAATTAAATTTTTCAAATCTGTAATTAAAATTTGGAACAGTGTTATGCCGGTTTTCGAGCAGTTTGCGTGGATTACTACACACCTCCAAATCAGTTCATCAGTAACGGGTCGTGGTAGCTGTTTGTACATCCCAGCCTTTGGTTTTGTGTGAATATTAATTGATGACTCGATTCCTTTTCTGGACACACGGACATATTTCTCGTTTTCAGCTGGGACTTGCAATTTAGGCGGTTCTTTTATATTGGATTGTACAATTTGAGTGTCACAAATCCGAATACATCATGTATTGGTTTTTGGTAAAAATGCTTTCTCATCAATTTCTTGTTTTAACTACATCGAGTTTCACTCTCGTTTTTTTCTTGGTGTGATTTGTGCTGTGAAACCGCATGTAACGTTATGAATGGGGTAAAGACGGGTGTCCACCTTACCTTGAAAGGACAAAGATTGAAAATGATCCGAAATCCATTGAGGTGGTAGGTAGTGAAAATGAAAAGAAGAGAAGAACAATGGGTAATAAGCAAAGATGAAAAGAAAGATTTTGTTAGCAACTAAACTAACAAGGTTACGCCCAAGGATGCCAATGATGCTGTTGAGAATGAGATCCTCAAAAATCATAATTTGACCGTGTTTGATTTATAGATATGGCAGTGACCTTGGATCCCCATGTGGTACAAGAAAAAAAGGACTGCAAAAGAATATTGGTATAATTATATTTATTAACTAAATCCCCCAATTGCATACAACAAAAACAAAACAGAATACATAATCGAAGAAAAGAAATGAGTGAATATTTTATAAAAATATATCAAACTATTACTTTCCGCGAGCGCTCGCCAACTAAACTCAAAATTAATTTGATTAATGAAACTGTCTATTTTTTTTACAAATTCAAAGGAAACAAAAACAGAAAAAAACCAATAAAAAATTTTAATCCACGCTTTCATATTGTCGCGTGTTATTGGTTCGCGGCCTATAATTTTAACGTTCCGGGAAAGTGAAAACGCAATGTCTTTTAATTTGAGTTAAAAGAGTTTATTTGATAAAATGCACAATAATCGGTTAACACTTTCACTAATTTTAATTTTCACTATTAAGATTCTAACACTTGTCCATAAATTTATTATCGCAATTGTCTTCTAAATCACTTCACTATTACGAAACACACTTTTCTTTCGCACTTCTTGTCGCGGTTGAATGAATGATGATCCCCCCATTCATTCAGCTCGCCTTTATATAGGGTCTCTACCTATTCACCCATTTCTCGTTTATTGGCGAATGTTCTACCGAGAGGTACCTGGTAGATTCGAGCAAATTCATGAATGGAGTGACGTCACTTGCAGATGTTGATCATGCTTGTTGGGTTCTCGTGGTTTCGAGTGAATTCGTGTTCTTCATTGTTGTGAAAACAATTGCGACAGTAGCTCGCAGAATTATTTGTACATGTAACACTGCCCCCACCTCAGTTCTTTTCGCCCCGAAAAGATGTGTCGCCAGTTGTAGTCAATTCTCCCTGGATGTAATATGGGGCAGGACGGTCCAGATGCACGATTTTCATTTTGGCTCTCGGTTTCCGGTGTTCCTGTATGCGATATACGACGTCGTTGATTCGCTTTGTGACTCGGTATGGTCCCTCCCAGTTATGTTGCAACTTTGGAGACCTACCCTTTCGCCGTTGCGGGTTATATAGCCACACCAAGTCATCTTGCTGGAAGCCAGTAGAATTAGCCTTTAGATCATACCTGGTCTTCATGCGGTCAGTAGCCGATTCGAGGTGTTTTCGCACTGTCCGATGTATCTGGTTCAACCGTTGTCTTAGATCACTTGCGTACTCCGAGATCGTTTGGGGTTTCTCGGGGGGTGTTCCAAACTTTATATCAGCTGGCAGACGAATAGTCTTTCCAAAAATGACTTTGGCTGGGGCTTGGCCCGTCGATGCATGTTCGGCAGCTCTGTACGCCATCAAAAATAGTGGGATATGTCGGTCCCAGTCCCTTTGGTTCTCGTCAACCATCTTGGCAAGGTGTTTATTGAGCGTGCCGTTGAAACGTTCGACCATTCCATCGGATTGGGGATGCAGCGGTGTTGTCCTCGTTTTCCGTATTCCGAGCAGCTCGCACATTTCGCCAAAAACTAGTGACTCAAAGTTTCGGCCTTGATCCGAATGTAATTCGCAAGGTACACCGTACCTACCGACCCAATTTAACACTAGCTGTTCGGCTACAGTAGTTGCTTCCTGGTTGGGAATGGGGTAGACCTCGGGCCACTTGCTGAAATAATCGGCCACAACCAGCGTGTATCGATTACCCCGTTCGGATTCAGGAAAAAGTCCTGCGATGTCAACAGCAATGCTTTCAAACGGTACACCCACGTTGTAGGTTTGCATTTGTCTTCTTAGTCGTCGCTTTGAACCGTTGACGGAAGCGCAAATTGTGCATCTGCGACATCAGTCCTCTACGTCTTCTCGAGCGTGGAGCCAGTAGAACCTTTCCCGCAATTTCGCTAAGGACTTGTTAACACCAAGGTGGCCTCCCGAGGATCCTTCGTGCATGTCCTGAACCACATCGTGGTTTCGGCTTTTGGGAAGTATAGTTTGCATCCTAAAGGAGCTGCCATCCGCAGTTTCCCATTTCCGCTTGAGTACGCCATCCTCTACCTGAAGGGAGTTCCATTGTGCCCAATAGCTTTTCAGGGTTGCGCCACGTATCGAAACGTCCTTCCACTCAGGTCGCCCAGTTGTCTCCTTCCATACGAGCAATGGTTCGATATCTTCATCGGCTAGCTGGGCGTTTCGAATCTCTTCCAATGACCGACCTTCATCGAATTCGGCCGTTATCACTCGCAGATCAACGGTCGGTTCCTTTTCTTCAATCCGTCGGCAATGCTTGCAGTTAGCTGGAAATGGCCGACGAGATAGGGCGTCAGCATTTCCAAGAACTCCACCCTTCCGATGAACAATTTTGTGATCGTATGACTGCAATCTTTCGATCCATCTCGCAACTTGTCCCTCAGGGTTTTGAAGTTAAGCAGCCATCTCAGCGATGCATGGTCTGTTCGAAGAACAAATTTCTGGCCATATAGGTACTTAAGAACTGCTTGGTGGGCTCTATTTTACCTAATAGCTTCTTCCTGGTCACGCAGTAGTTTCTCTCACTTTTTGAAAGAACCCGACTGTGATACGAGAGGACTCTTTCTTCGCCATCGATCTGCGGGAGAGCACAGCTCTAATCCTGCCTTTGCTCGCATCGATGTCAACTACAAACATTTTTCCGGGTTTTCAAGGTCTCAAAGGCTGCCTGGCATTGTTCATTCCAGACATACAGATGGAGACATTTAGCTATTTTGGCAGGGTCTTTGACGAATCTTCGATAGTAGGTCGTCAGACCCAGAAAACTTCTTAGTTGGCGCTTGTTGTTTGGTGTTGGCCAGCTTTTCATGGCTTCAATTTTCTCAGGGTCTGTTTTGACCCCTTCTGCTGGTAAAACGTATCCCCGGTATTTTACTTCAGCTGCGAAAAGGGTGCACTTCTCGGGACTAAGTTTCAAATTTCGCCAGTCGCAATCGGGAGAAAACCTCTTCTAAGTTCCCCACATACTCTTCGAACGTTCTCCCGAAAACAATGATGTCATCTAGGTACAACAAGCAGGTTTTCCAGGTTAGGCCTCGTAGCATGTATTCCATCAGGCGTTCGAAGGTGGCTGGAGCGTTGCAAAGCCCAAATGGCATCCCCACAAATTGCCACAATCCGGTCCCAACTGAAAAAGCAGTCTTCTCTCGGTCCTTCTTGTCGATTTCTAGCTGCCAGCAGCCACTCTTGAGATCGAGTGTAGAAAACCATTTTGCGTCGGCTAAAGTGTCCATGATGTCGTCGATGCGTGGAAGCGGGTAACTATCTTTCTTAGTGACGTCGTTAAGCTGCCTATAGTCGACACAAAAACGAGTGCTACCATCCTTATTCTTTACTAGAACTACTGGCGCGGCCCATGAACTGATAGAAGGTTCGATAGCACCTTGTTTTCCATGTCCGAGATCAGTGCGCTCACTTCTCCTTGTTTGGCTGTCTCGGTGCTTGTCGAATTGGCTTTGCTCCCTGTGTATCTATGACGTGAGTTACCATACTCGTTCGGCCTTGGTCATCCGGGCTCGTTGAGAAGATGTCACTGTACTTGGTGACCAGATCAGAGGTTCGCTTGAATAGCTGCACTGGCAATTTGACCTGCTTCAATATTGCAGATGTGAGTTCCCGGGCTTTGTCTGTGTCTTACCTCCTTTTACAATGATGGTCGTGAGTGGCTTCCAAAGAGGTGATGGTGGAAACAGGCTGGCAGCTGCCGATGTCTTCTCCCGCTTTGATGCTCGTGATTGAGTCTGCGGTGTTAAGGACTCTAACCGCCACGTATCCGTTCCTTATAGATCTTACAAGGCTTCGTCCTACAATCAAATTGCGCAATGCGGATGTCTTCGATGGCTCTATGAGATAAGATCGGTGGTCTCCAGAATCACAATCAAGCTTGGCCCATATAATGCTTTCGGAAGAATTCGGTACATCAGTGTCGGTACATACTACCACATTCATCTTGGGAATTTGGACGCTGGGATCCTCCATCAATACTTCGACATTTTGCCATTTCAAAACCCGTTTGCCCAAATCCAACGTGATTCCATGTGGTCGCAGAAAATCCATTCCGAGAATGCAGTCATCCATAATGTTCGCGACCAGAAAATTATGTCGGAACGCAAGGTCTCCCAACTGTATCTGGAGGTTGACCTCTCCATGGACAGGTGCAGTTTTCCCCGTAGCTGTCCGTAGTGAGAAAATCCGGCCCTTGTGAAGTAGTTGTTGCCTCACTAGATCTGGTCGGATAATCGATCGGGTTGCACCAGTGTCGATTGTCATGGTGCAATGTTCTCCGTCAACTTGACCCGGAAGGCATAAGTATGCTTCTCCACTATGTTGTCTTGACACAGTGATGGGGACGTCGATCCTTCTAGTCAACCTCTGCCCCTCGAAGTTGGCCCCCTCAGTTTGAAGGGCTTCCATTCTGGGCTCCTGACTCGGTCTGGATCTCATCCTAGCTGCACAGCTTGGACAATACCTCGATTTTTATCGCTTCTTGCAGTCTCTTTGCAGGTGCCCCTTTTCTCCGCAATTGCAACATCTAGGCGCACCATTTACCTGTAGCTCTCGCTCAATTTCCACGTGCTTACACCTGCACTCGTTTGTCACTACCTCGCGAACCCGGGCAGTGGTACGAGTCACATTTTTCGCGGCCTCGAAGTTCAGACTAGAAGCCAATGCATCCTTAACTGTTTGCTTTTGAGCTAAACGCACGGCTTGTTGCATCTCCTGGCCTCTTAATGCGCTGATGAATGCTTCTGTTGCTGCGTCATCTCGATGTTCCGGGTCTTAAGCTGGATAAGCCAAAAATGCCAAACGCTCAATGTCTTGGGCTAGTCGCTGTAGGGTTTCGCCAGACTTCTGCATCCGATGCCGTAGCTGTGACCGATAAATCTGCTTCAGATGATCGTCTCCATAACGCATGTCAAGTGCATTCATTATAGCACCCAAGTTTGAGTGCAACTCAACGGAGATAGTCTGCAAAAGCTCATCAGCTGGGCCTCTTAGAGCAAGAATTAATGCAGTTGCCCCTTCCTGCTTATTCCAGTGATTTGCCCTAGCTGTGGCATCAAATTGCGTTTTGTAGTCCAGACCGTTTACCCGTCGAATATTGGTGCTTTCACATTTCTGGATGTGCTTTGCGCTGCGGTTATAAGCGGTGTTGGTGAGGTGTTTACTACTGCCTTCGCTGCTTCCAATTCCTTTTTCGTTTTTTCCATTTAACGGTAGATTCTCTCTTCGACTTGGCTAACCTTCTCCTTGACCTGGTAAACCTTTTCCTCGACGCATTTAATTTGGTTGGTTGCCTTGATTTTGATTGCCTGTTGGTATAGCTTCGTTGATTGCTTCTCCAGCTTCTGTGTGATGTCTGCCTTGATTTTGAATGCTTGTCGATCCAGCTCATGGTTTAGCTTCGCAGTCAAACTGGGTGACTATTGTCGCTGCTCTTGCTGCATCAGCATCAACATTTGCATCAGCACATTTTCTGGTTCCTTTGATTTTGGGGTTTCTGCTTCTCCCCTTCTGCGCCTTTTCCGCATCTGAGGGCTCACCCGACTCCAGATACACGCCTTTCGATTTAATCGCGTCACGCGAGCGTGCCACCAGTGTGGCCTTTATACCTTGCGTAGTCAGATTTCGCTGTTCCATGTCTTCCTTAAGCGGAGACATGGTCATTTAATGAATTTTTAAATGTAGGCTTTGCGGCATTTTTATTATTTCCGCTTTTCCCCCACCATTTTCCACGTTCAATTTTCACTTTCAAAGTTTTCGTTCTCACTTCTCGACACCACTGTCGCGTGTTATGGTTCGCGACCGATAAGTTTAATGTCCCGAGGAAGTGAAAACGCACTGTCCTTTAAATCAAGTTAAAAGAGTTTATTTCCTAAGAATGCACAATAATTAACTTCATTATTTTACAAATCACACTTTCGTTTACTTTTCACTTGCCCTATCAATTTATGTTTCCAAAGTCTTCAAATATATCACGAAAAACCTTTACTTCACTTTCAATTAAAAGCGCCTTCAATTCGCGCTCTACCCTTATCGCAGTTTTTACTATCGCCGTTTTACTATTACTATATCCCCCATTCATTCAGCTCGGCTTTATATAGGGTCTTTAGTCATTCAATCCATTTCTCGTCTATTAGAGAATGTTCTGACGAGAACTACCTGGAATACTCGAGCAATTCTGAATATCCGGAAAATCTACGGCCCAGTCAAAAAAGGGACGGAGTGAAGACTTCTTTACAACGGTGAGTTGTATGAACTATTTGACGATCTACCTATTTCCTCTTGCGTGAAGTTACGTAAATTGCAATGCAATGCACAATAAAATAAAAGATCCTACGTTAAAGAAAAACCAGCATTTTTCTTCATTTTAATTTATTTAGTTACAGGCGTGCGAAACATCGGCAACAACTAGATTTGGAATATAGCACTGCTTCGTTCGCCAAGACTACTTATTACCAAGGATAGAACGGAGTCGCTCACTGCAAGAGAGACCTCTGATTGCAGCTACTCACATGTCTATAATGAATTTTGTGCATACTTGTAGTAAAGCTTTCTAGGTGGGCGACGTAATTTGTTTCTCCAGATAAAGGAGAAGGGTTGTAGGTTATATAGGGCTGTTGTTGGTCATGGTGGTAAAAGCTGATTGAATTTCAGTTAATCGATTGGGAAATAACTACGCAAATCTAAAACATTTTCACTATTAGAAGTTATTTTTATTAAGAAAAAATATGGGTTCACGTTCGGCGGCCAATTTCTCATATTTAGGAGCGTATACCAACGCAGGGCCTGGGGTGAACCTTTTTGGGTATCCGTTGTTCCTCCATACGATTCACATGGCCAGCCCATTTCAGTTTTCGCAGTTTTCAAGATTGTCAAAATTGAATAAAATATTTTATTTGCGAACTGTATTCTTCTCCATTTGATTACCGGTTCTCGTTATTTTGGCGCTTAAGTACACAAATTTGCCCGCATTTTCGATATTCTATTCGCCAAGTGTGATATTTATCTACATATTTGAGGTATTTTTTTTCGACTGCGTCATGAGCTTTGTCTTATTCTCATTGATTTGTAGCCCTACCAGTTCTGATTCGCTGTCGAGTTTCAGGAAAAGTTTTTTGGCAGTTGTTAACGACCGTGACACATTTCATTTATATTTTAATAAAATTTGCCCTTTCAACTTACTATAGGCATAAGCTTTTAAATAAATTATTTTTAAGCCCGACCTTCAATTTAATAAACGCAAATATTTTATTCTTTCTTTACAGAGTTGTAGCACTTGAAAGTCAACTACTACGAACAGGATCATTAGGCAGTGAAGAAGGACACGATTTGTATATATTGGCTGGGCATGAAGCTAGCTATTAATTTATTTCTAATATTATTTTTTTTATTAAAACACATTAGAGTCCAAACCGCTATCACAATTTTGTAAACAAAGTATATAACAAACGCATTAACTGTCGACACAAATTAAAATTAATGTTAAAAATATTACATATACTTGTATAGTTTATATAAGTTCTAACACAAAACGATGAAGTAGGGAGAAACAATCGTAAAAATAAATTAGCATTATAGTTTGAAATCGTATTATATTTTCATTAAGGTTAAACAATTAAAAAATTAAATAAAATTTACAAATAAATAAAAAAATATCACTCACGCTGACACAAAAAAAAAAATTCGTCAATACTATCTACAATATATTTTCTAAAGAAGATTATTGAGTGAACAAAAAATTACTATTCATTTAAGATTATAATAATCTGCGCTAAAATATATAAAACTATAACGTATTATGTATATTACAGTCCCAACATAAATACAATATTTAAATTCAGATTTGACTAGAAGACCTGAAACGTTATATTCTGTGTAATAAATAACAACTATCTACAGCTACTATTAAAAATTTAAACAAAACGATGAAACACATGTTAAAAATTTAATAGGAACTAATAATAAATCTATTATATATACATGTATTTCTTAGTATATTTTCAAAATCGCATAAAATTAAAAAAGAAACTGCAGGAACCTATCCTACCTAAACATATTAATAAAATAACATTGAAAATATTTTTTAACAGAAAATAAATGAAAAAAAAACACGATTAATACTGAAAAAAATAAATCCCTTCTATTTTTAACAAGAATAAAGAAAAAAAACAAAAATGAAATAGTTATTAAGAGAATTTAACGAAATCCATGGGTACATTACTCTAGTTGTAATCAAAATAAAGAGAGAAAAAAAACAAAAATTACAATTTGAAATGCACACAATTGTGTATGATCGTTATAATCCATTCGATATTCAAATGAGAAACTAATTAAAAAATATATAGAAATTATTTAAAAAAGTAAAAAAAGAGAAATGATAGACCACAACCAATATAATCAATTGTTTGAGATGAAATGAAACTACGTATTACGGCTATGTAGTCTTAGATTACGAAATAGTGACGCAGCAGCCGCCACGGCGAAAAAGAAAGAATGAAAAAAAAAATAATATTCTCGTGTTATTCCTAACTATAAAAATCATTTATTTCCTCATTCTATAATAATTCCTTTCCCGAACACGAAACTCACCCCAAAAAAAATATGTTTCCTGTTTTATTTCCAATCTGTTGCATTTATGTATATCAACTAAATTATAACAATAATGTTTCTTTCAATTAGGTTATATGTTAATTTAATTTTTTAATACTACAAACATGTGCATAAATAAATTATGTAAAATTTTACAATAGTTTTATTTTATTTGGCGTTCAAATATCGTTTTGTGTCGACAGATATTTAGCATCTTCTTCTTCTTCGTAGCACTAACGCCGCTTTCGGGCCTTCACTTAGAGATAGTTAGAGTATCTCATTATTATGATCGAATGTATCGGCACTCCATTATCACGCTTTGGCCGTGTGTCCGTCCACCCAGCTGCGATAGGTGCTGATTTTAAACCAGCACGTATCATAACTGAACAGGCTTTTAGTCCGTCCAAAGAATCGCTCGAACTAAATCTCGTTGACGCCAACGAAACTCGAACCGGAGACCTTCGGCTTACGGGCGTAGTGCTCTAACTACTACACCACGCGGACGCGGATACTTAACATCCTGATTTGAAACTTCAGGACCAAAAACTACTTAATTCGTTCAGCCGCACCCTGTTTAGTCGGTTCTGCTGCATGTCAATCTAACTGTATAACGTCCCAAATGTGTAAATGTTGGATTTTTACAACTAAAACTTAAATTCCGGTCAAATAAAAATTAATGGCGCATTTCAAATGCGTAGTCGACGAACGCTCTATAAATATTCGGCATTGATAATCTCCAAACGACGTCAGTTGCAAAAAGTTCCGCGGATACTGAACCACATCCGTAAGAACGTGCAACGAACTGTGGATGGAAGTAAATATGGCAATTAATAGTGACCGAACAGACGATTAGACATAAAATCCGACGCAATAGGAATTATTAGTTTCATGTTGGGTGCAAGGATTTACAAACAATATTAAGGAAAAAAAACAAGATGCAGTCATTATGATACCTACAAAGTGTAGCAAGTAAGATCAATCGCTATACTCTTATCATTCGACACTTTTTACATCAGTTTAATGTAAACTTTTATGATAATTTGGTCTGCTCTGAGCTTTTTGAGTCGTGCGGGCATCGAACTTGTCTTTCGGATAGCTCCGATAGCTTCGAATTACTTATGTGTGTGTTGTGTGTAGCTACATAATTGCATTGCACTAATAATTTTTCTGAAAAATTTCTAGAGAAGAAAAATGTTAGGACAATGTGGTTTCGACGTGTGTACTAATTCTCATTAGGCCATCACTCTTATTATATACATACGAGTGATGGGTTATATACATACGAGTGATGGCGAACACCATGCTTAGATGTGAGAGAATTATTTTTAATTTTTCAATATGTTTTTGCAACTACGAATTATAGTGGTCACCATGACCTGTGTGTGTCTAATAGCGTGACAGGAATCTAACTAACGATAAAAAAATTTTTCTAAATAAATGATGAAAATGATTTTTGAATGCATGCACTTAACCGGGCAAAATTGAATGAGTCAAATACAATTGACTCACAAAAGAATGTTCGCTTATACGTTTTGTGTATTTATACGTGTTGCACTTATTCGAGCGCAAATATATGAAAAATAGCCGAGAAAGATCGGTGCACACGTAGCCTGTGCACTTATGCGTTATTTCCACTTAAGCGGGTTGCACTTACCCGGGTTTTACTGTACAACCATTTCTGATTGGCTTTGTTCAAAATACACCTGAAGAATGCCCGGAATTTAATTCGTTCTTACTTGAGGAGTGAGGTCAGCAATCAATGGGCGGAAAAACTGATGGGTACTAGCCCGCAGGACCCAGATAGCGTTTTCGCGAAAGAGAATAGTTTGTTACGTAAGAAGTCGCGAGTGAAGGTATCGAATCTTGAAGTCGTAGAGCTAGCATCGGAATTGATAGTACGACTCCGAATATAAATGAAAACACGATTATATGGGATAGGTTGTAGAAACTTGCCCTGATTGGAACTCATTTTGAATTGGTCCATCTACCAAACCATGAGAGAGGGAATCAAATACTTTCAGAGCTTATTGAAGTAAAAGTTTCCGACTTCAAATCAAGCCTGAACGGCGAATTCTATGAACCATTAACATCTGACCTCATATCGAGCTTGAATTTTATTATTTTGACCACTATGAAGGCTAATATTTCATATTTGACAGGATAAACAACAAGAAATCATGTGGTATTGACGGTATTCTAAATATAGTTATAAGACATTTGCCTGAGGTTGCTATTAGTAATTATTGCATATTGTTCAACAACATGTTGAACAATTTATATTTTCCAAATCAGTGGAAAAAGGCAAAGGTATTTCCGATCTTGAAGAAAGGAAAAGAAACTTCGAGCACTAATAGCGATCGCCCAATTAGCTTGCTGCCTAACATCAGCAAGGTATTCGAAGTGGTGCTAAACAACGCATTAAACGCCCACAGTGAGAAATATGAGTTGATGTCGAATTGCCAATTTGGTTTTCATGCCAGGCAATTGATTATACATGCGATAATGAAAGTAACCTCGGACATCTATTGGAAAATAAACAGTAGAGAATATTTGGGAGCGCGCCTCATTGATATGGAAAAAGCCTTCGGAACGATTTGGTTAGATGGACTTATTATTAATCTCCTTCAGGACAGGTTCCCCAGACGCCTTGTCGCCATGATGTGCTGTATATTGTACGCAGGGGCGGATCCAGAATTTTTTTCCGGAGGGGGTAGAACAATATAAAAAATAACAAAATATTATATACATATAACAAAAAATAACAAATTTATTAGCTTCAATGCATTACACTTAAACCAACTCCATACAAAATACTAGAAAAAAATAAGCGACAAAAAACTGAAAGAAACTTGTGGAAAATTTGTAGAAACCTATTTCTTTCAACTATTTCAATCAAATATTTGTTGACAAATCCAAGGAAATCTTTTTTAGGGTTTTGTAAAATTATTTTACAAAACTAGTTTCGCGACCTGTCTGTCCGTCCGTCCGTCCGTCATTCCGTGTGTCACAGCAGTTTTCCTCGGAAACTACTTAAGCTAGAAACATCAAATTTTGTGTGTAGGTGCAAAGTGGTGATCTCTTCAAAGTTCAACTACAAAAAAATTTTATAAGGTATTTAAGGGGGGTCTCCCCATATAGGAGAGTGACCCCAAAAAAAAAAATTTCATTGAAGGTAGCCGATATGTGTATCAAATGAAAGGTCTTGATGAGAACTTTTCAAAACAGGTCTTAGTTTGGCAAAATTTGCTTCGAGAGGTGCACAGGGAGGGGAAATACACGAAAAATTTGTGTCCCCCCCCTCGCGATTGGACACCTGTGATCCGAAAAATCTGAAAAAAATCAGGAATGTAGGCCTTGGTGAGTACAACAACAACAAATACGTTAGAAGTCACAATTCACTCAACTTTGTTAGTAATAGTATGATTTATCGATTTTATGTTTTCTTGAATTAAATCTTAACAGTACCCTTAAATTCAATGAAATTCAGTACGTAAATGTCTATTTATAAGATTGATCGATTCTAAAAGTTTCATAAAGATTGGATCATATTTAGCGAAGTTATAGCGGTTTGAATTTTCCTGTATTACTATGGAACAATATGCGCTGCATTTATTACTATGGCAACATATGGCTATGGAACAACATGCGCTTTTTACCGACTCAGACACAACAGTTTTTCTAGGATTTGCATGAATATTTCAGGAATGATAGGTGTCATGTATATCTTTGAGAATCGGTTCAGCGAGTGGTATCAGTAATCGTAAAACAAAATAGTGGCTGTTTTAAATGCGAAGATTGAATAATTTTGAGTTATTTTTTCCCAACTTCAACGTTTAAGGTGCATGCTTTGAACACTTGATTCAATTTAATGAATGACTGAAGATGAGTACCTACAATTAATGCTCATAAGTGAAACAAGTCAAGGAGATGGGAGAGAGCTCCTAGCAAAAGGGTTTTGTAACCATTCTAGGATTTGAAAAAATTGGCCATTAATCGATGATAACAGTACAGGAGAGTGGCCCCTGAAAAAAAAAATTCATCAAAGGTAGCCGATATGAGTATGAAATAAAAGTTTTCATGGGAGCTTTTCAAAACAGTTGTTAAACTGTCAGTTTTTGCTTCAGTGGGCGCACAGGGGGGAAATACATGAAAAATGTGTTTCCCCCGTCGCGGATGGACATCTGAAATAATTATCAAGGGAGATATTTATGAGTATAACAATACCAAAAACTCAGAAGTCGAAATTTGTTCAACTTTGTTAATAATAGTATGATCTTCGTTTTTCATATTTTCTCCAATAAAATCGTCTTTGACATGTTTCTTGATTTGATTCGATCTGGTGACTGCATTTTGTAAATTGAGTACAAAACCCTTCTGACATGAGCGTAGGTCTGTTTACCCAACTTGTTTCATACAAACATCCTAAACGCACATGTTCTTCGTAGGTAACCAACCATTAAATATCATAATCCTTTACACTCCTTGCAAAGAATAGAAACAAAACATTTCGAAAACAAAAATCAACCAGCTGATCATTCCGTAAACTCATAATTGCGAAATTCACGTTCGTGCGTACGCCTTTATGTTCTCGCAATTGTGCATCTATTTTAAGAAAATGGTACACCTAAATTAACTTTTCACGACATCTATTTTCAGTGTCTTGAAATTTTTTTACCGTCATTTCGTCTCGTCTCTGTGATTATCATTGGGCAAGCTTCTAATGAAAATTGTAAAAGGTGGCAATGATTTCTTTTTCGTATAGATCAGTTTTCCCGAAAATTCGTGAAAATTGATGCTACAACGAGTACTTACGCGTGAACATTACAGTTTTCTGCTAATTTTGTCGTGGAATTTCAGTAAATTTTCCACGAAATAAGTGAAATAAATAAACAGTAGTCTGTATGGTCTAGTGGTTAGAGCATGAACGCATAAGTCGAAGGTCCCAGGTTCAAATCTCGTTGGGAGCAATGTGATTTAGTTCAGGAGATTTTTCGGAGAGACTACGAGTGTTCACTCAGTGGTGATATGTACTGATTTAATCAGATCATATCATAGCTGAGCAGGAACACGGGAGCATCGTAGTGACCAAACCAACTTCCGAAAAAAATCAATACGGTCATGAAAATGAGATACTCTAACTATCTCTAAGCGAAGGCCCGAGAGGGGATGTAGTGCTACAAAGAAGAAGAAGAAGTGAAATAAACGCAATCGTGGAAACGCATTGAATCACCTTTTATTTATTTACAGTTTTTATTGATTCCGTCCAGTCGGCTGCTTTTATAGTTAGAAATTCTGGTTCTTAATCCAGTAATGAAGAAAATTAAAAGATTCAATTTGGCGAATGCATCATGGTAAATATTAATACAATTGTATATGAAAAAACAAATTGAGATTGAGATATTGTTTCTCAAAAAGGTGACAAAATGACCGGCTTCCACAAGAACGATTGACACTTTCTTTTCTAAAATTCAGAAATCGGAGTCTCAATCTAGTTCTGATGCATCATCGTAGGCGAAAGAATTCATACCATCACCTAGTATTTCGAACATCACTGATAGGCTTGAAAATGTTCCGTCCACTTCCCATTCAGCGAATATACGCATACAAACGAACCATGTTGCAAGCCTCATTTCGCGTCCGATATAGGGTCTTACGTAAACCAACGCAACGATTTTACTAGGGCGGATTTACTGAAACATCACTGGAAACATCCTCCCGATTATATTTTTCCTCGTAATGTCTTGATGAAGAATGGGAAGGGAAGGAAAAAGTACGCTCAAAAATCTCATCTAGAGAAATTTCCTTGGCTGTTTTTGTCTCATAAAGATCAAGGTCTTTATTGTAAGTATTGCGTACTATTCGCTGCGAGCTCAGGAGGAGGTTACCAAACAAAAACTTATCTGAAGCGACTAGTTCGAGAACCGCTGAAAAAGTTTCACGACTTACTTGGTGAAAATGGAGCGCTTTCTGTTCACCAACGAAACCAATATCACCAGTAGGCGGTAGAAGCTGGCAAATATTTTCTTCAGACTTTTCACAATCCAGCATCAGAAGTGGTCAACCAGGTCTATGTACAACGATATGCGCAGGTTAAAGAAAATCGAGAGCGGTTGATGCCTATTATCAAAATGATCATTTTTGGCGGTCTGCAAAATATTTATTTACGTGGACATAGGGATGATGGATGGCACTTGGATATGACCGACCGAGGAGACAGTCTGGTGGCAAATGATGGGAACTTTTGAGCTCTCCTTCGCTTCAGAATTGATTCTGGTGACTCTTCTCTTCAGCAACATTTAGAAACCGCAGGTGCAAACGCAATGTACACTAGCAAAACCACCCAAAATCAACTGATAGAAGCCTGAAAAGAGGAAATTCAGTTTGTGCTGCGTGTGATGAAGAAATTTATCCAACCATTTGGAAACTGCTAGATATTTTGCATACGCTTCCTGTGACCGCAGCCACAGCAGAAAGGAGTTTTCAACTCTCCGTCGCCTCAAAACTTGGCTAAGATCAACTATGACGGAAGACAGACTCACTGGGCTTGCATTCTTACACATTCATCGGGACATCGATGCGATAATCAACAGATTTGTGAAACAAAATAGAAAATTAGATTTTGTGTTATAAATGATCTTCCCAGTTGGAACTATACAAATGCTACAAACCAAATACAGAAAAAATCAGTATTCTATAAAAAGTTTAGTCGTAGTAGTATATTTTGTTTCCAATGTTTTTAGTTAACAATAAGGTAAGTTGACTTTGTTCGTTTGGTGTGTTTCTGGTTTTTGATTTCACAAAAGCTGGGTTCATTTTGGTCGCTTAATTTTTTTCTTGTTTTTGGGTTTGCGAATAATTCATTCAGCTCTGTTTTTAAAAATGCATCCTGATTGTGGGGGGGGTCATGACCCCTGTGACCCCCCATTGGATCCGCGCTTGATTGTACGGGAAATCATTTGTTGTACAATAACTGATGGAACAACGCCCAACTTCAAGGACTTGAATGGTCTACAGCAGGGAACAGTTACTGCACCTCTGCTCTTCTCAATATTCATTCGCAAGCTATTGAATGGCTTTGATTTAAACGTCTCACCAACGCGATCATTGGTAGTATTTGCTGATGATCTGATCATCTATACGGCAGACCGAAAACTACAATAGTTCAGAGCAATCTTCAAAAAATGTTTAATGATGTGCAGCTCTACTCCGACAATTGGCGAGTGAAAATCAATACGCAGAAGTGCGAAACAATTTTGTTTCGGACAACGCTGCAGGGGGTCAGTCAAGACCTGAAACGTAATTGGAAGGATTTCCACATCATGGCTGGCGAAGGTAGTTCAGAATGGGTTCCACATAAATTCTGTGTTCCATTCCTCAGTGTTCATCTCGATCAGTATCTATACTATACATGTCAAAACCATGCTCAGTAAGGCACAAAAAGTAGTCATGGCCCTACAAGATGTGTTTCTCTGAGCAAATCAGAGCAACGGCTGAGAAGGCTGCTTCGAGAGTATCGGCTCGGAGTCAACGTATGGCCAACGTAGGAGGATCCAGCCCATCAAGAAGATGCATCTTGATGGCTGCTGTAGGCTCAGTTGTAGTAATCGCGCAGTCCACATAGGAAAAATGCTCAAGGGACTTTCACGAAAAGGTGCACATGGAATCGAAATGTCCAAATTGGTTGTTGAATTTCAGTCCATTTGGTATTGTTCGATAAGTGTGTTAAAAACGCAAACTACAAATAAGCCTGCATAGCAATATGTTCAATTATGCAACTTAAGACAATTTGGTAAAAGTAATAACGATACTTTGATTTTGCCGGAGTGTTCAGTATATTTTTTTTTTCATAAGCAATACAATGCATAAGCACATGCATATAAGAAGTATATACATAAAATAAAACCACCTTGGGATATTAGAATGAAAATTACATTGAGTAACGAAATCGTATGGAGTAATCATCGTGTTATCAAATGGATATCAAATATTGGTGGTGTTCTTGGAACTTTATTGGCATTAGATGAGAGTTTTGATGCGAATGCAATGGTGTTAGCGTTGCAAATTCCAACACAAAATACACAGGCGCGGCAAACTCTTGAGATGGAATTTCATAATTTATTAACAATGGCAACTGAATGAAGACCTGAGAATAAGCAATTGGATAAATCTTGATCGAACGCTAGCCTCTCAACAGTGAGCGATGAATAATAAATTGGATTATTAAAATAATAATGAAAGTAGCAGCTAGTATGCAGTTAATCATGATGCACCATATTGTTGGCTATATGTTACTGTTCAACTTGATTATTGTACAAGGCTTGACGGCACCAATTGAATGTAATTGTGTGCGTGTATGTATAAGTGAGGATAATGGCATGAGTATAGACCATACGCTCAGCATTTATTAAAAACGTGCAAAGGATAATTGGTCAATTAGAATGAAGAGTATACAATTTAGAAAGAGCAACAAATCTAAAGAGATGTTGGTTAATTGTTTAGCAATGACCATAGACAATGACTTGAAACTGATTTGTAGTTGGACATTAATGTACGAACAATAATCTAAAACGAATATTTCGATTGAATGGAAGTTCACCTGCCAAATAAATGTTCCATAAATAATATCTATTTATTTAAATATTAACGATAATGCATTAATGACGTCAATTTTCGTCTTATCGGTGTGTTTGCGGAGGTTGTTCTTCAGCCTTATTACGTCCTTATGACTAAAGTATTTAATAAAACCTAGCCAAGATCCAGCGAACGGGATTTAAAAGCTTGATGGAAAACCCGACTTTGATTCCACTGTACGTATGTACTGATTTAGACGCTTGTGCGGCAGTGTTCGATACACTCCACTTGGCTACACGCAGTCCCGAAGTAACATGGAACCGCAAATCCAATCCTGAACTCTAGGAAGCCTACAGAGCAGCTCAACATAAGTTCTACTCGCCCCTTCGGGACTACTCCAAGTGTGAATCCCAGCCTCAAAATACTAAATCAATTCACTGGACAGTAAAAACAATTAGTCTTCTATTAAACCGTCTACCAGTTCCAATATTGCAATTTTATCAACATCTCGAATTGTATCAAAATAAAACTTGATCTACCTCAGGCCAAAAACGAGTTTACTTGCTCTCGACGGAGCGGTATTCCTAAAAACTCGCTTATATGGTCACAAAATAATTCCAATGAAGTTGAAGAGGTGTTGCTTGCTGGATGGAATGGTAGTTGCTACTTGGTCACAAACGGCGACGGACCTAGGAACGGTAGAAGAACATAAAAGCGCGAGTTGACTTGTTGTTTAAGTTAAGAGTGTGGAGTGGAAAACGACCAGCGAATATCGAAGCTAACTATCTTTTATGCCAATATAAGAAGCCTACAACACAAGCTGAGTGATATTCAAATTTATCTGCAGCAAAATCCTGAATCGGATCTGATTATACTAAACGAAGTATGGATCTATCTTGAAGAAGCAAAGTATCACAATATTCCGGGATATAGCTCCATTTTCTCCTGCCTGCTCGGAAGAGGAGGAAGTACAGCAATTTAAATAAAAAATAAAATTGATTTCGTGACAAAGAGAGTAACATCTGACATATATAATATTATAATAATTTAAATAACCTGCGCAGGTAAAAAACTAAAAATTGGTACTTACTATAATCCCAATCATCTCAATGCGCAGGACTTCTGCACATTAATAGATGCAATAAACTCTACTGAAAAAAATCTAATCCCAGTTGCTGACACAAATATATAGTAGACGTGATTGCAGAATCTCCATAATCGAGGATGTATAAAGATACCCTGGAAACAAACGGAGCGGCCATTGTCAATAAGGACAAAATTACTCGTCCGACTTCAAGTACCTGCCTAGATCACATAGCTACAAATGATGAAATAATTGCTCAAAACATTAAATTAACACTTGAAGACTGGCCGGAGTTAGATCATCGTGCTCTAAAAATTGTCGTCCATGGTCAAAGTCTCAGTAAGCAAAAACCTACTGCCAAAACATTCAGATATTTAGACAAAGATATTTTCAAATCAAAATTTCAACAGTCGCTAACAAACCGAAAACCTGAAAACCTTATACAGCTCAAAAATATGATTACAGAGTCCAAGCATGATTCTACCAATGAGAAAAAGATCAGATGTCTACAACATACATGGATAACGAAGAAAGTTATTGAGGGTAGTATTAACAAAAGGGAGGCTTATAAAAAATACAAAAAGAACGTTGAAGATCAAGCACTTAAACATCTGTATAACCAAGCCCTAAAAGAATCAAAACGTCTCATAAAAGAAGCTAAATTTTCATATTACTCCAGAAGATTAGAAACAGCGGCGGACAACTCACACTAAATATGGGAAATAATAAATGAAGTAAAAGACAATTCGTCACCCTGGATCATGTCATCAAATGCTGAATTTTTTGGCATGGACTCTAACAATGCAGCACGCCCATGTGGAACAGCAAACTCGCTAAACCACTTTTTTCAACAATTGGTGAAAAAATTACCAGGGAGCTTGGTGAAAAGTTAACTAACTAATTCAATATCATAAATAGCCCACCTAAGTCTATCTTTCACATTCTTTAAACGACTAAAAGAGAAGTATTAAATACAATTGAAAATTTGAAAAAAATCTAGCACCAGGTAGCGACAACATCGCCACACATAAAATTATTCTAGTCAAAGAGGAGGTAGCTGAACCACTGGCAAATTGTATAAACGAGCATATTAGAAATGGAACATTTCCGGACGCAGAGAAACTGGCAAAAATAATTCCAAAATTCAAAGGAGAAGATCATCTGGCCCCGATTAATTACAGCCCTGTTGCACTTTTGACAGCCTTTAGTAAAATATTCGAAAAGCTTGTAAATAATCGTTTAAAATCTTTCTTAATGAACAATTTCATCATAAATCCGAAGCAGTTTGGCTTTCAAAAGAACAAGAGTACTTTCGATGCGTTACTTTCTGTCTCACGTTACATCAATGAAAGTCTTGATAAAGGAGATTATGTTATTGCAATTTTTGTGGACCTGAAGAAAGCTTTTGATACGGTTGATCATGACCTGTTACTTCAAAAACTTGAATCGTGTGGTATACAAGGAAAACCGAAACAGCTTTTTAAACGTCATGTAGAAGGAAGATTCCAAAGAACATCAGTTAATAATGTCTTGAGCAATCTTGCACCAATGAAATCGGGGGTTCCTCGAGGATCCATACTTGGACCAACCTTGCTTTTGCTGTACACCAATAATCTGAATATATGTAAACTGAAAGCTCACCACACATTATATACTGATGATACTGCACTTCTTTATTCAGGACATGATAAAGTTGCCATGGAGAATATCGTCAACGAGGATCTAGATGAATATCGTTCATGGCTTATCGAAAACAAGCTAGCATTGAATACTACAAAAACAAAATACATCACTTTTAAACAGAAGAATAAGGAAGACATAGAAGTTGACCTAAAACTTAACGGCAAAAAATTGCAAAGAGTGTTTGAAATTAAATATCTCAGTCTTACCATTGATCATCGTTTGACATGGTTGCCACACATAAATAATTTGAGGAGACAACTAGCACCAATGATAGGAGTGTTGAGAAGATATGGAGGTTTTCCAATGCATATAAAGAAACTTGTATTAAATGCAATTGTACTGACAAAGCTTCATTATGCGGTGATCATTTGGAGTCAATCTTCAAAGCAAAACTTTAATATTGTCACGTGTTATGGTTCGCGACCGATCATTTTAATATTCCGGGAGAGTTTATTTGATCGGAATGCACAATAATTGATTTCACTATTTTACAACTTGTCTATCAATTTTTACTTCAACTGTCTATCACTTCAGAATCAATGTCGCTTTTAATTTGCACTCCACACTATCACAGTTTTACTATATCACGGTTGCAATAATCCTCGCATTCATTCGGCTCGCCTTTATATAGGGTCTCTAGTCATTCAATCCATTTCTCGTACATTGGCGAACTACCTGGAATATCCGAGCAATACTGAATGGGCAGTGACGTCATTTTCAGGTGTTGATCATGCTTGGTGGGTTTTTGAGTACATTCTTTTGTTGATCATGATGTTGTAAAAACAATTGCGACAGTAGCTCGCAGAACTAGTTGTACATGTAACAATATTATATCCAGGGTACTAACTAAAGCCAATATAAATATTCCAAACCTTCCGATTCTCACTCCAACAAGACTAGTGTATAACGGACGAATGAACTCACCTTCAGTGAAATCATTACTATGGAGAAAGCTAAGTTTATCTTCAAATGTCTAATTTCCAGTGAATCGGAACGAAGCCCCTTTATAAAAGTACCACAAATAAATTCATATGATTCAAGAAATGCCAAGAATTTTGTAATACCTTACGCTAGAACTGATCGACTAAAGAACGATGCAACGAATGATGCCCTGCGTATAAACAGCAATCTTCCAGAAACAGTGAAAAACGTAAACTCATTATTGGTTCTTAAGAAAAGACTTAAGGAACATCTAATAAATTCAAATTAATGATAAGTCTGGAGGATTGAAAATGCAGTATCTTAGGGCATTTTAGACCCTATCGTCGAGATACTTAAAGACAGCAAGTTTTTATAAACTCAGAGTTTTTTTTACTGCGTCGTATTATAATATTTTTTTTTATCTCGGAGAACTGTTCAGGAATCGGACTGGACTTGCAGGAAAGGAGTACTTCACAGCATTTTGTGTGCCCCTTATACCGATTTTTCAGCATTGCCTGGAGGCACACGTAGGAATCGACGACGTGTGTAGTGCAGATCGCACGAGCGTTGTGTGACGATGAAAGAGTGATGGAGAGATTGGTAGGGAATTGAGGCTAAAGTAACAGCCTTGACGCCTCTGGCGTTTATCGTTTATTGCGTTTTATACTGACTCTGGTCACCAAGTAAATCGTAAGCGTGAAATTTTGTAGTGGAGCTTTCCGCTGGTGGAAAGAACCCACCCGTTGACACCACAACGCTAGCTGTCAGCATGCTTACGCGTCGCAGAGGGAGCAGACCACTGCTGCCATTTTATACCATCCACCTACAAACACTACACAGTGCTACTGTACGAAGCAGAAAAATTGGGTGACGCTTTCAATATGGAGGTGTACCGAAAACACTTGTCACAGGTACAGAGAAGAGAAACGCTGAGCACCACATCTTCATAACCGACAGTCTCTGATTTGGCAGTGAGAGTTATTGCAGGCGTGATACCCGTAGCCCTCCTTGCAGAGAGTGCTGCGCTATTTACTTGGTTCGATTGAGGATGGTAGGGAGACGGTTGCCCGTGAGCAATGGTAGCGCTCACTCAACGATTGGGAGCAATCTTGGGTGAGTTGCACGAATTGCAGATTTGAGATCGAAGGCATGGTGAGACTGACTTCTATCTGACCCAGCTTTTAAGCGGGTATGGGTGTTTTCAGTCTTACTTGCACAAGATTTGCAAATCATGGTCCCCTCATTGTCGGTTTTACCCAGGGGAGGAAGACAATACCTGCCACACATTTTTCGCGTGCACAAAATGGGACAGTCTGTGATGGGAGAGCTCATACTGGATAGCATAGTCACGTTGATGCTTGGATCGTTTGACAAATGGAATCAGGTGGCACATTATGCTCGGGCAGTCCTAAAAGATAAAAGGAACTCACAGCAGCCGGGGGCGTCAGGGCTAGGGGATCGCTTGTCTGGCAGTTCCTCTTCTTCTTTCCACTCCCGCTAGAGGAGGGACCCGCCAGCTGCCAGATGGCGTTACGAAACGAGACCTGGCCCAAAGTAATGTGATAAACGGTTCCAGGCTAGGTTCTCGGGTTGACAGTTTAGGTGTTTAGTGGGTAGTCCAGCTGCTCGCAAAGATGCAAGCCTCACACCCAGTGCATCAATTCGAACTTCGAACGTACTCCCAGGCCCACCATGGTTGTATCGGGGCGGAAATGCTATGATAGTTGAATTAAAACAACTAGATTCAAACTATCATATCCGCCAGTCCAAAGTATCAATTCAATTTTGTTGTCCAAAGCGTAGTCCATATTCAGTCAGGGGAATTGCCTGCTATCCCAGGAAGAATCTCACAGTCATTCTTCATATCTTCGAGTCCGTGGGTGGCCCTTCCCAAAGAGTGCTAGGCTCCATGAGTATTCCTGTCGAACGGCATTGTAGAGCCTTAATCATGGCTGGAGGTACATGTGCAGGAATAAAAAAGAATTAATAAAAGTAATGAATGGAACGAATGATTCTTCGGAAAAATTTTAAGCTCTCTCAGTTATGATATAATCTGCTTTAAAATCAGAATGTATCGCAGCTGGATGAATGGACATATGACCACGAGCGTCGTACTGACGCTTCTCGTGTGTCGATACATTCGATCAAGATAATGAGATACTCTAAATATCTTTAAGCGTAGGCCCAAAGCAAAAAAAAAATGAATTGCTAAGCCATTGGCTTTTTTTCTTCAAGAAACTTTGTTATTTACTTCCTATATTGTTCACTACGCGTTTCGCTGGTTCTAGCCAGCATTTTCAAGTATGACATGATTTTTACAAACATTTGTATTTATGCTAGCAGTTTTTTTTGTTTTTTTTAATGAATGAACTATCAAATCACCTCTTAATTACTTAGTCTGTAGTATCAAACAATATGGATTTTAAAATATTGGTTTGTTCATTAATGATTGTAAAACTATTATCTTTGACATGTCTGTCTATTTCTAATGGTTAAGCATATTTAGTTTCTGGAATTTTGGGACCCTGTAAAGGATTTTTAAATTATCAATGGTAGAGAAGGTGTGGTTAGTTTCTAGGAAACGATTAGCAAAATTTGAACTATTTTTATCTTGAATGTATGGTTTAAAATACTCGTTAAATCTAGTGGAAAATAAATGGCCTGTTCGACCTATATATCCACAATTGCACTCGTCACATGTTATTTTGTAAACCCCCGATTTGCTATATTTTTGAGTTTTTTTGTGAAAACCTCGATCCCTCGGACCGATATTCCGCAGAGATCTGTCACCCCTCAAATTAATGTCCCAGCCAGCTGATAAGGTTGGTTGATAGTTCTCTGCGACTGAACGCCATCGACGTCGATGAGTGGGGAGAAAACTAAGCAAAAATCAAGCGATCGCGTGCGAAAAATGAACATCAAGTGCGAATTTTATTCTATTTAAGCCCAATTTGGCGGTAATCTGAGCGGAAAGGTAGTGGTAGTTAGAGACAAAAAGTTCTTAGCAAAATCTTGGGACGAAACCGATTCCAGTCAATTTAATCGAGGACAGACTACCATCAAGTCAAAGGTGAAGATTTTTCCATTCGAAATTAGGGTGAATATTCTTGGATTAATTTCACACAAACCGTATCGAGTGATAAAGTGTAGCGACCAGCTTAATAGGTAGCAACTACAAGTTTTGTGTGCACCAGCGAAGCCTTCTAGAGCTGCTGATTAAATTGCAAAAACAAAACTTTCTGCATAAAATTCCCCAACAAAGCATTAAATAGCACCCCCAACTTAATTTTTCGTCATTAACTCGTGGTTGTAACGTGTCTTGCGCACTTGTAACGTTTTTACAATCGTAGCGCATAGTTTCTAGGCGAAGCCACTCCATATCGACATGAAAGCGCCAGTTGGAGTGTACCACAATAGCGGGATAATTGACCAATCGACGGAGTTCGTGGCTCGTAATGGACTCGAATGCGAATCTTTCACTAACAGCAAGTAAGAGGGAAATCCAAAGTTCGAGTTCTGATACGTAATGGAAACTATACAAAAGATAAAAGTGGAAATTGTGATCTTCCACAACTTGCAAGTTGTATAGTACCAAACAAATAATAAGTATACAAAATACCCAATATTATCGGCAAAGAAGCAAATAAAGTATAAAATAATAAATATAGCTCAGCTTCTAACCGTTCTGGTTGATAACTGTGGATATACTCATATACATTTGTTCTGTGCAAATAAAAACTATCTTTATCCGTGAATTAGGGTTGACTGCATTAAACTATTCAACGAAGTGTGTACTCCGTTGAAGATATTTGTAAATTGCATGGAATTTTCCGACGCGTCATATTTAAGACATAAACATATCCTCCAATTGACGTTCAAAGTGCAACAGAAGACTAAAAATCTCTAAAATAAAGCTATAGATGAAGAAACCCGAGTATGTCCACGGAATAGCTCCTTATGAGACTATGAACACCGAACAATTTACATCAAAAGGTGGACGTAATAGTGGACGCCAGACTCAAGTTTCAGGTAGATAAGATTGAAGTGACAGAGACGATTTTAGATAAAGTTATTGCACTCCAGTTTCAGCGCAAATGGACGATGAGCTACAATTCGATAAGGAGGACATGATAAGAGTGCCTGGTCTTGATGAGCTAGAATGGTGGCGTGACGAACCAAATGAACTGACCGGCTTATTCTTGAGCAACTACGTGAAGCCTTGGTATCTTTTGGTAAGAAAACTGGCGAAAAATAACAAAAATCAGTTTTCCATTCCGTTTTTAGTGTATCTATTCAGTTATAATGCGATATTTTTTGCTCTCATTTTCTTTTATCATATTTTGGCTCAACATATTAAAACACATTCATATGCACATATATCTCGTTCCAGTTAATTATTATAATTCTTCTTCTTCTTCTTAGCACTACAGCCCCTCTCGGGCCTTCGCTTCCTGCAAACAGCGCCTCCAACTGTCTCGGTCCATTGACTACGTCTTCCAATTCCAAGATCCGAGCAGCGATGAACTGTCTTCATCGAGCGAGTCAGACCAGTGTTTCCTCGGTTTCCCCACTGGCCTCCGGCCTTCAGTTCTCCCTACGAATATCTTCTTGGGTATCCGTTGTTCGTCCCTAAAATTCATGTGGCCAGTCCATTGCAGCTTCCACAGTCTTATAATCCTTGAGACCTCTGGATCGTCAAAAATTTCATACAACTCATGGTTGTATCGAACTCGCCATTGGTCCCCGTCTAGCTTCACTCCGACTATTCGCCTCAGGACCCGTCGCTCAAAGGCGTTCAATATATTTGCGGATGCTTGGGTTAGGGTCCATGTTTCACACCCATAGCATAACACAGGTCTTGTCACAGATTTGTATACTTGGAGCTTTATATTCCTGTGTATGCAGCTGGTCTTCAAGATCGTCAATACTGAATATTTTATTTACGAGCTGTATTCTTCGGCATATTTCGTCTCTTTCATTGTCCGTTTTCATTATTTTGGCGCCTAGGTACACAAATTTGCTAACATTTTCGATACCGTATTCGGCAAGTGTGATATTTTGTGTGCTTGAAGTATTTTTCTTCGACTGCGTCATGAGCTTTGTTTTATTTTCATTGATTTGTAGCCCTACTAGTTTTGCTTCGCTGTCGCGTTTCAGGAAAAGTTATTTGGCAGTTGTTAATGACCGTGACAGAATGTTGATGTCGTCCGCATAGGCTACTACTTGTATGGTAATGTACCTCGCGTGTCGACAGGTAGCTTCCGTATGACGTACTACAGAGCCAAATTGAATAACAATGGGGCCAGCCCATCTTCCTGCTTTAGTCCGATATTTGTGTCAAAGGTATCGGTGAGTTGGTTATTGATGCGGACTTGGGAGGTCATCGACGTCATTACCATTTCGTTAAGATGGATTAACTTGGCTGGGATACCAAAGCAAAGCATTATTTAGTACAGTACGTTACGATCAATACTGTCGTATGCTTGCTTGAAGTCATCAAATTATAATTACGCTTATGAAAATCTTTTCGTTTGCTTATGTACTGCTCTGAATTTTAAAAGTATATATTCTTTGCATTTTGTAGTGAAAGTAGGTATATGAATATCCGTAAAGGACTGCAGCGATGGTCTGCTGCCTCAGCGGAAGAGAATGTAGGGATCCGCTGAGATTGGCCTTGTCTGGGGACGCGTGAATGCGCTGGCAGGCTAGCATTGCTGTGTCATGGTGCAGGTTCTTTCCCCCAGCACAAGGACCCACTACAAAAGAATATCGCATTCACGAATTCTTGGGTCACAGAAAAAGTCAACCGGAGTCGAAAAAAGGAGGTAACCAGCTAAGGGTTGGAAATTGCAGAAGAAAAAGGACAAACTGGACTTGGGGAAGACAGACAGACTTAAGGGAACTTCGTCGTTACTGACGCCTCTTATGGCCCACAAATAAGAGTGGGGCATCCAGATGGAGGTGGTGCCCCCTCGCACCCTCCCAACCGTATCAGGATCCAAACGTAGACGTGGCCATGTGTTTCCCATTTGAGTAGAAAACTCATACAAAACACTTTGTATGACTCTTTCCCACAAATGAAAAGCACAAAAGTAAACAATTTATGCTATAGAGTTATGCAATGAAATTACATAACCCTATATCATAAAAAACACGTGAGCGGAAGGCTACTCTACCCGGCAAAAGCCCCTGTTAAGCGACAAAAGACGGTAGAACGCGCCCGATGGCTAGCTCATATGAACAAACGAGCCTGCCATCGATGCGGGACCTATACCCAGTCAGATCGCGCGAAATGAAAAGGTTACAGTTTAATAATTCATTTTTATTTATTCTAATATGATTAGCGACAAAGAAATTTCTCTAGTGAATTTTATAGCAAAATAATTCAGTTAAAAAACTATGAAATAACTGTGAAGTCATAAAAAACTTAGGTTCCCAATATGTATTTTCTCTTTTTTTTTTCTTTACATCGTAATTTGATTTTCTACCTGCCCCATATTTTGTTACAGAACAGTCAGCACTGAAAGGGAGAAAACCACTGAGAATTTTAAATCTTACAAAATTTTATAATCTTTTAAATGCTTTTTCTCACATTCTTACTTTTCTTATGTTCGGTCACTTCAAATCAATAAATTAAAACATTGAAAATAATCTTTAAAACTCTTGCACTCCTTCGTATTCATGCAATTTTGGAATTTATATCTGCCAAATGATTCAATGCAACGACTGACGGAACGAAATCAGCAGGTTACGTTCGAAATCTTGTTTTGAATACAATTCGACCCATGACAAAACATCATATCGAGGATGCTCCCGATATCAAGATGCAAAAGTTAAATTTGCTCCAAAGCAGACACAAGTACACCGTAATATCATACCTCCCAACTTCGTCAAGCCCGGAGTATCATTTGCACTCGCCGCTAGAGGACCAGCAGAAAATGCTGGAAATAATGTAAATAATGTAAGTGGCAATAATGAGCTGCTTCTCAAAATATACCAGCAACTTAATTCTTTATCGGAGAGAATCGACAAACAAGATTCAAAAATTAACTTTGCATTTCAGCGTTTAGGTCTTTCAAATGCCTAATAATAACTTGGCATCCAGTCATATTCCCATGGATAGGCTTCGCCTCATATCGATCAACGTTAACTCGATCGTTGCTATACATCGACGTGATTATCTCCTTGAATTTATTGTTAAGCAAAAGCCTGACATCATACTTCTCACTGAAACCCACCTCAATTCATGGCATTCCATGGAATTCAAAGATTTTGCATTCGTAAGAAACGATAGGGTAATAGGTGATGGGGGAGGTGGCACCGGGATATTGGTTAGAAGACCCTATCGTTTCCAAAATATTGAAAAGGTCGAATTCAAAAACTTTGAATTTCTTGAAGTGTCCGTCATCAAAATTTCACTGCCACGTGGGGATAACCTCTTCGTTATCTCTGCCTATGCAACTAGTCAAAATGTTCTCAAGTTCAAGGAGGAACTCAATTCCTTGTTTGAAATACTCGAATTGAACAGGCTGCATAGTTATTATATTCTTGCTGGTGACCTGAATGCCAAGCATACATCATGGCTAAACGCCACCAATAATCCAAGAGGTGTATTCCTGAAATCATGGATAACAGAGAACCAAATTGAGTACAGGTGCAACCTATATGGGTCGGAGTTCCCAACATACCCTAGGACAAACTCATATTTGGACCTCTGCATTGGTGACGCAAGACTTGAATTCAGCTTTAATAGTCCTCAACGGAAACTGCAGGTGCTTCCTTACGATAGCGACCATAACGCAATCGTAATGGAAATCAATCATCAAAGGGATGATTTCTTCCTCATTCCAGTTCAACATGAAAACCATCGGTTGAATTTCAGAAAAACAGACTGGGGAAAGTTTCAAAAGAAGTTTAATCGGGAGTACCAGAAGCAATGTCCTCCTTCTGATGATGGCAACGCTTGCTCAATGGTTCCTAATAACAGAAATCTAACTGACGATGAAATAGATGTCTATTTGTCGAAGTTAGAGAAGCTGACGTTGGAAACGATTGAGAAAGTTGTTCCCAAGATTAAACATCGAAACAATATGGAAGGATATGAAACACCAACCATCGCAAGGTTGAAAAGATTGAAAAGCCTTCTTCTCACCCGCGTCAACAATATTTATCGACGATTTTTGGACTACAACCATCCCTCGTTGGCTTTGTTGAAGTTACATCTGAAGAATGTCCGGAACTTAATCCGGTCATATTTCAGGAGTGAGGTCAGCAATCAATGGGCGGAAAAACTGAGGGGTATTAGCCCACAGGACCCAGATGGCATTTTCGTGAAAGTGAATAGCTTATTCCGCAGGAAGTCTCGAGTGAAGGTATCGAATCTTGAAGTCGCTAGTGATGAGATAAATCTTCTCGATAGGGCTGGTATCGGAATTGATAGTACGACTCCGGATAGAAATGGAAACAGGATTATATGTGATGGATTGCAGAAGCTTGCCCTGATTGGAACACATTTTGAATTAGTTCATCTGCCAAATCCAGAGAGAAGGAATGAAATATTTTCGGAGGTCGTTGAAGCAAAAGTTTCCGACTTCAAATCAAGCCTGAACGGCCAATCAATTCTTCATTTCGATGAAACGTTAACATCTGACCTCATACCGACCATGAATCTTATTGATTATTTTGTCAGCTATGAAGACTTGTGTTTCATATTTCGCAGAATAAACAACAAAAAATCATGTGGTACTGACGGTATTCCAAATGTAGTTCTCCGACATTTGCCTGAAGTTGCTATTAGGAATTATTGCATATTGTTCAACAACATGTTGAGCAATTCATATTTCCCAAATGAGTGGAAAAAGGCTAAGGTATTTCCGATCTTGAAGAAAGGAAAAGAATCTTCATGCCCTAAAAGCTATCGCCCAATCGGCTTGCTGCCTAACATCAGCAAGGTGTTTGAAGTGATACTCAACAGAGCATTAAACGCCCACATTGAGAAATATGAGTTGATGCCGAATTGCCAATTTGGTTTTCGTGCCAGGCATTCGACCATACATGCAGTAACGAAAGTAACCTCAGACATTTGTTGGAAACTAAACAACAAAGAATGTGTTGGAGCATGTCTCATTGATATGCAGAAAGCCTTCGATACGGTGTGGCTAGATGGACTAGTTTTCAAACTTCTTCAGGACAGGTTCCCCAGACACCTTGTCGCCATGATGTGTAATATGTTATACGAGAAATCATTTGTTGTAACTGATGGAAATCTGACAACAATGCGCGAATTCAAGGTCTTGAATGGTCTACAGCAAGGAACAGTTACTGCGCCCCTGCTTTTCTCAATATTCATTCGCAAGCTATTGAACAGCTTTGATTTTAACGTCTCGTCAACGCAATCATTGGTAGCGTTTGCTGATGATCTGATCATCTATACGGCAGACCGAAAAGCTACAATTGTTCAGAGCAATCTTCAAAAAATGTTCAATGATGTGCAGCTCTACACCGACAATTGGCGAATGAAAATCAATGCGCAGAAGTGCGAAACAATCTTGTTTCGGACAACGCTGCAGGGGGCCAGTCAAGACCTGAAACGTAATTGGAAGGATTTCCACATTATGGCTGGTGAGGGTAGCTCAGAACGGGTTCCACATAAATCCTGTGTTCGATACCTCGGTGTTCATCTCGATCAGTATCTGTACTGTACTGAACATGTGAAAATCATGCTCAGTAAAGCACTCAAAGTAGTCATGGCTCTTCGGCGACTCTTTCATTCCAGATACATTGATCAAAAAGTCAAAGTTATTTGTTACAAGACCCTGGTTAGGCCAGTTTTGACATACGGATGCCAGATCTGGTACAACCAGAGTGCTAGCACAATGGAAAGATTAAGAGTTTTCGAAAGGAAATGCCTTCGTGCATGTACTGGTTTGTACAGGAAGCCTGAGATGGATTGGAAGCACTATATATCGAATAGAAAAATTTATCAAACCGCTCAAGTGACAAGAGTCGATATCTTCATATTGAAACTTCTTCGGAATCATATCGCAAGATCTGTAACTGAGTGAAACCCCTTGGATTTCACAGCCGTTCACACCCTACAGACGGGTATATAGCGACTTGCCTCGCTACTGGCTTCATTCCTCCAGAAGCATTCGTGTATTTGGACATGAATCGATGTTTTTGATTCTGACGGCGTCCCAGTCATATATCACATATATAGACGGGCCACCGATAAGAAGATAAAATATCCTCCGAATTTGAGTTCACGAGACCAACAATTCGAATGGAGATACTCATTTGCTAGGTTCGTTGAGGCTGGTCGAGCTGAGATGGAGCAATCTAGGTATTGGTGGCTGAATGACAATGTCTAAATTATTCGTGTTTATTTTCTGTTTTTGGATTTTTCTCGTTACTTAGTTTTTTAGATTCACCTCATTATTGCTACATCTACAGTTGTTTATTTGTATTATAAATTAGGTATAGGTTTCAATATAAGGTAACGTTTTTTTTTTTTTTATTGAACTTATTTAGAATTAGTGTGTAACATATTAGGTATAGGATATAAGTTCATTGTTGTGTTAGTAATATAAGTAATTTTTGAATAATGCTGGTTGGTTTTTTCTCCTTTTTCCAATTGAATCAAAAAATATGTAATAATCTTAATTAATTTAAATTTGCTAGTGTATTTTTTTTCATTAAATGTGTTTAACTGATAACGTATAAATTTAGAGAGCCATTCGGGCCATTAAGTTTTTTATAGTTTTTATTGTTTGGAATTTGCTTTATGTTCTTTTAAAAATTTATAACGATTGGTATTAAATAAAGCGCTTTTGACTTTGACTTTGACCCATGACAAAACTATTCTGATACACATTGCAATCTTCATCAGCCCTCGAATGCCTTTAAGCCTCTTACTAGTTCTACTAGGATATGTCTTCCCCGAATTTAAAATCATACTCTCAAACGCTACTTGCATACCTCAGAAAGTGTAAGTCTGCGGAGGCAGTGTACAGGCCTACACAACAAACACAAACAAAGCAATTCCGTTTCATTTGGGTATCTTTTCTCGTTTCTTATTTGCTTTCCGATTTTTCCTTGTCCACAAAACTCAAAGCTATCGCCACTACGGATTTCGAGTTTTTTTCTTCGTCGTTTTTCCCACTTACATGTATGTGCTGCTACCATGGATTGCTTTCTCGTTCGCTACGCTTTTAGTGCCTCGAGTTGTCTTCACATCAAATTCACGGAGTGTAAAGATTAAACACTTCAGGGATTTGCTTGTTTCAAGGAAATAATTTGAAGAAAAATGGTCAACATGAAAAGTGGCACGTATCGCAAGAAAATTTTTCACCGACAACTGAGGCAATTGCGACAGAGAGTGAGCAACACACCTCCAAATTGTTTCAGCATGACGAGGAAACTTTCTTTCTAACACTAGAAATACAACGTAACGTCAGATTTTAAATATTAATTCATGAATTCAAAACTCAAAACAAAAACACGCCAGTCCAACTAAAGTTTCACATATTAAAATAATTTCTTCTTTTTCTTTTCGCAGCCGTTTTCCGCGCCATCCGTGTCATGGTGCAACTTGAACTCCGGCGTCCACGCTGGTTGGCGATTTCAAGCAGACTCGATCCGTCCCAAAAACTTGTCTTTCCTCTTTCCGCAACCCGTGTGTACGGTGAATCGCACCAGCTGAGCTCTATCAGCGTTCTCAACTCGGAATTCTATGTGCAGATTTGCAATTTATAAAACAAAATTTAATTGAAGTAGAGAAAATTTAAATGAAGTAAAGGAACTTGAAATGACATAAAGAAATTTAGATGAAGTAAAGAAAATTTAAATGAAGTGAAGAAATTTAAAGAAGTAGAAAAATTTAAATGAAGTGAAGAAATTTAAATTAAGTCAAGAAGTTTTAAATGAAGTGAAGAAATTTAAATGAAGTAAAGAAATTTTAACTAGAGTAAAGAAATGAAAATTTTAAATAGTTATAAAAGTTAATCTCATGACGAATAAAACTAAAGGAAAACATTTAAATTATAATATAAAGGAAAATTGATATGAAATAACATTTAATAAAATAAAAAGAAAAAAGTTATTCTACATATTATGAACACGAATAAAATTAATTACACATTTTTTTCAAATCTGCCACAAAATTTCGAGTAGGAGATAGGAAGGTTTTCGAGCAGTTTGCTTGTGTGACTGCTCGATTAATATAATTTGATTAACACATTAACGGTAGAACTCTTCAATTCCATTTTGAATTGTTCATTCATTTCCCTTGCTAACATCTTGGTTTCCTCCTATACGATTCTATTGTTTATCGCCTCGGCAATCCGCTGGATGGGAAGGACACTAAAGCGTCCGGTTGTTAAGAAAATAGAGAAAACTGTTATTCAATTCTGTTGATTATTTTTGAAATGATTCTATTTTCTTGTCTTTGTTTTTGTTATTTTGAATAATATCTTTGCCCTTTTGATTATCTATGGTTAGTGTGAATATCCAAGACCTTCTTTTCATACACACAGAGCCATTTATTTATTGAATTATTATACATAGAATGCTCAGAGTCGGCGCTACGACGATTATATTATTTATTACCCTAAATTTTGTTGGCTGGTGCATTATGAGCTATTGTGTTCTCACTGCCAATATTTTAAGCCTAATATCTTACCTTTACACATCCACTTCCAGTCTGGCATTTCTTAGAGTCTCAGAAATTCTTTTTCTCGCACGCATTGCTTAATTTACTTGGATTGTCGTCAGCTCCCGGGACGGCCTTAGTTGAGAATTCGCAGAAAGCCTATTTCCACCCCACCCTCCTTAAAAACAGAATAGTGGGATTAAATAGTATGAACTATATTAATTTAACCCTATGATTTTCCATGATGAACCTATCAAATATTTCTGATCGTTATAAATTTAATTTCGTTGAAAACACGCGAACGATCTTCATACGAGTACAGACGAAAACATTTAACTTGTCTTGAAATGATGAGTTCAAACGATCAGACTTCTAAAATCAGACCTTATGAAGTTTGTACAGAATATTTTATTAATCGTTTATTAAGTTGTAACATAAAAAGGTACTTATAAGCGAAATTTAGTCGGAACATTTTTTGTTTCACTAGAAAAATCGTTATATTTTTATGTTAATCTGTTTACTTGGATGAAATATAGTTTCAATCAAATATATCAACAATATCATGTTATAAATATATTATCCCCGATATCATATAAAATCCTTTCCTTTCGAATTATGAAATTGTCGCGATCTAATTACGAGTACGTGAATGGGATGGATAAGAGAAGATTATTTAACATTTACAATACACATAGCAAATGTTCAAAACGATATCTGTGTTATTTTAAAAATCAATTACACAAGAAGCAAAAGAGAAAAAAAAAACATAATTTACATAATTTTCCTTAATTTAGTTGAATCATCTTTCACTTCATATATTTTATTAAATCTCCAATCCTTTTTATTTTCTGTTTTCTTTTTGATGTTGGTTCTCTGAAAAAAAGAACCGAAATATTTTTTGGTTTTCATGTATAATTGTTAGATAAAAATTCAATGTTAAAATTATTAATAGTGTTGTCACCGTTATAGCACCGTTTAAAAAGAAAAGAAATATTACGAGTAAAATGCTTTGCTGCGATAAAACTCACGTCGTTCCTTTCTAGCGAACCCGTTCCCTTTCAGCAGCCGGCCGGTAAGCGGTGCCATATATTGAGTTTGCGTTTTTTCATAGAGTAGATTTTTTTCGGTTTGAATTCGAGTAGATTATTTCAGGCACCGCGTCGGTTATGTTCGGGAGTGCGTATTTTTTCAGTGGTTGTCTTTGTAACTTTTCCTCGGAACGAAATCAGGTAATTTGAAGTAAAGTCATTGTAAGTTGTTCGACGCGTTTTAAATCGGGCATTTAAACTGGTGGCTGAGTATTGTAATTCGGACTAAGTCTGCTCGCGTAAGGCCCGTGACCAAAACTCCTCTCCGAACTAGCTAGCTAGCTTGTAGCCACCATGGAGTAGACTAAGAGTGTCTGGACTTGTTGACCTGATTGGTATAGTCCGTTATCACGTTCCAAAACTTCACATCTAGAACCGATGAGAGGTCAGTTGACATTCCCTTCGGGAAATATCTCTCTATTGAGCGAAAGAGACGTGTAGATTCACTACATTTTGTTTTGCCTTGTAGAAGAGGCGAGAAAGCTTTTAGCTGGGTTTAAATGCAATTCGTATTTCTTCATTAGATGCAATGCGTGCAATCGACATAGTTGTGGGGCCAAAGTATGTTAGGGAAATAAATTTTTTCTCTACTTTTTCGGTAATTTTCGGGTAAATTGTGTCATCTCTGTTTCTTTAATTAAATAATTGATTTATTATTATTGGGGAAAATCCATTATTGTGTGCAATATTTTTAATCAGATTAATTTCTGCTTCAAAGTCTTTTTCGAGAGTGGAATGGAGTGTGCTCTATTGATCATAGATCTATACGCAGCTAATTTATGGGGCCAAGGATGGCATGAGTCGGTAGATATTGTGGCATCCGAGAATATGGGTTTTCTATAGATGTTAAATTCTAATTGGTTAAACGGGTTCCGGGTAATGATGAGGTCAAGAAAGTTAATTTTTCTAGTTTGTTCTAATTCTAATGTAAATTTAATGCGTAAATGAATGTTGTTGCAGTAATTCACTAAGTGGACTAGTTGTTGATTGTCCCCAATAAAAGCTATAAGGATGTCATCCACATACCTATGCCAGAATAGGATTTGATTCGTGAGAGGTGAAGTTAGAATTGATGTCTCTAAGTCATCCATGAACAGATCTACCATCAGTGGACTGAGAGGGGAGCCCATTGCTAGTCCGTCTTTCTGTTCATAGAAAACATCCTCAAATTGGAAATAATTTTCTTTTAGACGAAGTTCTAACACCTTCATAATTTCATTTTTAATGAACTGGTTGACGATTGTGGTGGTTAAGGATTTTCGGGCAATATTCAAGGAGTACGAGATCAACCCAGTTTTTCATGCTTGAACGTTTGGCTAATTTCAATGGATATTTTTTAAAGGTGACTATTTTATACGAAACAACAGGTCTTATGGGGAAATTATCTTTATGCACTTTAATCAGACCACAAAGTTTCAGAGGATAAGGGTTAATGTTTATTAGTTTGTATCTTTCTATTTCTGGAAGAACGTTAGTTGCAGATTTTAACACTTCATCAAGGGCATATTGTATTCTTTTAGTCGGATCACTTTTGATGATAATAAGGTTTTCTTTTTGAACAAACTCTTTAATTTTCTGTTCATACTTCTCTCTTTCAATGATGATGGTTGAATTGCCTTTATCTGCGTTTGTTGTGAAATTTCTTTGATAATGGATGGTAGGTTAGAGTTACATGCGTGGGGTAAATTAGCAATCAATTGTTTTATTTTCTCTTTTTTGGAAATTGCGTCTGGTTGGTTTGCCAGTGCTAGTTCCAACTCTGCAATCGGGGTTTCTTTTGAATTTTTGTTGCCAACGTCGGGGTTTTATTAGTATTTTGAAAAATACCGAGTAACAAGCATACTCGAGATCTAATTGAAGCCATGATCCTTACTTTCCTGTATGCAGCAAGGGACCGAACTTTAACCATGATGATGCGGTTCGTTACTGCGTTCTCCAGACTTCAAATCATCAAACTATTTGTGAGATTATTTTTTAGAGCTGATAGTGGTATAGGAAATTAGATTGTATATTATGAAACCATTATTGTTGTAATAAGTGGGCACAATTGCCTTGCAATGAGTCCTTAACTTCCTTTTCTGCAGTGCAAGACTGCGGACGGTTATGCGTAAGATCGCTAAAAACTTTAGGATAAGTTAAAGGGCCTACTAAGACAATAATTATATTCACCTAAACAGCGGATTGCTCCGCAGATATAATGGCGAGGTCATTACTGACCACGACGCCGTTATTACTAAGTCTGCAAAAATAACTTCGCGACTATTTGATTCAAGGGTTAATAATCAGAATGAATAATACACGCTGAGTATCTTGCCAAGAATGTTTTATTTAAGTTTTCCTACGACCATTTATATTCAATTTTAGCTTACAATATACTTCTTACAAAATAATTGACCTAATTGTTTACTCCAAAAATTTACATTACTAATATCCATATATTCATGTTCGATAAATTTATTGGTGCCATTTATTTGCAACTCAATAAATTATCACTACGCAATTCATCGACCTAAGCTACTCAATTCTCATTGAAACATTTTTGATGTGTTTGCAATTTTTTGATCCACGCGACCTTTTCTTCATGTGCGTAATATGGGTATATTCATATGAATATCTGCGTATGCAGTTTTGTCTTATGAATCATAGTATTTCCTCAAGTGCATGTACAGACGTAAGCACATAGATTCAAATGCAATAATTTATGAATGAGTTGACTGTTTGCTTGTTTGTAGGTTTTGTGTTGACATTGCGAGTGAGTAATATGATATGGATATGGGCATGTAGAATCTTTGTCGTATTTTTGTTTTTACATGCTGATATGATTGTTTACGGAAGTGTATGGATATGAATGTGGGTATTTATTTAAATTTATAGATGTAAGTATGATATTTATAAATATTTATTGGTGTAGGTATTACATTGTGCCTCTGCAAGAGAAGCACACTTGAGGAAATGATATTAGGAAGTTTGCCCCGTAATCTAAAGTATGAGCGGGATACGGAGAGTGGGGGAGTGAAGGTTTAAAAAATTTGCACAAAACAACCAATGATTGAATTCTTTATAATCGATTAGCTCGTTCTTGCTCATCTCTGACTACATTCAATAGCAAATATATCATCATTCAGTTCGAAATTCAGGCTGCTCTTTCAGCTCTAGAATCAATGAAAATAAATTCATTGATGAATTTATCATGTCGCATCAAACTGGGTGAGAATAATTACAGGGTGCCAAAGCTTTCGTGGAAAAGGATCAGTAATTGCAACCCTTGGTTCTGAATTCAAGACGTCTGAATATACCTAAAATAATGAGATTGTAAGTCAATGATTAGGATCAGTAAAGATAATACCTTAAACAAGGTAAAAATGTCGCAAGTACACAAAATTATTTCAAAAAAACTGAAGAGCAACTAGAATGCTTGATATCTTCGAAAACCTTTCGCTATTTGCGAAATATCAGCTTTGTGAAAGCATTCTGGATTCATTAGATCTGAAGTGTTTCTGCTCTTCTCTCCTATCACTAGAATGTAAATTTGGAATCTTATCAGGTTTTTGCATTGTGGTAAAAAAAAAGAAACTATAGACGTTGCTTATAAGTACGTTGAACTACGTCTCTCTTATGTTAATTTATTGATACAAAAATTTATAAATATATCAATAAGAAAAAAGTCAAAATACGCAAATGTTGGATATATAGGTGTACTTAAACATCCTGGATGCTTTGGAATACAGTATCCAATTCATCAAACAATTCCTTACAATGATTTTTGGCTACATAACCTAAGCGTTTCACAGTTTAATTTCATTGATATTCTAGTTAAATAATTCAAACGTAATAATTTTGCCCGCGCAGAAAAATGCAGCCCTATAATTCTTTAAAGCGAATCTCAAACTTAAGCAGTTTGCATGCGACGGGACGCGTCGGATGAAATGTCAAATATCCACCATGCGTCGTGTCTTGTCTTTTCGCACTCGTAGTCGAATTTTTGTCGGGCGACGGTGAAGTCGACGACGGGTTGTCTTTGTGTCTGTCAAAGAAATCAAAAGATACATCGGTTTGACAAGGAGTTGTGCAATTCCGAATTAGTTTCTCGTATATGGTAGCTTGCAAAGTGCATTCAATCACGCGCGGTGTGCAGAGTGAACATTAACATCCTACACTTTCGGGTTTCCACTCAATTTGTTCGAGATCGTCGCGGGAAAACAGTGGAAAAGACGAAAACTCCACCAACGAGTGCCTGTCAGACGAGTGGTGTAAGCCATAATATCGCAGAGTGACGTCATGAAGTGTGAGCAATCAGTGGAAAATAGCCGTCGTCCTCGTTGTCGGTGAGGGAGCGTTCCTGGTTGGAGGTGACAAGCCCCACAACACCCAGCACTGGTGCAGAAAAATCAGCGAAAAGCTAGTGCAAAGTTGTGTTTGTTTGCGGTTAGTCGCTAGTCGCGGGTCAACAAATCAATTTTCTTAGTGCGGAGTGCGAGCGGAAGTCGCGAGACTGGTTGAAAACGTCAGACCCAAGGCCGCGAATCGGTGCAAGTTTTGTTTGGAGGAAAACAACAATTCGCGTGAAAACGTCTTCGCGAAACGTTCAGTGAATTTCTCAGCTAGATAGGTCGTCTAGCTTATGAGTGTGTTTGCGGCTACGTTGGAGCCTGTGCCAAGTGTGATCCGAGTTGAAATCCTGCCCAGACTCGGAGTGGGTCAAGGAGGCAGAATCTCGTCCTATCTACGCTAGCCTCGTCCTGATTCTGATCAAGTTCTAAGGACACGCCGTCCCAAAATGCTCGCCCTGGAGACCTCGATCAGGTTCTCGCGCTGATGCAGGTGTCCTTCAAACCGAAAAGTGACATCAGAAGTGTTAAGTGAAGTCTTGAAGAGTGCTGGCCACTAGTCTGTGTATAGTTCGTATCCAAGTGAATATTCTTGACGACACGTTTCCTGTTTGTTTGTACACCTGGAGACCGTCAAACCCTTCGCTAACGCAAATAATTGGATATTAATCTACTGCTGCCGCGGCATCTGGACTTCAACCAGGGACAGCTGTTTTCTGCCCATTCTTGTGCTACTGCGAGGCCACCGACATGGGGAGCGTGTGGAAGCGTCTGCAGCGGGTGAACAAGCGAGCTGCGAAATTCCAATTCACCGCTTCCTATCACGAACTGCGCGTGGAAACCACAGCCAAATGGTGAGCTCATTTCTAATCGCTTGCATTTTTGTTCTATATTTGGTTCTAGTTGGGATTCTTCGTGGCTAAAGAAAGTTGGATTTGCTTTTCCAACTGCTTGGCCTGATTTTGATGTAATTTGTAAAGATGGGAATTTCTCTGTTCTAGTTTTCGTCTTCATTTCCTGTTTCCGGAATCAAGTTGGGAGCAAAAACAAACTTCTGAAGAAATAAAAAAAAAATGTTTGCTGGTTTAAAATTTTGGTGGAAAAAACGCAGATTTAAGAAATTTTCACTTCACTTTAAACTTCTAAAAAATTTACTTGAAAATCAGAAAACCATCAATTACGTTCTTGAAACGTTTCTTGGTAGTAGGAGCATTTTGGAATAGCAACCGAACAGTCTATTCAGCTCTGTAAAAAATATTTTATCTCATGATGTATCCAAACCTCATAGTATGGGTAAAATTATATAAAATGCTGAGAAATGTCTGCATCGCCCTTAATGCAAATAGTTTCTTATTCGACCTGGTCAATGTTATTCTATTAAACAATTATAGAATAATCGTCGTCATCATCATCTGCTGCTCGACAGTCCAGTCTTGGTCTCCAGGATTAAACTCCTCCAATCCCACTGGGCCTTCCGTATGCCCTACTCTTTAACGTTCCTCTTTCTACATGGCCCACTTTTGTAATTTTAGTTTTACGCATTTAGATACAATTGGACCGACGTCATCGATCGAGAAATCTGTTGTTTGCTTCATTGGGTCAAGAATTCCCCGGAACACTTGCATTCGAACATGCCCACTGCCTCTTCAGAGTCACTCGGTAGGGTCATTGCTTCATTTCCATATAGCAGCATAGGTTTGATGCGGTACTAATAAATGCGAATATTCGTCACGTCCATTCAGAATAAGTTGTTTGCAGCAATCCGCTATTTAAAACAGGCGACCCCAGTTACGGGGGAATCCGCTTGATATCGCTAGATTTATACAGATTACCTCATAAGAAGACTGTGACAACTTCCTCTGTTGATCAGCTGCATGGTTATCGGTGAATGTAATTTTTCGTTTGTCCGATTTCAGAATCAACGATCTGAAGAAAATATTGTGTTAAACTTGAAGAAATAATTAGCTATGCACAACACGGCTTACGGTGTTGTTCTTTATCCTATTTACGCCCTCAGTGTGGGACCCCCAGGCGCATATACATCTGGACTATCCATTAAACACCTTCCCTATCAACCTGCGAATTTACCCTGGGACTGTTTGACACATTATTTCGGCCGCAAAATATCGTTTTGTTACGCTACCATCCGGTTGGGGATCCCTCTTCTAGCGAGAGGGAGAGGATTTGCTAAAAAAGTGACACTCAACTCTGACGTCCCAGACTACTCAAGTGAGCCCTTTTTTTCTTAGGACTGCTGTAGTAAACTAGGTGAGGATAAAATGTCCGTAAAGGACTGCAGCGACGGTCTGTTGCCTCGACGAAAGAGTATGGTGAGATCTGTCGAGATTGGCCTTGTCGGGGGACACGTGAATACGCTGGCAGGCTAGTGTTGCGGTGTCGTGTGGCGGGCTACTTTCCTCAGCACAAGACTCACCACAATAATATTTTTCGCATCTACGAATTTCGGAAGAGGTTCAATAATTATCGACCGAAGTCGAGAAAGGAGATAACCTACTAAGGCCTATTAAATTGGTGATTCGGAGGGCTAATCGGGCCTGGAGAAAACGGACGGTCTTAAAGGAAATTCGTCGTTACCGACGAATACACAAATAAAAGTCGGGCATCCAGGTAGAAGCGGTGCCCCCTCGCAACCTCCCACCCGGATCAAGATCCAAATATATACCTGGCCATATACAAGTATTTCCCATTTAAGTGAAAAACTCATACAAACATAATTTGTATGAATTTTTCCATTCAATGAGGAACATAAACGTGGCCAATTTATGTTATGGAATCACATGACAATATGCCATAAAAGGGCACGCGAGCATAAGGCCACTCTATTCGGGCAAGAGCACCTGAAATGCATCACAAGGGAAGAGCTCGCCCGATGGCTAGCTCATTATAGTGGAGGGGCCGGCCATCGTTGCGGGTTCCATACCCGGTCAGGTTTGATGAAAAGGAAAGATCGAGGGTATAATTTTAATCCATCATTTGTTTTTATTGAGATATTTACTTGAAAACACAATACACTCTTATTACATAGGTTTTCCTTTGCTTCTTAGTAAAAAAATACAAATTGAAGTTTAAAATTAATTTCAAATAAATTTCTCCTTTTCATATTGTTCAAAATACAAATTAAATGCAATTAGTTGAATGACAAATTAAAAACATTTTAAGCTTTGGATTGCATCGAAATTCGTATTGATTGATTTCACGTCGTCAAAGACTTTTTTCTGGTATATTTATATACTTAAAAAAAAAGAATGTAATTACGAGGACGGTTCCAAAAGTACCCGACCCGTCAAAGAAAACAGTAAAAAAATTGTGAAATTCGATACCCGCTTCATAGCAGGAACCGTTAAGCTCCTCTAAATAGTTACTAACCCCAGACTCTACCTCTTCATTGTTGGCAAATCTTTTGCCGCTGAGCCATTTTTTCAAATTCGGGAAAAGAAACTAATCCGAGGGAGCTAGATCTGGCGAATAGGGTGCATGAGGAAGAAATTCTAACTTCAACTCATTGATTTTAGCCATCGCAATGACGCACTTGTGGACTGGTGTGTTGTCGTGATGAAACACTCTTTCTTTTTCGTCAAATGGTGTCCGTTCTTTCTTGATTTCATCACTCAAACGCTGCAATTTTTTTTTGTGGTAGGGAGGTGAATGCCATTTATGCACAGAGGGTGCGACTCTCATGCTCGAAAGAAGGCGACTGAACTACCCACTAAACATCTCCCCTGTCAACATGAAAACCCAGCCTGGAACTGTTTGACACATTACTTTGGGCCAGGTCTCGTTTTGTTACGCCGTGAGGCGCCTTCAAGCCAGTGGATTCCTTTCCTAGCGGGAGGGGAGAGGGGAAGAAGAAGTGCCAGACAAGCAATCCCCCAGCCCCAACGCCCCCGGCTGCTGTGAGTCCCTTTTATCTTTTAGGACTGCCCGAGCATAATGTGCCACCTGGTTCCATTTGTCAGCCGATTCGAGCATCACCGCGACTGTATTATCCGGGGTGAGCTTTCCCGTCTCCCTGTGGAGGTTACTTCGCAGCCTGACCCATTTTGTGCACGCAAAAAATGTGTGGCAGGTATTGTCCTCCTCTCAATACCGACAATCGGGGGACCGTGACTTACCAATCTTGTGCAGGTGAGACTGAAAACACCCATGCCTGCTCAAAAGCCGGGTCAGATAGAAATCAGTCTCTCCATGCCTTCGATTTAGCCACGGTCTCACAACCGGGATGAGGCACGCGGTCCACCTTCCCTTCGTACAATTCACCCAAGACTGCTGCCAATCGTTGAGCGAATGCTGTCTCTACTTGCGGACAACCGTCTCCCTCGCATCCTCGTTTCGGTGCAGGTAATTAGCGCAGCGCTCTCCAGCAAAGAGGGCAACAGGTATCACGCCTGCAATTACTCTCACCGCCGAATCAGAGACTGTCGGATACGAAGACGCAATCCCGACTGCTGTTTCACCATGGGCAGCGTCAACACGGACGGGGTTGGCGGGGAAGAGTCCCAGCACTATCGTGTCCATGTTTTCCGCATCATGTATACAATGTTTCCGTAGGGCTTCCGGATAACTAGCTTGTAGCCAAGGCCCCACGGATCGTTGTTCTTATTGTCCACTAGATCTTGCCAGCAGCGAGCCTTGCTGTTGTTGATCAATTTGCGAAGGCATTCCCTGGCCGACTTATATGCTGCTGCGCGGTTGCTTGCCTCGTCCCGGCTCTGTGCCCGTTGAGCTTCACACCGAAACTTGTGACACTCCCTTCGCTTTTCAGCGATTTCAGTTGACCCCCAGTACACTGGGGGCTTGCGGTGCCGGGGTTTTCGACGGGGCATAGATGCTTTGCAAGCAGTCGTGATGATGCTCATAGTTGAGTTGAGTTGAGTTCACCACGTTTTGAGCTGCCAGTTCTTCCGTCTCCTCCGAAGCCCCCCGCAGCGGTACATCTGCTCTGAGAACCTCGACGAGCCTCTCGACGTCCATCCTCCCGATGTTCCATCCAATTGTAGAAGGCCGAGAGCACGGACGTCGGGAGACAACAACGCTGCAATAAGGCTGCATAATATGCGCCGTTGATTGTTTTTCCTTTTTCGAGGTAATCAATAGATATTATTCCACGCGCATCCCAGGAAACGTATGCCATGACCTTGCCAGCTTGCTGAAATGCCTTTGCTTTCTTTGGAGTCGGTTCTCCCTTTTCAGTCCACTGCTTTGACTGCTCCTTGGTCTCAGGTGTAAAATGATGGACCCATGTTTCGTCCATGGTTATGAATCGACGCAAAAACTCGGCTTTATTGCTGCGAAACATTGTCAAACACTCGATGGAAACATCCTCGCGTTGCTGTTTGTGCTCCATTGTGTGCAAACGCAGCACCCTTCTTGCGCACAGCTTTCTCATGTCCAAATTTTCGGCCAAAATGCGATGCACAGCACTTTTTGAAATGGCTGCCATATCTGCTATGTCGCGCACTTTTAGTCGACGGTCATCCAATACCATTTTGTGGATTTTCTTCACATTTTCTGACGTAGTGACCTCACTTGGTCGACCACTACGGTGTTCATCTTCGTAGCTGGTACGACCTCGCTTAAACCCAGCTAGCCAATATTTGACCGTTGTAAACGAAGGAGCAGACTTCCCCAGAGTAGAACCCAACTTGGCTTTGATATCGGTTGGACTAGGACCTTTCAAATGAAAGTATTGTATCACATAACGATGCCCGATTTTTTCCATATCTACAAATTCACTGAGAGCGTTCACTTTGGATGACTATAAAAAAATAATAAACGTACCGTTATGAATTTTTCATATTATGTTGTTGAAAGATGGTATTGTCAATCGCAGTAATTGTTTTTTTTTAAACCACCTGTATTCGTAAGTCAGGTCGGGTACCGTCATCGTAGATATAAATATGTTTGATAAAAACAAATATAAAAAAGAAACTGAAAGGGTACTTACCCAACATCCTCGCCGGGCGCCCGCTGATGATGTGGGTAGAGCCTGAAAAATTTTTCCATAAAAAAAGAAGGCAATCGATTCATTTGATTTGTAATCCACTAAATATTAGCAAAAATTTGACAGACAAAAAAACTGTTTTGTTTAGTTTGGCGTACAAGCTCAGCTCCTGATGCAAACGTAGAATGCTTCGTCTACATAAATTCGTCGACAAGGTGGAAAAGGATGTAGCGATGATGCGTGCAAAACAAGAGCATTTATTGATCGATGCTCGATGCGTTGCGGTGTCGGGGGCGGGTTTTTTCCCCCTAGTACAAGGACCCACTACAAAAATATTTCGCATTTACGATCATTAGGGGTGTCAGAGAAATGTCGACCGAAATCGAAAAGGAGGTATACTAAGGGTCAAAGAGTATTGCTAACTCGGAAGGCAAACTGGGCCTAGGGAAAACAGACGAACTTGAAATGACTTCGTCGTTACCGACGAGCATTATGGCCCACAAATAAGAGTGGGGCATCCAGATGGAGGCGGTGCCCCTCGCACCCTCCCAACCGGATCAAGATCCAAACGTAGACGTGGTCATGTATTTCCCATTTGAGTGAAAAGTACTTTATATGACTTTTTCCCTAAAATAAAGAATTTCAAACGTAACTGATTTATGCTATAGCGTTATGCAATGAAACCACATAACCCTACATCATAAAAGGGCACGCGAGCAGAAGGCCACTCTACCCGGTCAAGTATTCTGATACATCCTTTCTAATTCAAAATAAAAATAATTTTTATATCAAAGTATAATGGTGCTACAAACAACGATTCTTCTGTGGATCCTCATATCTACAAATTAATCGATAACAAGTGTTTTTGAAATTATGAGTTTCCAATCAATTCTCTTACAAACTTGAACAAATTATTTCGCATCAACATCATCCATCGAAGTGGTCATCTTGACAAAAAAGAGAATCCCTAGAGTAAGGATGATCAGTATTGGAGATATACAGGTCGAATCGAAGCCAGCGGTGAAGTACCTGGGGCTACTGATAGACTCGAAGATGAGTTTCTCTGAGCAAATCAAGGCAACGGCTGAGAAGGCAGCTTCGGGAATATCGGCACTGAGTCGACTTATGGCCAACGTAGGGGGACCCAGCCCATCAAGAAGACGCCTCTTGACGAGTGCTGTAGGGTCAGTGCTACTGTACGGAGCAGAGGTATGGGGCGACGCTCTCAGCAAGGAGGTATACCGAAAACGATTGGCACAGGTACAGAGAAGAGGAGCACTGAGAATTGCATCTTCGTATCCAACAGTCTCCGACTCGGCGGTGAGAGTGATTGCAGGCGTGATACCTGTCGCCCTCCTTGCTAGAGAGCGCCGCGCTTTTTACCTGCGCCGAAACGAGGATGCGAGGGAGATGGTTGTCCGCGAGGAGAGACAACGCTCGCTCAACGATTGGCAGCAGTCTTGGAGGAGTTGCACGAAGGGAAGGTGGACTGCGCGCCTCATCCCGGATGTGAGACCGTGGCTAAATCGAAGGCATGGTGAGACTGACTTCTATATGACCCAGCTCTTGAGCGGGCACGGGTGTTTTCAGTCTTACCTGCACAAGATCGGTAAGTCACGGTCTCCCGATTGTCGGTTTTTCCCAGGAGAGGAGGACAATGCCTGTCACACATTTTTTGCGCGTACCAAATGGGCCAGGCTGCGAAGGGAACTCTACAGGGAGACGGGAGAGCTCACCCCGGATAATATAGTTGCCGTGATGCTCGAATCGGTTGACAAATGGAACCAGGTGGCACATTATGCTCGGGCAGTCCTAAAAGATAAAAGGGACTCACAGCAGCCGGAGGCACTGGGGCTGGGGGATCGCTCTTCTGGCATTTCCTCTTCCCCTCTCCCCTCCCGCTAGGAAAGGGACTCCCCAGTTTGAAGGCGCCCCACGGCGTAACAAAACGAGACCTGGCCCGAAGTAATGTGTCAAACGGTTCCAGGCTAGGTTCTCAGATTGACAGTGGAGGTGTTTAGTGGGTAGTCCAAGGGTATCCTCCATGGGAGCCCCACACTGCCAGACTCGGCGGGCGTAAATGCCTTCACCTCCCTACCACAAAAAAAAAAAAATCATCCTCTACACGATGAAAAAAATAAACGATTTAATTAAAATTTTCGGGGTTACGTTATTTTATATATCTATTGAAATTTAGGCAATATAGTACACGAAATAAAAGCTTCGCAGCAAACAATAAACATGTGATTCAAAGCTAGTATTTTTAATATTATTTTCTTGAATGCAAACATAATTTAGCAACATTGTTTTCGCCGACAATGCAAAAAAAGAACTTCATTCGTTTTGTACCGCTACTTTAAATGGAATTTTCGCATTTTCCCTTGGGATTATAGTCAACTCAGGTTAGTTTGGAGCAATTTGGGTTCATGGTACATTCATTCCCACCTTGTGATGCCTACATTTTTTTCATCATACTTGGCAAAGGTTAATTTTGTATTCTGCGAAACCAGCTTCTAGCCGGCAACAGCGACACGTTACTTATTAGATGCTCACCGCGTCAATCTGACTAGCCTAAATCATACCTTTTCTCAATCCGAGTTTGCGCTATTCCAAGGTCAACATATGTAATTTTAACGCAGATTTGGTAAACAACGATTCAATATTGTCAGAATGTTTTCACCATGCAATAACAGTCTTTGCTAGCCGCGAGGCACATGAGAACAAGGCGAGGTGTGGCGTTCACATCAGCAGTACGAAAACATTTTCACTTAAATCACAATTCTAGCTCAGGTTTAAGACATACTATATATTAGGGAAGCTGCCCTCTTCAGAGAATTGCTAATTTGACAAAAAAAAAAGATTTCCGCGATCGAACAATTTGTTATGTTTTCCGTTAATCAAATCAAATTATCTCCAGTTATTTTAAATACTTCTTCCACTTCTTCTTAGCACTACAGTCCCTCTCGGGCCTCCGCTTCCTGCAAGTAGCGCCTTCAACTGTCTCGGTCCATTGACCGCGTCCTCCAATTTCGAAATCCGAGCAGCGATGAACTGTCTTCGTCGACCGAGTCAGACCAGCATTTCCTCGGTTTCCCACTGGTCTCCGGCTTTCAGTCTCCCAACGAATACCTTTTTGGGTATCCGTAGTTCGTCCATACGATTCATGTTGCCAGCCCATTGAAGCTTCCGCAGTCTTATTATCTTTGAGACCTCCGGGTCGTCAAAAATTTCATACAGCTCATGGTTGTATCGAATTCGCCATTGGTCTCCGTCTAGCTTCGCTCCGATTATTCGCCTCAGGACCCGTCGCTCAAAGGCGTTCAATATATTTACGGATGCTTGGGTTAGGGTCCATGTTTCTCACCAATAGCATAACACGGGTCTTATCACAGATTTGTATACTTGGAGCTTTGTTTTCCTGTGTATGCAGCTGGTCTTCAAGATTGTCAATACTGAATAAAATATCATATTTGCGAGCTGTATTCTTCGGCGTATTTCGTCTCTTTCATTGCCCGTTTTCGTTATTTTGGCGCCTAAATACACAAATTCGCTAACATTTTCGATACTATATTCGCCAAGTGTGATGTTTTGTATACTTGAGGTATTTTCCTCGCCTGCGTCATGAGCTTTGTTTTATTTTCATTGATTTGTAGCCCTACTAGTTTTGCTTCGCTGTTGAGTTTTAGGAAGAGTTCTTTGGCAGTTGTTAACGACCATGACAAAATGTTTATTTCGTTCGCATAGGCTACTACTTGGCTCGACTTGAATAGTAATGTACCTCGCGTATCGACAAGTAGCTTCCTTATGACGTACTCTAGAGCCAAATTGAATAGCAATGGGGTCAGCCCACCTCCCTGCTTTAGTCCGATATTTGTGTCAAAGGCATCGGTGAGTTGGTTATTGATGCGGACTTGGGAGGTCGTCGACGTCATTGTCATTTTGGTAAGACGGACTTATTTGGCAGGGATGCCAAAGCAAAGCATTATTTGGTACAATACGTTACGATCAATACTGTCGTATGCTTGCTTAAAGCCAACGAAAATTTGGTGTACGTCTATGTTGAACTCCCAGCACTTTTCAAGTACCTGCTTGACTATAAACAATTTGTCTATTGTCGATCTACATGCTCTGAAACCACCTTAATACTCCCCAATAATACTGTTAGTGTATGATCCGATTTTATTTTCTAAGATCTTTGAAAGTATTTTGTACGCCGTATGCCGTACAAAGTAGTGATATGCTTCTATAATTTTCGCACTGTACCTTGTCACTTTTTTTGTGGATAGGGAATATAATTGATTGGCACCACTCTTTCGGCATATGTTCTTGTTGCCAAATGTGCTAGATGACTTTGCGAATAGCTTGATGAACACTTCTTCTTCTTTGTAGCCCTACATACCCTTTCAGGCCTTCGCTTAGAGATAGTCAGAGTATCTCATTGTCATGATCGAATGTATCGGCACTCCACAAAGTGATATGATCATTATCTCGCTTTGGCCATGTGTCCGTCCACCCAGCTGCGATACGTTCTGATTTTAAACCAGCACGTATCACAACTGAACTGGCTTATAGTCCGTCCGAAGAACCACTCGAACTAAATCTCGTTGACGCCAACGAGACTTGAACCAGAGACCTTTGGCTAACGGGCTTAGTGCTTTAACCACTAAGCCACGCGGACTACTTGATGAACACTACTACTTTAATGTTCCGGGAAAGTGAAAACGCAATGTCTTTTAATTTAAGTTAAAAGAGTTTATTTAATTACAAAAGTACACAATGATCAATTTAACACTTTCACTAATTTTAATTTTCACTATGAAAATTCTAACACTTGTCCATAAATTTCTTATCGCAATTGTCTTCCAAATCACTTCACTATTACGAAAATCACTTTTCTACCACTCGAATAATATCGCTTCCCACACACAATCGCAGTTCTTATCGCGGTCGAATGAATGAATCCCCCCATTCATTCAGCTCGCCTTTATATAGGGTCTCTACCTATTCACCCATTTCTCGTACGTTGGCGAATGTTCTACCGAGAGGTACCTGGTAGATTCGAGCAAATTAATGAATGGAGTGACGTCACCTGCAGATGTTGATCATGCTTGTTGGGTTCTCGTGGGTTCGAGTAAATTCATTTTTTGACGTTCTTAATGATTATGAAAACAATTGCGACAGCAGCTCGCAGAATTATTTGTACATGTAATTATTTTTACATGTAACACTGCCCCCACCTCAGTTCTTTTCGCCCCGAAAAGATGTGTCGCTATTTGTAGTCAATTCTCCCTGGGTGTAATATGGGGCAAGACGGTCCAGATGCACGATTTTCATTTTAGCTCTCGGCTTACGATGTTCCTGTATTCGGTATACGACGTCGTTGATTCGCTTTGTAACTCGGTATGGTCCCTCCCAATTATGTTGCAACTTTGGAGACCTACCCTTTCGCCGTTGCGGGTTATAAAGCCACACCAAGTCATCTTGCTGGAAGCCAGTAGAATTAGCCTTTAGATCATACCTGGTCCTCATGCGGTCAGTAGCCGATTCGAGGTGTTTTCGCACTGTCCGATGTATCTGGTTCAACCGTTGTCTTAGATCACTTGCGTACTCCGAGACCGTTTGGGGTTTCTCAGGGGGTGTTCCGAACTTTATATCGGCTGGCAAACGAATAGTCTTTCCAAAAATGACTTTGGCTGGGGCTTGGCCCGTCGATGCATGTTCGGCAGCTCTGTACGCCATCAAAAATAGTGGGATATGTCGGTCCCAGTCCCATTCAACCATCTTGGCCAGATGGTTATTGAGCGTGCCGTTGAACCGTTCGACCATTCCATCGGATTGGGGATGCAGCGGTGTTGTCCTCGTTTTCCGTATTCCCAGTAGTTCACACATTTCGCCAAAAACTAGAGACTCAAAGTTTCGGCCTTGATCTGAATGTAATTCGCAAGGTACGCCGTACCTACTGACCCAATTTAACACTAGCTGTTCAGCTACGGTAGTTGCTTCCTGGTTGGGAATGGGGTAGACCTCGGGCCACTTGCTGAAATAATCGGCTACAACCAGCGTATATCGATTTCCCCAATCGGATTCAGGGAAGGGTCCTGCGATGTCAACAGCAATCCTTTCGAATGGCACGCCTACGTTATAGGTTTGCATTTGTCCTCTCAGTCGTCGCTTTGGGCCTTTGACGGAAGCGCAAATTGTGCATCTGCGACACCAGTCCTCTACGTCTTCTCGAGCGTGGAGCCAGTAGAACCTTTCCCGCAATTTCGCTAAGGTCTTGTTAACACCAAGGTGGCCTCCCGAGGATCCTTCATGCATTTCCTTAACCACATCGTGGATTCGGCTTTTGGGTAGTATAGTTTGCATCCTATAGGAGCTGCCATCCACCGTTTCCCATTTCCGCTTGAGTATGCCACCCTCTACCTGAAGGGAGTTCCATTGTGCCCAATAGCTTTTCAGGGTTGCGCCATGCGTTGAAACGTCTTTCCACTCAGGTCGCCCAGTCGTCTCCTTCCATACGAGCAATGGTCCGATGTCTTCATCGGCTAACTGGGCATTTCGAATCTCCTCCGATGACCAACCTTCATCGAATTCGGCCGTTATCAGTCGCAGATCAACGGGCGGTTCCTTTTCCTCAATCCGTCGGCAATGCTTGCAGTTAGCTGGACATGGGCGACGAGATAGGGCGTCAGCATTTCCATGAACTCCGCCCTTTCGATGAACAATTTCGTAGTCGTATGACTGCAATCTTTCGATCCATCTCGCAACTTGTCCCTCGGGGTTTTTGAAGTTAAGTAGCCATCTCAACGATGCATGGTCCGTTCGAAGAACAAATTTCTGGCCATATAGGTACTTGTGGAACTGCTTGGTGGCCTCTATTATAGCCAATAGCTCCTTCCTGGTCACACAGTAGTTCCTCTCACTTTTTGAAAGAACTCGACTGTAATACGAGAGGACTCTTTCTTCGCCATTGATCTGCTGGGAGAGTACAGCTCCAGTACCGCCGTTGCTTGCATCGGTGTCAACTACAAACATTTTTCCGGGTTTCGGATACGCCAGTGCGGGTGATTCACATAGCTTTTCCTTCAGGGTCTCAAAGGCTGTCTGGCATTGTTCATTCCAGACATACGGACGATTTTTTTCGGTTAGCTGATGGAGACACTTAGCTATCTTGGCAAAGTCTTTGACGAATCTTCGATAGTAGGTTGCCAGACCCAGGAAACTTCGTAGTTGGCGCTTGTTGTTTGGTGTTGGCCAGCTTTTCACGGCTTCAATTTTCTCAGGGTCTGTTTTGACCCCTTCTGCTGATACGACATGTCCCAGGTATTTTACTTCAGCTGCGAAAAGGGTACACTTGTCGGGACTAAGTTTCAAATTTGCCAGTCGCAGTCGGGAGAAAACCCTTTCTAAGTTCCGCACATGCTCTTCGAACGTTCTCCCGATGACGATGATGTCATCTAGGTACACCAAGCAGGTTTTCCAGGTTAGACCACGTAGCACGTATTCCATCAAGCGTTCGAAAGTGGCTGGAGCATTGCAAAGCCCAAACGGCATCACCACAAATTGCCACAATCCGGTCCCAACTGAAAATGCGGTCTTCTCTCGGTCCTTCTTGTCAATTTCTACCTGCCAGTAGCCACTCTTGAGATCGAGTGTAGAAAACCATTTTGCGTCGGCTAAAGTGTCCATGATGTCATCGATGCGTGGGAGCGGGTAACTATCTTTCTTAGTGACGTCGTTGAGCTGCCTATAGTCGACACAAAAACGAGTGCTACCATCCTTTTTCTTTACTAGAACTACAGGCGCGGCCCATGGACTGACAGAAGGTTCAATAACGCCTTGTTTTTCCATGTCCGAGATCAGCGCGCTCACTTCTCCTTGTTTGGCTATAGGGAGGCGTCTGGGTGCTTGTCGAATCGGCTTGGCTCCCTGTGTATCTATGACGTGAGTTACCAGACTCGTTCGGCCTTGGTCATCCGGGCTTGTTGAGAAGATGTCACTGTACTTGGTGACCAGATCAGAGGCTCGTTTGAATAGCTGCACTGGCAATTTGACCTGCTTTAATATTGCAGACTTTGATTCCCGGGCTTTGTCTGTGTCTTGCCTCCTTTTGCAATGATGGTCGTGAGTAGCTTCCAAAGAGGTGATGGTGGAAACAGGCTGGCAGCTGCCGATGACTTCTCCCGCTTTGATGCTCATGGTTGAATCTGCGGTGTTAAGGACTCTAACCGGCACATATCCGTTCCTTATAGATCTTACAAGGCTTCGTCCTACAATCAAACTGCGCAACGCGGACGTCTTCGTTGGCTCTATCAGATAAGATCGGTGGTCTCCAGAATCACCATCAAGCTTGGCCCATACAATGCTTTCGAAAGAATTCGGTACATCAGTGTCAGTACATACCACTACATTCATCTTGGGAATTTGGACGCTAGGATCCTCCATCAGTACTTCGACATTCTGCCATTTCAATACACGTTTGCCCAAATCCAACGTGATTCCATGTGGTCGCAGAAAATCCATTCCGAGAATGCAGTCATCCATAATATTCGTAACCAGAAAATTGTGTCGGAACACAAGGTCTCCCAACTGTATCTGGAGGTTGACCTCTCCATGAACAGGTGCAGTTTCTCCCGTAGCTGTCCGTAGTGAGAAAATTCTGCCCTTGTGAAGTTGTTGCTGTCTAACTAGGTCTTGTCGGATAATCGATCGGGTTGCACCAGTGTCGATTGTTATGGTGCAGTTTGCTCCGTTAACTTGACCCGGAAGGCATAAGTCCGCTTCTCCACGATGTAGTCTTGACACGGTGATGGTGGTGCTGGGGACGTCGATCCTCCTAGCCAACCTCTGCCCCACGAAGTTGGCTCTTACATGTTTCCCGACCCCTCTGTTTGAAGGGCTTCCATTCTGGACTCCTGACTCGGTCTGGATCTCCTTCTAGCTGCACACCCTGGACAATAGCTCGGTTTTCTTCGCTTCTTGCAGTCTCTTTGTAGGTGCCCCTTCTCTCCGCAATTCCAGCATCTAGGCGCACCATTTACATGCGGGTCTCGCTCAATTTCGACGCGCTCACACCTGCACTCGTCTGTCACTACCTCACGAACCCGGGCAGTGGTACGAGTCACATTTTTCGCTGCCTCAAAGTTCAGACTGTAAGCCAATGCGTCCTTAACCGTTTGCTTTTGAGCTAAACGCACGGCTTGTTGCAATTCCGGGTCCTTTAGTGCGCTGATGTCGCTGCATCATCTCGATGTTCTGGGTCGTAGGCTGGGTAAGCCAAAAGTGCTAGTCGCTCAATGTCTTGGGCTAGCTGCTGTAGGGTTTCACCAGACTTCTGCACCCGATGCCTTAGCTGTGACCGATAAATCTGCTTTAGATGATCGTCTCCATAACGCATGTCGAGCGCATTCATTATAGCATTCGAGTTTGATTGCGATTCAACGGGGATCGTCTGCAAAAGCTCGGCAGCTGGTCCTCTTAGAGCAAGAATTAGCGCAGTTGCTCGGTCCTGTTCATTCCAGTGATTTGCCCTTGCGGCAGCTTCAAACTGGGTCTTGTAAATACTCCAGACCGTTTGCCCATCGAATATTGGTGCTTGCACATTTCTGGATGTGCTTTGCGCTGCGGTTATAAGCGGGGCTGGTGAAGTGGTTGCTACTGCCTTCGCAGCTTCCAATTCTTTTTTCACTTTTTCCATCTCATTGTTCATTCTTTCTTCGACCTGTCTGACCTTTTCCTCGACCTGGTAAACCTTTTCTTCGACCTGGTCAACCTTTACCTCGACGCCTTTAATTTGCTTGTTAAGACTACTGAGCTCCGCTTTTATTTCGGTGGACTGTTTTTGAAAATCTGCCTTGATTTCGATCGCTTGTTGATCCAGCTTCACTGATTGTTCATTAAGCTTCGCTGATTGTTCATTAAGCTTCGCTGATTGTTCATTAAGCTTCGCTGATTGTTCATTAAGCTTCGCTGATTGTTCATTAAGCTTCACAGTTAAATTAGATGACTGTTGTCGCTGCTCTTGCTGCATCAGCATTAACATTTGCAATATCGCATTTTCTGGCTCCTTTGACTTGGGTGTTTCTTCTTCTCCACCTTCTGCGCCTTTTTCCGCATCTGAGGGCTCACCCGCATCCAGATTCACGCCTTCCGATTCGATCGCATCACGCAAGCGTGCAATCAGTATGGCTTTTGTACCTTGTGTGGCCAGGTTTCGCTGTTCCAACTCCTCCTTGAGCTCCTATATGGTCAATTGATCAATTTTTAGATGTAAGTTTCCTGGCATTTTTATTGTTTCGGCTGTTTTTCTACCAGTTTCCACGTTAATTTTCACTATTGTGCACAAAAATGTTCAAAAGTTTTCACTTCCAAAATTTTTCTTTCGCACTTCTTGACACCACTGTCGCGTGTTATCGGTTCGCGGCCAATAATTTTAATGTTCCGGGAAAGTGAAAACGCAATGTCTTTTAATTTAAGTTAAAAGAGTTTATTTAATTACAAAAGTACACAATGATCAATTTAACACTTTCACTAATTTTAATTTTCACTATGAAAATTCTAACACTTGTCCATAAATTTCTTATCGCAATTGTCTTCCAAATCACTTCACTATTACGAAAATCACTTTTCTACTACTCGAATAATATCGCTTCCCACACACAATCGCAGTTCTTATCGCGGTCGAATGAATGAATCCCCCCATTCATTCAGCTCGCCTTTATATAGGGTCTCTACCTATTCACCCATTTCTCGTACGTTGGCGAATGTTCTACCGAGAGGTACCTGGTAGATTCGAGAAAATTAATGAATGGAGTGACGTCACCTGCAGATGTTGATCATGCTTGTTGGGTTCTCGTGGGTTCGAGTAAATTCATTTTTTGACGTTCTTAATGATTATGAAAACAGTTGCGACAGCAGCTCGCAGAATTATTTGTACATGTAATTATTTGTACATGTAACAATATATATATATATATATATATATATATATATATATATATATATATATATATAAATATATATATATATATATATATATATACATATATATATATATATATATATATATATATATATATATATAAATATATATATATATATATATATATATATATATATATATATATATATATATATATATATATATATATATATATATATATATGGGATATAACGAAATTTGTGACCACGCTAGAGGTTGCAATTTTGCTCCGATTTTCACCAAATTTTCAGGAAAGGTGTATTGGGTTAATATCTCAGTTAAGTTCGTGAACCAGCTATATCGCCCGGGCAAAAACAAAATGGCGGCCATTTTAGACGAAGAATCGTGATTTCTGTTCTGACCAAAGTGTAGCTCCGATTTGGTTCACTGATGTATGTGATGAATCTCACAATAAAAAATCCAAAGTCGGTACGGCAGAAACAAAATGGCGGCCGCTCAAAGGCCGAAAAACGTGCAAAATTTTGTTGTTGTAATAGTTGTCAAAAGCTTTCAACAGATTTTCATGAAATTCGGCACTTCGATAGAAATTATAAGTACCTAAAAAATTACGTGAAAAAACTGGAGGTCAGGTCACAAAAAACAAAACGGCGGCCAGTTGAAGCTCAAAACTTCAAAGGCTTCTAAAAGTCGCAATTTTGATCCGACGTATATGAAACATGGTTTCGAGATAGGAATTACTTAGATCTACAGACTTTAATATTTTGGTGATCATGCATGTGCAAATTTCAAAATGGCGGCGGTTTAAATATGCGTTTTTTTTCAGGTTTTTGTGGCCCTCTAGCGGTCACATTTTCCAGCGGATTTTCATGAAACTTGAGATTATGGAAAATTATTAAAATTGGATGAAAAATAAATAAGTCGAAAATTTAAAACCCAATATTTTTAGCTGCCATTTTCACTAAAAATTGAATTATTTTGCCCTGTCTAGAGTGAAACTCCGATTTGAACGAGATTTGGCACATTGATTGATGAGGCCCTAGCCCACAAAGATTTAAAATAGTCCAAAATCAAATGCAGCAACTGAAATAATGAATTTTTTTCATGGAAACGTTTTAAATGACTTATCTTGAACGTATTTATAAATCAGAATATTTTTTAAATACTGTAAAATATTTTTAACAATACCCTAAAAAATTATAAAATCGAGACTTGTCTGTCTGTCCGTCCGTCCGTTTCTTCGTGCGTCACAAGTTTTCTCGCAAACCACATGAGCTAGAATGAGAAAATTTTCTACGTAGGTCAAAAGTGGTGCCTCTTGAAATTTGCAGTGTAAGAAAATATTTTAAAGTGTTTAAGGGGGGTCTCCCCATACAGGGGGTGACATAAACATTTTTTTTTATTTCAGTAGCCCTCTAGCAGCCAAGTTTCTCAACAGATTCCGATAAAACTTGAAATTATTAATTATTAAGGCGAGTTAATTTAACTATGCAAATCGGATGACAAATAAAAAGTTCGAAAATTTATAGCTTAATATTTTTAGCAGCCGTTTTCAATAAAAATTCAAAATGACGGCCCCTGGTGGTTCAGAAAAGAATCGAAAATGTATATATTAATGGCAATGCTGATTAAACTTTTATGGAAATCTTTTGAAATTAACTATTAGAACTATTTAAGCCGACAAGTTATCACCTTTGTGTGGTAACCACTGTGAAATGTATAAACAGCAAATGTGAGAAGGGCGAAACGAGTATAAATATGTTTATAACAATTTATTACCCGCCGATTTTCAATATGTGATCCATACGTGTGCAACTCAATTTAATTAGCAAAATATTTGCGCCTCTATGAAGGGTCTCCAAATACGAACGGCGGCAGATCCTTTCTGTTAATAAATACCCATGTAGTGCTACAAAAATTGCAGTAAGAAGTCCTGTAGTAGGCAAGCCAAATTCTTTTTCGAAACCTTACGCTACATACGAGAAATTTACCTTTCCGGCTGGTGCTGCCAACGGGGATTTTAATTTTTCACCGTAGTAAACCTGAATTTAAACGGACGTGTATAATTTTACCTCGCCAATTTTTTCGCTCGGTTCGTTTATTCCTCGCCTTAATTTTTTGGGCTCCTGCGTTGACAATAATAGAAATGCAATTAAAACGTATACATATCTTTAAAATTTTCGTGATATGCCATCAAGTAAATAATCAAATTTTACCGCATAAGGTTTTCTATAATTTTTTTTTGTCGTTATTAACTGCCGGCGTTAACAAACCAGAAGCTACTTATTATCTTACCGAATGCAGATGGAATGCAAAACTTATCAATGGGGCTTTAGTCATAAATAAGCTTATCTGAAATCAATGTTTACTCTAAAGTCGATCGTGTTACACAAATGAATCCGAAGAGAAGCGAAACACAGTTTAAAAATAAATAAAATCCATAGTGATTTCACATACGTGATATCTTATCTTTTAGAAGTGTGATAAAGAGCAAATGACCCTCAAATTTAATATGACGTAGGATGGCAATCGCCTTTGATGTATTTTCGAGAATATTAAATTTTAAAAATTATATTTTTAATACTTTGCAAGATAAATGCAAACTATTTCTCATGCAACCGATTCATTTGAAATATTGCTGTTTTCTGTAATTAAATCATTCCATTATTCGCGAACACCCGAAATCGCGTCTTAAAATGTTTCAAAAATAAAATGCAATACTTTCATTGTTTCTATCATTGAAAAATTTCACCGTTGGAGTGAATTGCATTTGTATCACTTTTTGCATCATTTTAGAGTATTTTATTTCTCCATTTAACGCTGAGATTATTGGCCGCAAGAGATTGCTTTCTCTGGATTAATTACACTCATAATCGTGATGATTTCATACCCACAACGCAAACTAAACGAAAATGATCCCGCCATGTACGTACATGCGTCTCTATAAATGTGCATGCGAATGGCAGAGTACACATCGCATTAACCTCATTAAAACGATCAATAAACTATAAATCGTTAGCCAGCTCAATCGCGCACCACCAACAAGCAACCAACCAACCACCTCGTCATCATTATTATCCTCGTATAAAGCGTAACACTGAAAAGTCCATTAAAACACTTAATCGACATGATCGGGAAAAAGACGACGACCGGAAGACCGCAGAATGACAATGTAATCCGGCCATCAATTAATTTCTTCACGCATTTACCACTATCGCCATACCGGCCTTCGTTGCACTACAATATAAAGCATTCAAAGAAGAATAATGTACTCGTACGCGGATGACTGAGACGTGCGTTAGATATGGGGGCGATGATGGCGATATGCGTGACATACCAGCTCCATTTTTATGACCATACTATTGTTATTAACAAATTAAATGTCAAACGCGACTAAGATAACAAGAACAACACATTCACTAAATAACTAAAAATGTTATGGACGTTTTATTTGTTCAAACAGCGTAGATGATGCATTCTGCTTTGGCTGCTTGTGCATATTGTCTTAAGAGGTGTGCAAGTGGTAGGCGAGGCGAACAGGTGAGATGTTGCAGTTTGCTGCGGAAGGAAAGATGGCAAAGTCGATTGGACAGGTGTAAAGTTATTGAGCTGTTTTACATAATCGCTAAATCTGAATGCATTTGTCAGACATCACGTATGTAGCACGTCCCACGGTTATTGTTCCGTTCTGTGGGCGCTACAAACATATGAATTAGCTTAATTTTGTAGATTATAGTAGGGGTATGCTGGTGGTGTGAAGATATCGTCAAGCTCTGGTTGGTTATTTGACTCATTTAAGCTTAAATTGTTCGTAACTTTATTTATGCTTTAAAAAAGGTTGAAATTCTCTCCAAACTTTAATAAACTTTGAATGAAAATCCATCCATTAAAATTTATAAATTGTGTTTCTATCTCATAATAAATAAGAAGATGAAATGAAATAAGAAAATTAAAGACAGGCAAGTGTATGTAGCGTAGTTAAAATAGCAGTGACCAAAGCAATAAGTTATAATAAGACAAATAGTAAAAATTTGCCGATACGCGAGTTGAAAAAAAAAAAAATATTCAACTAATAATGAGTTATTGAAACACACTCTTTTATTCACTTAATTATATTTTATTAAAGATACTTTTCAACACTTTAAAGTATTGTTCAAAAATTAGATTACAAGTAAACTTGGAGTTATCTTTAACTCCCGTACGCGGAGCGAGTTTATTCTTAACTGATTCTTGCAAATTATCTAGTCTATGGGAACGACAGAAAATAATTTTGTTGCAACATAATCTCAAAGGTGTAAATGACTCCTGCTTAGGGCGAAAAGCGAAAAAATGTGCAAGTTGCATTAATGAGGACGCTCGTGGAGGAAAATTTACTTGTAATATGATTATTAAATGTTTCAATTTGGAAAAAATGATGATGGTTGCGTCTGGGTTGGAAGAGTTATTGTGGAATTTTAGGAAAAGGTAAATGAAACTTATAATTTTACGTAGAATAGCGAAATGTAGGATAGGGTAACATGTAGGTTGTCGGTAAAGTGTATGTTGTAACACCCCCATCGTTAAGTTGAGGCACCGACGAAACCTTTATTGAATTCCGCAAGCGTTTAATGTATACCTAAATTAACAGTAGAGTTAATATTAAAATCAAAATTGAAATGTCTGTTCCCAAGCTAATATAATTTGTATTCTTATTTTTAATTAAAATTTCACCAATATTTTTGTCTTGATTTATTTGTTTTAAATATAATTCGTTCAAGTTTAACTCAGGAATTGTCATATTTTCTTTAATTTTGGTTACAAAATTTGGAAGGATAATTTTATCAAAGACTCTTAGGTTTGTATTTGTATAGGTTTGGATTTCGCAATTTTCAAATTTACAATGAAATTTCCTTTAATTCTTTTTGTAAGCTTATGATTGCAGTTATGCTCAAGCTCTGAATCAAAATTTTTGAGTACTAATATTCCTTGAAAGATTTCTTTAATTTCCTGGAAGTTAAATAATTTGACTTTACATTCTGCTTCTTCAAATTTTACAATATTTTTATACAATTATCCTCGATTTCGATCAAATTCTTCAATAGGTTATCTTTTACATATGTATGGTATACTTTTTCATTTGAATCTATCAATATTTTGCTAAAATTAAGGAATAAAGATTTATTATGTGCATTAGGAATCGGTTCTAATATAATTTTACTAAATATGGTATATAAAGTACAATAATGATATTATTTGTATGGAACAATACAGATGTTTTGATGTTGGTGTAAATGTTGAAATCGGTTATTAAGTCAACTTCAGTCTTCGTCAAAATGTTTTTATATATTATTCTCAGTTTACTCGTAAATATAACTTCGGAAATGGCTTCTATATGGTTTCTAAGGAGGGTTATGTCGTTTATCTATCTGGTAAATTTGCTGTAGGAATGTTACTTCATCTTGGAGGGTAGCTATTTTATTTTGCAATGAATCTTTAAATGTATTCAGATAATTTTTTATCATTGGTTGTTGGGAATTAATGTGGCTGGTAATGTTTTATATTTGAGAGATCATTCGATTGTTAATGAATGTTGAATTATTAATTCTTTTCTTTATAATTTGTTGGTTATTATATAGTTTATCCATTACGTTATTTATTTCGATTTCGTTATCAGAGTCCATCGTGCCTGCTACATACTAAGTCCTTTTCCGATTATGTCAAATAATCCACGTTTTGCCTTAAAGTGAGGTATTAAATTATCAATTTTTCCTTTAAGCAAGATAAAATTTCTGTTAATAGTGTTTAGTAATGATTTTGAGCCTGCAGAAGTAGAATTCAATGTATTAAGATTTTTCTGAATAAGTTCTATTGTCCTTTGAAACTCTGTAATATTTATAACGTGAAACACTTTGTTGTAATGGTAGATAACTGCAACTTCTTCTATTTTTAAAGGGATATAGCCATTGTTGTTTGTCAGGTCTTGGATATCTATTGTTTGTAAGTCCGCCAAGGTAAAAAGTGTCAGTAGTGTAGTTATGTATACCATCATGATGATGATTGGTCCTGAAATATGAAATTAGTTTATGTTAGCATTGAGTTTTATTGTCGGGTTCGTTTTATCTTGGTATTTTTTTGTGTTTTCGTACATGTCTCTTATAGTATTTTAAGTTGGTCTTAGTCTACTATATGTTCGTCATCTAGTTTAGTTGAATTTATTTGCCTGTATTTTTTATGGTTTTTACCGCCTCGTATTTCCTTGATAAAATTAGGTCCGTCTTCGATCTGAATATCCGTTTTAATCAAGTTGGTTGGTTACTTGTTTGTCATACTATGTATAGTATTGTTGTAGTATCCGATTATTCTCAAGATCTTTTCTTCAACGGTGTCGTCCTTTGCGTTTTCATTTTGTCTAAGAAGTCGTAAGTGTTCGTTCAGCGTATTGTGAAGTCTTTCAATATCAGCGTTTGAAGTGTGGTTGCTATTCGAGAGAAAATGAATATCAATGCCTTCCTTTTGGAGGAATTCATTTAATGGCAAGGCTTTAAATCCTAATTCATTATCTACAATAATCTTTTTCATTTTGCCATATGTGCTAATATATTGCATGAGTTTTGTTTTAAATTCTGTCCAGGTTCGTCCGTTTATTTTAAAGGCTTGTGCAAACTTTGAAAATTTGTCGATTGTAGTCATAAATAATGTTTTTTGTAGACTATAGAATATATCAATATGAATTATTTCGTTTGGTTTGCTTGGGGTTTCGGTAATTTTGAATGGGATTTTTGGCGGGTTTCGCTCATATTTTTCAGAGCAGCCAATTTCGCAATTATTGATGAATTGAGTTATTCTGATTTTAAGTTTAGGATGGTAAATAACTAATTTTAATTATTGGAAAACAGCTTCAATTCCACGATGATTTTTACTTCTATGTTCTTCTTCGATTAATTTTACCAATTTTTCTTCATCTTCTACGTCTTCTACTAATTTTCTGCATCTAATAATCTTAAATTTGGAGTTACTTATAAATGTGTTCGTAAATGCTTCGCTTAGTTGATCATAAAACTCATCTTCAATAATGATTGCATTAAGCTGTTGTGGATTGAAATGGTTTTTGAGGATAATGATAGCGCACTCTCTATCTAATTCCTTTGTGTAAATTATTTTCCGATTATTGTTAAAAACTTTTATATTTCGAATTTTCATTGAACCTGATGTAGATTTCTTTATAATAATTTGGTTTTTGAAAACATTTATAACAGAATCTGTTGTTAAAATTGAATTAGGACTCTCAGCGGTTGATGGATTAACTAGTACAGAATTGTGTGTCTCAATTCTTGATAGTGCGTCTGCATTTCCGTTTTTAGTGCCCTTTTTATATTTTATAGTATAGTCGTATTCGGATAACCTTAACCTCCAGCGTATGAGTTTTGAATTAGGCTCCTTGATAGAGAACAGCCAAGTCAAGGGTTTGTGATCAGTTTCTTTCGAAAATTTTCTCCCGAATAGATAGGGTCTATAATAATTTGTAGCCCAAACAATTGCCAACAGTTACTTCTCAATGGTGCTATAATTTATTTCGTGTTCATTGAGGGTTCTACTAGCATAGCTTATAGGATGGTTATTTTGAGATAGTACGGCTCCAAGCGCGTATTGGCTTGCGTCCGTAGTAAGGGTGAATTCCTTAGTAAAATCGGGGTAATGTAATATGGGGTCGCTTGTTAATAATCTTTTGAGTGTATTGAAACTATTTTGATAATCTGGGTCGGAAATGTCGATTTTCGAATATTTCTTTAAAAATTCGATTATGGGTTTGGCAATCATTGAATAATCTTTAACAAATTTTCTATAGTAACCTGTTAAGCCTAAAAATTGTTTTATATGTTTAGTTGTTTTTGGAATAGGGAAGTTAATTACGCACTCAATTTTCCTGGGATACCATCTGGTGTAACGATATGGCCCAAGAACTCAGTCTTTTTCTTAAGGAATTCTGACTTATCGAGTTGAACCATAAGTTTTGAATTGTCCATGTGTTCTTGAAGGGAAGTGGAGAATATAATAATGTCATCTAAGTAGACTAGACATATTTTGTTGATGTAATCTTGCAGGACGTGGTTCATAAGCCTCTGAAAAGTGGCTGGTGCTGTTTTAAGGCCAAATGGCGTACGCAGAAACTTATAGTGGCCATTTTCAACACTGAATGCTGTTTTTGTGTGTCTCTTTCATCAATTTCAATTTGATGAAACCCTTTTGCGAGAACAAGCGTGGTAAAATATTGACATCTTCCTAGTTTGTTAAGAATCTCGTCAATATTTGGGATCGGGTATCTATCGTCTATCGTTACCTCATTCAACTTGTTGTTTCGTACCAAATTGGAGCGGAATCGTATTCCCATTAATGTGAAGTTGATTAGTCTGATAGTCAACTACAGCATTAAATCGCCTGAGAATATCGTTTCCGATCAATCTATCGTAAAAGTTGTGGAACTTACAAACAAAAAGATCTATCCTTTCATTTGAGTCTCCCAACTTCTCAAACAATGGTATTCGAACCTTTTCGTTGATTACAACATCATGTTGTAGCGTCTTCATTAATACTTTAGGTGTTGGTATCGACCATTTAGGGTTACAAAGACTAGGGTGTGGCTGATCAATTTTAGAGGATTAAGCTGAGTTTTTAACGTTATATGTGGAAGGTATTTTCCGAGGCAGTTGAGGGAAAATTTTCAACTTCCTGGGTAGAACTAGTTGGAGGAAAATTATTGATCTCGTGGTTATTTATGTCCATTGGTTCAGGTGGTGGTTGGTAATGGGGGTTGCTTATATGTGGATAGTTATTGCTTGGGTGAGGTCTTCTGTCATGTTGATAATTTTGGTTATTCCCATAAGGTCCATTATTTTGGTGTTGGTTGTTATTATAATGTGGATTAAAATATCTATTATTTTGTGCGTTAGGTTGGTTATTGACTTGATTGTTGCGTTATTGGTGCTGTTGATTATTATTGTACTGTTGGTTATGATTAGGATTATAATACCTGTTATTTTGAGCTTTAGGTTGTTGGCTATTATTTCTATTTTTATTGCTATTATTTTTACGATCACTATTGTTGTTATTATTATTACTGTTTCGATTATCATTGTCTTGCTTTTGTTCAGAAGGCTGAGGAGGTGAAGGATTTCTACTACTTCCTACATGCGCATAACCAGCTTCGAAAAGTATGTTCATAGCTTCTTTGAGATCACTTGGGTTTCTACATGTGAGAATTGTTTTCATGGGCTCCCTGATTTTGTATTTAAATATGTTTAAGGCAGTTTTTGAATTTTTTTTTAGCACAGATGTTAAATTCATTGCCTGTACCTAGTAAAGTACGAGTTTTATTATTCAATTGTCGAAGTTTACTTTTGATCTCGTTATAGAAATCCAGACTATTTGTTTTAAAAGTAACTGCGCGCATCTCATCATATAGTTCTTCACAACTACGTCTATCACCGAAATTATGCTGTAGAATTTGTTTGATTTCAGACCAAGAGGTAGCGTGATAATTGATTTGAATAGCCTGTCTGGCTTTTCCTTTTAACCTGCTCTTAATTATATCCGAAAATAGAAGTTTTGATGGGGCGTCAAAAGTTTCAAGGAGAGAGTTTACACGATCGATTAAATCGAGGAAGTTTTGAAGGTCACTGGGATGCCCATTAAATTCTGGTACTTTATTTAGGTATTTGATAGGGTTAATAGTCACAGTCAGTGGGTCTGGTATTTCGTCATAAGTGTCTTACAGAGATCGTCACAATTATACAATTAAGTTTAAATAAATAAAGTTTGCTATATGACAGTAATTGCAAAATTAATTACTGGATTTCTCACGGTTTAACTGCACTAATTTTGAATAAATGCACATATACGTAAATAAGTGTAATGTAATAATAAATGAAATATAGTAATTTAAGATAACAAAAGATTGAATTGCAGCTGCTAAAACTGGTAAATTGAAGTTTATTTTACTTGCCAGTGGATCGATTTTCCAGTTGATAATATTGTTGTTCAATTGCACGCACTGTCCTTCCTCTTGAATCGTATTTAGTCCTCTGTTGGTTCAATGGTATTCCTTCTGATTTCTGTTTATCGTCTTTCTTATTTGCATTGATCTTCCTACTTAGTCCTTCTTGGGGTTGATCTTCACAAGGTTGATTCAATTATATCGGTCCTTCCTTCTTAGTCCTTTTGGGGATGATGTTCACAAGCTTTTGTATTATTCGGAGATCACTGTGATCACTGTCTTTACTTGTTTTTCAAATTATTATTATTAGTTATTGATTTCCGCGAGAGTTCGGCACTATACCCACCTCTTGGGGGATTGGTTCGTAGCGGATGCACTATTATCTGTTTTTAAAACATGAGTGAACTATCACTTAGCGCATCCTACCGACTGCGCCAGTAACAATTTGCGGATACGCGAATTGGAAAAAAAATAATATTTAACTAATAATGAGTTATTGAAACACACTCTTTTATTCACGTAATTATATTTTATTAAAGATACTTTTCAACACTTTAAACCATTGTACAAAAATTAGATTACAAGTAAACTTGGAGTTATCTTTAACTCCCGTACGCGGAGCGAGTTTATTCTTAACTGATTCTTGCATATTATCTAGTCTATGGGAACGACAGAAAATAATTTTGTTGCAACCTAATCTCAAAGGTGTAAATGACACTTGTTTAGGGCGAAAAGCGAAAAAATGTGCAAGTTGCATTGATGAGGACGCTCGTGGTGGAAAATTTACTTGTAATATGATTATTAAATATTTCAATTTGGAAAAAATGATTAGGTTGCGTCTGGGTTGGAAGAGTTATTGTGGAATTTTAGGAAAAGGTAAATGAAACTTATAATTTTACGTAGAATAGCGAAATGTAGGATAGGGTAACATGTAGGTTGTTGGTAAAGTGTATGTTGTAACATCAAATCTCACAAGAATGGCTTGTTAAAGCATTCTTCGTAAGCTGTTCAAAAACAAGCCCAAAATACGCATTAAAAAGGTTTAAAATCTTCTGTTTCTATTGAATCGCGTGATGATTCTCGAAGGTTTCGATAATTAGCCGAAAAAGGGATCACGTTAGACAAAAAAACTTTTTTTTATCTCGAACATTAAACCAAACAAAATAATTGACTATTAAAAAAGCTTATTTTTCTAACATTGAAACTTCTTTGCGTTTTAACCACTCTAAGCGTTTTTTGGGCCTATCCAATTAACTGAAATCATCGAATTTAGTTCCTATTTCTATTTGTTGGAAAGTTACAACAGCACCCCCTCCAAAGTCAATAGCCGAGTTATACGCTCCACATTTTTATTCTACCTGTATTGTGTCCAAAAAAGATATAACACTGTCCGATTCCAATGATTCGTTAATTCTACTAATTTCCTGATACCTGACCCCATAATAGGTCCTGGCCCTGACGTAATTCGTAACCTTCTTGTATTACCTGTTCCCTAAAGTGCAGGATCTGATTGGGACCTCAGGTAATACTGGATAATTAGAGTAGATACCAACTAGACATGGGTAACGCAGCGCTGCTCCGCGCAATTGCGTTAAAGAACTGAGCCAGGTCAGCCGTAGTAGTAAACAGGATTGCAACCTATTTCAACATTCATGTTAGCTAAACCCTGTCTAAGGTCTACATGGTCCAACATTGCACCCATCCTCACTTTGTATACGATACACATTTTTTCAATGTATGTGTATCACGTAGTTCATTTCATTGTTAGCCGTCGACAAGTGAACACGTGTCACATACATGAGATGTGCGTTCTGACCGGTTTCATCCTGGGACCAAGAACGCATTACCAATCTTTCATACGACGTCTTTCCCCTTGAGCTATCGATAGTGTTGAGACTTAGGAAATTTTCTGAGGCGCAACAGATAGGTACGCATTAGTTGCAGTGCGTGCGGCTAGGTCATTAGAAAATTTCCAGGACTCATGCGTCTTGTTTTCTTCCCCTCGACATTGCCTCCGTCTCGTCTAAGAAAACTGGATTTACCTGTTTGAAACCGGCAACAAGCTGAAGCATCTGACCACGCCCAATGATACCACTCCGTTGATACCGATCCTCGGTATCAGCAGCGCATTTTGGCATCAACCTCTATGTCGAGAAATTTAACGTTAGGCATCAACACAGTTTCTGTGTGTTCGTGATACTCGTAACATTGGATTCAAGGGATATATCTATTGCGCTTGCATTGGCAATGCCAAGCTTTTCGGCTTAGCGCACATTAGGGCGCGGCGCGATGAGTGAGTATGAGGTGTTTGATACAAGTTTGGTTGATGGAAAGGAATGTATGCATGGTTAGGGTGTTATGTGATTGCGCACATAGTGAATCACCCACGGTAACACGCTATCAAGCGTATCGCCTTTCAGATTAATTTCGATTAACTCCTTCAGTTTCACGTCTTGTCGTTGTAGGAGCACAAGCCAGTCTTCGTTTTCTTCCACTCGCATTATGTTCCCCGATGCTATTTCTGGCTCGTTCGGTGGTTCGTTTGGAGTCCTGCTTAGAGCATCTGCGTGACTCATGCGTTCAGCCGATCGATGCATGATGCGGACCATCGACCGATGTGCGGTAGCAATAGCTTAGACTTCTTGTGGTGCTGATTGTGGCGTAACCGGTAATTATCTCGAAATGTTTACCGAGAAAATAAATGCGGAATCTTTCTAACGACTCGACCATAGCCAGAACTTCAAGCTCATGACTATGGTATCTGCTTTCGGATTCGCTAAACTGGCGGCTGTAGTAGAAAACCGGTCTGAAATTGCCACCGTCGTCTCGTTGCATGAGGATTCCGGCAAGATCCAGTGTGCTCGCGTCAGTGTGAACTTGATGTTCCCTCGTCGGATCGTATGCACTGGATCGCAGCAAAGTGCTGATTTCAATTTTTCAAATGCGTCTCGTAAGCGGCCTCGATATTAGAGAATAATCGCGAATGAATTTGCGGAAAAAACCTGCTCAATCCCAGAAATCTTAGAACTTCAGTAACGTTGGTCGGTTCCGGAAACTCTTGGAATTGCATTAGTCTTTTCAGCTCCTAGTTTTATTCCGTCCTCATCAACTCGATGATCCCAAAACGTGATTTGTTTGGACAAAAACGTACACTTAGAGGACCGAAGCGTCATACCGGCATCTCGACGTATAACCAGGAATGATTAAACCCTCGGCGATGGTTTTGCTGGGCAGAATTACTTCATCTACGTAGCTAACTGCTCGATTTCCCATTTGTCGTAGCAACTTGGTAATGACCTCATGAAAATAACTCGGTGCATTGCACAGGCCGAAAGGCATCCGGTTGAATTCGTATTGGCCTGCGTGCGTGACAAATACAGTGTATTTCCTGCACTCTTCTGCGATTGGGATGTGATAATAGCCGGACATTAAATCGAGAGTCGTGTATAATAAATAACCAGCGATCGATGATAGCTGCTCCTCAACAGTTGGCATGAGAAACGGACCCTTTTCAGTGATAGCATTGAGCTCATGGAAATCAGCACAGAGACGATCCTCACCATTTTGTTTGCGAACGAGGACAATTGGTGACGAATATTCTTATGATGATGAACGTATGATATCGTTTTCGAGCAGTTCGTTCACTCTTTCTTGAACGTGCCCACGCTTTGCGAACGGTATCCGGTATGACTGGTGTCGGACAGGTTTTAAGGCCGTTAACCTTATCGTTATCGTTACCGATTGCATTGACCTAAATGAACAAGCGATTCAGAAAAGCATTCTCTATGCTCACTGATGGGCTGATACAGTTGGTCCTTGTCTTTGACGGATAGCGTTGGCTCAAAAGTTGAAGCGTTTTATAATGGACAAGCTCCCGGTTCAATGATCAGTCATTTGCCCGATGTGCAGAGTAGATCTGACCCCAATAAAAGTGGAAAAACTTTCGCATTTAGATTCTTAGCATCCAACTGAATTTCGGCCTTGAGTGTCTGGATGCACGTTACTGAAGCTCCTCCAAATCCTCGAAGGATGATCGGTGAACACTGCTTCACACCTCCCATCGACATCGTGATCGTTCGTTGAATGAGTGTTCTTTCGCTGTCGGGGTCGCTGAAGGAATTAATTTTGTTTCCGTTGAGAAGAACCTCCTTAACAAGTGGATTAATTCCTTCTCTTGAATTTATGCGACGAACATTACTGACGGCAGTCGCAGTTTCATTTTCCGGACATCGGTTGGTCGTATGTGATGTTCGTTGACACTTCTCGCATCTTTGTTTCCGTTGCGGGTTTGGACAGTTAAGCTAAATTTGCCCCATCTCAGGACAATTATAACATCGGATTCGATGGGATTCCGAATCGCTCGAAGTCGGCTGCGCTCGCGCACATACCTCGCTGTATTGGTGGTGGTGGTCCAAAATTTCGTCCCGACTCCATTCGTGGCTCCGAAATTCCAACGGAATTCGTTTCGAAATTCTTTATCGCGGCTAAAAGATCGTTGACGGTGTCGAAAATTGAGCTCGCGATCGTATTTTGTAAAGATGGATGCGGTAGCTCGTTCCTTATATACCGGATTATAGCGTGAAGGGTCAAGTTACCTCGTCTTCCCAATGCTAGCATAGTATAGAAGTAACTTTGTGTTGTCTCGCTCGGCTCCCTGGTGCGATACATCATTTTCATGTGAACATCGGCCTCGCTTTCATGGCTGGGGAAATCTCGCCTCAATGATTCGGCCACCCAGCTTCCAGGAACCCGCGCAGAACCATCGCTCCAAATTTTGGCAGACCCCTTTAGGGAGGCTTGCACGGCGAACACCAAAACTCTATCTTCCACTGATATGCCTCGGCAAGCTTCGTAATGCGATCAACAAACTGCGCTGCCGACATGCCGGGATATTTTTTACGAAAACACATGATTTCGGATATATTTGCTTTCTTTGATTCCACCACAATAGCGGATTTTTCAGATTTCCTAAACAATCTTTCCTGGCCAGCATTGGCTCTGCTAAGTATTTTTCCACTTCTATCCTTGCAGAAGTTGTTGGGATTTGCTATTGTTTCTGAATTTGGTTGGTGAATGATGTCAAAATTTTCAATGGAGTCAACTTTCAACTTCTGAACAAAGTTTATGGACAGCTTGTTCATAATTATTCTCATCTTGAAATCCAAACTTTTCGAATCTGGGATCAAGAATGGTAGCGAACTTACGTAGATTGTATTGTTCGATGCTACACAATCTACGGTCAAATTCAATATTTAATTTTGAATTTCAGTTTCTAACCTCAGGTAAAAATTCGCTTCTTTCGCTAAATGACATAAAGCTCTTTTTCAATTTTTTGTAGTAAACAATAATCGACAAAGTGCTTATGTGTTTTTCTGCGCTTAAGGCATTTGTCACTGTAGATTTCAAGCATTTCTACAGATTGCTCAGCAATCAACCATTCGTTATTGCTGAGAACAGGTACAGTTTCTCCTGCAGAAGATTTTCTTGAAGAATTAATAAGAGCTGTAGTGGACACTACAGTATTTTTTAAAATTAACGCACGACGTATCATGTCAAACGTTGAATTCCATCGTGTGGGAACTTCATTTTTTAGTTTTAAGGTGGGAAGTCCCATTTCATCTTGTGAAGTCTTAAACTGGTTGTATCCACTACTGCTTTTGTTGAAATACTTGCTGATCGCTTTCAGTTTGGTTACAACCGAACTTCTTTCTTTAAGACCCAGCTTGAGTTACTATGCTCAATAAATGAGTGAAGCAATTCCAATTTTCCCATCTACACAAACGCACTGTACATTTCATGTTTTTTTTTTGTGGTAGGGGGGTGAATGCCATTTATGCACAGAGTGTGGGACTCCCATGCGCGACTGGACTACCCACTAAACACCTTCCCTGTCAACCTGAGAACCCAGCTGTGAGTCCCTTTTATATTTTAGGACTGCCCGAAAATAATGTGCCACCTGGTTCCATTTGTCAACCGGTTCGAGCATCACCGCAACTGTATTATCCGAGGTGAGCTCTCCCGTCTCCCTGTAGGGTTCCCTTCGCCGCCTGACCCATTTTGTACACGCAAAAATGTGTGGCAGGCATTGTTCTCCTCTCCTGGGAAAAACCGACAATCGGTGGACCGTGACTTACCGACCCTGTGCAAGGTAAGACTGAAAAAACCCATGTCCGCTCAAGAGCTGGGTCAGATAGAAGTCAGTCTCACCATGCCTTCGATTTAGCCACGGTCTCACATGCGGGATGAGGCGCGCAGTCCACCTTCCCTTTGTTCGATTGACCCAAGACTGCTGCCAATCGTTGAGGGAGCGCTGTCCCTCCTCGCGGACAACCATCTCCCTCGCATCCTCGTTTCGGCGCAGGTAAATAGCGCGGCGCTCTCTAGCAAGGAGGGCCACAGGTACCACGCCTGCAATAACTCTCACCGCCGAGTCAAAGACTGTTGGATGCGAAGATGCAATCCTTAGTGCTCCTCTTCTCTGTACCTGTGCCAAACGTTTTTGGTATACCTCCTTGCTGAGAGCGTCGCCCCATACCTCTGCTCCGTACAGTAGCACTGACCCTACAGCACTCATCAAGAGGCGTCTTCTTGATGGGCTGGGTCCCCCTACGTTGGCCATAAGTTGACTCAGAGCCGATATTCCCGAAGCAGCCTTCTCAGCCGTTGCCCTGATTTGCTCAGAGAAACTCATCTTCGAGTCGATCAGTAGCCCCAGGTACTACACCGCTGGCTTCGATTCGATTTGTATGTCTCCAATACTGATCATCCTTACTCTAGGGATTTTCTTTTTTGTCAAGATGATCTCTTCGGTTTTCTCCAGTGCTAAACTGAACCCGCGAGCAGTCATCCAGTCCCTCACTCGGCGCATTAGCATACCTAGCCTAAGTTGCGCTTGTTCAACGCTGCGTCCAGCGACCAGAGCCGCAACATCATCCGCATAGCCGACCAAGCGCGACTCATCTGGCATCTCAAGTCTCAATAGCCCGTCGTAAGACACGTTCCACAGTTCCGGACCAAGGATAGATCCCTGGGCAATACCCGATGTAATTTTCATCCTTCGTTGGCCCTGTGTCGTGTCGTAGAGCAGACTTCGGTCCTTTAGGTAGTTCCTCAAAAGCCGCATTAGATATTCTGGAACTTGAAAAGAGTTTTCCAGCGTATCCAAAATATCCACCCATCTAGCGGAGTTGAAGGCGTACCTGACGTCGAGTGTCACCAACAGGACGATACGTCGCTTGGAGCGACTATATGCCTCTGCCTTTTGGACCGCGTTCACCACCCCTGCAATCGCATCAATGGTAGAACGTCCTGCTCTGAAGCTGTACTTTAAAGGAGATAGGTCCCCAGCAGCACGAATCGCGTCAGTGAGTCTTCCCTTGATGAGTTTCTCTAGCACTTTCCCAGCCGTGTCTAGCATGCATAACGGGCGGTATGGAAACGGCGATTCGGGATTTCTCTTCCCCTTGCTGTTCAGCACGAGCCTCGCCACTTTTCATCGTACCGGGAAAACCCGGTCCCGTAGGCAAGCGTTGAATGTGCTGAGCAGCAAGTCAGGACAATGGTGACAGACGAGCCGCAACACCTCAGCTGGAACACCATCTGGACCTGGAGCCTTCCTCGCTTTCAATGAAAGGACTGCCTTCTCCAGTTCCAGCTGTGTGAAGAGTGGGCGCTCGCCTGCTGTTTCACCATGGACAGCGTCAACACGGACGGGATGGGCGGGGAAGAGTCCCTGCACTATCGCGTCCATCTTTTCCGCATCATGAATACAAGGCTTCCGTAGGGCACCAAGCTTCCGCATGACCAGCTTGTAGCCAAGGCCCCACGGATCCTTGTTCACATTGTCCACGAGGTCTTGCCAGCAGCGAGCCTTGCTACTGTTGATCAGTTTGCGAAGGCATTTCCTGGCCGACTTATATGCTGCCACCCAGTTGCATGCCTCGTCACCGTTCCGCGCCCGTTGAACCTCACACCGAAGCTTGTGACACTCCCTTCGCTTTTCAGCGATTTCAGTTGACCACCAATACACTGGGGGCTTGCCGTGCCGGGGTCTTCAACGGGGCATAGAAGCGCAGCAAGCAGTCGTAATGATGCTCATAGTAGAGTTCACCACGTCTTGAGCTGCCACTTCTTCCGTCCCCTCCGAAGCTCCCTGCAGCGGCTCTCCTGCTGTGAGCACCTCGACGAACCTCTCGACGTCCATCTTTCCGATGTTCCATCCAGTTGTAGAAAGCCGAGAGCACGGACGTGGGGAGACAACATCACTTATCTCAAGCAGAATGCGCTGATGATCACTGGCTGAGTAGTCCTCTAATACTTTCCAATTGTGTATCCTCCGTACTAAGGACTCTGAGGCGAATGCCACGTCCGGTATGGTTCCCTCACAGCCAATATGGCGGAAAGTTGGCGTATTTCCGGAGTTTAGTACGGCGAGGGCCGTCCTGGCCGCCATTTCCAGGATTCTGAGGCATGCCCCATTCGATCGCTTTAGCGTTGAAGTCGCCCCCCAACGAGCACTTTGCCCTCCGCGTTCGAGACAGCGCCCTCCAAAGCCAGAAGCTTGGCATGGAAAGATGATATCGATTCGTTAGGCGTTAGGTACACACTTAAGAAGGTGGTCCCTGAGCACCGAACCTACACGAAACCATCCCCCCGTCCACAACTCTCCGCTTGAAAGTCACTGTTCCGAACCCAGATGGCGGCAGGACCAGTTTCATCAGGATACCATGATGCTGGACTTTTATTATGGTGTTGGTCGCTCAGCAGCCAGAGGTCGGCTTTCATGTCCCTCGCAAACTGCTCAAGCAGATTTTGGGCGGTTGAACTACGATGTAGGTTTAGCTGCAGGATGCGGGTCATCGGAGTTCTGATTTTGCCTTGGCTAGGGCTTCCTGGAACACCCGGCATTTTCCTGATTTCAAGAGGTGTCCAAAATCAGGTTTTGGATCAGCATCCTTGCAAAGAATACAGTGTGCCTCCTTCGTACACTCTTTTCTTTTATGTCCCATTTCACCGCATTTGTAACATAGAGAACTCCTATTGGGTCCTTTGTATACTTGTGTGGTGTGACCATAACCAAGGCATTTGAAACATTGAAGAGGCGTTGCTCTTCGCTGTATCCTACAGATAACCCACCCAATTCGTACTTTGCCCTTGTTCAGGAATTGTTCGGCGTCCTTTTCGGTCAAGTCAACTATGGCCATGCGTTGTCCCCTGTTGTTTTCTGGTGTCAGTCTCGCTTTGATCCCTCCCACGCTAGGGAACTCCCTTTTGATGGCCTCTTCTACCTCGGCCAGATCCGTGACGCAGTCAATGTCTCGTATTTCGATCGTTGCCATCGGCTCGAGCGGGGCTATAGTTGCGCTTTTGCCGCGGACTTTCTTTACTGCGTCGCAGAATGCTTCTTTGTTGCCGGCCTCTGCTTCGAATTCGACCAATATGTGGCCCGACCGCGTTGGTTGTACTACTTGAATGGTAGTATTGGTGTCTTTAGGCCTCACGTTTCCCCTGATGTCCCGCAGTACCTCCGCGTAGGATCGGCCATCTTGGGGCTTTACGAGCAGTGCCTGCTGCCGGGGTCTTCGTCGGGACTTCTGCCTCTCAATAAAAAGTTACGAACAAAGAATTTTATCATTTACGCCAACTAATTCGCCACACATCATGACCCTCTGCGTCGCACCTAATTGTGTTGATAAAGCCAACAAATCGGCTTTGGTATCCTGCTATGGATTTTGCGGTTTGTCGTTTCACGCGAAATGCGTTAGCCTACCAGGACCCATCGCTGACAATATCATGAAGGCAGACTCTGGAGTATATTGGTACTGCGGATCATGCCGTAAGTACACCATTACCACTTACATTAGTAGATTACGTACGGCTGAACGCACCATTGCAACCATCTCATCGACGTTCAACAATATGAAAGAAAAATTGGATGCTGCGCATATAGAAATTGCTTCGCTTTTGAAAACTGCCGATATAAACCACCCGCCCACACAGCCTTCTCATACTGGGGGCACGTCTCTCTTGAAAGCAGCGGATGTAACATTGCCTTTAACTTTGACCAGTCCCTCTTCGCTGGTCCCAAACAACATTTTGCCGAGTACCACAGATAGGAATGATGGCCTCATCATTAGCATCCCCACATCTCCAGCAGCGGATGATACTACTAAAGAAAGAGGCATGGTCTCTCCAGTCCATGTATTCAACAAATCCAAACTAGGAGCATGGCGAACAATCGGAATGCACGACTGAACACCTCACCGAATGGATTAACATCGAACAGGACCTCTCCTGTAGGCATTTATTCTGAACCGATAGAAACCACCTCTCGTTTGTGCGGTCAGCATCCCCAGCGAACTGCAGATCCCCTACTTCCGCCGGCCCTGTCAAGTCACAGTATTGCCCAGGATGTTGCTGCTATACAAGCTGGACATTCGCACATGCAGCCTAACGGAGTAGCGGCAAATATTACTGAACGACTCTTTACGCAGTCAATGCCGAATTGTATACAATCGGATCTCTCTTCTTGGGTTGTTTCTCCTCCACTTCAACTACTGGTTTCCCGTCTTGCGTTTGACACGCCTACTGATGAGCTGAAAAAATACATTATATCTAAGCTGGGCTACATTCCGCAGCTATTAGATTGCATTAAACTAACGCGCGAAAATCACCTGAACCGAGTAATTGCCTCGTTTAAAATTACAATCCCGGCGGAGTTGCAGCCTATGCTTAAACCAGAATTTTGGCCGCGAGGTATTTTTGTAAAACGTTTCGAACGTTCTTCGCGTAAAACTTTTCATACAGCCAGCAGATCACAACCAAGAATTTAAAACGAAAATGTAAAAGCAGCGCTATGAACGTATACTATCAAAACGTCCGTGGTCTGAGGACCAAGCTGGAATCCATAAAACTTGCTTCTGTTCTTGCCAACGACGATGTAATATGCTTGACTGAAACCTGGCTTACCGACGAGATTGCGGACAATGAAATCTTCTCTCACCATACTATGTTTAGGAAGGGCCGAGATCGGATCACTACCGGTAAATCTGATGGCGGTGGTGTGCTCATTGTCGTAAATCCTCTATTGAATGGTATCTTCTGCACGGAATTATCCTTGTCGCGGCCGGTCGAAGGCGTGGCAGTATGCATTTACCTTCAAAACTTTCCACTTTTTATTGTAAGCATTTACGTTCCGTGCAACTCTCCCTTAACAACTTTTCAAATCCTTTTCAGCGAATTAAGTAACTTTATAAACAACGCCAAATCTTCCGCCCAGTTTCTCATCTGCGGAGACTTCAATATGCCCTCTGTCCACTGGGACATTGAGACCGGCACTCCATCATCTTGCAATGACTTCTCTATTGCCATTTCCGCATTTCTGTCTCTTTGCTCCCTCTCCCAATTAAATACTATAAAGAATACTTCCAATCGTATTTTGGTTCTGATTCTTTCGAGTAATCCCCATACTGCAGACCCTGTCTTCCCCACCTCTTCCCCTTATGTTACCCCTGATCCCCACCATCCACCTTTAGAATTACGTCTTTTAATAGAAACGAGCAAACCCATCTCGCTTTAATTTCTTTAAAGCTAGTTACGAAGGCTTAGCATCTGAACTAATGGCCGTAAACTGGCATGCAGTTCTGCACCATACTGATCCAAATGGTGCTGTTCAGATGTTTTACTCAGTCCTCCATAATATAATTCCTTTACACACGCCAACCTCTCGTTCTTCAGGTAGTAAATGGTCACCCTGGTTTACCAAAGATGTTGCCCAGGCAGTGCGATTGAAAGACGCAGCCCGCAAACGCTACCAACGTTCACTATCCGACATTGACCTTTCTGTGTTCCGTCAACTTCGGGCGATTGCCAAAAAAGTAATTTCGTGAGCAATGCTCGCTCACTTCAAGTCCATAGAAACTACCTTCCTAACTAACAATCCCAAATCCTTTTGGTCCTATGTCCACTCCTTAAAATCATCCCACAGCTCTGTTAGTTCTTTATCATTCCAGAACAATACTGCCAACAATGAGCAGGCCATGTGTGACTTGTTTGCTGACTTTTTTTCTTCAGTCTATATCTCATCCTCTCCCTCAATCGTCACCAACTCTAGGGCTTCCCTGAACAAGTTAAGTGTTGTTTCTGTTGTAATCGCGTCGCTAAACGCTAGCAGCGCAGTTGGTCCGGACGGGATCCCGAACGTTTCATTAAATCGCTCGCTTCTTCCTTGAGTGTCCCACTTGCCCTTATCTTTAATACGAGTCTAGCAACAGGGATTTTCACAGACACCAGGAAGCGAGCCAACATTCTCCCTATCCATAAGGCAGGAGACCGCTCCTCTGCTCATAATTATCGACCCGTTTCTCTGTTATCCTGCTTTGGCAAAATCCTAGAACGTATTGTGCATTTGAGGATTTATGATGCTTTACGGCTAAATTTCTCCGATAGGCAACATGGTTTCATAAAGGGGCGTTCCACTGTAACCAATTTACTTGAAATTACAGATACTATTGCCTCTGCACTTGACTCAGGTGGTCAAGTGGATGTGATTTACACAGATTTCGCTAAAGCATTTGATAGCGTAGATCACAACATTCTGATTGCAAAACTCCAACAATTTGGCATTAGTGGCCCCCTCCTGGCATGGCTGGACTCGTTTTTCAAAAATAGATCCTGTACGGTGATTTGGGGTGGACAAACTTCATATTCTTTCAGTCCCATTTCTGGCGTTCCACAAGGTTCTATTCTAAGTCCTCTCCTCTTCAATCTATTCATTAATGATCTCCCGTCTATTTTTACTTCTAAATCCCTATTATATGCGGACGAGTTGAAAATTTTTAGAGTCATCAGCTCAAATCAAGATTGACTGGATCTTCAAAATGACTTAGACCTCTTAAACTTATGTTGTCGAAATAATCGACTCACTCTTAACATCTCTAAATGTTATTGGATGTGCTTTTCCAGGAAAGCAAATCGCATTCCTTTCGCTTACTCAATCGACCACTCAGTGCTCGTTTGCGTCGATAGGTTTAAGGATTTAGGCGTAACGTTTGACCCCCATCTGAAGTTCGACATCCACATACTTCAAATGACATCTAACGGCTCTAGAGTTGCAGGCTTTGTTTTACGCTCTTCTCATAAATATTTCAGTATTCAAACCGGTATACGTCTGTTCTCTATGCTTGTGCGTCCGATTCTAGAATATGCATGTCAGGTCTGGTCACCGCACCTAATTTATCTCTTAGACGCAGTGGAATCTGTTCAGCGAAAATTCACACGCACGCTCCCCTTCAAGCATAAGGTTCCGTATCGTCCTTACAATGACCACCTAAGCTTCCTGTTCATGCCTTCGCTTCAAGCGAGGAGGCTCTTCCTCGACCAATGCTTTCTCTTTAAACTTGCCAGTGGTTTACTTTCATCTAACCTAATCAACGCGATAAGCACACGCCCACTTTCCCGAACCAGATCCTTTCAGTACTATATAGTACCGTACGGTAGAACAGAAACGTATCGTCAATCTCCGTTAGTTCGAATGGTTAGAGATCATCATCGTCTCCAGCTTGGTCCTCCTTTAGACTCGATTGCGAGCTTCAAATTAAAGCTGCGGAGAATACTCTGCCATCTAGAAATTTAATTCTTTTTTGTCTTTTTATGATGTAAGTATCTCTTTTTCCTTGAAATGTGCTTAATTTTTAATTTTTATGGATTTTTTCTTTTTAAAGTTCTTTTTTCTTATTAAGAAACTACCTTGTAATTGGAATTTCATTCTGTAAGATAGTTTTGTAAATAAATAAATCGATCGAAATAAATAAATCGATTAATGGTAGTATTGGTGTCTTTGGGTCTCACGTTTCCCCTGATGTCCCGCAGTACTTCCGCGTAGGATCGGCCATCTTGGGGCTTTACGAGCAGTGCCTGCTGCCGGGGTCTTCGTCGGGACTTCTGCCTCTCCTGTTTCGCATCAGGTCTTTTGTCTTGTTGGCCGCCCGTGCGAACTTTATTTTCTGGCATTTTTTGAAGGAGTTTCTTTGCGGCTTTCTTCGCTCCTTTCGTCAGCACTATCTGGAACCCCAGATCTCGCGTTCCACGCCCATCAAGAGCCTCTTCCTTCCTTCTTTTATCCCGATTTCCTTCGATTGGGCTAGACGCCATTCTTTTATTGATTTTTGATGGCAGAGTTATCTGCACGTGTCCTTTAGATCTAGCCCCCAGCGTTTCTTTAGCCTTCTGCTCTTCTTCGGCCTTCAAGTCCTCTCCGGCCTTCAAGTCCTCTCCGGCCTTTAACCAGCTCCTCCGATAACGCCCTATGCGGTCTAGGAGCTCCTCTAGTTCAAAGAGCCCAATCTTTACTGCATTTTTGATTTTTGGTGAGTCGCATGCAGATTGTATTCCTTTCAGAACATCTCTCGCTTTTCGGAATAGCCTTTCTTTTTTATGTCGCTGGGCGGCGATTGTACTTTGCGACCATCGTTCTTGAGAGAGATTATCGGATTCCGTTTCCGAATACAGTATTTCCGCCACATTTTCGACGTTGGCGATGAAATCATACAACGTCGCTTTATTTGTCCGGTCAATCCTGTCCATTCCTGCCGAATCTCTTCGTGGACTTCAGGATGGTTCGTTGTTATATCGGGATTTACGACGCTTGCTTCAGTCGCTTCGGTAGCGATCGCAGCAATGATCATCGAATTCTCGATATTCTTTATGTTTTCCTCGACCGCTCGAGCATCTGACGCGTCCTGCAGAGTTTCCCGCTTTTCCTTTATGGGACGCTCTGGCATTGCCATCATTTTTTTGCTGCGTCCAAACGCCGCAGAAATCTCAGTCTGGACAAGACTGTCTGTTAATCTCCGTTTTACCTGTCATTGTATTAATCGTGGTTTTAGTCGTCTTTAGTACCGCTCATGATGTGCTGTCAACATCGTGGCTGCAGCCGCTGATTGCGTCGCCGTTGTGGTTATTTTTACTTTCTTTTTTTTGGGTTTTTTTTATGTTTCATTGTTAAATTAAAGAAAAGCGGTAAATAAAAAACGTGCAAATGAAGCACACACTTTCACAGCAAACAAGGTGTAAAACAATTTTACTAAAAATCAAAAACCGTTACTTACCTGATAGGTGTACGCACTGACAGCTCTCACACGAATGTTAGTGCGACTGACTCGGGTGATTTGGTGGCCGACGGTGGAATTATCATTTGCCTCTTTCTAACGTTAATGTAGCATTCACTGTTGAGCAACTGTTGCCGCTGTAACAACCTACTCCTGTCACAACCAGCCCCTGGCTCCCCTACTGTTTGACTTTGGTATATCCGGCGTAGTTAAAATCGTTGATCCTTTGAAGACTTAGTAGTGTAAAACAATTTGACCTTTGTCATCAGGATATCATGTATGGTTTCAAAATATGGCTTGCTAGTATTATCCATGGCCAAACCTGAAATTATTGACCTTGCTTTATTTCATCTTTGAAATGGACGCCAAAAACTATAACTGAACTAAATTCCAATATAATTTCAAGCTATCACACCTATGCTTATGAAAAAATCTAATGATCATGCTTGAATGTTAGCAAAAACATAGAAATGTGTGACGTAGCATTTATTTTTATGCATAAAACTATTCAGCAAATGAGTACATATGTGTGTTTTTACACATTCACTAATGACTCGCGGATTTTTCTTAGCACTGATCCATCTTAGGAACTTGATAAAATTTGCTGACTGACAAATTGCATCAGGCAAAACAAACAAGTTACTACTCATATTAATACTAAACAGTCAGTATCACTTGGTAATGAATTCGTACATTGAACTGAATCATGCAAAGGTGATCCATTCATATGTATGAATTATTTCATCTCTTCAGCAAAAGAAATGTTAATCTAACGGCGCCTCGACGGTTTTACGAGTACTCACGATATCTTGTCTCATTGCATACTTCACTGAAATTGTCGAATTGCTTGAGTACTCTTCAAATTATCCAATAACACTGGAGGTGAGATTTCCTGGTGTGTGGCTGCGATTCTTGGGCAAACATTAACATAATAATAACAAACTAATGGATTTATAATCATATAATAGGGGACTATTATATTTCATGTGAGGTAATCATATGCAGGCGAGATTACATGCAAGATTAACCTTATACGCTGGAGATGTTTCAATTATTTTGTCTAAAGTGCAGTGTCACGTTTGTCAAGACATTTTGAAGTGGATAATGAGGGCCCGAATTGCTGAGGTGAAGGTTTTACTGCAGACGAAGATAAATCACCTTAACATGAAGATGCACGGACCACACATAGCGAATTGCTTATCTTTGATAAAAATCTGAAAATGTTTAGAAATTATTGTTGCATAGCCCACACACTTGCATTTGGATTATTGCATGGTTCTAGGAAGGGAGGGGTTGATGGGGATTTTGATCTCTTCGATACTTCACAGCTTAACATTTCATCTTTGTGTTGAAGGTTATTCACTCCCGCCATGCTGCACTTAACAATTTTTCCACCAAATCAATTTTCATTAATTTTTCGTCACCCCATTTGACAAGAAACAGCCATCAGCGGACCGAGAATCCAAACAAGGTTACAAAAGCGGACGTGATCCATCTATTTGGTCTAAAATCAAGCTGGTCCATATGTGTTTGCACCGCTTTTCAATGGAATCATGTGATGAAGTAATTTATTTCGGTACCCGGTGGTGGATGCTGTGTGCGACGTGGACGAGATGGATTGAAGCGAAAAATAGCTTTGAAATATATCGACAAGGAAAACGACGAAGAATACCAGCTTTTCCCATTTATTTACTCTTTTGATTCACGCGAACGAGCACATGGAATTGAAAATGGTTGTGCACATTCCAGCACTTTTCTGCTAAGACGATAAGAACAATGATTTATGAGCTGTTTGCTGCTATAAACAATAGACGTTGTAATGATGTTAGCAATTATTGCAATAATGATGGCGGCATGGAAAGTGTCAATAATAGAATTGTACTGGCGTGAAGCTGGAAATGTTCTTTTCAATGCTTCGTTTCATTTTAGGGTTGTTTATGAAAGTATCGACGAACTCTGGGGTGAAATGTTTTTGGTTGCTTGGGCTGCTTACAAAAATAGATTACATTGTTTGTAAAATTGTTTGAACTGATTACAAAACTATTGGTTGGAATGATCCTTTTATGAAAGGTCTTTGATGTACAGTTTATCTGCGGTGCATTTCATCCCCTTGATTTGATTTCCGGTACAGCAAACTATCAATTTGACTCAAATAATGAAGTTTATGTTTGATTTTAACACGTTCGCTACCGACCGTATAAGTAAGAAAAAGTATAAAAAGACAACATAAGATGATACTACAAGGGGGGATAAGTCCCGGGATTTTTAATGATAGCAAGTATTTTTTGGGCAGAGCTATCTTCATTTCTCAACATAGGTGCCTTCCCGGGTAATACGAGGTGTGTTCAAAAAGTATCGCGAATTTTGAATTTTCGCGGGTTACGTATATTCGAATTTCGATTTTTTTGTGGCGTTATGTTGGTACTCATGTCTGTCACTTATGCCGACAAGCTCGGCCATTTTGAATGTTCACTTAATTGGTGATAGCTGCTTTACTTGCACGTGTTTTCAATCGTCTTCGATTTTTACTTATTCAAAAAAATGGATCAAAGAACGTGTATCAAATTTTGTGTGAAAAACGAAATTAAGTGCGTGGATGCATTCCGAATGTTGACTGTGGCATACGGAGAAGCTACCTTGGACCGAAGCAACGTTTATCGGTGGTACAAAATGTTTTTAGAAGGCCGAGAAGATGTGAACGACGAAGAGCGTGCCGGACGCCCGAGCACTTCAACAACAGACGAAAAAATTAATGAAGTGGAGAAAATGGTATTGGCCAATCGTCGAATCACCGTTAGAGAAGTTGCTGAGGACATAGCGATTGGCTCGTGCCATTCGATTTTTATCAACGATTTGGGCATGAGACGGGTCGCCGCGAAATTCGTACCAAAATTGCTCAATTGCGACCAAAAACAGCAACGCATGAACATTGCTAATGAGATGTTAAACTCTGTTCGCGACGAACCAAATTTGCTCCAGAGGGTCATAACTGGTGACGAATCGTGGGTTTATGGTTATGACGTGGAAACCAAAGCTCAATCATCTCAATGGAAGCTGCCGCATGAACCAAGACCGAAAAGCGCGCCAAGTTCGGTCGAATGTGAAAGTTTTGCTGACAGTTTTCTTCGATTGCAGGGGCGTGGTGCATCATGAGTTCTTGCCACAGGGAAGAACGGTCAATAAGGAATATTACCTGCAAGTTGTGCGCAATTTGCGCGAAGCAATCCGCCAGAAACGCCCGGATTTGTGGGAGAACAAAAATTGGCTTTTGCACCACGATAACGCCCCTGCTCACACATCGTTGCTTGTGCGCGACTTTTTGGCCAAAAACAACACACTAATGATACCGCAGCCACCGTATTCCCCAGATCTGGCCCCCTGTGACTTTTTCTTGTTTCCTAAACTGAAGAGGCCCATGAAAGGACGACGTTACGCTACGCTTGACGAGATAAAGACGGCATCGAAGGAGGAGCTGAACAAGATTAAAAAAAATGATTTTTTGAAGTGCTTCGAAGATTGGAAAAACCGTTGGCACAAGTGTATAATATCTCATGGGGATTACTTTGAAGGGGACAAAATAGATATTCATGAATAAATAAATAATTTTTGAAAAAAAAAACAAAATTCGCGATATTTTTTGAACACACCTCGTACATCTAGTATAGCGATTTTGCAGCATTTTGATGCCCTTTCTATGGTACGAAACGCCTCGGTGTTTGCAATGACTTCCTCACTCAATCTTAATCTCATTCCCTGGAGCCACTTGGAACAGATAATAGTTCATCGACTTCAAGGTCGGGTGTGACGGTGCGTTATCCTATGATACATAACTTTTTTCTTCGCCACATGGGGCCATTTTTTCTTTGATTCGTCATTCAGTTTTTCCAATAATGCTGCATAATACTCTTCTGTGTCTGTTCTTCTCTTCTACAAGTAATAGATGAAGATTATTCCATGCGGATTCCAAAAAACGGAGGCAATCACCTTCCCGGTCGAGCGTTGGACTTTTGGCCGCTTTGGCCGGCTTTCGTGGCTTTTCAGCCACTCTGTGGACCGCCTTTTGGACTCAGGCGTATGGTAATGGACCCACATTTCATTCATCATCAGAAAACATCCAAACTCGACTCCACTTGTTAGTATAAGAAACCCTTCTGACTGTCCCTGGTTAACTCTCGATGTGAGACGAGCCTTGAAAGCTAAAGATCGAGCTCGTCAATGTTTTTCAGGTGACAGATCCCCTGTGTCACGTACAGCTTTTTGTCATCTGAGGCCGGTAGCTAAGAAAAAGATGCAGATCGCTAAAGCTTCTTATTTTCATAGTATTAAAGGCTCCCTATCCTCAAATCATTCAAAATCATTTTGGAAATATATACGCTCTTTTAAATCCTCTTCCAGTTTCCCAACCTCGCTTCATTTGAATGGCTGCTTAGCAACTTCACCTCTCGGGATTTGTGAACTTTTTAGAACTCAGTTTTCTTCTACTTTTAATGCTACTCCCAACAATAGCCCTTCGTTCCCAATCATACACACGCCACCTTCATTCCCTTTTACTTGCTATCCAGACGATGTTATGAAGCTTATTTTAAAACTTGATGACTCTGTTAGTTCAGATCCCGATGGTATTCCTAATCATTTCGGAAATCATTAGCTACTTCTATTTGTGCCCTCCTTTCCTTTCTCTTCAACTCTAGCTTATCTTCAGGCTCCTCCCTTCGTGTTGGAAAAAATCCTATGTTACTCCTATTTTTAAAAAGGTAGCACCACAGACGTTGCCAATTATCGGCCTATTTGCTTATTATCCTGTTTCTCCAAACTACTGGAGAAAATCGTGTACTTGTACCTTTTTTCAGTTACTCATGAGTTGTTAGTTCGTGAACAACATGGTTTTATCAAAGGGTGATCGACGTTAACGAATTCGTTAGAATTCATGACCGTTACTTCAAAAGCCATGGAGGACCGTTTATAAGTCGAAACCTTGTATTTGGATTTCTCTAAAGCTTTCGACTCAGTAAATCACAATATCTTGTTTAGCAAACTTAAATTTCTTAATGTTTCTGATTATTTGCTCCACTGCTCATCCTCTTACTTTATCCAATCGTGTCAGTCAGGTATCTTTTCAAGGCTGTCTTTCTTCTCCCTTCCATCCGTCTTCTGGTGTTCCTCAAGGATCCATTCTGGGCCCACTATTGTTCACTCTGTTTATAAATGACTTACCATCCGTTGTCATCAACTCCTCCCGCCTTCTTTATGCAGATGACGTCAAAGTTTTGAAAGTAGTGTCGTCCATCGATGACTGTGCCTTGCTTCAAGAAGATTTGAATGTCATTTTATCTTGGAGTTCTTGTAACCAACTTACACTAAATGTTTCTAAGTGCATCCATCTTTCATTTTCTAATAACCCTTGCCCTATTAGCTTTCAATTTTCGTTAAATATTTCCTACCTATGTACGGTGACACACTTCAGGGACTTGGGTGTCACTTTCGACACTAAATTAAAGTTCGATGTTCATATTTCTGAAATTACTTCTAAAGCCTCTCGCATTTCTGGCCTGATCTTAAGAAATTCCTTTTTTGTCCGATCCTTTGTCGTGTGTTAAATTATATTTAATTTTGGTTCGTCCCATCCTTGAGTACTGTTCGCCAGTTTGGTCGCTTCATTTGAAGTGTTTGAAGTTCACGCTAGAAGCTGTACAGAAAAGATTTACCAGGATCATCTTCTTGAAATCCCAGATTCCCTACATTTTTTATGAATCACGCTTAGCTATCCTCAATATTCCTTCGCTGGAAATGCGTCGACTCTACCTTGATCAATGTTTCCTTTATAGGCATTGCCGTGGTTTGCTCGATACTCGTCTTGTCAACCAAGTCCCAGTGAGGCGCGTTATGCGTTCTACAGGATCGTCGAATATCTTTCGTGTTTCATTTGCACGAAGTTTGGTGTATTTTCACTCACCCATGCTCAGATTACCTCGTAACCATGATGACCTTCAGCTTGGGCCCTTTCCCCCCTTTCGTATTTAGTTTATAAAAGATTTGTCAACTGTCTTCGTCTCAACTCTGAGTAATTTTTCCTGTTTATTTTCTCCTAGTTTTTGCACTTTTTATTACTTTTATCTTGCTTTATGCATGCTGTGCTATTATTTAATTCATTTCACTGTACTATGATTTTACCTATTTTGAAATTGGATTTTTTTTCTGTTAAATAGAAATAAATAAATCGGCTTGATTACACTGCGGCCAATGAATCATCAACGCGCGGCTGTTTTTGGTCGACGGTCTGAAAATGCCCCACCAACCACGCCGATAGCTTTTTCATTTTGAATGAAATGTGCATAATGTATCCCGCCCGATCTTTTGAGATGCTTAAGGCCTCAGCTAACTCACGATCACTCAAAACGATTTGAGGCACTTGCCTTACGATTTCCGCATTCGTAGCTACTTTTGGTCTTCCACAGCGAGGTGAAACTTTGGTGATTGTATGAACCATTTTAAATTCACTAATCCATCGATAAACTGTTATTCTCGAAGGAGCAGACATGGATTAACCTTTCTGTATCCATTGGAATGATTGTTCAGAAATTTTTCCCATAAAAAATTTATGATCAAGATGCGATATTCCTGCTTTTCCATTTTTCCTGAAGGGGAAAGCAGCGTCACTCTAATGACTGTAGATTGTCAATGAATGGAGGAAATGTCATGAAACTTCATACACAACCTAGTGACGGATGAGCCTCTCGAAATGAGTCATGTTCATTTTCCAGGGCCGCCACCAATTGAAAAATCCCGGGACCTATCAGCCCACACGCAGTATAAGAGATGTGTAGTGTAGTAAGTGCTGCTGCTTTCCGGCTTCTACTTCAGTCGGTTTTGGATCGAAAGCGGAGAAGATACGGTGAAAACGCAATGGGGGGCATACACGAACTGTAAAGAAGGGGACCGCATGGGTGCCGGGGACGGAAGATTTTTCGTGGAGACGGGAAAACGAGATGGTGCCGCAAAACGACGAAGATACACGGAAAAATTGTGCGAAAAAAATCAGTGTACTGGAAAACCCGTATGTACGAGTATGAGTTTCTGCACTAGACGTGTGTCGTGGTTCTGCATAAAATCTTCTGACTGTGCGATTGACAACGGTGGATGAGTGTTCATACTCTTGCCCCACCTTATTTAATCGCTTGGTACAGTTCACGTCTAGCATTGTGGTTCGCAAGCCATTAGGAATTCGTCAGAGGAAATTTCGAGTGCCTTAGTTGCAGAAACGTCAAGAAATGTGTCCAATCTATGGGTGGATGAGTGCGACTTTCTCTAAGTCCTAGGTCAATAGAATTTTCCGTGAAGGTGGAGTAGCTCAACTATTAGATAAATTTATATATATGTATATATATATATATATATATATATATATATATATATATATATATAGATATATATATATATATATATATATATATATATATAGATATATATATATATATATATATATATATATATATATATATATATATATATATATATATATATATATATATATACGGGTGTACAACTTAATAACCGGAATTTTTGTAGTGAAATTTGATGCTTTATTGTGGAAAAATTTTACAATATATTTTATTCAAAGTATTGTCCATCGGAAGCTACAACATTTCCCCATCTTTCTGGCAATTTATGAATTTCATCCCAAAAAAATTGCGGCCAAAAACGAATCTATCCAATTTCGGATGCCTTGCTCTGAAGTGAAGGGTATTCCAGTGAGGGCGTTTTGCATCGAGCGAAATAAATGAAAGTCAGACGGAGCAAGGTCCTGACTATAAGGCGGGTGGGCCAGAATTTCGCATCCACTATTTTCCAAATAGTTTTTCACGGGTCTTGCAACATGTGGCTGAGCGTTGTCATGATGAAAAATTATAGCCTCGTGTCTGGTTGCATATTCCGGGCGTTTTTCGATGATGGCACGCTTCAAATGTTTTAATTGTGTTCGGTACAGGTCACCTGTGATTGTCTGGCCCAACAACTCATAATATAACGGCCCCTTCTGATCCCGCCAAATACACAGCATAACCTTGGCGCCATGGATATTTGGCTTCGCCGTTGATTTGGCTGCTTGGCCGGGCTTCACGTATGACTTTTTGCGCTTGGGATTGTCATAATGGATCCATTTTTCATCCGCAGCTACGATCCGATGCAAACATGATTTCTTATTATGGCGCTCAAGCAGCATTTCAGACATACAGAAGCGCCGTTCAACGCCTCTCGGCTTCAACTCATAGGGGACCCAATTACCTTGGTTCTGAATGTATCCGGCGGCTTTCAAACGTTTCGAAATGGCTTGCTGAGTCACTCCCAAAGATTTGGCAAGTTCGTCTTGCATTTGACACGAATCCTCTTCGAGTAGCGTCTCCAATTTTTCGTCTTCAAACTTTTTTGGCTCTCCTGGGCGTTCTTTGTCTTTGATGTCAAAATCGGCACTTTTGAAGCGTTGAAACCATTCAAAACACTGTGCTTTCGCTAAAGCATCGTCGCCATAAACTTCTGCAGGCAAACGATGACTTTCTGCAGCAGATTTCTTTGCAAAAAAATGACCCAACAGAACCTCCCGCAAACGCTGTCTTTTTCTTCAATTTTCGAGGTTATTCATAGTGAAAAATAATAATGATGCACACAAAATAAAATTGTTTTGTTGACCGATTTTGATATCTGTCAAATGTACCTTCAAAATGACATATATATCAAGTTCGAGCTTTCACGATATTTGTAAGTACGGACATTTAGCGTCAAATTCCGGTTATTAAGTTGTACAGGGGTACCGGTTAATTCATGCGGTTTTTTAACAGATGGCGTAGCTTGATTTTTATTCCAGTGATGCCAAATATGTTTTAGAAAGCTACTGTCATATAGTTTCAGAATCAGTATGTGTCATTTAGCTGAAGCGTAAACAACAATACTCTCTGAAAATGTCGTTCCAGTACCTCCCACCCCAATTCCGATATTGTAGCGAGCGTGAGACGCGTGGTATGAGGGCGCGTGTTATCCTGGAGAAGAAATTGCACTTCGTGCTGGATTGCTCCTCCGTTTCGAGCGGTAAGCGGGTCTCACGTATGTTTTCACAAGGGTCAAAGTAGTATGAAGCATTGATGGAACGTTGGGTGCGCAGGAAATCGACGTACAGCACGCCCCGCCGGTCATAGAACACAGTACACATAACCTTACCCGCGGACCTGATTGTCTTCGCTTTGACTGGCGCCCCTTTCCCTTTCTTCCAGTGTAATAGTGTACCCATGTCTCGTCTGTAGTGAAGATTCGCGTTAAGAAACCGTCCCCCTCCACCTTGTATCACGTCAGCAAGTGGCGACAAACTTCCAACCGCGTGAATTTTTGTTCGAAGCTCAACAGTTTAGGAACCCATCTCGCCGTTATTTTGCGATATTGAAGGTGTTCCTGTATGATAGACTCTACACGAGCAATACTGATGCCGAGTTCAGCCGAAATGTCTCGAACATTTATCCTACGATCCTCCAAAATGAGTTGTTCTACGCGAAAAATGTTGTTTGGCGTGATGCTGGTTCGCGGTCGACGACCATGCGGCTCATTCTCGATGGTTTCGTGACCATCCTGGAATGCTTGGTCCCTACTCGGGCACTCACTACTGAACTGAGGAGAAAGAAAAATTTCCATGTTTTTAACGCCTTCCCACACTAAAAAACGAATGACAATACGTTGCGCAACGGCGGTCGGCACTCGACGTTGACTCATGGTCGTAGGAACCGCGTGAAACATGCACTCCCGACGATAACTATGCCTCACTACTCGTAAGGGACCTAGCTATCACAAACTCAATCCACGAGCTTCTAAACATACATGCGCGCCATCTACAGCGTTTGTCTCCATCATATTTGAACCGCCCTCGTACATCATGTTATCTACAATGTTTGATGGCAAAATCACAAATACGAGGGCGCCCCGATAAGTACTTCGCCTACAAAGAAAAACGAAAATTTTGGAAAAGTGGCAATCTATTTCCCAACATCATCTCCTCTTAGCTCGATACATTTGACCCAGTGATGCTCCAACTAATTTAACCCGTCTGAAAAATACGGTTTTTAACGTCTGCAAAGTAGGTCTCCGTGCCGACGATGACCACTTCATTCCACTCAAATTTCTGGCCGGTGATTGACTTTTTCAAGTTTGGAAACAAAAAGAAGTCGCTCGGGGCCAAATCTGGAGAATACAGTGGATGGGGTAGCAGTAGACCAACTAGGCGATGGCGGAGATGTGAGCCGGTGCGATGTCATGGTGGAAGAGTCCTTTTTTCTTCGCCAAATGGGGTCTTTTTCTGCCATTCGGCGTCGAATAGGCCCGATGATTCGGCATAGTAGAGCCCTGTACCCGTGTTGACCTTTTCCAGGTAGTCGATGCAGATCACACCTTGTGAATCCCAGAAAACGCTGGCCATCACTTTTCGGCCCATAGGACGGTCCTCGCCTTCTTCAGAGCACGCTCGCTGGGTGAAGTACACTGTTTCAACTGCTCCTTGGTCTCTGGTGTGTACCAGTGGAGCCATGTTTCATCGATGGTCATAAAACGATGCAGAAACTCCTTCGGATTGCGTTTAAATAGCGTCAAACACTGCTCTGAAGTGGTCTCACGGTTGCATTTGTTGTCCGGAGTGAGCAAATGCGGCACCCATCGCACTGACAGCTTTCTCATGCCCGAAATTTCATGCAGGATATGACACACGCGGTTTTTTAAGATGCCTACTGTCTCAGCTATCTCGCGCTCTTTCAATCAGCGGTCCGCCAATACAAGGTCGTTGACTTTTGTCACGATATTAAAAACCAAAAAAATGTCGGTTCCTTCAAAAAAAGACGTGGCATAATTCATTGAAAATCCTAGAATATTAACCACTGATGATATTTTCGATGAGAATGATGATTCAGTATGTTCAGATGACGAAAAATTGTAGTTATTCGTAGCCTAAACATTAATTTTCATCGAGACTTCTTCAATCCTTTTTTTTGTTAGCTTACTTTTAGTGTAGATTTATTAATATTTGCATAGCTTTGCATGTACCCCTAAAATTATTGTATATAGAATATAAGTATGTAAGTGGTAGAACGTTTCAATTCAAAAATATCTATATCAACAAAAGGCCGTATGTGCGCTGTCTCGAACGCAGCAGGCAAGCTACTCATTGCGGGGAGATTCCAACGCTAAAGCAATCGAATGGGGCATGCCTCAAATAGATCCGCTGGGAAAACGAATCCTAGAAATGGCGGCCAGTACGGTGCTCGTCGTGCAAAACACCGGAAATATGCTGACTTTCCACCGTATTGGCTGTGCCTCAAGGTCCTTAATACGGAGGATACACAATGGGAGAGGATTAGAGGACTAATCAAGCAGTGATCATCAATACATTTTGCTTGAGATCAGTGACGTTTTCTCCCGACGTTCGTACTCTTGAGCTTCTATAATTGGGCAGAACATTGGAAGGATGGACGTCGAGGTGCTTCGCTGCAGGGGGTTCGTAGGGGACAGAAGAGCTGGCAGCTCAAGACGTGGTGAACTCAACTACGAGCATCATCACGACTGCTTGCAGCGCTTCTATGCCCCGTCGAAAACCCCGCTACGACAAGCCTCTAGTGTATTAATAGTATACTAAAATCGCTGAAAACTGAAGGGAGTATCATAAGCTTTGGTGTGAGGCTCAACGGGCACGGAACCGTGACGATTAACAATAGCAAGGCTCGCTGCTGGTAAGATCTAGTGGACAACGTGAACAATAATCTGTGGGGCCTTGGCTACAGGCTAGTTATGCGGAAGTTTGGCACCCTGCGGACGCCTTGCATACATGGAGCGGAAAAGATTGACGAGGTAGTGCGAGCACTCTTCCCCCTATCCCGTCCGTGTTGACCCTGCCCAAGGTAAAACAGCAATCGAGTGCGCACTCTTCACATAGCGGGAACTGGAAGAGGCAGTCCGATAATTAAAAACAAGGAAGGCTGTAGAGCCAGATGGTGTTCCAGCTGAGGTGTTGCAACTTATCTATCACCATTGTCCTGGTTTATTGCTCATTCAGCGCTTGCCTACGGGACGGAGTTTTCCCAGTGCGTTGCAAGGTGGCGAGGTTCGTGCTGTCATCACTGAGGGGAAGGGAAATTCCGGATCGCCGGCTGCATATCGGTCGTTATGCATGCTTGAGACGGCTGGGAAAGTGCTAGAGAAACTCAATATTTGTAATCGAATTCATTTTCGCCTTCACAAAATACTCCAACTGAAAATAGAAAAAGACAGCTTCCTTTTAATTTTGTGTATTTTATTTTTATATTTCTTCTCGAAATCGATTTTCGGCCGTAATCGTTCGGTCTTCTTCAGTGAACACAAACACACACACACACACAAAATTAAAAGGAAGCTGTCTTTCTTTATTTTCAGTTAGAGAAACTCATCAATGGAAGACACTAACGCAATTCGCGCTTCTGGTGTTTTGTCTCCTCGGCAGTATGGCTTTAGAGCAGGTCGCTCTATCATTAATGCGATTGCAGAGAGCGGTCCGGTTGGCGATACTCGACGTTAGGAATGCCTTGAAACCCGCCAGATGTTCGGATATTCTGAATACGATGAAAATCCCTTTTAAATTTCCAGAATATCTGATGCGTCTTCTGAAGGACTATCTGAAAGATAGAAGCGAGATTTATGACACAACATAGGGTGTTGCCCAGAGATCTATCCTTGGTCCAGACCTGTGGAACGTGTCTTACGACTAATGAAACTGGAGGTGCCAGATGAGATCGGCTATGCAGATGATGTTGCGGCTCTAGTCGCTGGAGGCACCGTTGAATAAGCGCAACTTACGCTAGGTATGCTAATGTGCCGAGTGAGTGATTGGATGACTACTTGTGGATTCAGTCTAGTACTGGAAAAACCGAAGTGGTCATCTTGACAAAACAGAGAATCCCTAGGATAAGGATAATCTGTGTTAAGACATACTAATCGAATTGAAGCCAGCGGTGAAGTACCTGGGGCTACTGATCGACTCGAAGATGAGTTTCTTTGAGCAAATCAGGGCAACGGCTGAAAAGGCTGCTTTGGGAGTATCGGCTCTGATTCGACTTATGGCCAACGTAGGGGACCCAACCCATCAAGACACCTCTTGATGAGTGCTGTAGGGTGTGCTACTGTACGGAGCAGAAATATGGGCGGAAGATGTACCGAAAACGCTTGGCACAGGTTACAGAGAAGAAGAGTACTGAGGATTGCATCTTAATTTCTGAGAGTCACCGGTGAGAGTTATTGCAGGCGTGATACCTGTTGTCTTCCTTGCAAGAGTGCACCGTACTATTTACCTGCGCCGAAGCGAGGACACGAGGTAGATAATTGCCCGCAAAGACAGTGCTCACTCAAGGATTAGCAGCAGTCTTGGGTGAATTGCACAAAGGGAAGGTGGACTACGTGGTTCGTTCCACTGAGACTGACTTCTATCTGACTCAACGGTTGAGCGGGCATGGATGTGATGCGCAAACAGTCATCAGGAATACTGCAACAGGAACTCACTAAAATTAATTTCTTAAACGAAAACTAAAACTTGCAACCGCTCGGATGTATACAAACAATTACTACTGACATCGGCTAACGGTGGCCAAAGTAGATGGAAAAGGTTTGTGCATCAGATACATTAGATCCACGCTAATTCCGTAAAAGCTTCGTAGTGGAATCCATCGAAAGGCAATACCTGGAATCGGTGCGAATGGGGTGTAATCCTGGATGATGACGAATTTCTGCAATGTATTTGAACTTGTGGTGACGAGACATCATCTTTTTATCTGGTGGCCCTTCGAGTGAGTGAGAGCAATTTTCTTTCTGTTGCCTAAGTGGAATACAACAAAACCGCAGTTTGCTGGCACCAGCCCTATGCTGGAAACGCTGGTCTCCATCGGGCCAAGAAAATGTGCTATCATGTTGATAACCTATGATGGCCCGGATGAAGAATAAGTGGTTCTTTAACTTAGGAGACTGGCAACATTATACTTAACACATTTGAGTTGATAACCACAGTCTGATGTGGAAGCTTACAGCTCCTTACAACTTGCATGTTGGGTGTGTTCCAACATGCATATAGGGTCCAATACCCACCTTGGGACCACGCGGTCGAGCTGGCCTGTTGGTGATGGCGTGTGGCAGCTCCTGAGGAGTGTCCATCATCCACAACGAAACTGCAGTTTGCTGGCACGAGCCCTATGCTGGAAACGCTGGTCTCCATCGGGCCAAGAAAATCTGCTATCATGTTGATAGCCAATGATGGCTCGGGTGAAGAATAAGTAGTTCTTTTTCTTAGGAGACTGGCACCATTATACTTAACACATTTAAGCGGAGTTATTGGACCGAAGAAGACTACTGCCACGCACTGGATCAGGAATACGAGTGTTTTAAATTCCGGAGTTGTTTCGGAGGATTTAGCTCAGGGGATTTTACTGCTGGTAGACTTATTTGTAAGTGGAGCTTAAAGATAAAACTTGATGTTGTATAGAGTCTAGTTATAATACAGTGGAGTAAATAAGTGCGCGTCTATTTTGAAATGATTCCAGTGGCTACGATGGCTATTCAGGGGCCGCGATGTCTGTTGGACGTGCGGCAGCCGGTCTCATACTATCATAATTATTTTATTAATCAATGCCCTATGTAACCCTGGTCAAAGAAGAGAGTATTAACCCAAAATAGCCAAGCATACATTAGCGTTAGCATTCGAGTTTTCCTATCCAACTCGGGTTGAACTCGGTTTAGGCAAATTTTAAACTCGGTTAACTCGATTCGGCATAAACCCGAGTTCGCCCATCTCTGCTATGATCCATCTTAATGTCAATTTTTATTTGAACAGTTGCGTCATCGAACAATCTGAGAAAAGACAACCAAATCTCTAAAAGGAAGACAGAAAATGGACTGCTTTTTTGTAAATTTCTGTTCTAAAACTATACCACTTCCATAGGTATATCAGCTCTCTTAGTAGTCTGCGTGGTGTAGTGGTTAGAGTGCTCGCTGCGTATGCCGAAGGTTTTTGGTTCGAGTCCCGTTGGTGACAACGAGAATTGTTTCGAGTGATTCTTTGGACGAACTATAAGCCCGTTCAGTTATGATACGTACTGGTTTGAAACAAGAATGTATGGCAGTTGCGTGGACGGACTAACGACGAAAGCGAAGTACTGACCATATCACCTCCCTAATGAGATACTCTTATCTCGAAGCGAAAGTCCGAAAGGGGCTGCAGTGCTAAAGCAAAAAGAAACGGCAAATATCAGCTGTGTTAGTGGTTCATTTACTTACTTGTGCACTCAGCAGTAAATCAGCTGGAGCAAATAAACTGATGGCTATTGAGTTGGTCATTGAACTTTGCAAATGAATTATAATATCAGCGATAATAATCTGCGAAAGATCCCGCAGGCTAGGAAGCCAGAGGAAATTAAATTCGTTAAATAACATGCGTAAACTTTCATTTTTTTCAGTTAAGTGGTTATGCTATCGAAAGTGGCAATATACTGCATGTTTTTTTGCAAACTTTGTATAGATTAACGGTGCTCTCATCAATAATTTATATTTTTATGTGTTTACTCAACTAAATCGAATGAGTCGATATTGCGCGTTAAAATATTATCCCACACACATTTAATCATCACCGAAAATGAGTTCATCTGAATCCAATTGAAATAATTATCTCATAATTTATGTCAAAAAATATCTCTACCAAATAAGAGCATATGGATTAAACTCTTAGTATGACAACTAAGTCTAATAATTCCCGGAACGCGAATAACCATTAATTGAATTTCACCCACAATTACTGGCAGCGCGGAAAACCACTTCATCCATAAAAAATAGAGAATTAAATTAATTCTTCGAACTTCATGATTTAATCCTGAACCCCTACACTAAAATGTGATCATTTCTGGTGTTCATGGATTTCCGGGTAAAATAAAATTAGATAAAATTTGCAGATATCGAGTTAAGTTTTCCGACCCCATGGTCACAATTTCCCATGACTGAAATTTCAATTGAAATCCCATGTCCGTACACACTTTTGCTTTAGCATCCCATTGAATTGGTAATTGAATTCTTGTCTGCGTCAAAAATGAAATTACCTCCAGCGGAGCTGAGGTTTTTTACATCCGAAAATGGTTCAAAACAACGATAGCGAACAATGAAATATGTGGGTCCGTTTGTGTACTTTACGTTGTATCACTGTAACAAAGGGCCACACTTCGTTTCCTTGGAAAGTAATGTACAATGTTGAGGAAACTAGGACACATATGGTGAGATTACTGATGAGTAAAATTGAATGTTTCGGTTTGAATAATCTCATAGTTATCGCCGTTTCTAAACCAATGAATGTCTTCATTCGCTGGAGTCCTTTGAAGCAAAATCTTCAAAGGCTTCTTAATAACAAACACATTTCATTCATAAATGGCTACTAAAAAGTCGCGAAATGTAGGCTTAATCTGTTAATGGACTTCTGCATTCCACTGTGAATGGTATCTTTTAACTTTGATGTGTTTTGTCCAATTGAAATGTATCTACAGATACGTAACCCCGGCCCAATAAAGTGTCAATTGTGTTGGTATTTTGCTTTGCTTCAGCTTCCTTGAAGTGGTTAATGCAATCAGTCTGTGTCGTCGTCGACTCTGCAGAATCTCTACGGACAATATAAAGGCTGCAATGGCTCTTGGGAAATGCATGACGAGGTTTTGTCCTTTGCCGTTTGTTTATAGCCTTCCCCGATAATGTGAATGCGGCGATTCTGCTGCTGCTGTAGACAATTTATTCGTCTATTGTATCGTCGCCGACAAAACAAATTGCGAATACAATGCAGAGCAAAACAGTTAAAGGAGTTTATTGAATTAAAGGCGACAGTTGTCCTTACGAAAAGCTGCAAATGCAGATAAAGTGATTTCTATCACAAACATTGGATAATGTACGAAATTGATGTTTGGTTTTGATGATTGAGATATGAATTAGTGATAAATTTTTCAAGATAATGATGTGGTAAGAACATGATTGTGATAATTTAGTAAATTATGTAAAAAATTGCATCTTGACCTTTAATTTCATACTATTAGTTCAATATGCAGGATTCCGAATTTATTTACCCAATTCATACATTACGAGTATCAAAATCTGCGATGCATGAAACCGCGCGAAAGTCAATTTGCATGAAAAGTGAATTAAATTTGCATTCTAATTATATGGTGATACAATGCATCTTCTGCAGTTCACAGTTTGGAGTGTCTACTAGTATCCTCTGAAATGTCGATTTATAATAGGCAAAATGCAGCACAGATGTAGGCTGTGTTGTCGGCATATGCAAGCGAACATAGCTCTTGGTTGTGCCCTAATTACTGCAAGTAGAACAATTGATATGTTACATAAAAGTTGTTGACGTACGTAATATCCATCGATCGCAATGTTCGATCGATTTAGATATGGACTGACCTTAAGTTTCAATTAGGATTCAATATTTATCATAACTAGAAATGCGTATAAAGATAACTTCCTTTACCAATTCAATATGATTGCCAATTGGACTTAATTTTGAAGTTGCCCCAATAAAGTCACTGAAAATGTTGCGAGATAATCGTTTTCGAAATGAGCCGCCAGTATTCTTTATTACGTATGTAATCCGTAATTTATTTCAACTTCAAATGCTCTTAAAAAGGCCTGAAAATATTTTCTTTCCGGTCTGTTTTAAAATCTCTTTTGTTTTTATATATCTCGGTAGAAAATTTTCCACTTTGCCAGAATAGTCGTCGTTTCCAGGCCTCCCTCAGTCGGTGTATATTCTTTGGGGAGTTCATCTCGGCTCGTGCTGGGCCACTTTACACATGAACACACATTCTGGATGAAGAATGGATGGTGGATGAAGGAAAGTCATTTTTGAGAAATAAGATAGATCCAATTTGCACTTTCATGACAGTTTTATTTTAACAAGGCTAGAAAACTGAACAATGGTTTTATAATTGCCACGAATCTTATTCTGATCTTCCTTGGTATCTGCGCTACAATGGTGGCTAAGAGGCTAGATCAGAAATTACATATAGAATTAGAGAATTCACCTAATAAGCAGATCTATCCACAGATAGGATAGCAAGGAAATTGTCGACGATGCCGTGGTTGCTATATCCGCAAATATAACTTCGTGGATGGAATTAAAATTTAACCTTCGCTACAATATACAACGGGCGAAATAAAAATTAATAGACTATTTCTTTCGATGGTCCAAATCAAATTCATTTATTCACTTCCCAATTAATCGCTTTATTTTTTTTTAATCACAAACACTTTTTCAAATTCACAATAAAATCTGTCAGCGATCAATACATTTCATTCGCATTACATTTCTTCACACAGAACATATGAATATTCATGCCCTAAGCCTTTATTCAACAAATAAAAAGAAAGGGTCGATGTGCCACATAATACCTCAAGCGCAAATTACCTTACATGCGCATGGTCACATGTTTCATATAAACAATTCACTCACGTCTAGGCTCACGTGTAGTGATAAGTGTGTCATTCATTTATTACTTATGTTTACCCATTCGGTTATTTATATATCACACTGAAGAACATGCTAGACATGGATTGTGATTTCATCGCAGGAAAAAAATGCAATATGATTCATCATCAAATTGTTCTTATGCGCGTCTGAGTTATGATAGCGGCACGCGATTGAGTTTTCATATGAACAAAATATGAAAAAATGTGTGTGGTAAGTATATTGATATATTAATGTTTCCAGGTATAAGCCATATGTTAAGCATAATAATGATTATGATAAATATAATTTAATGTAGGTACACTGCAATACTTATTAAGGCTCTGTTACGTTACACCAAGCGATTCCGGTTGCGTGCCTTGGGGTCCCGGCTAACCCGTGGAGACGGGGTAGGAAGCCGTCACTCGCCAACCCTTGAACTGCCCCCAGGAGCCAATTGGCGAGTTTGAGGCTCCCCGGAATGAGTCGGACACTAAAAGACACCGAGTTGTGTCACATACACAGAGCCTACATCTTGCCCTGACTGGCTAATATTCCCTAGCCGCTAATGGCTCTTTCGTTGAGCTGCCTATCAATACTTCGACCAAAAACCAACTTGAACCGCTAATGGTTCTTTCTCGCCTCGTTGAGGTGCCTATCAACACTTCACAACCACTACCTATGCAAATTGGAATCGCCGACGGGAAGGATTTTTGCCACTCCAGGTGTAATTTACGCCTTCCACCAACACTACACGCTTCACGCGCGAACAAACTGGCTAAAAACACTATCGCATGCAAAAAATTCCAATTACAAATCAAATTAAAATCCAAAGTGATAATTCAAGTTATTTTTAATGTATTCAAAGATTCACAAACTTACAATTTTCCTTAAATTTCCTACGTTGATGGTTTAAATCCTAACGCCTTCGGATTCCTCCACTTCTTCCGCTTCTACCCAATTAGCGCGCTTGCGACGGAACTCCAACGCTGTTCGCTGTCCGAATCAATTTTCCTGGTTGCTTTTTGCTAGTACTTGCGCCTGCTGGTTACTCGTCATGGTGGCTATGGTTCCGCTTGTGATTCTCCAATTTGCAGCACGTTTGTCCTTCTCGTTGTTGAAATAATCCGTAAAAGAGACGGCTTCGACCGTCGTTGGTTGTTTTATAAACTTGTCGCAACGGCTCTTTGACTTGAGTTGAAGAACTCAAGTTCAAGGCCACAACACCCACCACGGCTGCTCAACCTTCAGCGTTTTCCTCGGACTCAAACCCAGTCTTTCTTGGTGGCCATCTTTCTTTCGCGCACAATCATCTGCATTATCCATAACAGCAATATCGACTTGTCATTTATTATTTTGAGACTTTGTGTTTACGTTTACGATCGTCATTCCAAATCTAGCAGTTCGTTTTCGATTCGGTTGCCCTCGCGCGACAAATGTTGCCAATATTTAAGCCCATCGCGAAATATTTTAAGATAAAGAAAATACGTGTTTCTGGTGGCGTATTTGGTTTACCATGTCAGGTTTCAGTGGCGCTCTTCATTGCCTGTGCCATCATTGTGTCCGCGAAGGGATATTTCGGCAAGGCGATAAACTGGATGTCGGACGATAAGTACAAGGATTTCGTAAGTACATTTTGTTGTGATTCATTGCTACTTCTTGCAGTCGCAAGACAGTTGATGCGATTTTTAAACCGAATTTTAATGCATCTAGCCAGTAAGATTCAAAATTCGCCATACCTGAGGCTTCAATCTGGCAGATATGGACATCTATCTCATCTTAGAAGCACTATTGAATCGCGCAGATCTGCTGTTTTAAGCCGTAGTCCAATTCAACCAAGATCTGCAATACGACAATCAAGCTCTACTCAAAATAAAAGTGCCAGCAACAAGAACGATATGGAAGAAGAAGGATCTCTGTGTGTGATAGGCCAAGAACGACAAAGATGTATCGTACTGTTCCCTTGTAAACATTTGTGCGTGTGGGACGATTGTGCTGTTTGTTTAGCATCTTACCAGAACGCTTGTCCTATATGTAGGATATGTACGAAAAACTAAGATTGCCCATTCTACGAAGTTGGAACTGGGGGAAGCAGTCTTTTCTATGATGACACGAAAGGCTCCAGGACTAGACGGAATCCCGAGAGATGACCTTCCACTTTTCCTCTGACTTGCTGCTCAGTACGTTCAGCGCTTACCTGCCTGAATCGGTATTTCTAGAGCGTTAAAAGTAGTAAGCCTGATGCTGATCAGCAAGAGGAGTACCGAGTCATCGTCTGCCTACCGAGCGTATGCTAGATACGGCCGAGAAAGTGCTCTAAAGACTCATCAGGAGGAAGCTGCTGACGCGATCCCTACTACAGAGGACCTATCTTCTCGGCAGTATTGCTTCAGAGTAGATCACTCCACCATGCATTCTAGGAGTTCGGATGTCCTGGATGCGCTGAAATCCTTTTTTCAAATTCAAGAACATCTTATGCGAATTTCGAGGTACTTTCTGAAGGACCGCAGCCTGCTCTATGACACGAATGAAGCTCGTCGAAGAATGGAAGTTACAATACATTGGGTGTCGCTCAGGACTCTATCCTCAGTCCCGACTTGTTGAACATCTCGTATGAAGGGGGGCTTGAGCTACCAGATAAGTTACGCTTGATTAGCTATACGGATGAATTTGTGGCGCCAGTTGCTGGACACACGGTCGAACATGCGTAACATAGTCTACGTCTGCTAATGTGCCGAGTGAGGGACTCGATACCAGGTCGTGGCTTCAGCATTGCACTGTAGAAAAGTGAAGTGGTTATCCTGACGAATAAAAGAATTCCCAGAGCAAGAACTATCGGTATCGGAGAAATGCTGGTCGAATCGAAAACAGCAGTGAAATACTTGGGCGTATGGATAGATTGAATGATGTCTTTTTCCGAGCAAATCAGAGCAACGATTGATAAGGCGGCAGCGGTTGTAACGGCACTCACTCTACTGATGGGCAACATAGGGACACCCATCTCATCATATAGACGGTTCCTGATGGCCGCCGTGCAATCTTTTCTACGAATCAGGACAGTGAGTCGACGCTCTCAGCAAAAAGCTATAACGAAAGCGGTTGGCATAAGGATAGAGACAAAGAACCCTCCAAATCGCATGCATACCCCGAACCACCTCCGGATCGGTGGTGTTGATGATCATAAAATTGATACCCATCGTTCCCTTGCTAGAGGTTCCAGAACCTCTACATGCGCAAAAGCAAAGGCGACAAGAAGGTGGTTGTCAGGGAGGAGAGACAATGCCTTTAAGCGATTATCAACAGTCCTGGAAGAGCGATGTAAAGAGAAGATGGACAGCGTGCCTGATACCAGACCTGTGGCAGTGGCGCAATCGAAGGCTAATGAGACTAACTTCTATTTGGCACGGCTCTTGAGCGGGTATGGATGCTTGGTCTTGCCTGCACTAGATTTGTAAATCATGATCTCCCAACTGCGTATCTTACGTAGTAACGTTGGATGATGCCCGCTGAACATACTTTTAGCTGCAAATACTAAGGTAGGCAGCGTAGTGACCTTTTCAGTAAAATTAGAGAGTCTCGCCGGACACTTTAATTCGGTAGGTGCTTACATCAGCTGACAAATCGACCTGCATAGCACATTATTTTCGGGCAGTACTGGAAGATAAAAAAGGTATAATTGAGCATCAGCCAGCGGTGAGGGTGGAGGCGTGTCTTTTCTCGCAATCTTTCCACTCCCTTCCTCCCCCCCCCCCCCCCCCCCGAAAAGAGATTCATGTGGCCCGAAGGTGCTTCTACGCGTCATAGAACGATGCGTAGCCCAAAATAATGTGTCAAATGGTTCCAGGCTATATTCTCAATTTTACAGGGGAGTTCATGCTCTCCGATTGACAGGGGAGGATTAAAAAATACGCCTGGTTGCCATATAACCCAATAATATTGTCCCTCAAAATTACTTCTTACTCAAAAAATTAAAAGTATGTCGAAGGATTAATACGCTTCATGTACTATACGAGGGTCATTTGAAAAGTTTCGGGCCTTTTAAAGAAAAACACTTAATTTAAGCCAAATAAAAATTTAAACTTATTTCTCGATATAGTCTCGACGCAAGTCCATCCATTCCTTCAAACGCTTTTCCTTACCCTTCCGGCCATCAGAAAAAAATTCTTTAGGTAAACCTGAAAAATGCAGGTTTACTGCCTCTTGAACCTCTTCCAACCCAGAAATTTTTTCAAGTTAGGCAACAAAAACAAGTCACACGGAGCTACGTTTGGTGGGGTGGGTATTGAAGTTATTCGAACTTCAATTCGTCCAATTTCGCCATTGCGACCATGCATTTGTGGACTCGCGCGTTGTCTTGATGAAACAGCACCTTCTTCCTCGCCAAGTTTGGTCGCTTCTTCTCGACTTCCATCTTCAATTAGTCCAGCGACGCAGCGTAATAGGGTCTGCTCGTGGTTTTACCTTTTTGAAGGTAATCAGTCCACGGATTTCCCAATAAACTGTCGCCATCACTTTTCCAACTAAAAGAAGGACCTTCGCCTTCTTCGGAGCTGGTTTCCCCTACCACAATTCACTGCATTGACTGTCGTTTAGTCTCCGGAGTATGGTGATGGATCCAAATTTCATCGTCAATAATTAATAGGCGCAAAAACTCGGTAGGATTCTTTTGGGACAGCTGAAGAGTCTCGCGCGACATGTCCATCCGTACGCGCTTCTGGTCGATAATCAACAAACGCGGCACCCATTGCGCGGATACTTTTCTCATACATAAATCTTCATGTAAAATCTTATGCACCCGTTCAGTTGATATCCCACAAGTTAATCGGCGATCTTCCACCACGGTTGTGTGCACAAAACTGACGATATCTTCCTTTGAAACAGTTTTTGGACGTCCAGAACGTTCATCGTCGAAAATGCTTGCGCGGCCGCGTTTGAACTCGGCCACTCAATGTTTCACGGTTGTAAATGAGAGTGACGATTCACCATACATGGTGTCCAACTCTTCTTTCACTTCCCAAGTTTTTTGCCCTTTCAAATAGACGTACTTTATCACCGCGCAATATTCGATTTTTATCCGTTATTCTTAACAAACGTCACCTGACAACTTTGGAAGGGTACCATGTGTTTTGTATGATCGGAATGACTTGAAATTTTTATGGCATACATATGTAAAGACCATCTATTGGTTGGCTAGAGAACTTGAATGTACCAAGACTTTTGCCGGTAAGGCTGGAAACTTTTCAAATGACCCTCGAAAATTCTGTTGCACTGAGTGCAACCTTGGAAATCGGTGCAATGATTTTTCGGCTAGAAATTCAAAATAGGGGATATTGCAATAAACAGATCGAAGAACTTACCACTTCGAGATAAAAAAAGATAAAGATTTGGTACTGATTCTTAACGAAACGTTTATACAGTCGACCAGCTCAATTGGGCAAATCAAAAATCCATTCATTTTTTTAATTTCGAGATCTTTCATTAATTTCGTTTCACAGCTGGATGATTATTTTTCCAAGTCTTCATTAGGATATTGTAAATTTTCTCCGAACATTATGCAGGTGAGTCGAAGAAAACTTTATTATTTCAATCGCATTGCACTTTTGCTGATCGGCAAGAGGAAGAAGAATCCCGAGGCAACGCCTGCGTACCAACTGTTATTTATACTATGCACAGCCGGGAAAGCGCGCAAAAATCTCATTGAGAGAAGACTCATTTGCGCGATCCATGCTGCTAATGTCCTATCTCTACGGCAGTGTGGATATTCTGGATACGCTGGAAAACTCTTTTCAAGTTCCAGAATATCTAATGCGGCTTTTGAGGAACTACCTAAAGGACCGAAGTCTGCTCTACGACACGACACAGGGCCAACGAAGGATGGAAATTACATTGGGTTTTTCCCAGGGATCTATCCTTGGTCCCGACCTGTGGAACGTGTCTTACGACAGGTTACTGAGACTTGAGGTGCCCGATGAGTCGCGCTTGGTCGGCTATGCGGATGATGTTGCGGCTCTGGTCGCCGGAACAAGCGCAACTTAGGCTAGTTATGCTAATGCGCCGAGTGAGGGACTGGATGACTGCTCGCGGGGTCAGTTTAGCACTCGAGAAAACCGAAGTGGTCATCTTGACAAAAAAGAGAATCCCTAGAGTAAGGATGATCAGTATTGGAGACATCAAAGCCAGCGGTGAAGTACCTGGGGCTACTGATCGACTCGAAGATGAGTTTCTCTGAGCAAATCAGGGCAACGGCTGAGAAGGCTTCTTCGGGAATATCGGCTCTGAGTCGACTTATGGCCAACGTAGGGGACCCAGCCCATCAAGAAGACGCCTCTTGATGAGTGCTGTAGGGTCAGTGCTAATGTACGGAGCAGAGGTATGGGGCGACGCTGTCAGCAAGGAGGAATTCCGAAAACGTTTGGTACAGGTACAGAGAAGAGGAGCACTGAGAATTGCATCTTCGTATCCAACAGTTGTAATGATTTTCTCTACTTTCAGCTCGAACGCGGAACCGACCTCTCATCGGTTCTAGACGTTAAGTCTGAGTAGTGCCAACGGATGGTACCAACAGGTCAACCAATCCGTGCACCGTAATCCATTCACGCGGTGACTGCTTGTCGGCCAGCTAGTTCGGAGAGGATTTCGGTCGCGGGTCTCCGAATGGATTACGCTCAATTACAATATTTCAGTCACCTGAAATTGCCCGTTTTCTAAACGCGTCAACATTTACTCATCCAGAACGAGAAACCTACATTACGTTAGTTCTGGATGGGATCTATCCACAGATCTCCAATCAAAAACGCTACAAAATCTCATAGGCGCGTTACCGATTCACCGACGCGGTACCGAAAAATATACTACTCGAACTTACACCGAAGCAAACTACTCTAAAGAAATGGCGAAACAAGCAAAGGTACCGCGTACCGCGCGCGACGCGAAACCGACTTCAGCGGATTTGTCGAAACCCTACCCTCGCGACGGCATACTTACCCTACACTCTCTGTTCCCCCTGAAAAAGAACGAGTCACTGAAAAGGAAAGTCGTTAGTTATATTAGCAATTCATGATTTTATTTTGTATTTTTATAGTTTGAGTTATATTTATTACAAAAAAAAATTTAGAGCGAGATATTCTCGCTATGTTATACAATTAATAACCTTTCTTAACAAGTAATGGAATATTATGGTCTTTATTCGCATTTTCTGCCACTTTCACTTTGTTCCACAGAAAATCATTGACATTCAAATCCTTTACATTACACTAGATTTGAATTGATGGTTTTACCTTCTTTATTTATTTTTGTCCTAACTCGATCCAACAAGACGTGAATCATATCTACTGAAATTGATAATCAAACTTTTTTTTTTTTTTATTTTGGAATGTTGACTGTTAAATTCTGATCACAGTAATTGTTTAAAGGATAAACTAATCTAGGAAGTTCTGCATTTGCTTAAAATCATAGCTTCGGCTCGAAAGGAACATTTTTTTTTTTTTGCTGTATGTGATGTAGAAAGGAAATGTCCAAATGAAAAGGTCTAAACAATAACTTTAAAAAAATATTGCCGAATAAAATATTTAGATTTTCGTTTCTGAAAATTTCACCGTAGCTAATTTAGATTTTCTCTAACTATTTCCAATGAGCGCAACTCTTGGGAACCTAAACCTTTGTGGACGTTACTTATGAAATGTATGTGTACCTGAGCATACCTAGATTGTCATATATCCAACTTTATCTTATTTCAATTCCCGGAATCAAATATATTTATGATACTTTTAACATATGAACATAGATTTGATTTGAATGTCAAACGTTTTCATATTTCGAGGAGTTTTCCATTGACGATTAATTCATATCTTATACATTCTTACCTAATTTTATACAAACTGATTTTTGTAAAAAAAAACTATATCTATAACTAACATACAAGGCACTTTGTAGGAAACTATTGAGTTGCTTATTTTGAGTAGCACTACTATGTAACGTACATCTATTTATACAAAATTCACCGTATTTGATACAAAACATTAATTCATGGAAACTATATAAGAAAGTAGAAATGAGGTAAGACGTTGATCACCTTAAATACGAAATTTTTTTTTTTTCAATCTAATATTACCTTAAATGAATAAAACATTATTGTATCGTTTCTAGACCCAAAATGTGTCTTTTAACAAATTGTGACTGATCGGTAACAATATTTCTAAAATTCTTTGCAAGAATAAAAAAAATTTAATCAATAACCTGAAAAATATGATGGCTTCTTTAAACATATGAATGGTAAATGTGGTCTGTGTTCTCTAGCATTAAGAGTTTGTTGTGGGAGTGTGCAAGTTTTCTGATCATCTACTTTGAAGAGTTAAAAATGCAAAAATACTTGTTCGGTATTAGTTTTACAGTTGCAAAATGCAAAATATATCGCTGAGGTCTGTCGGTACTTCTCTGTTATTGTGTCACCGTTCACGTAAAATTATTAACTTATCCAGCAAAATCTAAACTCTATATATCCTTTCGTTGCAATAGTTTCCTTTACTAGTAGTTATAAGATAAATTATACTTGGTATATTATGTATATGTGATATACATTTTTTTTTTTTTTTAAGGAATGTTTTATTGTCTTTTCGAAGATGTATTCTGAAAGTTTTCTTGCCTTGATTGAATAATCAAATAAATCAAATAATTTTAATAAAAGGACAAAAAAAAATAACCTTTACAAAAAAAAAACCGCACTTAAAACTAATAGTTATTGTATGTAAACATTTTATGAAAGTTTCTTACAAAACAAGTGGAAGTAAAGTGAGTTCCCAATTATAACTTATGTCCTTAGACAATTTACTATCAATTTTAAAGATTTTTTTTTTTTAAAACTAAGAATATCACTGATAAATTTGTAGAATGTCTGTTTGATAGGAAGGGTTGGAGGCTAATATTCATAAAATCTGGCATTTTTCTCTGTGGAAGATCTTGTTTAAATTAAACAGACAGAGTGAAGAACAGAAACGTGACATTGTAAATATGAGAAAAGGAGAGTGGTTGCTGAATATTTCTCATTAATAGAAAACGAGTACCATTTTATTTCATAATATCACGTTCTTTGGTGCAGTAGGGTCATTTTACTTGCAGAAATAATTTATGATTAAATGACGCCTTTTAAACAGGTTTCGCACACGTAAGCTTTTCTGCCTGTATGCGAATCGATATGTCTTCTCAGATCAGTTTTATGATGGAATTGTTTCGGACAAAATTGACATTGATGGGGTTTTTGTGCTGCACTGTGCTTCGCATAGTGCGTGTCGAAAGTGACTTCGTTGGAAAAACGTTTGCCACATCGATTACAACGGAATGGTTGCTCGCCCTTATGGAATGTTTTATAGTGTTGTGTTAAATAGCAAATCTTTGTAAATACCTTGTTACACTCGTCGCAACGAATTTCGCCAGTCGGTGTTTTTCGGCGCATCCCATTCATGGGGCGAGGAACTCTTTATTCCCAATCAAGAGCGGCCTTTACTTTTAGACACAACACCAACCTAGAGAGAGAGGTTAACTATTAAACTTTTAATTGATGAAAAATTGCATCACTCACTTTCTTATTGCTGTTACTTAGCCAAACGATTAATCAATGTCCGTACAACAGCGGCAATTCCCGTGACCCGTTCTTTTCCTACACCTTCTCGGCTTTTACGTCCTACAAGAGGCGCCAAATTCCCTGACATCTGTCCACATGAAAGTATACTGACTGCCATCACTTCCATGTGGCTGTCAAATCCCTGGTTGTCACATCGGACAAAACATCTGTGCGTGGAATGGCACTTCATATGGCGGAAATGTGCTTCTCCAGATGTCGCCAGTGGCATAGTTTTCTCGATGGCCACGGTGGAGGGGCATTTCCAGATGGCTATGTCTCGAAATGTGCCGGGGTTGGATTAATTCTATATTTCGAATATTTATATCCACGGATCTAAATATTTGGACAGAAAAAAAATATTTTCTGCACAACGATATCCGCACAACCGATTAAGTCCGCTGGCACTTCGAGGACATATCCATCTGGCAGGTTACAAGGGTTCGGGATCGGAATCACTTCGATTCCTGGGCGTAGGCGTCACATTACACATTCCCCCCCCCAAAATCGAAGTAATTACGATCCCGTCTCCTTTGTAAAGGTCTTGGTTAGGGACGTGACGGGTCGAAGATCGGTTTCGAAGGATAGGCTACAACCCTGTTCGTGAAGACTCGACAGTGACTATATAGTAGGAAGTCAGGTGTTATTCGGAGGCCTTGGTCTAGGCAGAGATTTGGGATAAGCCAAGGTTTCTCGTGGGAATTAGTTGCACTTCATCGTCTAAGGTCTTTTGCGTGGTAAATTCCCAGGGTCTTACCAGTCATGTCCGCGATGAGGTATCGGGTGGGGCTTATGACTTGTATGACTCGACACTTCACGAATTTCTTGTCTAGTTTGGCATTGTAATGGCGGGTGGCATCGCTCTGTCGGAAGTTTCGACGATATATTTCGTCGCCGGCCTTAAAGCCAGAAGGATGAGATCGCAAGTTGTACCGCTCCTCTCCCATCCGTCTACTTTCTTCAATCTTCTCCCGCAGTTGATCTCGCAGAAGTTGGAGCTTTTCGTGCGGTTCTAGAACCACGATTGGGTCCTCTAGCGATTTCAGCTGCCGCAATAGCCGGTAAGCGCTCCCATGACCGATCATGTACTGGCCGAACACTGCAAAATACGGCGAAATGCCGGTCGTGGCGTGGTACGACGAGCGCAGCGCACTAGTGATGGCGGACAATTTGCGATCCCAGTCCCTCTGATTCGGGTGGACATAGGCGCGGATGGCCGCTATGAGCGTACGATTCAGTCGTTCGGATGCGTTGGCTTGTGGTGAATAGACGGCAGTTCGTTGGTGGATGATGCCGTATTTGGACATTAGGTCTCGGAACTTGCTGGAGGTGAACTGGACCCCATTGTCGGAGACAAGTTTCTCCGGAACTCCAAACATGTGAAAGACTCGGTTCTCCAAAAAGCTGGTTATTGGTCCAGTGTGCATGTTACGTAGTGGCTCTATGATAGGGAATTTGGAGAGCTGGTCCAGGACCACGACAGCTCCCGTGTGACCAGAAGCAGATCGAGGGTAAGGACCGATAAGATCAATGTACAAGCGCTGGAACACGCGTTCGGGGACCTCAACCTTACCCATGGGTGGCCGAAGAATGGTGTTGGGCGCTTTAGTGCACTTGCATAGCTCACAAGAGGCTACGTACGCTTTTATCTGTTGTGCCATCTTAGGCCAAAAGAAACAGGTTTTCAACCGCCTAAGTGTACGACCGTAACCGCCGTGCGCACTTGATGGGTGGTCATGGGCCCGTCTGATAAGATCAGTGGTTAATTCTTCGGGCACCCACAACTTCCACTGTTCTTCTTCTTGTATGGGGTCTCCGGATGCGTGTCCCATCCGTTTGTAAATAAATCCATCCGTCAACCGCAGTTCAGGAAGCTGGGGCTGTTGATTCTGGATCGTGTGAATCAGTTGGGTGTAGCTGGCTGACTTGAAAGCAGGATGGTCCAAATCGATCAATTGGGGGCTGTCGTCCTCTTGGACCAACTCGGCTCCTTCAGGGGCAAACATTCTGGATAGGGTGTCGGGGACTACATGCTGGCTTCCTTTTCGGTGGCGAATTGTGAAGTCAAATGCCTGTAGTTTCAGTGCCCACCTGGCCAATCTGCCGTTGAGATCAGTCTGGCTCATTAGCCATTTCAGAGAAGCGTGATCCGTAACGATTTCAAAGGTGTGTCCCTCCACATAGGCTCGGAAGCGTTTCACTGCCAACACCGCAGCTAGACATTCCTGCTCGGAGACCGTGTAATTTCGCTGGGCTGGGTTCAGCTTGTGAGACATGAAGGCTATAGGTCTCTCCTCGCCGTCTTGTGCAACCTGGACTAAGACTGCTCCCACCCCATGTTGACTCGCGTCACAATGGATTGAGAACGGTTTGTCAAAGTCCGGGCTGTGCAGTACGGGGGCTGTAGTCAGACTCTTCTTTAGCTCTTCAAAGGCTCGCAAGCTGGGCTCTTCCCAGACGAATTTACGTCCCTTACGCAGCATGTCGGTCAAAGGAGTGGTTATGGTGGCATAGTCACGTACAAAACGCTGGTACCATCCGCATAAGCCTAAGAATCGGCGTAATTGTTTGGTGGTCTTGGGTAATGGAAAAACGTCAATCGCTTGAGTCTTTTCCGGATCGGTCTTTATATGGCCATGCCCAATGATGTGACCTAAATATTTCACCTCCGTCATCACGAACTGGCTCTTCCTTATGTTGATGGTTAATCTTGCCCTCCGGATGTGTAGAGCCACCTCCTGAAGCAGGTCGATGTGTTCATCGAAGCTCTCGGTTATAAGCAACAGATCGTCCAAGTAAACGAAAACTTGGTGCCGCAAATGAGGTGGTATCACCTTATCCATAAGGCGCGTCATTGTTTGGGGGGCATTACACAATCCGAATGGCATGGTCACGAATTGATATAGGGGCCGGCCTGGGACTGTGAAGGCTGTTTTCTCCTTTGAACCCGGGTCCAAAGGAATTTGCCAGAAGGCGTCCTTGAGGTCTAAGCTCGTGATGAAATGGGCTTTAGGCAATCGACTCAAAATGCCTTCGATCAACGGTAGAGGATATGCGTCCTTGACTGTGACGGCGTTCAAGCGTCTGGCATCTAAGCATAACCGGACCTTGTTCGGCTTGACAACTAAGGTGACTGGGGAAGCCCACGCGCTCTGTGATTCTTCGATTACGCCTAATGATAGCATTCGATCCACTTCGGCATATAACGATTTTTCCTTCGCCGGAGATATGGCGAAATGTCTCTGTTTTATGGGTTTAGCATCCCCCACATCTATAGTGTGGAACACCAGGGCAGTCCGCCCGAGACCTTCTTTCTCGTGCGATGGAAAAGCCGATATAGCCGAGTCGAGACGCAGTTGCTGAGTTACATCCAGTGTATGCCGTAGTAAGTTAGTGGGTTGAGATTGGTCAGGAACGGTGGTGACGGACTCCAGGGTCGAACCGGAAAATAGTGCCGGGGCCAAGTTAAATTTTCGAACGAAATCCACTCCTAAATAAAGATTCTGGGTTAACTGAGGTATGATGAAAAATTCCATAGGTTTAGTTACCCCTTTAAAGGTGACATCCGTCATAATTTTTCCCACTACAGAGTGACGAGTTCCGTCCGCCGTGCTTAACCAGGAGGTGAAATGACGGATTTGGTCCGCGTGCTTTGCCAGTACCTCCCCTGCAAACTCGGCAGATATGCAATTCACACTGGCTCCCGTATCGACTAAGCCTGATACTCGTTTTTGCAGGAGGTGTACTGACGCATATGGCCGGACATCCTCCCTCAATAATTCGTCTAAGTATATGTCCTTCAACACTTTTCTCGACTGCCTGACTTTTCTCCAGAAGCTCCGCATCCGACGCGTGGCTCGCTTGCTTCGCGGTGGGACAGTTGTGACCAATTCCTCATGGAAGATGCGCTGTCGAGTAGCCAAATAATTCCGCAGCCTAACATGAAAAGGTTTTACATGCCAAGGAACATTCGTCTCGCTATCATTTCCCTGCGCATTGGCCTCGGCGAAGGACGGCGTCGGTTGTGGAACTTCGGGAGAACTGTGTTTAGCGGTGCGAGTCAGCAGAGTTGGAGTCATGTTGGGAGCTGGGTCATAGCTGGTGATGGGGTCTGGATTGGTTCGTCCGGGGTCTAGGAGTGCCGACGGGTGGTCGCGGCACTCGGTGGCAAGTTTTTTCGCCCTTTGCAATTTGCACAGTCAGGTGCGTATGTGTCGGCCTTTCCGCATCGGTAGCAGAAAAGCGTTGCTTCCGCTGGACATGCATAGAACCGATGTCCCGGTTGTCGGCAGTTCCAACATACCGTCGGGCTTGTAATTGCTTCAAGGGAGGGTCGATCAATCAATGCGGGGTCCTCAAGCTCCGGTGGTGCTCCGCTCCTCGGTACTGGTACTGGATCAGCAAGCAGGTGGTCTGCTGCCATCAACTCCGCGGTGTGATGATTTCGGGGATTTGGTCCCGTTATGCGAGGTTGTGGACGGAAGGTACCTCGTCGCTCATCCAAGTGTTCTTGTCTACGCGCATGGAGGCGCAATCCCTGTATGGTGTTGATGGGAAAATGTAGCAGGCTGTTCTGGAGATCCCAGCGCATGTTCTCTCTGATAATTTCTACTAATTCGTCCTCGGGCATGGTATTTCGCAGGCGAGTGCTCAATCTCACTATACTGGTGTAGTACTGGTCGAACGGTTCGTGAGCGCCTTGTTTCCGTTTCTTTATTTGCTCTCTTAGCTCTCTCTCAGTGAAGCCATCCTCAAATCGATTGCGGAAGGCTGCACTGAAAGAGTGCCAAGTGGGACGTGGCGTTGACTCTTTAAAGCTCCAGTACCAGTCGGCAGCGTCGCCGCTGAACAAAAGATGGGCATGCCGGAGGAAGGCCGAGGAATCACCTCCCAGGGTGCTGGACACCAACGCCTGAATCCGGAAAAGGAACCGGTCCGCCGATATCATATCGTTGAACCCTGTAAAGTTCAGGCGCCAACTCTCCATGATACGAGGCGTCGGGTCTCGAAAAAGTGACAATACGTTCCCGGGGGGAATCACATCCTCGATTGACCTGTTGTACTGAACGGCCTCGGGGGCTGGAGGTACCAACGGGGGTCCGGTACTGTGTCGCGGTCTGTATTCGGGAGCTCTGGGATCCATTCCCGAGTTCCTTGGAGGTGGGACCCATTGCTCGGATTGTCGGGAGTGGGGCATCGCCACACTGGGATTTGGCTCCCAGCCAAGCGGAGTTCTCACGCGGCTGGGTGGTTGGCTCAACGGGAGATTCTGGATCTTTCCCTCCAGGTTGCCAATCCTCTCCGACATATCCCTCATCAACGCCACGAGGGTGTCAATGGAGTGGGCGGAAGGCATGGTTGTCACCTCGGACACGACACTTGCAGCCGAAACTTCACCGCCTACTGCTCCTTGCAGGTCTAAGAGTGGTTGGGACTGTTCGGCCTCTGGAGCTCCTTTCGCCACTGCTCCACGCGTTGGTAGGGGCGTTCCGAGGGGGACGTCTAGGGCAGACCGATCTATGGGTCGCCGGCAAAAGGGACACAGTTCTGACGTGAGGAGGAGCTGTTGTACACAGGCACGATGGAATAAATGTCCACAATCCAATCGCACGCTGTGTACGCCCTCCACTACGTCTTCGAAGCAGATCCCGCAGTTAGCTGGTTGGACCGTTTTGGATCTGGTCCAACGCTTGTCTGGGGTCCGCTTCGTTGCCATTTTGTGTGGGTTACTTGTGGTGCTAAAATAAAATAAAAAAAAAATATATAGAATATACTTATTCCTACTAATAACTTATCACTAAATTAGTGGCCGTTAGTGGCGAGCTATGTATAGAAAATAGAAAAAGAGAGAGAGAAAAAAAATTATATGATACACACTTTCCTTTTCAGTGGTCGACTCCTTCAACGGGAAAAGAGAGTGCGTGGTAATCTGCCGAAGAAAGGGTGCTTTTGGTCGATTTACGAAAATTACCCCATAACCCACATACATTACAAAAAAACCGTCTCTAAACTACGTTAAAGTGACTCGACGAGACAAGTGGTAGAGCTACCGTAACGACTTTGTACGCGGTCAAAATTCCCGACGCGTGGAAGCATTCCGGGCTTCGCAACTCCAGCATACGCCATCGAACGTTGAACCGATACCACTCGTCTAACACGCATAAGAAATAGTTAGAATCCTTCCGCGACATAAAGGCAAGGTAGCCTTCTATTTTCTTGAGAGTCCATGCTGATAGGTAAACCCATCAGACTGGCAGTTCCATCAAGAAAATAGAAGGTCCTTACAGGGGTTAACCTGGGACAACACATCGGAAGGATTCTGTCGCGAAAGCAAAATCAAACAAAGGAGAGCGGAAGCTACAACTCACGTGAAGCGACCTCTAATGTGTATCACACAATTCCACTGCTCCTGATAGTGGGACTCGAGTACCAAAGTACCTTACATCCTCCGTAAAGGACCAACTCGTCAGAAGACGCGAAGTTCTTTCCCCCTTAGGATGTTTTTGGCCCCACGTTGGGCGCCATTTGTAATGATTTTCTCTACTTTCAGCTCGAACGCGGAACCGACCTCTCATCGGTTCTAGACGTTAAGTCTGAGTAGTGCCAACGGATGGTACCAACAGGTCAACCAATCCGTGCACCGTAATCCATTCACGCGGTGACTGCTTGTCGGCCAGCTAGTTCGGAGAGGATTTCGGTCGCGGGTCTCCGAATGGATTACGCTCAATTACAATATTTCAGTCACCTGAAATTGCCCGTTTTCTAAACGCGTCAACATTTACTCATCCAGAACGAGAAACCTACATTACGTTAGTTCTGGATGGGATCTATCCACAGATCTCCAATCAAAAACGCTACAAAATCTCATAGGCGCGTTACCGATTCACCGACGCGGTACCGAAAAATATACTACTCGAACTTACACCGAAGCAAACTACTCTAAAGAAATGGCGAAACAAGCAAAGGTACCGCGTACCGCGCGCGACGCGAAACCGACTTCAGCGGATTTGTCGAAACCCTACCCTCGCGACGGCATACTTACCCTACACTCTCTGTTCCCCCTGAAAAAGAACGAGTCACTGAAAAGGAAAGTCGTTAGTTATATTAGCAATTCATGATTTTATTTTGTATTTTTATAGTTTGAGTTATATTTATTACAAAAAAAAATTTAGAGCGAGATATTCTCGCTATGTTATACAATTAATAACCTTTCTTAACAAGTAATGGAATATTATGGTCTTTATTCGCATTTTCTGCCACTTTCACTTTGTTCCACAGAAAATCATTGACATTCAAATCCTTTACATTACACTAGATTTGAATTGATGGTTTTACCTTCTTTATTTATTTTTGTCCTAACTCGATCCAACAAGACGTGAATCATATCTACTGAAATTGATAATCAAACTTTTTTTTTTTTTATTTTGGAATGTTGACTGTTAAATTCTGATCACAGTAATTGTTTAAAGGATAAACTAATCTAGGAAGTTCTGCATTTGCTTAAAATCATAGCTTCGGCTCGAAAGGAACATTTTTTTTTTTTTGCTGTATGTGATGTAGAAAGGAAATGTCCAAATGAAAAGGTCTAAACAATAACTTTAAAAAAATATTGCCGAATAAAATATTTAGATTTTCGTTTCTGAAAATTTCACCGTAGCTAATTTAGATTTTCTCTAACTATTTCCAATGAGCGCAACTCTTGGGAACCTAAACCTTTGTGGACGTTACTTATGAAATGTATGTGTACCTGAGCATACCTAGATTGTCATATATCCAACTTTATCTTATTTCAATTCCCGGAATCAAATATATTTATGATACTTTTAACATATGAACATAGATTTGATTTGAATGTCAAACGTTTTCATATTTCGAGGAGTTTTCCATTGACGATTAATTCATATCTTATACATTCTTACCTAATTTTATACAAACTGATTTTTGTAAAAAAAAACTATATCTATAACTAACATACAAGGCACTTTGTAGGAAACTATTGAGTTGCTTATTTTGAGTAGCACTACTATGTAACGTACATCTATTTATACAAAATTCACCGTATTTGATACAAAACATTAATTCATGGAAACTATATAAGAAAGTAGAAATGAGGTAAGACGTTGATCACCTTAAATACGAAATTTTTTTTTTTCAATCTAATATTACCTTAAATGAATAAAACATTATTGTATCGTTTCTAGACCCAAAATGTGTCTTTTAACAAATTGTGACTGATCGGTAACAATATTTCTAAAATTCTTTGCAAGAATAAAAAAAATTTAATCAATAACCTGAAAAATATGATGGCTTCTTTAAACATATGAATGGTAAATGTGGTCTGTGTTCTCTAGCATTAAGAGTTTGTTGTGGGAGTGTGCAAGTTTTCTGATCATCTACTTTGAAGAGTTAAAAATGCAAAAATACTTGTTCGGTATTAGTTTTACAGTTGCAAAATGCAAAATATATCGCTGAGGTCTGTCGGTACTTCTCTGTTATTGTGTCACCGTTCACGTAAAATTATTAACTTATCCAGCAAAATCTAAACTCTATATATCCTTTCGTTGCAATAGTTTCCTTTACTAGTAGTTATAAGATAAATTATACTTGGTATATTATGTATATGTGATATACATTTTTTTTTTTTTTTAAGGAATGTTTTATTGTCTTTTCGAAGATGTATTCTGAAAGTTTTCTTGCCTTGATTGAATAATCAAATAAATCAAATAATTTTAATAAAAGGACAAAAAAAAATAACCTTTACAAAAAAAAAACCGCACTTAAAACTAATAGTTATTGTATGTAAACATTTTATGAAAGTTTCTTACAAAACAAGTGGAAGTAAAGTGAGTTCCCAATTATAACTTATGTCCTTAGACAATTTACTATCAATTTTAAAGATTTTTTTTTTTTAAAACTAAGAATATCACTGATAAATTTGTAGAATGTCTGTTTGATAGGAAGGGTTGGAGGCTAATATTCATAAAATCTGGCATTTTTCTCTGTGGAAGATCTTGTTTAAATTAAACAGACAGAGTGAAGAACAGAAACGTGACATTGTAAATATGAGAAAAGGAGAGTGGTTGCTGAATATTTCTCATTAATAGAAAACGAGTACCATTTTATTTCATAATATCACGTTCTTTGGTGCAGTAGGGTCATTTTACTTGCAGAAATAATTTATGATTAAATGACGCCTTTTAAACAGGTTTCGCACACGTAAGCTTTTCTGCCTGTATGCGAATCGATATGTCTTCTCAGATCAGTTTTATGATGGAATTGTTTCGGACAAAATTGACATTGATGGGGTTTTTGTGCTGCACTGTGCTTCGCATAGTGCGTGTCGAAAGTGACTTCGTTGGAAAAACGTTTGCCACATCGATTACAACGGAATGGTTGCTCGCCCTTATGGAATGTTTTATAGTGTTGTGTTAAATAGCAAATCTTTGTAAATACCTTGTTACACTCGTCGCAACGAATTTCGCCAGTCGGTGTTTTTCGGCGCATCCCATTCATGGGGCGAGGAACTCTTTATTCCCAATCAAGAGCGGCCTTTACTTTTAGACACAACACCAACCTAGAGAGAGAGGTTAACTATTAAACTTTTAATTGATGAAAAATTGCATCACTCACTTTCTTATTGCTGTTACTTAGCCAAACGATTAATCAATGTCCGTACAACAGCGGCAATTCCCGTGACCCGTTCTTTTCCTACACCTTCTCGGCTTTTACGTCCTACAAGAGGCGCCAAATTCCCTGACATCTGTCCACATGAAAGTATACTGACTGCCATCACTTCCATGTGGCTGTCAAATCCCTGGTTGTCACATCGGACAAAACATCTGTGCGTGGAATGGCACTTCATATGGCGGAAATGTGCTTCTCCAGATGTCGCCAGTGGCATAGTTTTCTCGATGGCCACGGTGGAGGGGCATTTCCAGATGGCTATGTCTCGAAATGTGCCGGGGTTGGATTAATTCTATATTTCGAATATTTATATCCACGGATCTAAATATTTGGACAGAAAAAAAATATTTTCTGCACAACGATATCCGCACAACCGATTAAGTCCGCTGGCACTTCGAGGACATATCCATCTGGCAGGTTACAAGGGTTCGGGATCGGAATCACTTCGATTCCTGGGCGTAGGCGTCACATTACACAGTCTCCGGCTCGGCGGTGAGAGCTTTTGCAGGCGTGAAACCTGTCGCCCTCCTTGCTAGAGAGCGCCGCGCTATTTACCTGCGCCGAAACGAGGATGCGAGGGAGATAGTTGTCCGCGAGGAGAGACAGTGCCCACTACACGATTGGCAGCAGTCTTGGGTCAATTGCACGAAGGGAAGGTAGACTGCGCGCCTCATCCCGAATGTGAGACCGTGGCTAAATCGAAGGCATGGTGAGACTGACTTCTATCTGACCCAGCTTTTGAGCGGTCACGGGTGTTTTCAGTTTTACCTGCACAAGATCGGTAAGTCACGGTCTCCCGATTGTCGGTTTTGCCCAGGAGAGGAGGAAAATGCCTGTCATACATTTTTTGCGTGTAAAAAGTGGGCCAGGCTGCGAAGGGAACTCTACAGGGAGACGGGAGAGCTCACCCCGGATAATATGGTTGCGGTGATGCTCGAATCGGTTGACAAATGGAACCAGGTGGCACATTATGCTCGGGCAGTCCTAAAATACAAAAGGGACTCACAGCAGCCGGGGGCGCTGGGGCTGGGGGATCGCTTTTCTGGCATTTCCTCTTCCCCTCACCCCTCCCGCTTGGAGGGGGACTCCACAGCTTGAAGGCGCCCCACGGCGTAACAAAACGAGACCTGGCCCGAAATAATGTGTCAAACGGTTCCAGGTTGGGTTCTCAGGTTGACAGGGGAGGTGTTTAGTGGGTAGTCCTGTCGCGATGGGAGTCCCACACTCTGTGCATAAATAGCATTCATCTCCCTACGACAAAAAAAAGAGGAAGAAGGGAGAGTTAGTGCTAGGAAAGAGTAAGGTCACCGCGTATCCTGTGCCATTTCTCGCACGTGAAAAATATGTGACAGGTGTTATCGAACTCTCCAGCAAAAAACGCGCAATCATTAGACTTTAGCTTACCAATCTTGTACATGTAAGACTGAAAACGTCGCTGCTCGCTGAAGGAAAGGTAAATCATCAGTCACCATGCCTGCGATTGAGTGTCGCGATCTCATATCAGCGATACGCTTTGTGCTCCATCCCCCGTTCGTGTCGTCCACCCAGAATGGCTGCTGATCGCTCAGTGAGCGGCGCCGCTTTTTGTCCCCGTGCCTGCGCATGTAGATTTTACTGTGCTTTCTAACAAGGAGAGAAATGGGTATGCATGGGAAAGGTAGATGATGCCTGCCGCTCATTTTTTGCCTGCTCAAAATGGGACAAGCAGTACGGTGATCTCCTCAATGAAAAGAGAGAGCTCTTCCCGGAAATTATAATCGGAGAGATGCGAAGATTGCGCGACAAACGCAGCCATATGGCACATCCTCACCCTATCCTTCCGCTAGAAAATAAGTTCTTGAACCCAGAGTTGCCCCTTGGCATAGGTAGACGAGGCATAGCATAGCATAGCAAAAATGGTGAAAAAACGTACATCCGTTATAAATTAATGAAAATAGCGGAACTTTTGTAACCAACCACTGTTCAATAAGTTGACTGCTTTTCTGAGTTGAGTGCAATCGTAAACACCGTGAAGGAAACGTGTGTCCCCTTTTAAAAGCGTCAGGAAAGGAGAGGAAACCTTCTCCATAGTTCTGCGGCTAGAAAACTCGTTTGCACGCGGTATTTCCATCGTTGAACGTTGTGGCTCGTGTTCTCTTCGCGTCGACCAGAGTGACCGGATATACCAAGCATCATTGGAGTCTTCGTAAAAGTCAAGTATGCATATTTTAAGGTTGGTAGCTGGGCTGTAAATTCTTACCAACAGTGGAAAATTTTAATGGAATAAGAGGTGTTATTTTGGTATTAAAAGAAAAATGCCATTTTTAATATAAATGATTGGATGTTTATTTCATTGTAAAGAGAAAGGTATGCCGTTAATAGTGGAAAATAACATCAGACCACAAATGACCACCACGACCACGCTAACAGGACCATATCCTTTTCATGAAATTTACCATAACCAAATCGCAAAGTGGCTGCCCTATGTCCTCGATAGCCTCACGAATTCCATCTTTGAGGTCTTGATTCGACGCTGGGCTGTTGGCGTAGACCTTCTCTTTCATGTGGCCCCAAAGAAAGAAGTCGCAAGGTGTTAAATCACAAGATTGTGATCACCTCTTCGAGAGATAACTCGGTCCGGAAACTTTTCCCGTAAAAGATCAATGATTTTGTTGCTTGTGTGGCACGTAGCGCCGTCTTGTTGAAAGTAAACGTTGTCCAGATCAATACCATCCAATTCCGGCCATAAAAAGTCATTAATCATCTCTCGATAGCTTAATCCATTCATCGTAGCTGTTGCTCCAGCCTCATTTTCGAAAAAGTAAAGTCCAATGACTCCGCCGGACCATAAACCGCACCAAACAGTCACACGTTGAGGATAGAGAGGCTTTTAAATAATAACTCTTGGGTTTTCCGAGCCCCAGATGCGACAATTTCGCTTGTTGACGAAGCCACCGAGGTGGAAATGGGCCTCATCACTCAAGATGATTTTCCGATGGAATTCCGGATCATTTTCATGCATTTCAAGGACCCAATCAGCAAAGACACGACGTTGTTGATGATCGACCGGCTTGAGTTCTTGTGTAAACTGAACTTTATAAGCCTTAAGACCCAAATCTTTATTCAAAATACGGTGTAATGACGTTTGTGGAGTGCCTAATTCCAAAGAACGACGAGGAATGGACAAACTTGGGTTTTCTTCAACACTTTCGGCTACAGCAGCAATATTCTCGGCGGTTCTTGAGTGGCGTGCACGGGTTTTATTCTTCACATCACTAAGTTGTCCCAACAGCTCGAATTTTTCCACCAATTTCTGTATTGCGGTCCGACAAGGTACTTCACGACGACACAAAAATGTTTGAGTTTTACGAACCGTCTCTGCCAAATTTTCGTCATTTTTATAGTGAATTTTAATAATTTTAATGCATTGTTAAAGCGTGTGTAGTTTCTACTTGTCAAATGTCAAAAAATGACAGCTTCAAAAGTAACATCTACCGAAATAGCAGCCTATTCAAAATAACACCTCTTATTGGAAAACCCTTTAGTAGCGCGATTAACATGTCTATAGCAACAATGTTGGACGTAGCATTTTGAAGGGCATCAATTGCTTCTTGAACAAAGGCCAGACCTAAAACATTCTGCGTAATCACATTGGTCTCAGTTCTTAAAAGTGTTATAGGTTGAGCAATTTTTGGATCGCAAAGCAAACACTCCTAAGCTTAGCTTCATAGTCCAGAGAATTAAAAGACAAACTGTTCTTGATGACATGAGAGAAATCATGATTGGCTCTATTTTGCTGTCAATAATACACGACAAATGGAATGAAATTGACGTTATAACTTTATGGAATTAAATATGAAAGCTATTTGGAAAAAAAGGAATCATACAGTCAAATTTATAGGCATCCTAACCAAAGACTTTCTATAGAATCAATTCAAACAAAAATTAGTGAAAATTCAAGCACAATATCCTGATGTAATGATAATCAACTGAAATTCAAATTTCGACCAGACGTCAAATTTCGATCAGACGTCAGTTGGAAAAGTCATAAATATTATACTTAGATTATCAAAGCTCTGAATAGCTTCTGTTTAACAAGCGTCCTGGTTAACTGAATATAATATCGAGAGAAAACGTGATATCTTAATGCCGGATTATTTAGCAGCCAGCTCCAGCGGACTGCAGATGGGAAATACCCGCGAATTTCACATATCTGTCTACCAGGGTCAAAACTAGATAAGCACCTAGATCACATAAAAGAAACATATCGTAGGCCTCAAAATCCTCTTAAATCAACTACGTGGGTTAGTCTCGATTGTATGATTTCACCGATCTCTCTCAGGCTAGTTGAGCAAATTTCTTTGAAGTTTTCTTTCTGTCAATATTTCTTCTGTTATCTGGATACCTTGAGAAGTATGACTCAAATATGATTCAGGCGAACACACATACATCGTTCAATAGGTTGATGAATGATTATCACCGGTAAAAAGTCGTTCTACCTCATCGGTACACTATTTTATAGCCTTAATTTTTCTACTTACTCGTATGTGTACTAGGTGCTAAAAAGCGTACGATTTCCCTGAATCCCTCAGTATTTTTCAATCCAATGAAAGAATTAGTTCGTGGCCTATACTTTACCAGGTGGCCTATATTTTACTAGGTGTAATATGTTTTGTCAGCATTCCCAAAAGAATTGATATCTGCGTTTATTGATTCTTAAAAAAAAAATCAATTCGCTTTAGGCTAAAAACTAGAAAAATTTTCAGAAAGGAAAACATATATGTTGGCTAAAAATATCTATGAAAATATTTTTCTGTTTTTCCTCAAGTAATCTTCTTCTCAGTTACAATTTCTATTTGAGATGCAAAAAACAAACAATATATATAATATGTACACAATTCTGCATTACACAAATAGTTAGCATGACGTTGTAAGCACATACCAAGTTGACAGACAGTTCAAGAGCGTAAAACTTCTAAGATCTTAAGTATTTTTTGCGTCTTAGAAAAAAGAAAAGTGTTGAAACTTAAACACGAATAAGAAATACATGTGTCTCAGAAGTTGTAATGAGGGAAGGAAAAAAGTACAGATAATATGTGAAGATGAATTAGGAGATTGTTTCAAAAATCAATGAAGATGGTGTTAATTTATTAGACACTGATAAAAGTTTAACCTTTCACTTATCAAGTGATAATTATCTGTGAACTGAATATTGTGTCATTTGTACTGATAAATTTTGAAAAATTGTGCTACACTATTTCGAAAACTGCTTCACATTAACAAATTTCTAACTCAATTCAAAATTTCTTTATGCTTTTAGATTCTACATATAAGTCAAAACGGTAATATTTATTATGTAGTGCATAATAATGGAAACCATATCTTTGAAGATTTTACACACCCTATTATAATTGTGACAACTCCCTGCGAAAACTCATTCCAAATAAAAAAATTGCCCCAACTTGCTCCTGTCGTAGCATACATTTTCATTGAATCTCCTCTTTGCAACCTCCTTTCATCTATTAATAAAGGACAGAATCGTTTGAGATATTGAGTTCAAATTTATTGTGGGTTTAAACCAGCATTACATTTTATGAATGAAATTCGTTTTCGGTCATGTGACCACCACGAGCCTGTTTACAGCGGTCGATTCTTTGCACCCAATTTCCTACCATTCTGGCACACATTTTGACCGGAACGTTGGCAATTTCGGGTTGGATGTTGTCTTTGAGCTCGTCTAAAGTTGCTGGCTTGTTGGCATAGACCAGTGACTTGATAGAGCCCCATCAAAAGAAATCCAATGTCGTTAGATCGCATGAACGAGGCGGCCATTCGACCGGACCATTTCTCGAGATAACACGTTCACAAAATTTTCCTTTCAATAAATCGAATGTGAGGTGTTCTGTGTCTCAAGAAGCACATATCAGTTTATTGCTGACCAGCAACGCAAATTTCGCTTATTAACAAAGCCATTGAGCCAAAAATGAGCTTCATCGCTGAAGATGATTTTTCGACAAATTTCTTCATTTTCTTCAAGCTTTGCCAGAGCCTAACTGGAGAGGTTTCGGCGTTTCGAATGATCAAGCGGCTTGAGTTCATTCGTCGATTTGATCTTGTAACCATGTAGACCAAGATATTTTCGCAAAATACGCCACAGTGTCGTTTGAACGATGCCCAATTTTTGAGATCGACTTGGAATCGACTGATTTGGATCATTTTGAATCGATGCACTTATAACTGCGATATTTTCTTCGCTTTGAGTGGTCTGATGTCTTTTTGGCACTGGAACGTCCAATAGTGAAAATTTAGACTCGAACTAATGCTGCCAAACACTGAGTCAGTGCTGTTTCTTCTCGTGGAAAATTGTGTCCCTCGTGTCATTTCGACGCAGGTAAATAGCGCGTATAGCATGCAGCAGAAATCTAGTCATACATTCGACTTGCTTCCCACATCGACGTATTCATAAAATGGCCTGGGTATCACCGGATAGCAACACACAAAACCAGATCGACCATGTTCTGATCCAACAACGTTGGGCCTCGAGCATACATGACGTCCGTACATACCGAGGAGCCAATTGTAACTCGGATGATTACTCGGCCAAATTAAAATATCGATGTCATATGTCAAAGGCGTATTCGGCGAAGACCAGCCCGCTACAAAAATTTGACATCGAAAGGCTCCAAATGAAGTCTGTGGCCAAAAATTTCACGGAGGCCCTCGGCAATCAGCTGGCTCCCATCTTATCAAACGCATCGTTAAAGACAAACAACGAGCTCTGGATGGAAGTGAAAGCGGCTATTTTTTTTTGTAGTAGGAAGGTGAATTCCATTTATGCACAGAGTGTGGGACTCCCATGCGCGACTGGACTACCCACTAAACACCTCCCCTGTTAACCTGAGAACCCAGCCTGGAACCGTTTGACACATTACTTCGGGGCAGGTCTCGTTTCTCGTTTTATTAGGCCGTGGGGCGCCTTCAAACTGAGGAGTTCCTTTTCTAGCGGGAGGGGAGAGGGGAAGAGGAAATGCCAGAAGAGCGATCCCCCAGCCCCAGCGCCCCCGGCTGCTGTGAGCCCCTTTTATATTTTAGGACTGCCCGAACATAATGTGCCACCTGGTTCGATTTGTCAACCGATCCGAGCATCACCGCAACTATACTATCCGGGGTGAGCTCTCCCGTCTCCCTGTAGAGTTCCCTTCGCAGCCTGACCCAGGCATTGTCCTCCTCTCCTGGGCAAAACCGACAATCGGGAGACCGTGACTTACCGATCTTGTGCAGGTAAGACTGAAAACACCCGTGCCCGCTCAAAAGCTGGGTCAGATAGAAGTCAGTCTCACCATGCCTTCGATTTAGCCACGGTCTCACATCTGGGATGAGGCGCGCAGTCCACCTTCCCTTCGTGCAATTCACCCAAGACTGCTGCCAATCATCGAGCGAGCGCTGTCTCTCCTCGCGGACATCTATCTCCCTCGCATCCTCGTTTCGGCGCAGGTAAATAGCGCGGCGCAGGTAAATAGCGCGGCGCAGGTAAATAGCGCGGCGCTCTCTAGCAAGGAGGGCGATAGGTATCACGCCTGCAATCACTCTCACCGCCGAGTCGGAGACTGTTGGATACGAAGATGCAATTCTCAGTGCTCCTCTTTTCTGTACCTGTGCCAAACGTTTTCGGTATACCTCCTTGCTGAGAGCGTCGCCCCATACCTCTGCTCCGTACAGTAGCACTGACCCTACAGCACTCATCAAGAGGCGTCTTCTTGATGGGCTGGGTCCCCCTACGTTGGCCATAAGTCGACTCAGAGCTGATATTCCCGAAGCAGCCTTCTCAGCCGTTGCCCTGATTTGCTCAGAGAAACTCATCTTCGAGTCGATCAGTAGCCACAGGTACTTCACCGCTGGCTTCGATTCGATTTGTATGTCTCCAATACTGATCATCCTTACTCTAGGGATTCTCTTTTTTGTCAAGATGACCACTTAGGTTTTCTCCAGTGCTAAACTGAACCCGCGAGAAGTCATCCAGTCCCTCACTCGGCGCATTAGCATACCTAGCCTAAGTTGTGCTTGTTCAACGGTGCGTCCAGCGATCCGAGCCGCAACATCATTCGCCTAGCCGACCAAGCGCGACTCATCTGGCATCTTAAGTCTCAGTAGCCCGTCGTAAGACACGTTCCACAGATCCGGACCAAGGATAGATCCCTGAGCAACACCCGATGTAATTTCCATCCTTCGTTGGCCCTGTGTCGTGTCGTAGAGCAGGCTTCGGTCCTTTAGGTAGTTCTTCAAAAGCCGCATTAGTTATTTTGGAACTTAAAAAGAGTTTTCCAGTGTGTCCAGAATATCCACCCATCTAGCGGAGTTGAAGGCATTCTTGACGTCGAGTGTCACCAGCAGGACGATCCGTCGCTTGGTGTGACTATATGCCTCTGCCCTGTGGACCGCGTTCACCACCTCTGCAATCGTATCAATGGTAGAACGTCCTGCTCTAAAGCCGTACTGCCGAGGAGATAGGTCCCCAGCAGCACGAATCGCGTCAGTGAGTCTTCCCTTGATGAGTTTCTCTAGCACTTTCCCAGCCGTGTCTAGCATACATAACGGGCGGTATGCAGACGGCGATTCGGGATTTCCCTTCCCCTTGCTGTTCAGCACGAGCCTCGCCACCTTCAATCGTACCGGGAAAACCCCGCCCCGGAGGCAAGCGTTGAAAGTGCTAAGCAGCAAGTCCGGACAATGGTGATAGACGAGCCGCAACACCTCACCTGGAACACCATCTGGACCTGGAGCCTCCTCCAGTTCCAGCTGTGTGAAGAGTGGGCACTGCTGTTTCATCATGGACAGCGTCAACACGGACGGGATGGGCGGGGAAGAGTCCCCGCGCTATTGCGTCCATGTTTTCCGCATCATGTATACAAGGGTTTCGTAGGGCACCAAGTTTCCCCATGACCAGTTTGTAGCCAAGGCCCCACGGATCCTTGTTCACATTGTCCAATAGGTCTTGCCAGCAGCGAGCCTTGCTACTGTTGATCAGTTTGCGAAGGCATTTCCTGGTCGACTTATATGCTGCCACCCAGTTGCATGCCTCGTCACGGTTCCGCGCCCGTTGAGCGTCACGTCGAAGCTTGTGACACTCCCTTCGCTTTTCAGCGATTTCAGTCGGGGTCTTCGACGGGGCATAGAAGCGCAGCAAGCAGTCGTAATGATGCTCATAGTAGAGTTCACCACGTCTTGAGCTGCCAGTTCTTCCGTCCCCTCCGAAGCTCCTTGCAGCGGCTCACCTGCTGTGAGAACCTTGACGAAACTCTCGACGTCCATCCTTCCGATGTTCCATCCAGTTGTAGAAGGCCGAGAGCACGGACGTTGGGAGACAGCATCACTTATCTCAAGCAGAATGCACTGATGATCACTGGCTGAGTAGTCCTCTAATACTTTCCAGTTGTGTATCCTCCGTACTAAGGACTCCGAGGCGAATGTCACGTCCGGTATGGTTCCCTCACAGCCAATACGGCGGAAAGTCGGCGTGTTTCCGGAGTTTAGTACGACGAGGGCCGTCCTGGCTGCCATTTCCAGGATTCGTTTTCCCCGCGGATCCGTCCGAGGCATGCCCCATTCGATTGCTTTAGCATTGAAGTCGCCCCCAACGAGCACTTTGCCCTCTGCGCTCGAGACAGCGCCCTCCAAAGCCTGAAGCTTGGCTTGAAAAGATGATATCGATTCGTTAGGCGTTAGGTACACACTAAAGAAGGTGATCCCTGAGCTCTGAACCCACACGAGTTGGTCCACAACTCTCCGCTTGAAAGTCACTGTTCCGAACCCAGATGGCGGCAGTACCAGTTTCATCAGAATACCGTAATGCAGGACTTTTATTATGGTGTTGCTCACTCAGCAGCAAGAAGTCGGCTTTCATGTCCCTCGCAAACTCCTCAAGCAGATTTTGGGCGGCTGAACTGCGGTGTAGGTTTAGCCGCAGGATGCGGGTCATCGAAGCTCTGATTTTGCCTTGGCTAGGGCTTCCTGGAATACCCGGCATTTTCCTGATCCCAAGACGTGTCCAAAATCAGGTTTTGGATCAGCATCCTTGCAAAGAATACAGTGTATCTCCTTCGTACACTCTTTTCTTTTATGTCCCATTTCACCGCATTTGTAACATAGGGAACTCCTATTGGGTCCTTTGCATACTTGTATGGTGTGACCATAACCAAGGCATTTAAAACATTGGAGAGGCGTTGCTCTTCGCCGTATCCTACAGACAACCCACCCAATTCGTACTTTGCCCTTGTTCAGGAATTGTTCGGCGTCCTTTTTGGTCAAGTCAACTATGGCCATGCGTTGTCCCCCGTTGTTTTCTGGTGTCAGTCTCGCTTTGATCCTTCCCACGCTAGGGAACTCCCTTTTGATGGCCTCTTCTACCTCGGCCAGATCCGTCACGCAGTCAATGTCTCGTATTTTGATCGTTGCCATCGGCTCGAGCGGGGCTATAGTTGCGCTTTAGCCGAGGACTTTCTTTATTGCATCACAGAATGCTTCTTTATTGCCGGCCTCTGCTCCTAATTCCACCAGTATGTAGCCCGACCGCGTTGGTCGTACTACTTTAATGGTAGTATTGGTGTCTTCGGGTCTTACGTTTCCCCTGATGTCCCGCAGTACCTCCGCGTAGGATCGGCCATCTTGGGGCTTTACAAGCAGTGACTGCTGCCGGGGTCTTCGTCGGGGCTTCTGCCTCTCCTGTTTTGCATCAGGTCCTTTTTCTAATTGGGCGTCCGTACGAACTTTACTTTCTGGCATTTTTTGAAGGAGTTTCTTTGCGGCTTTCTTCGCTCCTTTTGTAAGCACTGTATGGAACCCCTGATCTGGTGCTCCACGCCCGTCAAGTGCCTCTTCCTTCCTTCTTTTATCTCCTTCGATTGGGCTAGACGCCATTCTTTTATTGACTTTTAATGATGGAGCTATCTGCATGTCGCCTTTAGATTTCACCCCAAGCGCCTCTTTAGCCTTCTGTTTGTCTTCGGCCCTTAACCGTTGCAATGTCGGGATTTGCGACCCTTGCAATGGTCGCTTCGGTCACGATGGCAGCAGTGACAACCGAATTTTCGGTGCTCTTTATGTTATTTCCCACCGCTCGAACACCTGAAGTGTCCTGCAGAGTTTCCCGCTTCTCCTTAAAAGGACTCTCGGGCGTTCGCATCATTTTTTTTTGCTGCGCCCGAACGCCGCAGGAATCTCAGTCTGAACCAGACTGCCTGCTATTCTCCGTTTTTCGTCCGTCTTCACTGTCGTTGTGTTAGTCTTTGTTTTTCTCGTTGTTAGTACCGCTCGCGATGTGCTGTTGATATCGTGGCTGCAACCGCTGGTTGCGTCGTCGTTATTTTTTGTTTCGTTTTTTGGATGTTTTTGATCTTTTGATTTTGTTTGCTCCAGTTTTGTTGGCTTCCCCCTAGGAGCCTCTATCTCCGTTCGTGTGTGTAGTCGCCTTTTTGGTCCCATGGTTATCTTTGCAGAGCAGAGCACTCTCAAGACTGTCAATAAATGTAAATTTGAAGAAAGATTGCAATGTGTCAGCGATTGAAGGAGACGATGACTCGGAGGTCGATGCGTTTTATGACGCAGACTACATACCAATAGGTTTTCATCGAATATGGAAGCCTACGGATGAATGACAGAGAGCGGTTGGCCGGGAAAATGCGCAGAGGAGGCATTACGTCCGTGTTTTCTACGAAGGAACGACCTGTCCATTGAACGCAAAAGTGTGTTATGTGGCATGAGCACAATAATCCCTAGAGTTTTACAATAGAGGTTTTGAAACTGTTGCATGGCCAACATATTAGAATGGTACCAATGGAAATGCTCGCAAGGAGTATTTCTTGGTGGCCTGGGCTCCATTCAGATATCGCAGAAATCTTCAGAAAGTGTTTAATATGTCAACAACTAGGTAAAAGGGAGCCGTCAAAGACGTCAACTTGGCCAAAATTGAACCGGAATTGGTATCGTATACCTGCAGACTTCTTTCATTACCGAGGACAACGTTTTTTGTTGGTAATTGATAGTTATACCAAATGGATGGAAATAATACATATGCATCGGACGTCGGCTGCAGCTGTAATCAGAGAACTGAGAAAGTTTTTCCAGTTTAGGGTCTGCCAGCAGAATTCGTCACGGATAGTGGACCTCCTTACAATTCAGCAGAATTAATGGGATTTATATAAGGTAATGGCGTTCGGCCGATGAAAAGTCCTCCATGTCATCCCCAAAGCAACAGCCAGGCAGTGCGAAAGAGTTCAGATAGCTAAGACGATGCTTGGAAAAGCACAAATTCACCCAGATGTGTGTTCGTTTCAATTGCAAAAATTAATAGATCAGTTTCTATTCAAGTGTCGGAACACGCCATGTACTGCAACAGAAAAGGCACTAGTTGAAATGAAGCTGAATACAAAGCCTAGGGATTTATTACCAATGCTGAAGCCTCCTATTGGATGGGATGAGTCTGAAACGAATAAAAAAGAATTACCTACGGCAAAACAATTGAAAAATGGAGAGATGGCAGCCAGGCACATTCTTGAGAGCATTATCAAAAAATAAATAAGTCCAAGTGTATTTGGTTAAAGTCTACGGCATCTGCAGATCAGCTCATATTGATCAAATGAGGAAATATATACCATTGGCGAAGCCTCCACACATCGATGAAGGAGAGTGGTCTTGGTCAACATTCCAGGATAAGCCAAGTGAACCATTATCACAACCATTAGAGTTAACAAACGATGTAGACCCACATTGTAACCCGGACGCAACCCCAGCTGAGCAGCCTACGCCTGTTTGACATAAAGATGCTCAGGAAGAAAGATGTTCATGAAGACAACCTAACCGAGAAAGAAGGTAGCCTGATCGACTGAGCTACCGATAGAGTTAAAAAAATGTATATTGCTATTGAATTAAAGTCGCGAAGGGTGTTGTGTATTACTTTGACACCCACACTTGTAAAGATCATTGTATCGCCATTGTGTTCTATACTGAATAAAATAGTCAGATGGTCACTGAGAGTCTAAGCAAATAAGTCGTACCTTGTTCACACATAAAAGCGATGATATCCATTACATAGTAGTAGTAGTCGTACTTTATTGAGACTTTTCTTTTGACATATGTTACTTAACCTACTTTTAATGTTGCGATTCATTTGACAGTGACACTTTTGTCAAATGTCTTTAGCTTCTTTATACGACCTGAGTCTATACGTTACAGTTTTTGAATTGCTAATATTAATTTTTCTTTTCCGTTTGCTCTTACGGTTACTGTCTTTTAGTTGCTTATTTACAGATTAAAACCTAAACTAACCTAACTTATTCTATTCTTAGCCTAATTACATTTTTCTTTGTAGTTTTGGTTGGTCGTGTGTTCTTTTCAAGCGTTGCATCCAAAATCGCGTTTCAGAAGAGGCACAGTTCCTACCGACCTGATGTTCAGGATATGCGGAAGTTATTTTTTATTTATTTAATTGGTTTCTTAATTATTTTTTATCTGATTTTTATTTTTTCCCGATAAAAATGCAAGTTGCTTGTAGGCATTGGAGGACGGTATATAATAGAAAATTGGTCTTAGGGGGTTTGGTTGGGGTTCGGTGTTAATCTGGAAGTCTTGGAGAATTCTTATGGGAGAGAGATAATATGGGGTTGCAAAGGTGGGGGTACTATTGAAGAGGTCCCGCATTAGATTTGATTCATGGATCTGCCATTTATATTAGCTATTCGCTTTTTGCTTGTTTCAAGCATGTAATGCAGGATCGGGGTCACTTTAGTTTCTTCGTAAAGAACGCTGTTTTTGTTGTATTTTTTATTGGGGCGTCGGTATTTCGATACATATTTTCAGAGTTTTCTCCTCTCAAATATTTCCAATTCTTCGGCTACTGTTGGTGAAATTGTCAGCCAGGCTAGGAACGACTATGATGATGGGACGAATAAGGGGTTTTATACATGAGGAGTTTCACATTTGGAAGACGGGTTTGGAGGATAGGAGGGGTGAAATTGATCCTTTGGCTTTGTTCATTGCTTTGCTTGCATGTGAGTTGATTTTGAACCTGTTGTTGAGGTTCACTGCCAAACCGTGTCCCTGTCGACGACCGCCCATATCAATTTGCTTTGCTGAACAGCTAGTTTGTGCCCTTTACCACTCGCGTTACGGAAGCATATTATTTCCGATTTAGCAGCGTTGATTTAGAGCCCCCAATCCTTTAAATAGCTTGCTATAATGTCAACTTCCCTTTGCACCATTTCCATGGCGTAAATGCGAAGAGTGTGACTGGCTAGAATTAGAATATCATCCGCGTACATGATCATGTTTTAGATTCTGTTTGTAGTGGCGGTATGTGTAATGCCGTGTAGGAAGAAGTTGAAAAGGTTTGGTCCCAATATGGATCTTTGTGGGACTTCAGACAGGATAGGTATAGGTCTTGAAGTTCGGTGGGATATTTCAGTTGTTAAATATCTATTTTGTAGGAAGCTGTCAAGGATACGCGTGAGGGCCAGGGGCCAGTTGGAATATATGAGTTTAAATTTCAGCCCACCAGTCCAAACGGAGTCAAACGCTTTTTGTAAGTCTAGCGCCCATGCGACTGTGCATTGCTTTTTGCGCAAATTTTTTACGACGATGTCGTGCACAAGCATAATGGCATGTTCTGTGGCTTTTTTGGGTTGGAATCCGAACTGAAACTCCGGAATTAGCTTAATTGAAAATGTTCTAAAGCTTCGCAGTATGATTCTTTCCAGAATCTTACCAATATTGTAAAGTAAAGAGATTGGCCTGAAGTTTTTTACGTCTCCGTCGCAGTTTGGCTTAGGGGTAAGGATGAGGTTGCCTCGTTTCCATCTTTCGGGAAAGTAACCATTGTTGATGCAATTGTTGAAGATGATTGTTAAGCTTTTGGTGACAATTGCGCAGGATTTCCTTAGTACTTTATTGGGAATACCGTTTAGGCCCGAGGAGGTGAAAAATTCCCCGAATGTTTCATGTTCGGGAGATACTGCTTTGTTGGTGTCAGAAAATATTCTAAGGTATGACCCTTGGTAACCAATATTTCTAGTTCTTACAGCCGATCTAATTTCCTGTGCTCTTTCGTTCTCTGGGGCTCTTTCTCGGTACAGATTTCCGTAGAATGAGAAGATAACTCGCAGGTTTTCTTCAGATGTAAAGAAGGGTAGCCCTCTGTGCTCGATAGGGTCCCTGTCGATGTTAAAATTATATGACCGTCTGTCGTCTGAAGATGGTTTGAGTAAACTCAATCTTCTTTTATAATCTTCATTCATCTCACGTCTTATTTGCCACCTTACGCGGTTGGTTAGTTCTGTGATTTTCCGTTTGATAGCGAGGTATTCCTGGTTTATACGATTATTGTGCCGTTGGAAGATTCGTTTAAGCCTTTGAGCTTTTCGTTTTGTTCCCTTGGTGTCTTGCGTAAAGCATCTGTATAGCCATTTTTCGGTTTTTCTTCCGGCGCATGTGCATCTATTCGTTTTAGTATAGACTCGGTTAGGTTCTGGATGTGAATATCAATTTCCTGGTTAGATAGGATTCAGTTTACAGGGGGAGGGGGGCTAAATCGTCTTCGAGGTCTTTTCTGAACTCTGCCCAATCAACAGAGGCATAGGAGCAATTTTTTCCGGAACTTCTTCAATAGTGGTTTGGTTATTTAGCTGAAGGGTTAGTTTCAAACAATAGTGATCGGATATCGACGGTAGGGTGGCACATCAGTAGGGAGTTGTGTTACCAGTTAGTGGGTCTTGTGACACTAGGAAGTTATATAAGAAGGACCTGCTTCTTGGGTGTGAGGGGACACCTGCGTTGATGATGGCGCATGTTAGAAATGCGCTCGACTGAAACCATTGATATATTCTTTGGCCGTTTGGATTCCGTGTGGAAACACCCCAATGCTCATGTCTCGCGTTGAGTTCTCCGCCGAGGAGGATAGAGTCGTGTTAACTAGCTATTGTTAGTATTGTATTAAGGGTCGGTTCTATTGAGATCCAAATAGTATTTTCCCCTGACTACCATTGTGTCTTCGCATGTTTAAAGTTGCTAGTGTGCAGGAAATGTCAGGATAGTTAAAGTTCATAGTAGTAGTAGTAGTAATCAGATTATTTACCCCCATACAGGTTAAAGTATAACTCAATGAGCAAAACTGGCTTGCTCTGTGTTGTCGTGCCATCGTATTTCGGCCAGAGTTGGGCAACCTTTTTAAGGAGTTCCCCTGGTGACACTCCTAAAACTTGGACTGTTTCCTAGTGGAGTCTTTCTCTTGAGGTACTGCGCTCCGGGACATAGTTTAATTTCTTCAACTCCTGACTTCCGAGTATTGAGGTACTGATTGTGCTGATGTGGCTGTTGCTATTGGGGTTTGGATATATTTGAAAGATGGGGTTGAAATAGGGGTTGTTCTTTTATTTGTTAAAAGCGCTATCTTGTCTACCAATCTTCCCCTTTCCGGGCATCGGGAAAAATTTGGTGAGAGGCCTTTCTCTTTGCAGAGGAAACAGAAAGGTGGGTTGCTTGTTTTGTCAATGTCCTTTCTTGGGCATTCTTGGGGGTTGTGCTCCTCTCCACAAGCTACACATCTTGCCTGGAAGGCATAATACACCGAGACATGGCCGAAGCGCTGACATCTATAGCACTAGAATAGGTCACTCCTTCTGGGCTTTTCCCATGTCGCTTTCCGATAAAGGATGAAACGAAGCTTAAGGAGGCGGTCTTGGTCTTCTTTTTGGTTAAGGATTATTTTGTATAAGTCTAAGTTCACGCCGTTCACTTTAGACCATCCGGTGGTGGATTTTAATGTCCGGACATTGTATTTCCATGTCTTCTCTAACCTGTGTAGCTCCGAATGCCGAGTCTACACCTCTGAGTATGACTGTATATTTTTTGCGTTCCGTTGGTGTTGTTTCTATAGTGACGGAAGGCTTTTCTTCTGCCGCTTCGATGGTTGAAATTTAATATATATGAACTACCTGATAACTCAGTTGATCAGTTCAATACTGAGACAACTGTTATCAATAATTTTCTAAAGTCGGTCAGTGCAATACTGAGACGACTCAAAACAAACTAAATTCAAAAGGTGTGTTTGGCGTTTGGAATTCATGATAATTTTACCTGGGAACTTCTACACTTTCCCACGTTCATAATAATTTTAGTGGAAAAAGTGCTGACTGCACCCAAGTTCACGTCGCGAATTCCTCAGACAGTCTTGCGTGTGATACGCGGTGAAATATGACATTCTTGTCTGAAGAATTTCCAAACAAGATTTAGGTAATCTTATGCAGACCTTGTCTGAGGAATTCACGACGGGTGAAAAACAGGTGAGTATCTCCAATTCGGTTTGGTACAAATTTGAGATATTATACATAGTTGAATAGAAAATCGAATTGGAGGAGACCAAAATGTATTATTAACCGAAAATAATTGTTTCGGACATGAAGAATGCACACGAAGACGATGCACATGAATATGCGCATTGAAGATGTACATGCTCCCCGCGTTAAACGGTAGTTTAAGATTGAAGTCGTAAACTAAATGCTTCGTTTGATATTGTCTTGGGTGCGGGAATCGGCCTTGTCTGGTTGGAGATTCTTTTGCGGCGCTTGGTTAGCTGATTCCAAACGATGAAAGCTACAGCGATCCCGCCAATGATTAGCCCACTATAGCCTATTGCAAATTGATGTACTTCTCGCTGGTGAAGAATAGACGGATGGAACTCATTACCAAGTAAGGTGTTTATCGCTTCTTGTAGATGCTGGAAATTGTTCTCTTTGGAAACGTTGGTCCGCGTCATGGGCTTTAATTCAAAGGGCTCCTTAAATGATTGCTGGGACATATTCCTTGTGGGAAGAAAGTGGGTTTTGAATGATGACGGGAAAATCTTATGCGCTTGAATGGTGAGGGTTTTTTCCTTTATTGAACAATCCTCTGGTAATTCTAGGATTCCGGAGCCATTAAGAAATATTGTGGAGTCAATAACTTTGTTTATTTGATATCCGCAGGCCAATCCTCTTTTTTTTTCTTTAAAAGCCGTCGGGCCTTGCTTAGTTGTGTGAGCAGACGCGTTTCGACTACTTTGAGGCATCTTCAGTGTCTAAAGGATGTGTTGAAGGGAGCGACTTTATATAGTCGTAGGATGGGTAATTAGCGAATAGGTAATTAGCGGATGGGTAATTAGCGGATGGGTAATTAGCGGATGGGTAATTAGTGGATGGGTAATGAGGTCAGGAAGTTAATTACTCAATTATACCAGGTAGGGGGATATTATGTTTTTGTTTTTTTGCTTGTTGGCTGTCCGTTTGTTCTGTTTCATCTCGTTTCCGTTTTCGTCTAAGAGTGTGGTCTAGGACTGAGAAAATTGCGTCGGAATTGGTAACAAGTTGTTCGTTGATAATGTCACCGTCTGTCTTTCTATGTTTATAAATTTCAAGCCTCTCTAGGATGTCAAGTCTCGGTCCTTTGTTTTGTTTGCGTAGCAATTTCATAGAGTTTGTCATAGCATCAGGCTCATGTGCGTGGTTTTGTAGGTGCGTCGCATAATTGGAGTCTGCCTTGTTGTATAAGAAAGATCGTAGGTGCTCTTTGTATCTTGTCGTTAGTTTTCGTGTTGTCCTTCCTATATATACCATGTCGCAGTCCTTGCATGTCAGTTTGTATATGCCGCTGCCTTCGTATATCGATGTGTCATTCAGTTTTGGCTTCAGTTTGTTTCCAATGTTGTTGTTCGTTTTGAATGCAGTTTGCAATTTGTATTTCCTAAGGAAGTTTGATAGTTTGTATGTCTCTTTGCCTACGTATGTTAACGATACCCACTGTTGGTCGTTCTTATGAGTTTCCGTCGGTTGGCGTTCCTGTTTTTGTTTGTACTGTGTGACTAGTTTGTCAATGTCGCATTGTTTGTATCCGTTATTATTAGCTATTCTGTAAATGTTGTTTAGTTCGTTGGAATAGTTAGTAGGAGTCATGGGGATGGAGTGAAGCCTCTGCACCATTGATCTGTACGCTGCTAGCTTATGTTGTGCGGGGTGGTTAGATGTGTCATGTATGGTATGATCAGTTGTGGTTGGTTTTCTGTATATTTTGTAGTCCAATCGTGTTTGTTCACGTGTCACAGTTAGGTCCATATAGTTGAGTTGTCCGTTTGTTTCTTTTTCCATAGTGAACTTTATATTCGGGTGAATTTCATTCATATAGGCAAGTAGTTCGTCTTGTTTATTTTCTTGTGAGTCAATAACAATGAAACAGTCATCCACATATCGTCTGTAAAATATTACATTGAATCTTTTGACAACTTTGGGTATAAAGACTTCTTCCAAAGATTGTAAGAATATTTCTGACATTATTGAGGACATTGGATGTCCCATACCCAGACCGTCTTTGGCAATGTATGTGTTGCTATTGAACTTAAAATAGTTCTGTTTGATTGTGGTCTTTATGAGATTGAGTATTTGATCTGTGAATCGTCGGCTGTTGTTGAATGAAAGTTTTTCTTTTAGTATGGCCAGTGTTTCATCGACAGGGATAGACGTATAGAGGTTGGTGATGTCTAATGATAAAAGTTGACAATTTTCAGTCAATTTTAAAGAAGTGGTAGAATTTGCTAGCTCGCGGCTGTTCTTTAATGCGTATTTGTCGTCAAGGTGCACGATATCAGCCATTATCGTTGCCAAGTACCGTGCTAATTGGTATGCAGGAGCTGGGCGGTAGTTGACAACAGGACGGATAGGAATATTGGGTTTGTGGAGCTTAGGTTGTGCTTTAAGGGGTGGTGTGCATGGATTTGGGTTTATGTAGCGTTGCTTAGTATTAGGAGGAATAATTAGTGGGGGTTGTATAATGGCAGTACGTAAGTCCGCTTGGAACCTATTGGTGGGGTCTTTGTTTACCAGTTTGTAACGGACAGCCAACAAGCAAAAAAACAAAAACATAATATCCCCCTACCTGGTATAATTGAGTAATTAACTTCCTGACCTCATTACCCATCCACTAATTACCCATCCGCTAATTACCCATCCGCTAATTACCCATCCGCTAATTACCTATTCGCTAATTACCCATCCTACAACTATATAAAGTCGCTCCCTTCAACACATCCTTTAGACACTGAAGATGACTCAAAGTAGTCGAAACGCGTCTGCTCACACAACTAAGCAAGGCCCGACGGCTTTTAAAGAAAAAAAAAAGAAAAAAAAAGAGGATTGGCCTGCGGATATCAAATAAACAAAGTTATTGACTACAACACTGCCAGCCAAGCAAAACTGTTGCGTTCATTCCATAACCGTACCCTGAAACTTCATCAAACAATAGCAAACATATGGTTCAACAAACAGTGCTTGAAAAACAACATTACACCAGCATTTGCAAGAATCGTGATAAAACAAAACACAATCGCTGCACGTAACACACAACGTAGCGCACAGATGCTCCGCATTAAAAACGAAATAAGAACACTGTACATAAAAAAGGACGAAATCAACCGACAACTACTACACTCACACTTACAATTAACTAACACTATACAAACTGAAAACTTTCTACAGTTTTATAATGACGTGAGGCAAAACATTGATATTCAGCTCAAAACTAAATATGAGACCATGACGAAAAAACTTGACAAATTGATGAAAAAACAAAACAAAATGACCACACCAGCGAACAGAACTTTCTATCCACGGACTGTAAACCTATCAGATACGCCTTTTACGACACAAGAAATGGAGCTGTTAAATAAGGGACTGAAACACAACTTACATAATACAAACCGCAACAAAGACCTAGAACAACTAGTAATCGACACTGAACTAGCCATTAACAAACTGCCGCAGGAACAACAGACACATGCAAGGCATACTGCAGTAGACATACTACAAAAAATACGCACTAGCATAAACAAAACGGATTTCCACGAAGACCATAAGATATTAAGACACATTCAGACAAAGCTAACGGATAACCTACTAACAGTGACGAAGGCTGACAAAGGACATACAACGGTGATCCTAAAAACAACGGACTATGTACAAAAAACAATAGACTTCATTAACGCCAACGGCTACAAACTGGTAAACAAAGACCCCACCAATAGGTTCCAAGCGGACTTACGTACTGCCATTATACAATCCCCACTAATTATTCCTCCTAATACTAAGCAACGCTACATAAACCCAAATCCATGCACACCACCCCTTAAAGCACAACCTAAGCTCCACAAACCCAATATTCCTATCCGTCCTGTTGTCAACTACCGCCCAGCTCCTGCATACCAATTAGCACGGTACTTGGCAACGATAATGGCTGATATCGTGCACCTTGACGACAAATACGCATTAAAGAACAGCCGCGAGCTAGCAAATTCTACCACTTCTTTAAAATTGACTGAAAATTGTCAACTTTTATCATTAGACATCACCAACCTCTATACGTCTATCCCTGTCGATGAAACACTGGCCATACTAAAAGAAAAACTTTCATTCAACAACAGCCGACGATTCACAGATCAAATACTCAATCTCATAAAGACCACAATCAAACAGAACTATTTTAAGTTCAATAGCAACACATACATTGCTAAAGACGGTCTGGGTATGGGACATCCAATGTCCTCAATAATGTCAGAAATATTCTTACAATCTTTGGAAGAAGTCTTTATACCCAAAGTTGTCAAAAGATTCAATGTAATATTTTACAGACGATATGTGGATGACTGTTTCATTGTTATTGACTCACAAGAAAATAAACAAGACGAACTACTTGCCTATATGAATGAAATTCACCCGAATATAAAGTTCACTATGGAAAAAGAAACAAACGGACAACTCAACTATATGGACCTAACTGTGACACGTGAACAAAAACGATTGGACTACAAAATATACAGAAAACCAACCACAACTGATCATACCATACATGACACATCTAACCACCCCGCACAACATAAGCTAGCAGTGTACAGATCAATGGTGCAGAGGCTTCACTCCATCCCCATGACTCCTACTAACTATTCCAACGAACTAAACAACATTTACAGAATAGCTAATAATAACGGATACAAACAATGCGACATTGACAAACTAGTCACACAGTACAAACAAAAACAGGAACGCCAACCGACGGAAACTCATAAGAACGACCAACAGTGGGTATCGTTAACATACGTAGGCAAAGAGACATACAAACTATCAAACTTCCTTAGGAAATACAAATTGCAAACTGCATTCAAAACGAACAACAACATTGGAAACAAACTGAAGCCAAAACTGAATGACACATCGATATACGAAGGCAGCGGCATATACAAACTGACATGCAAGGACTGCGACATGGTATATATAGGAAGGACAACACGAAAACTAACGACAAGATACAAAGAGCACCTACGATCTTTCTTATACAACAAGGCAGACTCCAATTATGCGACGCACCTACAAAACCACGCACATGAGCCTGATGCTATGACAAACTCTATGAAATTGCTACGCAAACAAAACAAAGGACCGAGACTTGACATCCTAGAGAGGCTTGAAATTTATAAACATAGAAAGACAGACGGTGACATTATCAACGAACAACTTGTTACCAATTCCGACGCAATTTTCTCAGTCCTAGACCACACTCTTAGACGAAAACGGAAACGAGATGAAACAGAACAAACGGACAGCCAACAAGCAAAAAAACAAAAACATAATATCCCCCTACCTGGTATAATTGAGTAATTAACTTCCTGACCTCATTACCCATCCACTAATTACCCATCCGCTAATTACCCATCCGCTAATTACCTATTCGCTAATTACCCATCCTACGACTATATAAAGTCGCTCCCTTCAACACATCCTTTAGACACTGAAGATGACTCAAAGTAGTCGAAACGCGTCTGCTCACACAACTAAGCAAGGCCCGACGGCTTTTAAAGAAAAAAAAAAAAATATATATTCTGGATATCACTTTCTCGCAATCAATGTTCACTACTGAAGTTTCATTCATGACATAAATCCAGTGATTGGGTTTTACTAGGGGAGTCCATCTTCGATGTTTAGACGTCTTTCTAAGCTGGCACTTATTATCTTTGACTAGATGATTCACGAAACTCAACTCACACGCTGCTACTTCCGACCCCCGGCGGTATAACGGTCTGATCTGATTGCATAAATAGCTTAACTCGGCCGCTGATCTACAAGATCTTAATTCATCTCTAGATATTGGATAATAGGTGTCTCTATGACGATTAATTATCATAAATTCTGTTTGAAGCTCTATTTCCATCAGGCTTCCGTTGCCTGTCCTTGGGATTGTACTAAAGTGAATGGCTTCGAATTGCTCATAGGACACTAATGGTATTTTCAGTAGAAACATCATCACTTTTTTCTTTAGTGAGCAGCCATGAATAGTAATTATTCTGTAGAATCTTGATAATTCTCCTGCTAATATCGGTAGCCGAACATTGCTCGGTAAATTTTCCTTTATCGAACCTATAGCTGATTGCAGTTGATCTGGAGTGAGCAGCAAAGAATTTAACTTCCCATGATTAGAGTCCCAAAGTTAATCCTAATTGAGTGGTGGCCAACGTAAAGGCCTGGAGAATCCTTTGGTTTCGCATGTCGTGTGTTATGTTGTTCGCTAATTGAATGTTCTTATTCATAGCCGATTCTAGCTCATTTAGCCGATTTTCATTCTGGTGTTGAGCTTCCGCCATGATGTCAACGGTAGAGTTTATTACCAAGGTTTGGTTTCTAATTAGTCCCCGCAGATGTTGATCGCTGTCTTCTAGTCTTTCAATGGTGTCAGCCAGATGTTCGGCATAGTCCGAATCAAGAACCCCAAGTATTGAGTTAGCTATATTTCCCCCAATATTCAAAGCACCACGCCTTTTCAAGCGATTTTCATCATTGGGGTTTCGCTGCATCAGTCGAGTAACTCTTTCTGTCTCCCTTAGCCAAGATTGAAGCTGTTGTATGATGTCCTCACATACCGAGTCGTGCCTTAGTAATTGCTTCCAGAACAGCAATTGATTAATTCCGGTCTGGATTGTGGCTAGCTCTCTCCAATATGACGTAAGATCATAATAAATGATCAGTTTCCACTCATTAAGAACCAAATGGGCTGGTCCTAAATTTTCCATGAAAAGACCGGGTGATGATTGGAAGGGTTGGATTTTAACGTGATTGGCATGAGTGGGAAAGACGAGTCCCACCAAAAGCAATGTTTGTAGAACCAAATTTCCTAAGCGGCGTTGCTTAGTTTTCGATGATTTAGTTCCATCAGAGGTTTCATGTACTCGCTTGCTGGATGATTTTTCTGCTGGGCTAGCGAGTTCGACTGGGTTTTCCTCAATAGTCGCATCTGCATCATTCACTGGTAAGGGTGCTAAATCGTGGATGGATCGTCTGAACGTACCGGAATATATTTTCACATCTACAACTCTCACGAGTCCGTCGTTTCCCTTGATAGTATTGACAATCCTTCCCAATGGCCACTTCAATACTGGTGTTTTATCGTCCTTCACAACAACCATCAGGCCAGGAGACGCATGCTGGCATCGTTGTTTCCATTTGTACCTGTGTTGTAGCTCTTGCAAGTACTCATTTGACCATCTTTGCCAAAACTGGTGCTACAGGTCCTTGACCAACTTCCACCGATGACCTAGTGGTAGTGCTTGTAAGCGGTTCACCTATCAAAAAATGCCCAGGTGTCGCCTACAGGTCATTTGGGTGTGAAGACAACGGAGTCAATGGTCGCGAATTGAGGATGGCTTCCACTTCAACGATAATTGTTTCTAGTTCCTCGTAAGTCAGCTTCACGTTTGCCAAGCTTTTCAGGATCAGGGATTTGATCGACTTCACTGCCGCTTCCCATAATCCTCCAAAATGTGGCGATCTAGGAGGGATGAAATGAAAGTCCATACCTCTGGTGGTGCAGAAACGAGCTATGGTTTCTTGTGACTTCTCATCGTGTAGTTGTTCCTTGAGCTTCAGGAACTGGTTATTGGCTCCCACAAAATTGGTTGCGTTGTCGCAGTAGATATTTCGATAATTTCCTCTTCGAGATACGAACCGTTTAAGTGCTTCAATGAATTCTTCTGTTGTTAGTTCCGTAGTGAGCTCCAAGTGTATAGCCTTTGTAGAAAAGCAACAAAATACGGCCAAGTATGTGTTTTGTGGTTGCTTTCCCCGCAACTTAAAATGGGTATGGAAGGGTCCAGCAAAATCCACGCTGGTGTTCAAAAACGGTCTTGCTTGCAGAACTCGATTTGCTGGTAGATTTCCCATCAGCTGCGACATTAGTCGGGGCTTTGCTCTAGCACAAACAACACAATTTTGAGCTACTGACCTTGCTACGGTTTTACCATTGATAGGCCAATAGCGCTGTCGAGCTATCGCCAATAGAGCTTGTGGACCTCCGTGCTTATGGTCCTGATGAAGCTGGGTAAGGATGAGTTTTGTGATCGGATGAGCGTTAGGAAGCAATATAGGATGCTTTTGATAATACTCAAGATCGGTGTTTTCGAGCCTTCCACCAACCCTAAGTAATCCATCTTTGTCAAATGCAGGAGCTAGCTTACAAAGTCGATTAGTATTACTGAGTTGCCCTGTTGTTTTGAGTTCCTGAATTTCTTCGTAAAATGCTTCATTCTGTACATCTTTGATAATGATATTGATGGCGTCTTCCAGCTGTGATACTGTTGATGGGGCACTCTTTCCTCTGGACGTTATTCTCCTTCGTGCCGTGCGTGTAAACCGAATGACTAAGGCCACGATGCACTTGAGTTTACGAAAAGAATTTCCATGATTTACTTGATATATGAAGTGCGGTTCCGTTTGGGTGGCGATATAAACACTTTTACATCTCCTTTTTTCCAAATCGAATTTTTGCTCCACCATTCAGCTTCCTTTTTAATAGAAGTAGCTGGCCACGTGTCAGGATTACCATGAAGAAACAAAGGTCCGTAGAACCATAATGTCGCTTCTTTTAACTTGGACGGGCTTACGCCTCGAGACGCGAGGTCTGCTGGATTTAGTTTTGAGCGTACGTGACGCCATTGGGCTGGCGTTGAGTATTGCTAGATCGCAACGATTCGATTCGCCACGAAGGTTTGGTATAAAGCAGCGTCATTGTTGATCCAGTGTAATACTATTTCTGAATCCGTCCAGAAGTAACATGACTGGTCGGAAATATTTAGATCAGCTTGAAGACGATGAACAAGTTCGGTCGCTAATTTTGCCGCACATAGTTCTAAGCGGGGTATGGTCGGTTTGTTGATCGGTGTTACGCGTGTTTTGGCACATAATAGTCGAACAGTGATGGTTCCATCGCAGTGATTTGCTCTTATGTAAATTGCTGTACCAAAGGCCTTTTTGGACGCGTCCGCAAAGGCGTGTAATTGTACCTCGCGAGGTACTCGAGCTCCGAATATATGACGTGAAATCTTGATTTCTTTAAGCTGTCCGCGGCTTGCATGAAAACGTTTCCACTCGGAGTGAAGTTCCATAGGGAGGGATGCATCCCAATGAAGTTTCAGCTTCCACAACTTTTGAATAAAGATCTTTGCGGTGATGGTTACTGGACTCATGAGGCCGAGAGGATCGAAGATGTGAGCGATGGTTGAAAGTGCCTGCCTTTTAGTAATTTTGTTCGGTTGATTATTTGGTAGAACGCGAATAACTAGCTCATCTTTTGCCGGTAGCCATATCAAGCCAAGAGTCTTGACCTGTTCAGTTGTATTCTCTGACAAGTTGCATTGTATTTCTCGATCTACCAAATCGATGTCATTAATCAAGCTGGAATTCTTCGCACACGATTTCCGCAACTTAAACCCAGCGGAATTTAAAATGTGTTGGACTTCCTCCTTCTTTTGAAGAGCTTCTGCTAAGCTGTTTGCTCCCGTCAGTAGGTCATCCATGTAAAAATCTTTCCGAACAGCCAAACTTCCCTGCAGGTACTTAAGCTTATACGTTGAACTCAAGTGCTCCAGACATTTGGTTGCCAGATATGGTGCCACGGTTGTGCCATAAGTTACGGTATTTAGCTGATAACATCTTATCACATCGTCGGGGTGATTCCTCCATAATACCATCTGAAAAGGCCGATCTTCCTTGTCTACCCAGATCTGCCGATACATCTTTTCAATATCCGCCGAAAAGACGTTCTTAAATAAGCGAAATCTGAGCAGTATTGTAAACAGCTCATCTTGCAGGGTCGGCCCAGTGTGCAGAACATCGTTTAAGCTGATTTTGCTTGTGGAAGGAGCTGAAGCATCGAATACCACTCGAAGTTTGGTCGTCGAGCTATCGGGTTTCAGTACACAATGGTGTGGAAGTATGAAGTCCGGCTCCGACGCCTTTGGCATCTCGACTTCCGTCATGTGACCAAGCTTTAAATACTCCTGCATAAACTGTTGATAAGCTTGCCGAATATCTTCATTCTTGGCCAAGCGTTCCTCAAGCAGCGATAATCTCCACAAAGCCGTCTGTTGAGTTTTACCAAGTTTTTTAGGATCCTTTAAAAAAGGTAGCCGAACTATAAACCGTCCTTCCTTAGACCTCTTCTTGGTTTGTTGAAAGTGCTCTTCGCATTTGCGTTCTTGAGCGGTCATAGTGACCATTGGTTCCTCGTTTGTCTCGAGCTTCCAGAATCTTTCTAATTCCTCGTCCAATCTCGGACCTTCTGTGCGAAACATTCCGCAAGTACCTTCTTGTTGTTCACTCGGCTGCGTGCATCGTAAAATGCTCCACCAAGAATCCACCCGAATACTGTGTTTTGCAATACGGGTAAATCGTCTCCCAGTTTAATTTGACCAATCGATAATTCACTGGTCCAGATTGATTGAATTCTGGATCGGCTAGCGAAATGTTTCGTGGTATTTTCCAATAATCTATGCTGAAAGATTCTGAGGGCTGTTGAGCGGTTATTTGATTGACAACATATGTGTTCATTTGTACTTTGAAGTTTGTGTTTTTAGATTTTATTGGCAACACAATATGCTTGGTAGATTTTTGAGCGAGTCCTCCAATACTGCTTATGGAGATGCTTGTTGATTGTGCCTTGCGGGTGAGCTTCTTTAAAGCCGCTTCGGTTATCAAATTAACTTGGGAACCACTGTCCAATATTGCACGTAAGTCGACGAGCCTTCCTTGGTTGTCGGAGGTATGGACAACTACAGTACTTAGCAGTACTTCCGATTTTATTGCTTCCGCAGTTAATGTGGCCTTTTCTTTTGTCTCCGCTTCCACCTTTTGAGATGATGGTTTATTTGCTGGAACCACTGGACATTCCTCCTTGTGTAAAAAGGTATTATGCTTTTTGTCACATTTCAAGCAGGCTCTGGAACTACAATCAGTACTCTTATGGCCTGGCCGTAAACAATTTATGCAGAGTTGCAATTGTTTTACCCTTTTTATTCGGTTGAGGGTATTGAGTTTCTTGAAACACTCACAAGCGAATATCTTATGGGCACCTTCGCAATGTTTACACGGCACTGTAGCTTGTTGATTTGTGGGAACTAGTGCAGAAACCTTCCTTTGTGGGGCCTTCTGATAAGTACTACCCAAAGCTTCCAAGGAGTGAAACCTCTGTTCCAAAAATAACAAGGACGAATCCAGTGACTGTAGCTCTCGTAGTGATTTTAAGGACTGTTCGTACAAATTATGCGATGTTTTGTCAAGTTTCTTAATCATCACATGGAGTAAAAGCGGGTCCCAATTCGTTGTATCAATCTTGGTATTCTTAAGACCCAAGACACATTCGTTGGTTATGTCATGGCACAACTTGATCGACCGTGCGGATTCGGAGCTAATAGTAGGTTGTGACAGGAGTTTGTCGAGAAGTGCTGTAACTATAGGCCTGCGATTGTCATAACGGTTACGAAGAACTGTCCAAGCATCAATATAATTCTCATCAGAGACTGACATGTGCTTGATCAGCCGCTCTGCTTCGCCCAATAAGTTGGCCTTAAGATACCACATCTTTTGAGAATTTCCAAGTGGCTGGGTGAAACAGGTCATGGAAAGATGTCCACTGCGCGTAATCTCCACCGAACTTCGGAATCGACATCTCTGGTAACTTGATTGACTGCTGACTGTGAACTAGTGTGCGTGGGGCTGGATCTGTTTTTTCCTTGCCCGTGGCTAGGTTTATTAAGGCATCTTGTATGTGCTCTTCTATTCTATTGTATTGACCTTGCTTGTCGCTGATATTTCCTCCTGGAAATCTGCTTATGGCTCTGTGTAAGTCGCGCAGCTCTTCCCAGTAGCGTGCCAAAGTATTTGACTTGAGCTCGTAGTATATTCTCGGTTGAGAAATTGAAGAGCCATGAATTCCATCAATTAAATAGTTGATCGACGCCACTGTGGACTCGAATTGGTTTTCCAGTCCCTGTGTGTCGTCTTCTACCCTTTTTGTGGTTGCTGCTTCGAAGCTAGTGCCTGTCGTAGCAGCCTTTGGATTTGGGGTTGATGGATCTTCCATAGGCTTCGATTTCAAGAGACTGGTTATGGCATCTCTTGCTGTTACGTACTCGCGTTGTATAGCCGAAAAATAATGTTTTTCGAAATAAGGATGATCAGCCGAGGTCTCCGCATACGCTTGAAGCTGCTCGTTTCGCGAGTTAAATGTTTTCCATAGCTCATTTAACTCCGGCAATCTCTTGCTCAGGTACACCACCGTCTTCCTGGTGAGATCATCCTTCCGATAATTCGAAATCAATCGTTCAATTTCGAAGCCAGTTGTATCCTGTTCCCTGGCTAGATCTTCCATTGCTAACGACTAGGTTTAAACCTTTAATTTCGAAGATTGCTCCACTTAGTAAAGTTTTCGTACGTAGCAAGGTTTTCGCTGTGTGATCACGTTGGGGTCACCAAAATATTTCTATAGCGACGGAAGGCTTTTCTTCTGCCGCTTCGATGGTTGAAATTTAATTTATATGAACTACCTGATAACTCAGTTGATCAGTTCAATACTGAGGCAACTGTTATCAATAATTTACCAAAGTCGGTCAGTGCAATACTGAGACGACTCAAACCAAACTAAATTCAAAAGGTGTGTTTGGCGTTTGGAATTAGAATGATACATTTTTTTACAACCCATCTTAATTTATATCTTAAAATCTAATTTGCACACTTTCCCACGTTCATGATAATTTTACCTGGGAATTTCTACACTTTCCCACGTTCATAATAATTTTAGTGGAAAAAGTGCTGACTGCACCCAAGTACACGTCGCGAATTCCTCAGACAGTCTTGAATGTGATACGCGGTGAAATATGACATTTTTGTCTGAAGAATTTCCAGACGAGATTTAGATAATCTTATGCTGACCTTGTTTGAGGAATTCACGACGGGTGAAAAACAGGTGAGTATTTCCAATTCGGTTTGGTACAAATTTGAGATATTATACATAGTTGAATAGAAAACCGAATTGGAGGAGACCAAAATGTATTATTAACCGAAAGTAATTGTTTCGGACATGAAGAATGCACATGAATATGCGCATTGAAGATGTACATGGAATAAGTACATTGAAGATGTACAGGTGTGAAGGAGTAACCTTTCGCTTTAGATCTGCGGATCAAATCCAGTAATTCATCATGGATGACGACTTCGTCAACTGTAATTTTTAATTTGCTCGCGCTCAGGCGATTTTCCATGATTTTTTTAACTGTCATTGCTGTGATTCCTTTCACAAATATAGGGGGACACCATGATTTTTCTTTTCGAGGGCACACGTGCTTTGCTCGGAGGTTATGTTTTCTTCTCCCGAAAAAGGCGCGTTTGGGTTTGGATTATGGGGGGTTGGTGCTTGGATAAGAATGGGTAACTTTCTTTTAATTGCCAATTTACGTTGAACCATTCTAAATCCTTCCGATTCCGTGTTGATCAGGTCGATAATTACCCTGTTTGAGGCGTTTATTGCCGCTTGCTCTACTTCCATTGTTGCTGGCGGTAGTATTTCTTTCTTGGCCTCTTTTGTTCTTAGTGGAAGTGCCTTCTCGTCATTGGCTGCTTCGGGCCATCTTTGAATTGTTGGGGACTCGCTTTGTATCTCTGCTGTTGCCAGTTTTCCGGGCTTGATTTCCTTTGCTCCCATATACTTGTATTTTATTTTCTTTTTTACTTTGATTTTTGACACCTTAGTGCTTTTACTTGCGATGTGTTCGGTTTGACAACTCACCATCGAATCATATCCGTTGCATCGTAACTTGCGATAAGATTCGCTGCTTTGCCAGGTTTTCAAGGTCGCTACAAACAAAGCAATTTAGTCATTTACTCGAACACGTTGGCACCTGCATTCTACATAGGAGTTGGGATACAATAGCTGGTACAGTTTTTAATGTTCTTTAAGCCCGTAGATGGACAACAACCTCAATTTAAGGACGCAAGGGAAACGTCCAGTTGGTAAACGGTGGAAAGATTCAATCGATGCTGAAGCAAATCCCTGCTAGGATTGCCAATTGGCGAACGAGGTCGCCAAACCGCGACAATTGAAGGTGACTGCTACTGGGGGCGACTACTGCTGGAGGCAAAGGGTCGAATTGAAGCTATGCCCATTGATGATGATGACGACGATTGCGTCGCTTGTAAAGATGTATCTCCAAGATTTAAAAAAAAGTCGAATCATATTTACTCAGAGTTACCGCTGCGATATGATGATGGTAACCGTCAATTAGACTAGACTTCTCTGTTGCACAAATCAAAAATGTTTAAGTTTGTGGCTTGGTTTTGTATTCTACATAATTAATTCATTTTGCTTTTAATAAAAGGCTAATTTGTTCAATTCGATGTTATAGAAAGGTAGAATACTCTATTCAATAGTTAAATCAGTCTGTTCAAGTTCTTACAATTATATAACGAATAACATCTTTCCCTTTTCTCATTTCAGGTAAGATGCGTTATGAATAATCACAACTACAACAATCGTAAGTTATCAATTCCTATAAGATCAAAGCCGAATTAAGGCGTGAATATGAGATCGTTTATTATCAATTAAAGTTCATTAAAGATACAAATAAATTTTTCCAAAAAAAAAAAGAAAATCACTCTTCATTACCAGCCCTATTAAAAATGTTAATTATTTGGATGTGCTTAACCATTAGGATTTAGTCCGGAAATACTTAGCATCCATGATTAGGCACAGAGAAACCTTAAACCCGAACAAAAATGCTTTCAAAATACTTTACTAGCTCCTAATGAGATTACCTCACACTCCTCTGAACCCAGCAAAACAGCAACGAAGAACAATTTATTCCTCCGGCTGCCATACGTAACCCGGGGGAAAGACATTTGAAAATGTTCATAATTCTTTTACCTTTCAACAAATTTTCATTTGTTTGTAGCATGGAAAATGCGCTCTGGAAATTATTCTTGCTTTTGGTTAAAGTTATTTAGATGGAAATATTATGCTAATGTGCTCTGATGAGGAATGGTGTTTTGATGATGAGGATTGTGTTTGGTGTTGTGGCATTTGCATAAAAACAACGTGGAATTGGATTAAAATGTTTTAGATTAAGTTCTTGCATTTATTTTATGCTTAGCCACGCTCCTTGTTGATTATCGCATACTTGAGGTTTGGTGTGGTTGAAATATGGCTGCGAGAGTTTACAGGAATGCAAAATATGGAGTCCTTTAATTAAAATTTAATTTTAAAGTATGTTCGTTAATTTTTCTTCAAGGACTTGGAAATTTTTCACATTCTTCTCAGCAACCAAAAATGAATCTTTATTAAATTTCAAGCAGATGATTGAATTTCCTCGTTTACCATTCAAACTCATGCTGATCCGACGATGATATAATCCAGACGATGATAAGATTAAGCAGGGAAGCCTTTCAAATCATTAGATCTCTAATCTATGAGCCTCCACTGATCGTAATCAATTCTCCCTTATACGTATGACCATCGCATCTCAATCGATCTTTGAACTCATGGTTTAATTGGCATCACATGTGTGCACTCGTACTTGCTACATACAAACATATTGTACATGGCTCCACACATGGTTGTTGCTGCTGCTGGTTCTGTTAGTTGAATTTGAAATAAATCAAATCTTGTGTCTAGTGAGAGTTGAAATCTCTTGGCATCAACAACAATATACTATATTGTATAAATATATAGTAATTGTATATTGCCAATGAAAACATTGTACGAAGTAAGAACAATACATACATTCCAATTCTCATTAGAAAATGTTGTAGATCTTTTTGTTTTCGTTCTTGTTCTTAACTATTTAGTGGAATTTCTAGAATTCAAGATCACTTAGAGAGCTAGCGAAGTTTGTTTGTTCGACATGTGTAAGTGATGTTCTGAAATCTAAAGCTAGATCTGATTAGGCTGCGTTAGATTTCGCATAGAAATTGAGAAATATGTTTGTTGCGATGACTAGTTGTTCGCTTACATACGGAACAATTCTAGTAATCTCATGGTTTGTTAGATATGCGCTAACGGAGCTGACAGCTAAATATATATATATAATATATAAAGTGGGATTCGAGGCTAATTAAATTGATGTGCAAAATATTATTGCTTTGTTGTTGCTTTTATGGAATGTTTTTCTTTATATATTTAATGAGCTCATCAGGGTCGTTTCGGACATTATTGATATTTTGAACTTGTGAAGATTATCGTCGTTTAATGCTGAGAAATAAAAATTTTAATCGTAAGAACATAAAAAGGTCTAGTGTGTTATTCGATCATATATTGTACCATTATAGGTTTAATCGTTATGATTTTCATAGTTACGATCATTTGACATATTTGAGCCTTTCGTGTGATTGTGTAGGATATTCAAAATATATTGCGAAAGACATTTCCATGTCGTGACTCAAGATCTTTATTGGGTGATATTTTTCTTATAATATGTTTACAATCAATAAATAAATTAGCTTAAAGCTACATTAAGGCAACGACAAAAGTTCGCAGTCGCTGATCCGACACATATTGTAATGATTTTGCCTTCGTCACTTCTCTCGAGATTTCCCGAAGGAAATGTAGTGAATGTGAGGGATATTGATGTCCGTAAAGGACTGCAGCGATGATCTGCTGCCTCGGCGAGCGAAGATGTTGTCTGTTGTCTGCCGACGCGTGGATGCGCTGGCAGGCTAGCATTGCGGTGTCGTGGGGCGGGTTCTTTTGCCCAGCACAAGCGACCACTGCAAAAAAAAAAATTGCATTTACGAATTATCTGTTGTAGGGTTCAGATTGACAGCTGTCGAGGTAACCTTTTGGGCTTGGCGAAGGCGAGCGAGAGAGGATCTCGTCTTTACTAGATGTACTTACGGCCCCCAAATGTGGGGCATCCAGCGGTACCCGCTCGCACCCCCCATCCGGATCAAGATCCATTGCAGACGTGGCCAGATATTTTCCATTTGAATAAAAAACTCATACAAACATAATTCGCATGAATTTTTCCTCTGAATGAAGAGCATCAACGTTTCAGATTTATGTTATAGTCCTATATGATGGAATCGCATAATAGTTGCGCTTTTCTCAGGTGCGCTGTCCTTACCTTCAAGTGAAAATACAATGTTTAGATAAAATGTACTAAGTCTATTTATTTGCACCAATTGAAAATAATTCGTCGTTATAATTTCCACAAAATTGTACTCGTGTTCACTACTTTCTATCGCCACTGTCGTCACCTGTCTCATTTCTATATTGCAGTGAGTACGTATCCAGATTGATCTACACGCATCACTTTGGTGTGTTGGTAATTTCTAGAAAACGTCAGATCATTCATTCCATTATAAATCATTCGTTTTTGTTTACGTCGTAGCTTGCAATAACAGTGCAGCGCGATGTTATCCAAACACTTGACACTGACCCCTCCTGAAAAGATGTCTCTTCATCTTGTGCTGCAGCCTCATTTGCATAGTAGCGGGCGAGGCGATCCAGTTCTAAAATTTTCATTTTTGCTTTTGGTTTTTTGGACTCCTGTATGCGGTACATGATGTCGCTGATTCGCTTGATGATTCAGTATGGTCCCTCACAATTTGACTGTAGCTTCGAGGCCTAGCCTTTCGTCGTTGCGGGTTGTACAGCCACACCAAATCGTCCTGTTGGAATCCCCATGAGTTAGCCCTTAGATCGTATCTGGTCATCATTCGGTCAGCGGCTGATTCAATATTCTTCCGCATTTTCCGATGCACGTTTTCCAGCCGATGTCTCAAGTCACGTACATACTCGAAAACAGATTGGGGTTATTTTGGTGGGATGCCGAACCTCATGTCTGCTGGCAAACGAATGTTCCTTCCAAACACCACTTTGGCTGGAGCCTCACTTTTTGACGCATGCTCTACAGAACTGTATGCCATCAAAAATAAAGGGATATGTCGGTCCTAGTCTCGTTGGTTCTCGTCGACCATCTTCGCCAGATGCTTATTGAGTGTATCGTTAAATCGTTCAACCATTCCGTCGAATTGGGGATGTAGGGGTGTCGTTCTTGTTTTCTGTATTCCCAGCAGCTCACACAAAGTCAAAGTCAAAGTCAAAAGCGCTTTATTTAATACCAATCGTTATAAATTTGTAAAAGAACATAAAGCAAATTCCAAACAATAAAACTATAAAAAAAACTTAATGGCCCGAATGGCTCTCTAAATTTATACGTTATCAGTTAAACACATTTAATGAAAAAAATACACTTGCAAATTTAAATTAATTAAGATTATTACATATTTTTTGATTCAATTGGAAAAAGGAGAAAAAACCAACCAGCATTATTCAAAAATTACTTATACTACTAACACAACAATGAACTTATATCCTATACCTAATATGTTACACCCTAATTCTAAATAAGTTCAATAAAAACAAAAAAACAAAAAAAACGTTACCTTATATTGAAACCTAGACCTAATTTATAATACAAATAAACAACAATACTAGATGTAGCAATAATGAGATGAATCTAAAAAACTAAGTAACGAGAAAACGCACAAAAACAGAAAATAAACACGAATTATTTAGACATTGCCATTCAGCCACCAATACCTAGATAGTTCCATCTCAGCTCGACCAGCCTCAATGAATCTAGCAAATGAGTATCTCCATTGGAATTGTTGGTCTCGTGAACTCAGATTCGGAGGATATTTTATCTTCTTAACGGTGGCCCGTCGATATATGTGATATATGATTGGGACGCCGTCAAAATCAAAAACATATCGATTCATGTCCAAATACACGAATGCTTCTGGAGGAACGAAGCCAGTAGTGAGGCAAGTCACAATATACCCGTCTGTAGGGTGGAACGGCTGTGAAATCCATGGGTTTTCACTCACAGTTACAGATCTTGCGATATGATTCCGAAGAAGTTTCAATATGAAGATATCGACCCTTGTCACTTGAGCGGTTTGATAAATTTTTCTATTCGATATATAGTGCTTCCAATCCGTCTCAGGCTTTCTGTACAAACCAGTACATGCACGAAGACATTTCCTTTCGAAAACTCTTAATCCTTCCATTGTACTAGCACTCTGGTTGTACCAGATCGGACATCCGTATGTCAAAACTGGTCTAACCAGGGTCTTGTAACAAATAACTTTGACTTTTTGTTCAATGTATCTGGAATGAAAGAGTCGCCGAAGGGCCATGACTACTTTTAGTGCTTTACTGAGCATGATTTTGACATGTTCAGTATAGTACAGATACTGATCGAGATGAACACCGAGGTATCGAACACAGGATTTATGTGGAACCCGTTCTGAACTACCCTCACCAGCCATAATGTGGAAATCCTTCCAATTACGTTTCAGGTCTTGACTGGCCCCCTGCAGCGTTGTCCGAAACAAAATTGTTTCGCACTTCTGCGCATTGATTTTCATTCGCCAATTGTCGGTGTAGAGCTGCACATCATTAAACATTTTTTGAAAGTTGCTCTGAACTATTGTAGCTTTTCGGTCTGCCGTATAGATGATCAGATCATCAGCAAACGCTACCAATGATCGCGTTGGCGAGACATCAAAATCAAAGCTGTTCAATAGCTTGCGAATGAATATTGAGAAAAGCAGGGGCGCAGTAACTGTTCCTTGCTGTAGACCATTCAAGACCTTGAATTCGCGCATTGTTGTCAGATTTCCATCAGTTACAACAAATGATTTCCCGTATAACATATTACTTATCATGGCGACAAGGTGTCTGGGGAACCTGTCCTGAAGAAGTTTGAAAACTAGTCCATCTAACCACACCGTATCGAAGGCTTTCTCCATATCAATGAGACATGCTCCAACACATTCTTTGTTGTTTAGTTTCCAACAGATGTCTGAGGTTACTTTCGTTATTGCATGTAGGGTCGAATGCCTGGCACGAAAACCAAATTGGCAATTCGGCATCAACTCATATTTCTCAATGTGGGCGTTTAATGCTCTGTTGAGTATCACTTCAAACACCTTGCTGATGTTAGGCAGCAAGCTGATTGGGCGATAGCTTTTAGGGCATGAAGATTCTTTTCCTTTCTTCAAGATCGGAAATACCTTAGCCTTTTTCCACTCATTTGGGAAATATGAATTGTTCAACATGTTGTTGAACAATATGCAATAATTCCTAATAGCAACCTCAGGCAAATGTCGGAGAACTATATTTGGAATACCGTCAGTACCACATGATTTTTTGTTGTTTATTCTGCGAAATATGAAACACAAGTCTTCATAGCTAATCAATAAGATTCAAGCTCGGTATGAGGTCAGATGTTAATGTTTCATCGAAATGAAGAATTGATTGGCCGTTCAGGCTTGATTTGAAGTCGGAAACTTTTGCTTCAACGACCTCCGAAAATATTTCATTCCTTCTCTCTGGGTTTGGCAGATGAACCGATTCAAAATATGTTCCAATCAGGGCAAGTTTCTGCAATCCATCACATATAATCCTGTTTACATTTCTATCCGGAGTCGTACTATCAATTTCGATACCAGCTCTATCGAGAAGATTTATCTCATCACTAGCGACTTCAAGATTCGATACCTTCACTCGAGACTTCCTGCGGAATAAGCTATTCACTTTCGCGAAAACGCCATCTGGGTCCTGTGGGCTAATACCCCTCAGTTTTTCCGCCCATTGATTGCTGACCTCACTCCTGAAGTATGAACGGATTAAGTTCCGGACATTCTTCAGGTGTAATTTCAACAAAGCCAACGAGGGATGGTTGTAGTCCAAAAATCGTCGATAAATATTGTTGACGCGGGTGAGAAGAAGGCTTTTCAATCTTTTCAACCTTGCGATGGTTGGTGTTTCATATCCTTCCATATTGTTTCGATGTTTAATCTTGGGAACAACTTTCTCAATCGTTTCCAACGTCAGCTTCTCTAACTTCGACAAATAGAGATCTATTTCATCGTCAGTTAGATTGAGCAAGCGTTGCCATCATCAGAAGAGGGACATTGCTTCTGGTACTCCCGATTAAACTTCTTTTGAAACTTTCCCCAGTCTGTTTTTTTGAAATTCAACCGACGGTTTTCATGTTGAACTGGAATGAGGAAGAAATCATCCCTTTGATGATTGATTTCCATTACGATTGCGTTATGATCGCTATCGTAAGGAAGCACCTGCAGTTTCCGTTGAGGACTATTAAAGCTGAATTCAAGTCTTGCGTCAGCAATGCAGAGGTCCAAATATGAATTTGTCCCAGGGTATGTTGGGAACTCCGACCCATATAGGTTGCACCTGTATTCAATTTGGTTCTCTGTTATCCATGATTTCAGGAATACACCTCTTGGATTATTGGTGGCGTTTAGCCATGATGTATGCTTGGCATTCAGGTCACTGGCAAAAATATAATAACTATGCAGCCTGTTCAATTCGAGTATTTCAAACAAGGAATTGAGTTCCTCCTGGAACTTGAGAACATTTTGACCAGTTGCATAGGCAGAGATAACGAAGAGGTTATCCCCACCTGGCAGTGAAATTTTGATGACGGACACTTCAAGAAATTCAAAGTTTTTGAATTCGACTTTTTCAATATTTTGGAAACAATAGGGTCTTCTAACCAATATCCCGGTGCCACCTCCCCCATCACCTATTACCCTATCGTTTCTTACGAATGCAAAATCTTTGAATTCCATGGAATGCCATGAATTGAGGTGGGTTTCAGTGAGAAGTATGATGTCAGGCTTTTGCTTAACAACAAATTCAAGGAGATAATCACGTCGATGTATAGCAACGATAGAGTTGACGTTGATCGATATGAGGCGAAGCCTATCCATGGGAATATGACTGGATGACAAGTTATTATTAGGCATTTGAAAGACCTAAACGCTGAAAAGCAAAGTTAATTTTTGAATCTTGTTTGTCGATTCTCTCCGATAAAGAATTAAGTTGCTGGTAAATTTTGAGAAGCAGCTCATTATTGCCACTTACATTATTTACATTATTTCCAGCATTTTCTGCTGGTCCTCTAGCGGCGAGTGCAAATGATACTCCGGGCTTGACGAAGTTGGAAGGTATGATATTACGGTGTACTTGTGCTTGCTTTGGAGCAAATTTAACTTTTGCATCTTGATATCGGGAGCATCCTCGATATGATGCTGGGTGACCAAAGACACCGCAGTTAACGCAGTATAATTTTTCTTTAGGCTCCGTCTGAGCCAATTTGCACTCACCGGGAGCATGAACGTCTTTGCATTTAACCAGCAGCTCACACATTTCAGCAAAAACTTGCGGCTCGAAATTTCGGCCTTGATCTGAATGTAGCTCGCAAGGCACGCCATATCTGCTTACCCAGTGTAGCATGATCTGTTCGGCTACGGTGGTCGCTTCCTGATTTGGGATGGGGCACACCTCCGGCTACTTACTGAAATAATCTGCCACGACTAAAGTGTAACGAAATCTCGATTCGGACTCGGGGAAGGGTCCCGCGATATCCACCGCAATTCTTTCGAATGATATTCCCACGTTGTAGGTCTTCAATTGACCCCTATTTCTTTGCTGTGGTCCTTTAACTGAAGCGCAAATTGTGCATTTTCGACACTAGTCCTCTACATCTCCACGTACATGGAGCCAATAGAAGCAATCACGTACTTTTGCCAGAGTTATGTTCACGCCCAATTCGCCTCCTGATGTTCCTTCATGTATTTCCTTGACGACATCCTTTATCTGGCTGCGAGGAAGCACAACTTGCATCCGGTATGATGTACCATTACCTCTTTCCCATCTTCGCTTAAGTACACCGTTTTCCACATGAAGAGAGTTCCATGGAGCCCAATAGCTCTTCAAAACAAGACCGTGGGCTGATATATCCTCCCATTCCGGCCGGACCGCAGCTTCTATCCATTGTAGCAACGGCCCAAGATCCTCATCGGCTAACTGGGCATTTCGGATCTCTTCCGGTGACCGACCTTCGTCGATCTCAACCGTTGTCAGCACTTCCATGGACACTCCTTTTCCGGTGCACCATTTCATAATTATAAGACTGTAACTGCCCGATCCACCTAGCGACTTGTCCTTCGGGATTTTTGAAATGAAGCAACCATCTCAGCGGAGCATGGTTCCGTTTTTGCCCATACAGAAAGAACGGCTCCAAACAGTTTCCCCGGTTAAGGGTAGGTCAAAACTGGGGCTTCACAAAGCTTCTGCTTGTGGGTCTCGAAAGATTCCTGACATTGCGCATCCCCGATGCAAGGACGATTCTTTTCGGTGAGCTAATGCAGGCATTTCGCGATTTTGGCGAAATCTCTGGCGAATCTCCGGTAATATCGCCAGTCCAAGGAAACTCCGTAGCTGGCGTTTGTTAGTCGGTGTCGACCTTTCTAAAATCTTAGAAAATGAAAGCGGATCATACGCCAACAGTATTATTGGGGAGTATCAAGGTGGTTTTAGGGCAGGTAGATCAACAACAGACCAAATGTTCACAGTCAAGCAGTTACTTGAAAAATCCTGGGAGTTCAACATAGACGTACACCAAATTTTCGTAGACTTCAAGCAAGCATACGACAGTATTGATCGTAACGTACTGTACCAAATAATGCTTGGTTTTGGGATCCCAGCCAAATTGGTCCGTCTTACCAATGACAATGACGTCGACAACCTCCCAAGTCCGCACCAATAACCAACTCACCGATGCCTTTGACACAAATTTCGGACTAAAGCAGGGAGATGGGCTGGCCCCATTGCTTTTCAATTTGACTCTGGAGTACGTCATACGGAAGCCACCTGTCGATACGCGAGGTACATTACTCTACAAGTCGAGCCAAGTAGTGGCCTATGCGGACGACATCAATATTTGTGTATTTAGGCACCAAAATAACGAAAACGGGCAATGAAAGAAATGAAATGCGCCGAAGAATACAGCTCGCAAATAAAATATTCTTTTCAGTATTGACGGTCTTGAGGACCAGCTGCATGCACAGGAAAACAAAGCTCCAAGTATACAAATCTGTGATAAGACCTGTATATGCTATGGGTGTGAAACATGGACCCTAATCCAAGCATCTGCAAATATATTGAACGCCTTTGAGTGACAGGTCCTGAAGCAAATAATTGGAGCGAAGCTAGACGGGGACCAATGGCGAATTCGATACAACCATGAGTTGTATGAAATTTTTGACGATCCGGAGATCTCAACGATTGTAGGACTGCGGAAGCTGCAATGGCCTGGACACATGAATCGTATGGACGAACAACGGATACCCAAGAAGGTATTCGTTGGAAAAACTGAAGGCCGGTGGGGAAACTGAGGAAACGCTGGTCTGACTCCGTCGACGAGGACAGTTCGTCGCTGCTTGGATTTCAGAATTGGAAGACGTGGTCAATGGACTGAGACAGCTGGAGGCGCTGTTTACAGGAAGCGAAGGCCCGAAAGGGGCTGTAGTGCTAAGAAAAAAAAATTAGAGCGAATGATCGCTACGGTAGCCGCAGAAGCCGAAGTCTTAATTTTCTTATACATGCTTGAATTTAACTTGCTCAATGTCTTGTTAAATGGCTGGAAATCGATGAATGATCTTGCTTCCTTAATATGCTGCTGTACAGCCAACAATGTCCCATTCACTGTGTCTGTCATCAGTTTATCATATATTATTTCGTATTGCGCATTAGAATGGGGAATACATAAAGTTTCCAGAGCGAACTGCGATAGCTCCTTGTAATCTTCACATAAATTTTGCTGGAAGGTCTCTCCATTGATCAACGATTTTTTGTATTAAGTTGGTGTTATCTTCCGGCACTAGCCTAGGTCAGAACTGAATCAGTGGGAATATAGAGGGAGCAGTTTCTCTAACTTTTGATGACACAGCACTCGAAGCATGTAACATAGAAATTTTTGAAAGTAGAGGGTCATTCATTTGATATGGTTTTTTAATTTCTTTAGCACTTGTTGCTAGAAAATTGCGACAAACATTAAAATATTTGTCAAGTTCAGACTTCTTTTTTGTAAAATGAGTTCATTGTACCGATGGTCAGTAGTGCGTGGATTAAGCTGAGATCCGTCAATTGCCTATGGATTATTAACATTGCATTGGTGATGCAGCATCCGCGTGGATGTACGCATTGTCGCCGTCGTCGGAGCTGTGTTTTGTTCTATTTGCTATTCCTACGCAAGCAGTTTTTCCTTGAAAACTCCTCTACCCGTGAAAATTAGACAAATCTGTCTCACAGCTAAACATTGGAATTCTTTCGGGGTTCTCTTTATCATGTAAATTCCCTCAAAAAGAATCGAAGCGGTGGAAACTAGATGGAGTATACTTATGTGTGTGAAGTGCGAAATAAAAAAATTTTCCGAGCAATCAGCGACGAACTTTCACTCATTTAATGCTGATGCATTTCTACTTATTTGGGTTGAGACTCGTTACATGAAGGTTTACATGAATGGACGAACGTGCGAACCAACCACCAGCGATTTAGGGCGTGCAGAAACATGCTGATTACGATGTTGGAATTTTTCAAACATTTTTTGTTACATAACTCTTCATGGTACTTCAGTATCATTAGCTTTTTGCATTCAATTCAATTTCCTTGCATTGAAATTATGGAATTGTGTCTTGGTGGACTAATGGATTGATCGGGGTTTGATTCACAACTATTATGGGCAGTTGTGTGCGGCTTTCGAGGATGAATTAGCTTTTGATGCAAGAAATTTTGCATGAACATTAATTTACTTAGCTATAACGGAACCACGCGTAAACGTTATTTACGCAAAGCAGCCTTGTTCGACATCATATATGTTTAAGGAAGTAAATTTATATACAGTGCAAAATTGTGATTTGGAATTTTGCTCCCCATTTTTTTTAATTACGATTATTAATTTTCTTGAATTTTTTTTGCCGTTTTATACAATTCTTAATTTCCGTAAATTTTTCTTAAACCTGTTTTTGTCCCTTTATACAATTGTTAATTATCGTAAATCTTTCTAATTTTTGACCTTTTTTTATAAAATTATTGATTTTCTTGAGCTTTTCTTAAAATTTGTTTATCTTATATTTACATTTATTTATACATTGCCTAAATATCAGATTTTATAAAATCCATATTCTAAAAATTGCCGTGAATATGCGTGATTGAATATACTTAGGATTTATTTAGAACTTGGAACGGTTCGCTGTACTTGTTTACGTGTTTCAAATATTTTTGCACTCACTTTGACGAATTTTGTAAACTAATTGAAAAGAAACGCGGCTAGTGAAAAGTTGATAGTACCTCCTCAATGAATTGACTACAAACATGTTCGCCTGTATGAACAGAAATAAATGAAGAAAAATAAAAATGTTTTGTAAGTAAGGAATTACATTCGGTCTTTCCTTTCATTAACCAATGATGGCCGGCCCCTCCACTATAATGAGCTAGCCATCGGCCGCACTCCTCCCTTGTGATGCGTTATAGGGGCTCGACCGGGTCGAATCGCCTTCCGCGCGGGTGCCCTTTTATGGCATAGTATTATGTGATTTGATCGCACAATCTATAACATAAACTGGCCATAAACGTTCTCATTTAATGGAAAAATTCAGACAAATTATATTTGTATGAGTTTTTCACTTATATGGGAAATATATGGCCACGTCTACATTTGGATCTTGATCCGGTTGAGAGGGTGCGAGGGGGCACCGCTTTCACCTGGATGCCCCACTCTCATTTGTGGGCTATAAGTATCGTCGGTAGCGACGGAGTCCGCTCAAGTCCTTTGTGTTTTCCCGGCCCAATTTGTAACTGGCTATAAGCAATTACAACCCTTAGTAGGTTACCTCGGCCTTGACACCAGTCGATCGGCAATAGATCGCTTCAACTCGTGAATGCGAAATTGTTTTGTAGTGGGTCTTGTGCTGGGGAAAAAACTGCCCCATGACACCACAATGCTAGCCTGCCAGCGTAGTCACGCGTCCTCACGCAAGGTCAATCTCAGCGGATACTAACATCTTCTTTCGCCCAGGCAGCAGACCATCGCTGCTGTTCTTCGCGGACAATTTGACTACCCAATTCACTACACAAGCCAATGGTATGTTTTTTATACCACTGCCCATATTATTGGGAGTGGTGCATCACGTACATTGCACGAGGACCACTTCCACATCTTTCATTGCTGAAGTTTTGTATCACTGCGATGAGTGCAGCAGCGTAACGTCCTTTCCGGCGAATGTGTCCTGTTGTTCTACATAATTGATCGAGGAATGCCTTATATTTACGTTTTTCAATCGGCGTTGTTGTAGTTTCTGGTTCTCTTATTCATGTTGGCAAAGAAATGCTAGTTAAATAAGTGATTACTTCTCTTGGGTTGTTCGATGATGAATGCCGTTTTTTTCAATTTATTTTATTATACAATAAGTTGAAGGTTTTACGGTGTCCTTCATAATTTTCAAACTTCTTCTTTTTCTTCGTAGCACCCCCTCTCGGGCCTCGTTTTCTACAAATAGCGCCTCGAACTGTCTCGGTTCATTGACTGGGTTCTTCATTTTCGAAATCCGAGCAGCAATGGACTGTCTTCGTCGATCGAGTCAGACCAGTGTTTCCTCAGTTTCCCCACTGGTCTCCCCCCTTATGTTCTCCCAACGAATACCCGTTGTTCTTCCATACGGTTTACGTGACTAGCCCATTGCAGCTTCCGTACACTTATAATAGTTAAGACCTCCGGCTCGTCAAAAATTTCATACAAATCATGGTTGTATCGAACTCACCATTGGTCTGGGGACTAGACGGGCCAGCTTCGCTCCTATTATTCGCCTCAGGGCTCGTTTTTCAAAGGCGTCCATTATGATTGCGGTTGCTTGGGTTAAGGTCCATGTTTCGCACCCATAGCACAGCACAGGTCTGTAGCAGCAACGTTACACAAAGTTTCCGGTCGTAATACAACTAAAACCCAGACAACAATTAACGTGCGATGCTGCATATAATTATCTCCAGAGAACAACCAACACGCACTGCTGCATATTATTATCGCAGGAAAATTCATATCATCGTGCTTAACAAAACCTAATCCAGTTGTATTCGAAACGATACTCAGAAAATCCTTCGCACATTTCAAATAACGACAAAATGCCGTGTGCAATTATTCCAGGGAAACAACAACGCAGATATACTCGTATAAAGGATGGAAATGCGAAGGAGGGAACAGAACGATTCACAACACGATATGGGGAGCACTCGTCCGCTTTTAGCTCCGCACATTAAAGTAAAGTATTTATTTTGTTATTATAAATATTGTGTTTATTTTATAGATAAACATCGATTGCCACCGACCTCCCACATAACTGGTGATCCCGACATGATAGCAATGCCGAACGACGTTGTACACGGAGCCGCAACTAACCATGCGATTGCCGCCGTTTACCCCCGCTGAGCCAGCGCTCTGGTTTTGCGAGAATTGAGCGGACTTTCATGATGGCGGGAATCACAACCGAAGAGTCAAAGTTCAACGCAAAGCTTTCGCCTCTGGACACACGCTACGCAACCGAAGTGAAAGACGTTGTGCTCAACCCACCAGCATACGAACCATACAGCAGGCTAATTAAGCGCGTGAGCACATCGCAGGAAGAGAAGACGCAACAATTATTAGGAAGCAAAACATTGGGCGATAGAAAACCAAAGCAATTTTTAAGAGATCTGTGTTCTCTCGATGTCAATGCGTTCAACGAGGAAATCATACGTACGATCTGGACCAGTCGCTTGATGGCGCAGACGCGAGCCATTATGGCCACGCAGAAAGACCAGCCTCTCGACAAAGCAGCCGAACTTGCACACGCGATCATATTACTAGCTAGAGGTAGTGTATCTCATGTAGCTCAGGTCACGCCAGCAACATTGCTATTTGAAGCTGAGCTCGGGGCGAAATTTGCACAGCTCACACTGAGCCTAAATCAGCAGATAGAAAAATTGCAGCAAGAAGCAGAAATGCTGCGAGCGACGAGTCTGCCTTCCCACCAAGATCAAACTCACGTGATCGTAGTGTGATTCAAGAGCACGGAATCAACAGGATGCAGAGTGCTTATGCTGTAACCAATGCAGAGCACCGTGTTAACTGTCAGGAAACGCAAACGGCAATCGCCGAAAAACACGCGGCCTACTTATTGTGGACCGAGGAAGTTAGAAACACACGATACTGGTACCGATCCCTCGATCAGTAATCAAGAACCCACCCATAAAGACTTGGTATGAGCTGGCTGCCGTTTACGGAACCACGATAGCTACCTACGGAATGACAGCGTTATCACCCGACCTTGGGCAGCGGCGCACATTTCCATGGAACTTTGTCATCACTGACGTCACCAAACCATCATCGGAGCTGACTTCTTGGAACACTTCGGACTGCTGATCGATATTCAAAAAAGCCAACTCATCGACAAGGCAACGCAACTAACTTCGAAAAGACGTGTGTTTCGCACCGACACGCCTACTATTAAGGCCGTTTCTGGTGATACCTTATATCACGCGATCCTTGCAGAATTCACAGATATCACCCACCTTGATGGTCGCACTTTGGAGGGACTTCATAGTAACCAGGCATTACATCCAAGCGATGCCGGGGCCACCAACAACGAGCACACTCCGTCAATTAGACCCGACAAGACTCATAGCTACACGCAGGGAATTCGACGTCATACTTAAACTCGGCACTGCACCCTCATTAGCAGCTGGGCAGCACATTTGCACGTAGCAACAAAACAGGATGGAGGCTGGCACCACGCAGACATGATCGTGCAATCAATGCACGCACAGTCCCAGATAAATATCCGATTAGGCATATCCATGACTTCGGACAGGCACTTCACGGCAAAAAGATTTACTGGAAAATCAATCAGGTGAGAGCGTATGATCAGATACCCGTGGCTGAAGAGGACATTCTTAAAATGGCAATAAGAACGCCTTTTGGTCTTGAAGAATTTCCATTCATGCCCTTCGGACTCCAAAATGCTGCACAGACCTTGCAACGGCTCATGGCCGAAGTACTTCGAGGTCTGGACTTTGTGCTCGCATATTTAGACGATATTCTAGTGGCGTCCGAGACCTCGGAAGAACTCCTCGAGCATTTACGACAAGTTTTCACACGGTTGGTAAAATGAGGCATGGTCATCAAATGGCAAGTTTGGCGCCAAAGAATTACCCTTTCTTGGCTATCTCGTCACCAATAATGGCATCAAACCAGTCCCGAAAAAGGTTAAGACAATTCTCAGCTTCCCACAGCCGACAACCGCCAAGCAACTTCATCGGTATCTGGGCATGATTAATTTTTATAGAATTGGCATGCAAAGTTGCGTATACACACAGGCACCATTAAACAAGATGCTGCACAACAAAGTCAAAGGGAACGCCCTGCTCTAGTGGATACCAGCAGCCAAAGAAGCATTCAAAGAAACGAAACTAGACTTAGTGCGAGCTACGCTCCTTGCACACGTCAAAATCGACGCAGAAATGGAAGTATTTTGTGATGCTTCTGACATCACCGTAGGCGCAGTTCTGCAACAACGTGCCGACGGCTATTTGGAGCCACTCACTTTCTTTCAAAAGAACTCAGCCCAGCAGAGTGTCGATACAGCACATTTCACAGAGAGTTATTGGCAATCTATCTCGCTATCAAGCACTACCGGCACATGATAGAAGCAAGGATTTTCACGGTCTACACAGACCATAAGCCGCTGACATTCGCTCTCCGGCAGAAACTCGACAAGACGTCGCCTCGTGAAGCTCGGCACCTGGATTTCATTAGCCAATTTACGACCGATATTCGGCACATTTCGGAAAGAGATTACATCGTTGCCGATGCACTGTCGCGGATTGAGGAAATTGCAGCACCCATCAATTACGCTGAGCTGGCAAAATCCTAAGAGAATGACGAGGAACTCAAAGCTCTTTTGCGATCGGGAACGTCTTTGCAACTCAAGCAAATACATATCCCAGGAATGGACGCTCAAATTTTCTGCGACTCTTCAACAACAAAAGTCGGACCGTATGTCACACTAGTTTTCAGGAGAACCACTCTCACCCAGGCAGAGACGCTCGTCGCACAGCAATTCCCCTGGCCAGATATTAAGATGGACACGAGCTTGCATCCAGTGTCAACAATCGAAAAAAACGAAGCACGCGTTCGTGCCTGTGGGAAATTTAGCTCTGACTTCTACGAACCTCAAACATGTACATATATATATTATCATCACGCCGTTATCAGAAGGAAAAAGATATTGTCTCACCTGTGTGTACCGTCTCCCACGTTGGCCAGAGGCCATACCGATTCACGACCAAGAAGCTGAAACAGTCATTAGAGGCTTCTAGGAAGGATGGATAAGCCGCTTCGGAAGCCCACTGCGTTCATCACCGACCAAGGGCACCAGTTTGAATCGAATTTATTTCGTTCACTCAATCGTTTAGCGGGCACCAACAACTTTCGAACTATCTCATATCATCCTCAAGCCAATGGGATGGTAGAGTATTTTCATCGCCAACTAAACGCAGCAATTCGATGCCACCAACACGAGCAGTGGACCAAAATTATACCGAGCGTCATCATGGGCATCAGGGCAACCATTCGCGAAGACTTGACTGCATCTCCTTTTGAGATGTTATGTGGACAACCCATGCATCTTCCAGGAGAATTTTTCGAACCTACACGAGCAGATAACGAACCAGTGCAATTCATTAAGGAGTTACGGCGATACTTCAAGCATATAGGACCAGTGCCAATAAGCCGACATGGTGCACGCACACCGTTTATTTTCAAGAACTTTCCTACAATAACGCACGTTTTCTTACGACATGAAAAATCGCCTTGCAAAAGTAATCAAACGTGGGGAAATGACTTTCATAATAAGGATTAGAGGAAAAGATGTCACGGTATCAATCGACCAAGTAAAACCTGCGTACACCTTGAACGAGATGACTCCAGAAGACCATTTAATCATTATCAGTAACCAGACAAATCAAAAGACGGGAATTTAAGCAGATCCTACCAACAATCATGTCGCAGAAAGTTCAAGTTTGCAGCCACAAGAGCCAGTGTAACGCACTCATTTTCAACGTGACTTCATCACTGTAAAACGGGTGATGTAGCGGTTTTCTGGCCATAAAACAACCAAAACCTAGACAACAATAAACATGCGTCGCTGCATATAATTATCTCTAGAGAGCAACCATCACGCACTGCTGCATATTATTATCGCAGAAAAATTCATATCATCGTGCTCAACAAAACCTAATCCAGTTTTATTCGAAAAGATAATCAGGAAACCTTTCGCACATTTGAAATAATGACAAAACACCGTGTGTAATATGTCGGGGAAAACCACGGACGTCCTTAATTCTTCACAACAATACCATCGGCGCAGATATATAAATGATGGAAATGCGAAGGAGAGAATAGAAAGATTCACAACACGATACGGCGAGTAATCGTCCGCTTTTATCTCCGCGCATTATACTTCAGTTTTATTTAAATAAAGTTTTTATTTTGTCATTATAAATAGATAAGCATCGATCGCTACCGACGCAACTGAAGGTCTTATCACAGATTTGTATTCTTAGAGCTTTGCTTTCCTGTATGCAACTGGTCGTCAAAGAAGTCAAAACTGAATAAACTATTTTATTAACATATATTTGCTTCAATGATTTTCAGACTTGGAAGGCAGGGCCTTTGCTCTTTCAGGTGATGTTTGTGAGCCATAGAAACTCCAAGAATTCCCCCTGGATTATCTTGTATTTTCCCAGATGTACTCTGTGTGTATCTCTGAGCCTTGTTCGCGATATAAACAAGAATAGCGGTCTAGGGGCATTCAAGTATTCTTGAACAAAGTTCCTTTTATAGCGTGGACCTAGTGAATATATATTGAGGATGGACTGTTTAATGGAACTTATCACGACAACATACTTTGAAGGCAAATAGTAAGTAGGCTGCTTTTTGTTCCTTGCAAAAAACTAGAGTACGATACCCCTTCTCATACAGTATTTTTTACAGAGGCGATAATGGAATACCCCATTTCCTCCTTTTTCTTCTGGAGATTCTTTCTCCTCTCTTCAACTTCTTTTGGATCAGGAAAACCTCTGAAACTCACAGGGTGTCCGTAAGCATTGCAGTTGACACAAAAGATCTCTTCTTTTTTCTCGACCTTCGAGATTGGACGTTCATTCGACTTGTGTTGCCTATCGCATTTTACGCATCTAACTTCAAGTCCGCAGTTAGAAGTGATGTGGTCAAATCGTTGGCAATTGAAGCACTGGGAAGTGCAACTTTTTATTAACGTTCCCATTGTATCTTCTGATACAGTAGGAAGTGTATGTCCATCAGTTTCTTCCCTTCAAAGTCTGGTTTGAACTGGACTAAGAAAGAGGAAAGCGCCCTTTTTCCCCTTTTAGAGGTAAGTTATCGCCGAGAACCGAGATGCTCCTTCAGCTCAGCCGCGGCACCTTTCTCGTCGTACGGACTGTGCACATCTTTGAGTAAGAGAGTCAATTTTCTGTCTCTCCTGGAAGAGTGTAAGTTTAACAAGCCACTTTCGCACACTTCAGAAAATTAAATAGCCTGGTATGATCCTCAGCCGTTTTTGGGTGAAGCGAAGTTCGTGAGGAGCTGTTCACGGTTATGTTGAACTCTGGCTCGTATGCTGTATTTCGTATGCATGCCCATTTTATGTTATCCCAAAAAGTTTTCGGGGCAAGCGTATAACTAACTATAGGAGGTCCTCTCCCATTTTTGGTAGCAGCCACGCTTGATTGCTGGGTCTTTGATTTAACTTTATTAACTCCAAGGTTTGGCTTTAGACTCGGCTTGGGTATAGCCTCTGAAAAACTGACGGAAGCTACTGTTGCCACCTTTTTTTTTGCTATGGCACTACAGCCCCTTCCGGGCCTTCGATTAGTATCTTATTATCTTGATGGAATGTATTGGCACTTTACAAGCTGATATGGTCAGTATCATACTTTGGGCGTGTGTCCGTCCATCCAGCTGCGATACTGTAGTGAAAAGGTAGGTATAAATGTCCGTGAAGCACTGCAGCGATGATCTGCTGCCTCGCCGAAGAAAGATGTTGATATCCGCCGAGAATGCCCTTGTCTGGGGACGCGTGAATGCGCTGGCAGGCTAGCATTGCGTTGTCGTGGGGCGGGTTCATTCCCCCAGCACAAGCACCCAATACAAAAGAATTTCGCATTCACGAATTCTTGGGTCTCGGAAGAACGGGCGACCGAAGTCGAAAAATTGTAGGTAACTACCATAAGGGAAAATGACTTGCACAGAGAACAAGTGGAAACGAGTGAAAACAGACGGACTTAGAGAAACCTGGTCGTTACCCGACGATTCTCATGGCCAACAAATAAGTTTGGGGCAACCGGATGGTGGTGGTGCCCCCTCGCATCCACCCAACCGGATCAAGATCCATCAATGTTGCTGTGGCCATACATTTCCGTTCAGAGTGGTAAACTCATACAACATAACTTGTATGAGCCTTTCCATCAGAAAAGAAATATACCGATGACCAATTTATATCACAGAGTTATGTGAGCGAATCACATAACCCTATGCCATAAAAAGGCACCTTGGCTAGAGGCCACTCAACCCGCTAGAGTCCCTGAAACAAAAAGAAGGTTAGAGCGTGCCCAATGGCTAGCTCATTTTTTGTGGGGAAAGCCTTACATCGTGCCGGGTCCTATACCCGGTCAGACGGGACAAAAGTGAAAAGACCGGCGTTCTGATCTAATAATTCTTTATTATTCAATTAAAATTTCACGAAATTCTAACAATCTACAGCAATTACTTTTTCCGCGCCTGCCTTGCGCAAGTTTAAATTGAATGCGCGATATACAAAAAATTTCATCACTTCTAAAATTTTAACTCAAACACAAATTGTAATTAAGTAATAGAAAAATATATAAATTAATTAAAAAAAATCATGTTGCAATATACAAAAATGTAAGAATAATAGAAAAATATGTAAGTTAATTAAACAAAATCAGGTTGCAATATACAAAAAATGTTAAAATAATAGAAAAAAAGTAATTAATTAAAAAAATCATGTTGCAATATGCAAAAATGTAAAAAAAGGGAAACAAATACGGTACTTACCCATCCTCCTCTACGAGCGCTCGTTGATGGGGTGAGTAAGTCCAGGGAGCTAATGAAAATTTATAATAATTAATGATTTTTAAATTATTATCGATAATTTCTTTAAACTTCGTAAAAATTTGCTTATTCAAATTGCTGTTATGTTACACAGAGTGACAATCAGGCAGAACGTATTGAAATTCCGTCAGGATGGTCTCACAGACACGATATATTAATTCCAATAGATTATACAAATCGGCACAGCTAGATGTATGTTGTATTCACTTCCAACATAAAACTATCCTGGGACAGCAATTTACGATATATTGCTTGGTAACGTACGCATAATTAGTTGTAAGGCGATACGAGGACAACAGTTTTTGACCGAATTTTTCCAGCTAAGTATTAAGCCGGCAGTTCAGTCCAATTCTCTGATATTCAGTCTTAGCGCTACCGCAGAAAATTCCAAGACAGCCGGTTTTACTATAGAACTTTATCAGAATAAGAGTTTCTTCACGATCACTTGAAGATTTAAATAAAATTGAGATAGTTCACTTTTGAGAATTTTCAGCAAATCGCATCACTCTCGAGTTGTGTTGGTAACTATTCGTTAAATGTGGCTGCGAATGGGAGTGCGTAGAGTTCGTCAGTTGGCATCCTGACGATGCTTGAGAAGTGATAAACGAATCCCCTGCTGTTGTTGTCTCGTACAACACCTCACCCTGCGTGCCAGAAGTCGAGACTCGCATGTACTGAATATTCGAATTATCTTTCAATGGAAAATTCGTCGGAGATGACCTCGACGTTGATGAAACGACAGCTTTACTACCATTCGAGTTATTATTGTTGTTGATATTGTTTTTCACACCAGATGCCGTAATGGCCCCACCGAGCTGTGCTTTCTCTTCTTCCCGTCGCTGGATATTATTGAAATGCTCAGTCTCGGGCAGCCATTGTCAAATATTTATCTTTATCGATTCGTTTTCCAAACATAGCATTTCAATCAGAAAAATTTCACAGATATTGCGCGCGTACAAAATAATCCAATAAGAGAAATCCAAAAAGTGTGTAATTAATCCTTAATTGCAGTTTTCCACGCAAATTTCGACGACCACACAAACGAAATCTCTTCTCGAGCTGACGGAACGACGAGCGGAAGTTCACTTGACATCACCACGTGACGCGTGCCGAACCGTTCATTATGTTGACAATTTTATTTATAAACCGCACGGGGCTCGGTGCAGAGCTCTTTTTCTATTCTGTCCAATTCTCGACAATTTTCCATACGAAAATCCGCAAATCAAATCAAAACCATCAATTTCTATCGACTTCTTAACCGTCTCCGATCCCGTATCGATCTCGCCAAATCTCTTCTCCCCACCGCACCAATCCAAACAGCCAACTCCCCGTAGATCAACTACCCACACTTCGCAATCACAAATCCCCCCCATGCATTCTCATCAATAAAATAATGGCGTCAAGCCCAATCGAAGGAGATCGGGATAAAAGAAGGAAGGAAGAGGCACTTGAAGGGCGTGGAGCACTAGATCAGGGGTTCCAGACAGTGCTTACAAAAGGAGCGAAGAAAGCTGCCAAGAAACTCCTTCAAAAAATGCCAGAAAGTAAAGTTCGTACGGACGCCCAATTACAAAAAGGACCTGATGCAAAGCAGGAGAGGCAGAAGCCCCGACGAAGACCCCGGCAGCAGGCACTGCTCGTAAAGCTCCAAGATGGCCGATCCTACGCGGAAATACTACGGAACATCAGGGGAAACGTAAGGCCCGAAGACACCAATACAACCATTAAAGTAGTACGACCAACGCGGTCGGGCCACATACTGGTCGAATTCGGAGCAGAGGCCGGCAATAAAGATGCATGCTGTGACGCAGTAAAGAAAGTCCTCGGCAAAAGCGCAACTATAGCCCCGCTCGTGCCGATGGCAACGATCGAAATACGAGACATAGACTGCGTGACGGATCTGGCCGAGGTAGAAGAGGCCATCAAAAAGGAGTTCCCTAGCGTGGGAAGGATCAAAGCGAAACTGACACCAGAAAACAACAGAGGACAACGCATGGCCATAGTTGACTTGATCGAAAAGGACGCCGAACAATTCCTGAACAAGGGCAAAGTACGAATTGGGTGGGTTGTCTGTAGGATACGGCGAAGAGCAACGCCTCTTCAATGTTTCAAATGCCTTGGTTATGGTCACACCACACAAGTATGCAAAGGACCCGATAGGAGTGCCCTATGTTACAAATGCGGTGAAATGGGACATAAAAGAAAAGAGTATACGAAGGAGGCACACTGTATTCTTTGCAAGGATTCTGATCCAAAACTTGATTTTGGACACGTCTTGGGATCAGGAAAATGCCAGGTTTTCCAGGAAGCCCTAGCCAAGGCAAAACCAGAGCTTCGATGACCCGCATCCTGCAGCTAAACCTACACCGCAGTTCAACCGCCCAAAATCTGCTTGAGCAGTTTGCGAGGGACATGAAAGCCGACTTCTTGCTGCTGAGTGAGCAACACCATAATAAAAGTCCTGCATTATGGTACTCTGATGAAACTGGTACTGCCGCCATCTGGGTTCGGAACAGTGACTTTCAAGCGGAGAGTTGTGGACGGGGGGATGGTTTCGTGTGTGTTCGGCGCTCAGGGATCACCTTCTTTAGTGTGTACCTAACGCCTAACGAGTCGATATCATCTTTCCAAGCCAAGCTTAATGCTCCGGAGGGCGCTGTCTCGAACGCAGAGGGTAAAGTGCTCGTTAGGGGCGACTTCAATGCTAAAGCAATCGAATGGCCTCCGACGGATCCGCGGGGAAAACGAATCCTGGAAATGGCGGCCAGGACGGCCCTCGTCGTACTAAACTCCGGAAACACGCCGACTTTCCGCCGTATTGGCTGTGAGGGAACCATACCGGACGTGACATTCGCCTCAGAGTCCTTAGTACGGAGGATACACATCTGGAAAGTATTAGAGGACTACTCAGCCATTGATCACCAGTGCATTCTGCTTGAGATAAGTGATGCTGTCTCCCGACGTCCGTGCTCTCGGCCTTCTACAACTGGATGGAACATTGGAAGAATGGACGTCGAGAGGTTCGTCAAGGTTCTCACAGCAGGTGAGCCGCTGCAGGGAGCTTCGGAGGGGACGGAAGAACTGGCAGCTCAAGACGTGGTGAACTCTATTATGAGCATAATTACGACTGCTTGCTGCGCTTCTATGCCCCGTCGAAGACCCCGCACGGCAAGCCCCTAGTGTACTGGTGGTCTACTGAAATCGCTGAAAAGCGGAGGGAGTGTCACAAGCTTCGGTGTGAGGCTCAATGGGCGCGGAACCGTGAAAAGTCAGCCAGGAAATGCCTTCGCAAACTGATCAACAGTAGCAAGGCTCGCTACTGGCAAGACCTAGTGGACAATGTGAACAAGGATCCGTGGGGCCTTGGCTACAAGCTGGTCATGGGGAAACTTGGTGCCCTACGGAAGCCTTGTATACATGACGCGGAAAAGATGGACGCGATAGTGCGGGGACTCTTCCCCGCCCATCCCGTTCTTGTTGACGCTGTCCATGGTGAAACAGCAGTAGAGTGCCCACTCTTCACACAGCTGGAACTGGAGGAGGCAGTCCTCTCCCTGAAAGCGAGAAAGGCTCCAGGTCCAGATGGTGTTCCAGCTGAGGTGTTGCGGCTCGTCTATCACCATTATCCTGACTTGCTGCTCAGCACATTCAACGGTTGCCTACGGGACGGGGTTTTCCCGGTACGATGGAAAGTGGCGACGTTCGTGCTGATCAGCAAGGGGAACGGAAATCCCGAATCGCCGTCTGCATACCGCCCGTTATGCATGCTAGACACGGCTGGGAAAGTGCTAGAGAAACTCATCAAGGGAAGACTCACTGACACGATTCGTGCTGCTGGGGACCTATCTCCTCGGCAGTATGGCTTTAGAGCAGGACGTTCTACCATTGATGCGATTGCAGAGGTGGTGAACGCAGTCCAAAAGGCAGAGGCATATAGTCGCACCAAGCGACGAATCGTCCTGTTGGTGACACTCGACGTCAGGAGTGCCTTCAACTCCGCTAGATGGGTGGATATTCTGGACACGCTGGAAAACTCTTTTCAAGTTCCAGAATATCTAATGCGGCTTTTGAGGAACTACCTAAAGGACCGAAGTCTGCTTTACGACACGACACAGGGCCAACGAAGGATGGAAATTACATCGGGTGTTGCCCAGGGATCTATCCTTGGTCCGGACCTGTGGAACGTGTCTTACGACGGGCTACTGAGACTTGAGATGCCAGATGAGTCGCGCTTGGTCGGCTATGCGGATGATGTTGCGGCTCTGGTCGCTGGACGCTAGGTATGCTAATGCGCCGAGTGAGGGACTGGATGGCTCAGTTTAGCACTGCAGAAAACCGAAGTGGTCATCTTGACAAAAAAAAGAATCCCTAGAGTAAGGATGATCAGTATTGGAGATATACAAATCGAATCGAAACCAGCGGTGAAGTACCTGGGGCTACTGATCGACTCGAAGATGAGTTTCTCTGAGCAAATCAGGGCAACGGCTGAGAAGGCTGCTTCGGGAATATCGGCCCTGAGTCGACTTATGGCCAACGTAGGGGACCCAGCCCATCAAGAAGACGCCTCTTGATGAGTGCTGTAGGGTCAGTGCCACTGTACGGAGCAGAAGTATGGGGCGACGCTCTCAGCAAGGAGGTATACCGAAAACGTTTGGCACAGGTACAGAGAAGAGGAGCACTGAGAATTGCATCTTCGTATCCAACAGTCTCCGACTCGGCGGTGAGAGTGATTGCAGGCGTGATACCTGTCGCCCTCCTTGCTAGAGAGCGCCGCGCTATTTTCCTGCGCCGAAACGAGGATGCGAGGGAGATAGTTGTCCGCGAGGAGAGACAACGCTCGCTCAACGATTGGCAGCAGTCTTGGGTGAATTGCACGAAGGGAAGGTGGACTGCGCGCCTCATCCCGAATGTGAGACCGTGGCTAAATCGAAGGCATGGTGAGACTGACTTCTATCTGACCCAGCTCTCGAGCGGGCACGGGTGTTTTCAGTCTTACCTGCACAAGATCGGTAAGTTACGGTCTCCCGATTGTCGGTTTTGCCCAGGAGAGGTGGACAATGCCTGTCACCCATTTTTTGCGTGCACAAAATGGGTCAGGCTGCAAAGGGAACTCTACAGGGAGACGGGAGAGCTCACCCCGGATAATATAGTTGCGGTGATGCTCGAATCGGTTGACAAATGGAGCCAGGTGGCACATTATGCTCGGGCAGTCCTAAAATATAAAAGGGACTCACAGCAGCCGGAGGCGCTGGGGCTGGGGGATCGCTCTTCTGGCATTTCCTCTTCCCCTCTCCCCTCCCGCTAGGAAAGGGACTCCTCAGCTTGAAGGCGCCCCACGCCGTAACAAAACGAGGCCTGGCCCGAAGTAATATGTCAAACGGTTCCAGGCTGGGTTTTCAGGTTGACAGGGGAGGTGTTTAGTGGGTAGTCCAGTCGCGCATGGGAGTCCCACACTCTGTGCATAAAAAGCATTCACCTCCCTACCACAAAAAAAAACTTTTCGGAGAAATGTTGTAAATATTTTTAAGCTTTCCGCGTGAAACTGGATTTCGCGGCGGAAAGCTCCTCATATTCGCTATTTTTCTTCATACAGGTAACCACAGATTCCAAGACAGAACTTGGAATACTATCGCTGGAAAGTAAAAGAAACTACAACCCTTATTATCTAGTCAATAAAAAACCAAAAAGCAAATAATTGTATTGAAGAAATAATAAAAAGAATAACAATAAAGATAATAATAATAATAATTTTTTTTCTCAAATATCCCAATTGAAATTTAACGATTCTGTCCACTCCTAGCATTCCACCCATCGCGCTCCAACAATCCTCAAGCTTGCCCACTCGTCGGACCCAGCCAATCCTTGCGCCGATAAATCTTTGCACTCGCTCTGCACGCCTTGTCCAGGCGTTTTACTTCCATTCCCTTCCTATAAATTTCGAAAAATTCCAAGGGATTTGCTTCGTTGCTCGGTGCGTGCTGCCTCGACTACTGCTCGACTCGAACCTTATACCTTTAATAATTTATCCACCGACGCACGGCTTCTATAAGACTCCTCTTTTATCGATATTGCAGCTAGGATACGCTCACGTATCCTCACAAAGCGTTTTTTCATGATAACGAACCAAATTTCAAGTTTAGAATACCAATATAATGGACCATGAGCTGCTAAAGAACGGGCTAGCGGTCACCTTGATCCGAGTTCAAAGAAAACAACAACAAACTCAAAACGCTGGTTTATCAAGCGGTAGATCAGTATACTTTTCCCCTCAAATTTTTTACTGAGTTTACTGAAAACTATGTTATGGACTACAGACCTTAAATACTGGAGCTTCCTAAAATTTACTCTAATACAATATCTCAAACATTCCACTCGGATTTTTTGCAACGAAGCTATAAATTGGACGCTCCTAGTAAACTATTGAAACTCGAATTGAAAAATACTAACAGAATTGCCCACAACTCTTACACTTTGATGATCCGACTAACTATTAAAGCAATTCCTTTGTGTGCAAAAAAAAGGCTTAAAATTTCTATCCTCATTACAAAGATATAATCGATCGAGAACCACTTCCCTTGAAGGACTTCATTAAAACGAACTTCAACAAAAGAAAATGAGTAGTCTTTTTAACCCGTTCTACATTATTCTATCATATCGTGCTTTATTATCCTTTCTTATGTCTCCTAATCCTATGGAGACGACACTATCCATGTAAAATCTTTCACAAATGATATCAAGGGTTGACGACAGAGTGACACTCCTGTTCTTTGTCTAAAAGATGAAGTGGGAGACTTTTTGTCGAGAAAGAAAAAAAGATTGACATTATGAGGAAAAAAAGAAAAGCGGCGACTTGACTATGAATAATATAAAAGTGAATAAAACTAAATGGGGATTCGGGGAGTATAGATGAAGACGAATTAATTGTGGGCGTCTACGTTCCACTATTTATAGACAAGAAAGCTAACAAATAAATTTAAATATTGCCGGAGCAAATTTATTTGCACTCCCCTCTCATCACGCATCCACGTGGATCAAACCTAATGGAGCATTTTCCACACCCTCTAATCTAGCCCCAAGCGCATAAACAATATCATTTTACACAATCATAAATGGTTTCTGTCTAATCCCTGCACTGAATTCGAGCAGGACAATGGCTCCCTTTTGTCTTCCTTTTTGTCTATTCTGCTACATTGTCTGTATCGCTTCGGGGTAAACAAACTCTTATAATCGGATCAAAAGCTACATGAAATACGTGATAAAAGTTAGTTTGCAGGATTTTCCGGAATACTTGGGCTTTAGTATCAGACCATATGTTCTCTTCTCTTATTTTATAGAATAAGGTACTCGTATAATGACCATATTGACGTCTTTCTCCTCTCCAACATCCCTAAGTTAAATTCATTTAGCTTACAGCTTTCGAATCTTATACAATGTAAGGAGGAAGAACTAAGAAAGTCAGAAGGATATCAACGTCAACAATTTTTCATCCTTTTGATGTATTTACTGAATGTGAGTCACAACGAACGCAAACACATCTGGTGATCGTTTTTGAGTAGAAAAGGGCATGTTGGCTAGAAGCATGTCATTAGAGTCTGAAGGAAACATTTTTGCTTGGGTAAAAGGAAAACTAAGGATTGAAAAGTTTGCAGGATGATATGTCGTTATTGGATACTTTGTGGATAAAATGTAGAGATTGAAAGGGTAAATGGTAGTTTTGTGAGTATAAGGAATTTCAAAAGATTGCATAGCGTTTGGATATAATGGGTTCGAATTTGGGGATTTATTGAGACTTTCTGACCAGCATATGTGTTGATGGTCAAACAGTAAGCAATTTGATGGATTATAGTAGGATTGGAAGATTAATGACTTAGTTTCGTTGTTACATATCGATTAGGTGCCTATTTGAAAAATTTATAAAGAGTATTGAAATTTCACATCTGCATCTATTTTTGATCCTGAATGTTAGGCGGCATTGAAAAACTTACCTCTGAAAATTGAACACTTTCCATTTATTTATTTCTCTCTATTTAGCAGAATACGAGTGTGTCCAATTACAAAATAGAGTAAACAATAGCACAGCTAGGAGAAAAAGAAGTAAAAAAACATGAAATTGCAAGGCAGACGTAATAAAAACGGAAAATGTACTAAGAGTTAAGAAGAAGAAAGGTGACGTTTTTTTATAAACCACATACGAGAGGGGCGAAGTCCCAAGGTGAAGATCATCAAGATGACATGGTATTCTAAGCATGGATGAGTGAAAATACACCAAGCGACGCGCCTGTAGAACGCATTACGTGCTTAAGCAATCCCTTTCTATGCTCAGAAAAGGTCGTCTCTTTTATCGAGGAATACTTTTGTAGTGAAATTGGAGGATGATCAGTGTTCGTAAAGAACTGCAGCAATGGTCTGCTGCCTCGGAGAGCGAACATGTTGGTGCTCGCCGGAATTGGTCTTGTCTGAGGACGCGTGAATGCGCTGGCAGGCTAGCATTGCGGTGTCGTGGGTTCTTTTCCCAGCACAAGGGCCTACTACAAAAAAAATTGCATTCACGAATTAAATGATCGGTTCGACGGTGTGGAGGCCGAGGTAACCTACTCAGTGGATGGACTACTCAAAGTAGCAACAGATTGAGCCTGGTGAACGCGTGCGAGACTCGAGAGGGTCTCGTCTTTACTATTTATACTTACGACCCCCAAATAAGAGTAGGGTATCCAGATGGAAGCGGTGCCCCTTCGTACTCCCCCATCTGACAAGATTCATCGTAGACGTGGCCGTATATTTTCAATTTAAATGAAAAACTCATACAAGCATAATTCGCATGAATTTTTCTTTTAAATGAAAAATATGACCTTTTCAAATTTATGGTGAACTCTTATATGATGGAATCACAACGTTAATATAAATTGGAAACCCAAGCGGAAGGCGACTCTAGCCGGTGAGAGCACCTGCAACGACAAAGAAAAAGGAGTGAACTCACCCAAGAGCTAGCTCATGAGTGGAGGGGCCAACCAACGTGGCGGGTCCCATACTTGGTCCGGGTTCCATAAAAATGAAAAGACCGATGTTTTCAGGTTTTTAAAAATTCATTATTTTTAAGAATAGGATTTGTTCGCTCAAACATTAACCAATACCAGGTTATATGTCTATTTAATTCATTTCTCTGTTAATTTAATTTGTATATTTATTTATTTTACTATTTAACTGCGTTCTGTTTTGTAAATATACAAGTATATTTGTTCTCTTTTGCGTATAAATGCTGTAACTATATCCTCCAATAAACATAACAATATTTCTTTCTTTTGTCTTTTATTAATAACAAAAAGGGTACTTGCCAAGTCCTCCTCCGACGAGCGCTCGTTGATGGGGCGGGTTAGGCCTGTAACTTAAACTTCGTAAAAATTTGCTAATTCAAATTGCTGTTATGTTATACAGAGTGACAATCAGGCAGAACGCATTGAAATTCACGTCAGGATGTTCTCACAGACACAATAGATTAATTCCAATAAATTTCGAATCGGCGTAGCTAGATGGATGTTGTATTCACTTGCAACATAAAACTATGCCGGGACACAGCAATTTACGATATATTGCTTGATAACACTGTGCACATAATTAGTTATAAGGCGATACGAGGAAAAACAGTTTTTGACGGAATTTTTCCAGCTAAGCATCTCATCACCAGTTCTGTCCAGTTTTCTTATATTCTGATAATCAACTCAGTGACAAATAGATATACAACACAAATTTTAACAATTTTCTTTTGCTTCTTCACTGCATAATTCTCTTACACAAGGACGCGATCAACTTTCACACACGTTGTTTTGCTATTGAACTTGCGGGAACCGATGGCAAGGGTTTTCACGGAATAATCCAATCAAGCAGACAAGTAGGTTTTATTAATATGCAAATGCGTCTGTTTGCCATTCCACAGTCGTCTTTATGCTCACTGGCACGCACTGACATCACTGTAAGCAATAGAATCACTCAAAACTCTTCGCAATCAATGAGGTATGTGTTGCTCTCCGATCGAAGAGCTCTTCGCCTTCCGTGAACCGTTCCTGCCCAAGTTTTCACGAGACTCCATCGTCAAAACGATATCTTATATCGTTGCTTGTGCGATGTCGGCAACGAGAATATCCATGAAATGCGTCGCATCAATTGCGGACGATTACACCTCCGACAAATTCGTCGCATCAAATTGTTTTCGGACACCACAAAACTAACTTTTCCCGAACAATAGAGAATTTCGGAATTTGAGATTATTGTGCTGCTGCTGCTGCCGCTCGTTGTCTTCGTCTATCGTCACACACGACTATCCTCCGCTAATATTCAATAAATCCACGGCACATTTCACGGAAGCCCCTACTAAACAATTAACACTGCTCATGCACTTTCCAACTGGTAATCGCACGCGTAATAAACAATGGCCGAGAAAAGTATGTCGCGCGATTTTCCACCAGATGATCACTTTTTATTGAATCGTATCGAGATTCCCCGCTCGATCATTCCTATGCGAGTCCCGCTTCAAAACCATCCCGCTTATCTCGACGAACCTCTTCATGGCGGTAACGGAGGATTTCTCGTCGATACAATCTAGCAATTACTTCCATTGCGTCGCAAAACTTTTTACTTATAATGGTAGCGATGGTAGTGGCGGGGCTTAGGGCGGGTTACAAAATAACAATGTTTATACGTTGCGTATCAAATTGTTCCGCACATATTATTTTCATAAAATGGTATTTTCTTCGCAAAGAGCAGTTTGCCTAGGCGGGCTACTCGATTACTACACTTTCATTTCAATAAAGTTATGATATTAGCTTGTGCTAGCTTTTAAATACAAGTTAAGGCAAGTGCAGTTTGCGTCGCTCACATTGTGCAGCGGTTACAGTTCTCTCATCTTAAGTAGTGCGCATTATTTCAATTTTTGTGTGATTCAATTGAGTATTTCTTCGCTCGCACCATGAACCGACCCGGCTACGGTGGATACTGAAAAGATTATGGAATAATCATACGGTCAAGTGGAACACAGAGCATATCATCTGCTAGAGAACCTAACTTAACTTCACAAAATGAGATTCCCTGACAAACCCCTACGTCGAGTGATCTTTATTTGGCGATATTTTCTAATTTTTACATATACCTGTATACAATTCATAAATAATTCAACCTAACAATATTCGTGCAGGTTGTGCCTTAGGGCTTAGGGCTTTTTTTCCGATAAAATAAAACTTTAAAATGCTAAAAATGTGAAATTCATTTACTTTAGCAACTGCAGTTTTAAAAATTGAGTTTCTTAAAATTATGTACTGTTTGAAACGTAACGAAAGAAACACTTTTGTACAAAAAAACTGATCATAGATTTCAAAATGATTTGTAATGCCTCTAATACGAAGTCTCAATTTGCCTTGAGATTTTTTCGATTTATCATATTTAAAATTTATGATTTTGACAGTTTATAAAAAAACAATTGATTTGATTTTTTCATGTGTCTGTATTTCCTTGGAATTTAACAATTTGATCCTTCAAGATGGATTGTTGGGTTCGTAGATTGTTCTTTGAGCAAAGTTCTTAAACATCATGAATATCCAATTTTTGTGGTGTGAAGCTTTGTAAATTGACTTTGAAAGTACATCGGTACTTAATAAAACAGTTATAACGGTCTGTGAGTTCGTGAATTCACTTTGAAAGTGCGTCGGTGCGTAACCATATAGTTACACTAGTTTGTAACTTCGTTATATCACTCCTAAAAATGCGTCGGTACTTTATCATACAGTTTCTCTCAATTAAAGCTTTACAAATACACCCCAGAAAGTACGTCGGTACACGTTAATAATTTCCATAAAGAAACGATAAAGCATGGTGAACATGCAGGGACACATATGCAATCAAATGCTGTTGCTTGGGTAGCTTGTTAAAGTGCAAGTGAATTTCCGCAAGAAGCGAAGGCAAGGAGGACTGTGTTGACGGTTAAAAATTGGTTGGATAGGCTCAAGAGGAGTTACGAGTATGACGCCTTCAAGTCAGGACACAGTGCGATCATTCCATTGATGGATGAAAGCTGAGATCAACTTGAACAACCATACTTTGCTGAAAGCATTGATCGGACGGAGGAGGTTTTTTTCGAGTCTCAACGAGAAATGCAGGGAGTGCTAAAAGAATTGATTGCCAAGGCAGCACCAGAAAAAGATGAACAGGAAGTTGCGACAAGTGGACATCGAGCTACGGAGGAAACCGATGTGAGATTGCCTCGAATATCTCCCCCCAAGTTTGCAGGTAGCTACGAAGATTGGCCGTAATTCCGGGGTCTTTTTCGAATGCCCATACATGAGCGGTTTGCACCGTCAAATGTAGAGAAGCTTACCTGAAGTGTATTGTAATTGGTGAAGCTGCAACATTAATTAAATAGTTCCCAGTCACAGACTCTAATTACGCAACTGCATGGTCAATCTTATGCGCGCGTTATGACGATAAAAACGCGCTTCTCAAGCGACTCTTTGCCATTGCTCATGCACAGGAGACTTTCTCGGCTTTGCGAATGCTACTAGACAAAACAACCGAGTGCATCCAGTCCATTGACAATATGGGAGTGAATGATTTGTGGCAGTGCGTAGTGGTATACATGACTGCGCAAAAATTACCTCATGAAACTCGGCAGATGTGGGAACAAGAACCTGCCGCTAAGCCGGATTTTCCTGCAATCAAGGATGTTTAAGTATTCCTGTAGGCACGATGTCGGGCTTCGAAAGCGTCAAAGAAGGAACGCATCAAGGTGCAGCCGACTACAGCATTGAATCGTAGCGTTCAAGCCTACCATATAAAAGCATCACAGGCATGTACGATATGCAAAGGGTTTCATCCACTTTGGTAGTGTTCGCGATTTAACCAGATTAAACGCCAAAGTCAATTGGACATCGTTAGAAAGGGAGGGCTGTGTATCAATTGTTTACGACATAGGCATTTTGTGACCAGTTGCCCAAGTAAACATTTATGCCAAAAGTGCAATAAACGTCACCATACCGGGCTTCACCGAGAACTGAATGTTAATTCAGCAGAATTTCGTTCGACACAGTTTCCAGCTTCTACAGCGCAAGAAGGTAGCGACGTGCACGCTCACAATGCATCAGGCGAAACTGACGTCTTGCTGGCTAACTTGAAGCAACTAACGGGCGTCTGTATACGCGCACTTTGCTAGATCAAGGATCCCAAGGATCTTTTTTGACTCAATCCCTGGTCCAACGATTGGGTTTGAAACAACGAAAATGCCACGCCAACGTCAAAGGCATTGGAGGTTCACAAGCGGATGCAAAAGGCGTCGTCACTATCGAAATGGTTACACGACAAGGAGATCTCATCACATTTAATGCCTTTGTGTGATGCCAACAAGCAACGTATCATCGACAATACGCGCCCAACTGAAGGGATTGTCATTAGCCGACCCGAACTTTAACCGGCCGGGGATTATTGAGTTGTTGCTCGGAGCGAACATATACGGGAAGATCATTCTTCATTACATCCGAAGGTTACCTAATGAACCGACAGCTCAGGATTCCAAATTGGGCTGGATATTAGCAAGAGATGTTGGTACAACCCTACGTTCATCTTTGAAGTCATTTAAAGTGGAAGTGAAGTACAACGAAAACATTGATGACGCATTACGAGCGTTCTGGGAGTTGGAAGTTCAAAGGATGAAGTCGGAAGAGGAGTAAGCTTGCGAGCTCTAGTTTAAGGGTTCAACGCATCGAGACTCGATTGGGAGATAGCAAGTTCGACGCCATTTAAAATGGAATCAATTAGGAACTCCTTAGGTGATTCACGAACCGCTGCGATCGCAAGTTTGAGCAAATTAAAGAAGCTTTTTGAAAAGAACCCAGCTCTGGCAGAAGGGTACCAAAAATGACTGCAAGATTATTTGGAACAAGGCCACAAGCAGGCGGTCAAAGACGTGAAGGAAAGTTATCATGACAAAGTTGGCTGTCAGACGTATTATTTACCGCACCACGCGGTGTTCAAAGACAGTTCTACAGCTAAACTACGGGTGGTCATCGACGCGTCTCGAAAGACTAGTTCGGGAGTTTCCTTGAATGACACTCTTCTGACTGGTCCAGCTCTTAGAATGACTTGACTGCAGTTCTTCTAAATTGGCGCCTTCATGAATTTGCCTTTATCGTCGACATCGCTCAGATGTATCGGCAAATAAACATTCATCCATAAAATTCAGACTTCCAGAAGATAGTCTGGAGGAAGTGCCTGAACGACGCTGTGAAGGATTATCGGCTAACTTCGGTCACATTTGGTTTAACTTGTGCTCCATACTAGGCAATCCGTACACTACGACACCTTGCAGAGGACGAACAAACCCAATTTCCTATTGCTGCGCATTGTGTTCAAAGCGATTTCTACAGTCCACGCAAAAAAGATAGCACAGCTAAAAATATCTCATTATTTCCTAAACCACTAGACGCAGGTCTGTAATATGTTCCACACACCAAGCAGATCAACTAAAATTCACATTCTTACCTGAAAATCATTAGGTTAATAACAAAGGTTGAGGCTTTACAACGAATTTTATGATTTCTAGGTGCGCAAAAAAAATAGCACACCTCGAGGGAATAATTCAAAAAAACAAACAAAGATAAGATAATATAGCCTACTAATACTTCGAACCTCCACTATTTTTAAGTACATCGTACATCCTTTTTGGAAGGCTTTTGTATAATTTTTTAATGTATTTTCGTGAATTTTCACCCCAACAGAATTATTTCTATTTTTAGCTCATCCACTGTTGCATACTGCTTTCCTTCGGCGTAAACCAGTCGAGCCAGCTGTCCCCAGCAATTTTCGATGATGTTGAGATCGGGTAATCGTAACGGCCAATCGAGAAGTTCGATGTCTTTCCCTTGGTAAAAAGACTTCACCTTTCTGGCGGTATGGACAGACGCATTATCTTGTTGAAAAATCGGCGGAGTATCTGAGATAGCCATTAGACATCTGTCCAACAACTGTCCATATCGATCAGAGTTCATTTTGCCACTGATGATCGCTAATTCCGACCGACCGTTAAGCCCGATAGCACCCCAAATCATCACCGGTCCTCCGCCATTTTGCCGCTTTCTTAAAATTATTTCCTCCTTACGGATGTCGTGAAAATAATATCTCCAGCCATCTGGACCATCTAAATTAATTTTTTGTTCGTCCGAAAATATCACTCGCCTCCACTTTTTTCCACTGAATATGGCTCGTGCAAAACGCTTCTTCTTATGAAGAGAAGTTAACGGTGGTTTTCGCTTTAGCTTCCGGCGTTGAATAAGCGGCGACTTTTGAATCACGTACTGGGTGTTCCGTATCTTCGTATTAACGCCAGCTCGTCTGCCTATTTCCTTTGCAGTGAGAGCAGAATTGGACGCCTCCTGCAAAATCCGAAGCTTTCCTCGTGGTGATATTACTCATGGTCGACCTGATGACTTCTTTTTCCCGTAATTCTCCGAGTCTAGAATCAAATTCATCACTACCTTTCGACTTCTGCCAATGATTCGTCAAATTTCCGCAAAACTTTTTTTTGTAGCCGTAATTTCAAAATTATACTAATTTCAGAGTGACTCAGCATCTTACCTTATCCCATTTTGGAAAAGACTGAAACCCTATTTTAGGGTTTTGTAAAATAATTTTACAAAACCCTTCTAAAATCGCGTCCTGTCTGTCCGTCTGTCTGTCTGTCCGTCCGTCCGTCCGTCCGTGTGTCACAGCAGTTTTTCTCGGAAACTACTTAAGCTAGAAGCATCAAATTATGTATGTAGGTGTAAAGTGGTGCTCTCTTCAAAGTTCAACTGCAAAAAAATTTTATAAGGTATTTTAGGGGGGTCTCCCCATGTAGGGGAGTGCCCTCCCGAAAAAAAAATTTCATTGAAGGTAGCCGATGGAAAAACAGGTCTTAGTTTGGCAAAGTTTTCTTCGAGGGGCGCTCAGGGAGGGGAAATACACGAAAAATTTGTGTCCCCCCCCCCCCCCCTCGCGATTGGACACCTGTGATCCGAAAAATCTGAAAAAAATCAAGAATGTAGGCCTTGATGAGTACAACAACAACAAATACGTGAGAAGTCGCAATTCACTCAACTTTGTTAGTAATAGTATGATTTATCGATTTTATGTTTTCTTGAATAAAATCTTAACGGTACCCTTAAATTCAATGAAATTCATTACGCAGATGACTATTTATAAGGTTGATTAACCCTGCAAGTTTCATAAAGATTGAATCATATTTAGCGAAGTTATAGCGTTTTGAATTTTCCTGTATTACTATGGAACAATATGCACTGCATATATTACTATGGCAACATATGGCTATGGAACAACATGCGCGTTTTACCGACTCAGACACTACAGTTTTGCTAGGATTTGCATGAAAATTTCAGGAATGATAGGTGTCATGAATATATTTGAGAATCGGTTCAGCTAGTGGCATCAGTAATTGTAAAACAAAATAGTGGCACAGTATACGAAGCGGAGTGTGCTGTTTCCTATAAATATTGGAGCAAAAATGTTGATGCAACGACTACGGTTGCACGGAACAGACTGGGATCAACCTCTAGCAAACGAAATTGAGGTGCTGTGGCTGACATTCCGATCGGGATTGAAGGGGTCAAACAGACCCCGAGAAAATTGAAGCCGTGAAAAGCTGGCCAACAGCAAACAACAAGCGCCAACTACGCAGTTTTCTGGGACTAGCGACCTACTATCGAAGATTCGTCAAAGACTTTGCCAAAATAGCTAAGTGTCTAGATCAGCTAACCCAGAAAAATCGTCCGTATGTCTGGAATGAGCTATGCCAGGCAGTCTTTGAGACCTTGAAGGAGAATCACCCGTGTTGGCATATCCAAAACCCATGCATCGCTGAGATGGCTGCTTAACTTCAAAAACCCCGAGGGACAAGTTGCGAGATGGATCAAAAGATTGCAGTCATACGATTACAAAATTGTTCATCGGAAGGGCGGAGCTCATGGGTATGCTGACGCCCTATTTCGTCGTCCATGTCCAGCTAACTGCAAGAATCCGATGCATTAAGGAAAAGGAGCCGGCCGTTGATCTGCAAGTGATGACGGCCGAATTCGATGAAGGTTGGTCATCGGAGGAGATTCGAAACGCCCAGCTAGCCGATGAAGACATCGGACCATTGCTCGTGTGGAAGGAGACAACTGGGCCACCTGAGTGGAAGGACGTTTCGATGAATGGCGCAACCCTGAAAAGCTATTGGGCACAATGGAACTCCCTACAGGCGGAGGGTGGCATATTCAAGCGGAAATGGGAAACGGCGGATGGCATTTCCTATAGGATGCAAACTATACTTGCTTAAGGAAATGCGTGAAGGATCCTCGGGAAGCCACCTTGGTATTAACAAGACCTTAGCAAAATTGCGGGAAAGGTTTTATTGGCTCCAAGCTCGAGAAGACGTAGAGGTCTGGTGTCGCAGATGCACGATTTGCGCTTCCGTCAAAGGTCCAAAGCGACGACTGAGAGGACAAATCCAAACCTATAACGTAGGAGTATTTTTTTAAAAGATTGCTGTTGACATCGTAGGACCCTTTCACGAATCCGAATAGGGAAATCTATCCCATTCCCAACCAAGAAGCAACTACTATAGCCGAATAGCTAGTGTTAAATTGGGTCAGTAGGTACGGCGTACCTTGTGGACTACATTCGGATCAAGGCCGAAACTTCGAGTCACTAGTTTTTGGCGAAATGTGCGAGCTGCTAGGAATACGGAAAACGAGGACAACACCGCTGCATCCCTGATCTGAGGGAATGGTCGAAAGTTTCAACGGCACGCTCAATAAACACCTGACCAAGATCGTTGACGAGAAAAAAAGGGACTGGGACCGGCACATCCCATTATTCTTGATGGCGTATAGAGCTGCCGAACAGCATCGACGGTCGAAGCCCCAGCCAAAGTCATTTTTGGAAAGACTATCCGTCTGACGGCTGATATAAAGTTCGGGACACCCCCTGAGAAACCCCAAACGATCTCGGAGTACGCAAGTGAGCTAAGGCAACGATTTAACCATATACATCGGACAGTGCGAAAACACCTCGAATCGGCTGCTGACCGCATGAAGACCAGGTATGATCTAAAGGCAAACTCTACTGGCTTCCAGCAAGATGACTTGGTATGGCTATATAACCCACAACGGCGGAAGGGTAGGTCTTCGAACTTGCAGCATAATTGGGAGGGACCATACCGAGTTACAAAGCGAATAAATGACGTCGTATATCGCATACAGCAATACCGTAAGCCGAGAGCCAAAATAAAAATCGTACACCTGAACCCTCTTGCCCCATATTACACCCAGGAAGACTTAACTACAACTGGCCACACATCTTTTCGGGGCGACAAGAACTGAGGTGATAAATAAATTAACGTACTTGAAAGCACAGGAACCCACCAAACATGATCAATATCTGAAAGTGAGTCACTGCGGTCATTCAGAATTGCTCGAATATTCCAGGTAGTTCGACAATGTACGACAAATGGATTGAATGACTAAGAACCCTATATAAAGCCGAGCAGAATGAATGGGGGGAATAATAAAACAGCGATAGTAAAACTGCGATATAGTGGAGCGCGAAGTAAAGGCGATATTGATTAATAGTGAAGTGATTTTCGTGATATAGACAGTGGAAATATAAAGTTGATGGACTGTAAAAATTAGATTTAAATACGATTTGTAAAATAGTGAAATTTATGATTATGCACTCTTTGTAAATAAACTCTTTTAACTTAATTTAAAAGACAGTGCGTTTTCACTTTCCTGGAACATTCAAGTTATTGGCCGCGAACCATAACACGCGACAATATTTACAATTTTGTTCACTTTATAAAAAAATTCAACGCGTTACGTTCGGCATGCCTAATTAGGGCCTATTGACTGCCTAAATTGACTTTCTACTCGGGATGATATCTTATAAGGAAAATCATTTGTTGTAACAGATGGAAATCTGACAACAATGCGTGACTTCAAGATCTTGAAAGGTCTACAGTAGGGGCCAGTTAGTACGCCTCTGCTCTTCTCAATATTTATTCCCAAGCTAGTGAACGGCTTTAATTTGAATGTCTCGCCAACGCGATCATGGGCAGCATTTGCTGATGAACTGATCATTTATATGGCAGACCGAAAAGCTGCACTTGTTCAGAGCAATCTCTAAAAATTGTTTAATTATGTGCAGCTCTATGCCGACAATCGGCGAATGAAAATCAATGTGCAGAAGTGAGAAACAATTTTGTTTCGGAGAACGCTGCAGGGGGTCAGTCAAGACCCGAAACGTAATTGGAAGGATTTCCACATTATCGCTGGTATGGGTAATTCAGAACAGGTTCCATATAAATCCTGTGTTCAATACCTCGATGTTCATCTTGATCAGTATCTGTACTAAACTGAACATGTCCAATTCATGCTCAGTAAAGCACAAAAAGTATTCATGGCCCTTCGAAGACTCTTTCATTCCGGATGCATTGATCAAAAGGCCAAAATTATCTGTAACAAGACCCTGATTAGACCAGTTTTGACACATGGGTGTCAGATCTTACAAACGAAAGTGCTAGTACTATGGAAAGATTAAGACTTTGCGAAAGGAAATGTTTTCGTGCGTGTACTGGTTTATACGGAAAGCCTGAAACGGATTGGAAACATTATATATCGAATAGAAAAATTTATCAAACTGCTGAAGTGACTAGAGTCGATATCTTTATATTGAAACATCTTCGGAATCATATCCCAAGATCTGTGACTGTGAGTGAAAACTCTTGGATTTCACAGCCGTTCCGCCCTACAGACGGGTATATTGCGACTTGCCTCGCTACTGGCTTCGTTCCTCCAGAAGCATTCGAGTATTTGGACATGAATCGATATGTTTTTGATTCTGACGGCGTCCCAGTCATATATAACATATATCGACGGGCCACCAGATAAAATATCCTCCTATATATCGAGTAGAAGAATTTATCAGACTGCTAAAGTGACGGGAGTCGATATCTTTATATTGAAACTTCTTCGGAGTCATATCGGAAGATATGTAACTGTGAGCAAAAACCTCTGAATTTCATAGCCGTTCCACCCTACGGACGGGTATATTGTGACTTGTCTCTCTACTGGCTTCGCTCCTACAGAAGCATATGTGTGTTTTTTTTTTTTTTTTTTGCGGTAGGGAGGTGAAGGCATTTATGCCCGCCGAGTCTGGCAGTGTGGGACTCCCATGGAGGATACCTTTGGACTACCCACTAAACACCTCCCCTGTCAATCTGAGAACCTAGCCTGGAACCGTTTGACACATTACTTCGGGCCAGGTCTCGTTTTGTTACGCCGTGGGGCGCCTTCAAGCTGGGGAGTCCCTTTCCTAGCGGGAGGGGAGGGGGGAAGAGGAATTGCCAGAAGAGCGATCCCCCAGCCCCAGCGCCTCCGGCTGCTGTGAGTCCCTTTTATATTTTAGGACTATAAAAGGGACTCACAGCAGCCGGAGGCGCTGAGGCTGGGGGATCGCTCTTCTGGCAATATGTGTGTTTGGACATGAATTGATGTGTTTTTTTATTTTGACGGCGTCCCAATCATATATGACATATGTAGACGAGCCACTTATAAGAAAATAAAGTATTCTCCGAATTTTGAGTTCACGAGACTCATTTGCTAGATTCGTCTAAATTATTCGTATAACTCCGCCGTAGACGGCCCCAAGCCCGTTTGAGAAAGGTGGAGGGTACCCCTTGTTTCCCCAACCCATAGCTTTCATGATTACTCATCCTAAACCCCCCAATTATATGGAAGTAAATACTCTTGGATGCGCACATTGGGTTTACTGGTTCCCCAATAATGTGGCATTAAATGCCGAGAAATGCTAATAACTGTAAATACATCTCCAGCTCTGCTACTAAACCCTACTTAGCCCTCCTTTGTGAATCGACGTAATAACCATGCTGCCGGACTGGAGGTTGGGCGACGTCCTGATTCCCGTCCCTGTGAAGCCCTACAATGTTTCGAAACCTGCATTTGGGTCTCGGAATGGATTGGACTCACGGCAACGAGCTCGTAAACGAAAAAAGGACCATGGTATTGGATTCTGGGATGTCAGATCACTCAATTACCCTGGCGCTGTTAAGGACCTTTTACAACAGGCTAGTCAATATCAATTAAAAGTACTGAAAATCCAGAAAACGAATTGGACTAGAAACAACATTCAAGATATGAGATCGCACACAATATCCAAAAGGGGGAAGCCTACTGGAAAACGAGAATTCGGAGTGGCCTTCATTGTGGATAGGGAATTAAAATCGCACTCTATTGATTTTAAGGCAGTCAATGAACGGTTGTGTGCGATCCGTATAAACGCGAAATTTTTCAAAATCTGGCTGATTAATTTTCACGCCCCAACCGAAGGAAAGGACGAAGGAAACGTTGTACAATCACCTGGAAAGATTGGTCGACTCATCGCCTACAAACGACACAGGAATATTGCTGAGTGAGGTTGGCAATGAGCTATCTCATCGGGGAGCGACAGGAGGATATATCCTCCACGATGAAACAAATAACAACGGCCAGCGCCTGATTGACTTTGCATGTAGCAGAGATCTAGTCATACGTTCGAGTTGCTTCCCACCCCGAGGCATTCATAAAATGAACTGGGTATCACCAGTAGTCTGTGTGGCTTCGTGGTTAGAGCACTAAGCCCGTAAGCCGAAAGTCTCTGGCTCGAGTTTCGCTGGCGTCAATGAGATTTAGTTCAAGTGATTCTTCGGACGGACTGTAAGACTGTTCAGTTATGATACGCGCTGCTTTAAAATCAGAACGTATCGCAGCTGAGTGGACGAACACACGGCCAAAGCATGGTAATGATCATATCACCTTGTGGAGTGCCGATACATTCGATCATGACAATGAGATACTCTAACAATCTTTAAGCGAAGGCCCGAAAGCGGCTGTAGTGCTATGAAAAAAAAATCACCAGATGGCAACACACAAACCAGATCGATCATGTTCTGATCCAACAACGTTGGGCCTCGAGCATACTTGACGCCCATACATACCGAGGAGCCAATTGTAGCTCAGATCATTACTTGATCAAACTAACCTATCGATGTCGTATGTCAAAGGCATATTCGGCGAAGACCAGCCCGCTACAAAAACTTGACATCGAAAAGCTCCAAACGGCGTCTGTGGCCAGAAATTTCACAGAGACCCTAGACAACCACCTGGCTTCCATCTTATCAGACGCAACGCTGAAAGCAAACAACGAGCTCTGAAGGGAAGTGAAAGCAGCTATTAGGACCGTGGCAGAACAGAGGATCGGACATCAAGCCCGGCGCAAGAGGAATGATTGGTTCGATAATGAGTGCCAGAATGCGTTAGATAAAAAGAATCAGGCATACAAAGATTACGTAGGTAGGAAAACCAGGCCGAAGAGAGAACACCATGACAATGTCAGAAGAGTAGCGAATAAGATAATTAGGATTAAGAAAAGAAAATACTATGATGACCAATTGAGAAGCAAGCACGTGAGCAACAACACAAGGCAAGCATAAAAAGTAGTGAAAAGCCTGAAACGTGGTTATCAGCCCAAAACCACACTCTGTCGTGATGACATCGGCAATATCGCTGATGAAACGAAGATTAAGGGAAGAAGAGCATCATATTTCAAGGACCTCCTTAATGCTCCGCACAGCTCCAAAACGTCGGAGCCTATAGATGTCGGTGCAGAGGTTCCATTGGCCCCACCAACTCTGGATGAAGTTTGTTCCATCATTAACGCCCAAAAGAATAATAAAGCGCCGGGCATCGATAAGATTCCAGTGGAGCTCATCAAATATGGTGGCAGTAGTGTTCATCAAGCTATTCACAAAGACATCCAGCACATTTGGCAACCAGAACATATGCCGAAAGAGTGAAGCCAATCAATTATATTCCCTATCCACAAAAAAAGGTGACAAGCTACAGTGCGAAAATTAAAGAGGCATAACATTACTTTTTACGGCATAATAAAGATTTTCTAAAATCTTAGAAAATAAAATTGGATCATACGCCAACAGTATTATTGGGGAGTATCAAGGTGGTTTTAGGGCAGGTAAATCGACAACAGACCAATTGTTCACAGTCAAGCAGGTACTTGAAAAATGCTGGGAGTTCAACATAGAAGTACACCAAATTTTCGTTGACTTTAAGCAAGCATACTGATATTGTATTGATCGTAAACTACTGTACCAAATAATGCTTTGCTTCGGCATCCCACCGAAATTAGTCCGTCTTACCAAAATGATAATGACGTCGACGACCTCCCAAGTCTGCATCAATAACCAACTCACCGATGCCTTTGACACAAATATCGGACTAAAGCGGGGAGATGGGCTGGCCGCATTGCTATTCAATTTGGCTCTGGAGTACGTCATAAGGAAGCTTCCTGTCGATACGCGAGGTACATTACTATTCAAGTCGAGCCAAGTAGTAGCCTATGCGGATGACATCAACATTTTGTCACGGTCATTAACAACTGCCAAAGAACTTTTCCTGAAACTCGACAGCGAAGCAAAACTAGTAGGGCCACAAATCAATGAAAATAAAACAAAGCTCATAACGCACTCGAGAAAAAATACCTCAAGCACACAAAATATAGTGAAACCTCACCTAACGGGCACCTTTCTTAAGCGGACGCCCCTCTTAAATGTACATTTTTTTGAGTCCCTTCAAAAATCCATATGAATTTAGCATCTTGAATGGACACCTCTCTTGAATGGACGCGGACAGTGCCCGTAGAACAATTTCTATGAGCTAAAGCCTCTCTTGAACGGGCACCAAGAAGATGATGCAATCAATATACGCAGCAAAGTCAATGCAAACGTCAGCAAAGATGCTTCTGCGTGCATTTGTTGAAGTTTGCAGTTGCTTACAACAACGAACGAAGCATGAAGCACATTGCTTTTCATATCAGTGTATGGTAGTATTTTTGACAGTTTGCTTAGTAAACTGCTCACTAGTATACAGTGTAGTAGTTGTGTGATCTAGTGGTTAGAGCATGAACGCATAAGCCGAAGGTCTCAGGTTCAAATTTCGTTGGGAGCAGCGTGATTTAGTTCAGGGGATTTTTCGGACAGACTATGAGTTTTCACTCAGTGGTGATATGTACTGATATAATCAGATCATATCAAAGCTGAGCAGGCACAGGGGAGCATGGTGCTGACCAAACCAACTTCCGAAAAAATCAATACGGTCTCTAAGCGAAGGCCCGAGAGGGGCTGTAGTGCTACAAAGAAGAAGAAGAAGAAGAAGAAGAAGTATACAGTGTAGTATTCGCGTTTTGTTAGAATAAAATGACGACGTAACGGAATCGGAAAAGAAAGAAAAAGTTGAAATAATAAACGTTTACAAAACAGAAAAACGTAGTGTCCGCGAACTTTCAAAAATGTTTAATATCGGAAGAACTCAGGCTGCAGATATTTTAAAGAATTGTGGTAGTTTAGAAAAAAAATTTAATTTAAATTGTAACATCAATGAAAAGAGAAGGTTTTTAAAAGATGACGGGTTACAAATCCACAAGAGATGCTATGAATGGTTCCTCAAAGCAAGAAACAAAGGAATTTCTTTGTCAGGTATAATGAATTTCATAGCTTACAGCGATTTCTCTGATTTTGCTTTTTAGAACCAATAGTTTGCGATAAAGCAAAACAAATTGCTACGAACCTTGGCTTGGAAACCTTTTCTGCATTTGCAGGGTAGCTAGAACGGTTCCGTACTCGACACATTATTAGCTTTAAGGCAATTTCAGGAGAAGCATCTAGCGTTACTCGTAATCCTGTCGATGTCGCATCATTTTTACGAAGGCTTCCATCGATTATTCAGGGCTATTCTGCCCTAGATATATACAATGCCGATGAAACGGGATTGTTCTTCCGCGCATTGCCTAATAAAACCTTAACGCTTAAAAATGAGCACTATTTTGAGGGAAAGTTATCGAAGGAAAGAATAACGATTGTGCGAATATGGCTAGTGAAAAGGAAAAGATTATTGTAATCGGTAAATGGGCCAGGCCAAGACCATTTAAAAACATTAACACCAATGATTTGCCAGTATCTTATTTGTCCAACAGCAAAGCATGACTCGTGAAATAAGGACAAATTGGCTTAAGATTTTAGATCGAAAAATTGGACGAGAAAATAGAAACATATTATTGTTTTTGGACAATGCCGCATCAAATACGACGCATTTACAATTTAAAAATATTAAGCTAATTTTTCTACCCCCCGAACTGCACATCAGTCTGCCAGCCTTTAGACCAATTTGTTATAAAATCGCTGAAAGTTTTTTACAGGATGCAAATAGTGGAGCAAATTTTGCTGAATAAAGACGCCGCTAGTTCGGCACATCATCTTGCAAAAAGCATAAACGTGCTAGATGCGATATACTTCATAAAAAATTCTTGGGAAAGTGTTAGAAAGGACACAATTCGTAACTGTTTCTGTAAAGCAGGCTTCTTTCAAGACATTACTGCGAACTTGTTCTGAACAGTTTTCTGCAGAAAACGATATACCACTAGTTGTACTGGCTGAAATGGGTGACGCACTTACACCAGAAATTTCAAACAATTCAAGCATCTAAACCTATTTCGGAATTGACAGTGAATTCTTGTGAAGATGTAGAGGAACATGCAGACGCCATGGAGGAATTACAAGTTTCAGATGAGTCAGACGAAGAACTACTAGTTCCAGATGTTGGGTATGTCCCAACATCTGAAGAAGCATAAAGCAAAGTTTTACATAAATTGCAAAATTTTGCGAGAAATCAAGGGGACTATTATGCATACAATCTTTTGTCAAATTTAAAATCCCGCTATCAAGATGTTGGAATTTGTAAAATGGTTCGTCAATCCAAATTAAATGAGTTTTTTTCTCCAAAAAAATTTATGCATATGTACATACAAGTTCATGGTTGCTAATGTTGAATTTGCCTTTACATGTTTTTTTTTTATTTTGAACCGAATTTTTTTCGGAAAGGAATAAATTTTTGTTACTTAGTTATATTAAATATACACATTTGTATACAAAAGTAAACCGTTTTTTTCGAGGAGTTAACTGCTACTGAAAATTCCTTTTGAGCGGACACCCCTCTTAATCGGACAAATTTTTCGGTCCCGTGGGTCTCCGCTTAAGAGAAATTTCACTGTATCACACTTGGCGAATATAGTATCGAAAATGTTAGCGAATTTGCGTATTTAGGCGACAAAATAACGAAAACGGGAAATGCAAGAGACGAAATACGCCGAAGAATACAGCTCGCATATAAAATATTTTATTTAGTTTTGACGAACTTGAAGACCAGCTGCATACATAGGAAAACAAAGCTCCAAGTATACAAATCTATGATAAGACCTGTGTTATGCTATGGGTGTGAAACATGGACCCTAACCCAAGCATCAACAAATATATTGAACGCCTTTGAGCGACGGGCCGTGAGGCGAATAATCGAAGCGAAGCTAGACGGGGACCAATGGCGAATTCGATACAACCATGAGTTGTATGAAATTTTTGACGAGCCAGAGGTCTCAACGATTGTCAGACTTCGGAAGCTGCGATGGACTAGACACATGAAGCGTATGGACGAACAACGGATAGTCAAAAAGGTATTCGTTGGGAGAACTGAAGGCCGGAGACCAGTGAGGAAACCGAGGAAACGCTGGTCTGACTCGTTCAACGAAGATAGTTCATCGCTGCTCGAATTTCGAAATTGGAGGACGCGGTCAATGGACGAAGACAGTTGAAGGCGCTATTTGCAGGAAGCGAAGGCCCGAGAGGGGTTGTTGTGCTAAGGAGAAGAAATTATTCTTGTTTTTTTCGGTTTTGTTTTTCGTTACTTAGTTTTTGAGTTTCAGATGTTAATTGCTAGGTTTAGTGTTGTTGCTTCTTTATGTTAAAAATTAGGGATAGGTTTCAATATTTAGGAGAGGTATAACGTATGTTATGTTTATTATATTAGGTTTACAGATAAGGTTCAATGCTTAGGTTATGAATAGCATTGTAGTAGTATACAGGGTCAGGATAAGAAGTAACCGGACTGACCTCAGGAAATTTTTTATTGGCAAAATATGTAAAATTTGTCTTTAGTAATCTTTAAAGTAGTCCCCATTGGGGTCGATAACACGCTGATACCGGATTTTCCAATCCCCGAACGCTCCCTGGAAGTCGGCAACCTCGATGCTGTCTAGAGCCCTCGTCGTAGCACGTTGAACGTTTTCCAGAGTCCCGAACCGCGTCCCCTTAAAGTGTCTCTTGATCTTGGGGAACAGAAAGAAGGCCGCCGGTGCCATATCTGGGCTGTAAGGAGGCTGTGGCAACGTTGCCTTCGACTGTTGGGCCAACTGCTCGGTGACGAGCAGGCAGGTGTGCGACGGAGCATTGTCGTGATGGGGGATCCATGAATCGGCAATCTCCGGACGGAGTCGGCGAACCCGGGCGGTTAGTCGACGGAGCACCTCTCTGCAGTACTGACCGTTTACAGTTTGGCCGGGTGGCACAAACTCTTTGTGAACAATGCCTTTCACGTCAAAGAAAGCATTGAGCATCGACTTCACCTTCGATTTGCTCAGGCGCGCTTTTTTCGGTCGTGGTGACGCCGGTGTGTGCCACTCCGAACTCTGCCGCTTCGTCTCAGGATCGTATTCGAAAACCCACGTCTCGTCTCCTGTAATAACGTGGTCAAAAAACGCTGGTTCGGTTGCTCGATCGTACGCTCCATTTTCACTCCGACGACGTAACTGAGCACCATAGTATACTCAACTAGTAGCCACACCTTTCATTTACCCTGTGTTGCACACTTTTTGAATTTTCCCAGGGGCATTACAGCTGATCCATTTTTGGCGCGCTCAAGAAACAAAGCAGAATGCAGATAAAATTTCCGACGCACGTGTTCTTTTACGCATTTCAGAATATAGGAGTGCTGCCAGATCCTAATAAAAAACTAAAAGATTGCATGGAACGAATTTGTTTTTCTGCAATGTTATTGATTTTTTAGCTCTGGTAGCCCTGAAATCTCTCATCGAAGCATATGTTTATATTCGCGCCATTCCTCGCATTAGCGTTTACCATCTACCTGCTACCGAAGATTTATGGCTTGCTGTTCGGCTTGTGTTCGGATTTTTCCGGAGGGTTGATGGAGTGTGGTTACTAGTTGAGTATACTATGCTGAGCACGCACTCCGCTCTCGCTCGATGCTACCTCTCCAAGCGCTTGGAGGCAACTGCTGCAGCCCGGTTCCCTTTACCTAGACCCCCACCACCACTACAGCTCAAGATACCGGTTAGCAGACGCTTTGACGACGCAGGGCAGGCTCAGTCCGGTTACTCATTATCCAGACCCTGTAAGATAAAGTTTTGATTGAATTTTATTAGAATAAGGTTATAACAGTATATATATATATAATTTTTTCTTTATTGGAATGTATGCGGTACAGAGGCCTTATAATATAGTAGGTGTTCTGACAAAGTCATCTCACCATCGTTTGAACATTACTTAAAACTATGCATATTATCGTATTTCTATGAGATTATTACAATTAGCTAGAGGAAAATTTAGGCAAAAACCTCTACTGAACTTATATTAGCTTATCATAACTTAACTTTCTACTTATAACTAGCTGAAATCTATGAGGCTAGGTTACGGCCAAAAGATAGGTGGTAGCAACTGCTGATTTTCAATTCGCCAGGGCATGTATTAGCGGATTGGGCGAGTCTTTTGCTTTCGCGATTAATTTGTCACGGCGCAATGCAGCGAGCTTACGAATTGGACTAACGCCAGCCAGTCTGTGTAGCTTTTCAGAAGAGAAGTAAAATGATTTGTTAAGGACCATTTTCAGGTATCTATTTTGGGTGATCTGAAGCTTTGTTACTAGATATTTAGCACATTGGATCCAGGTAGGCGAGCCGTATAGGATGATCGGTTGGATTGCCATTTTGACGATGAGGACTTTGTTTCTGGTGTTGAGACGTGAATTACGATTAAGAAGGGGATAAAGCGAAAGCACGGCCTTAAACGCTTTGGAGCTAATATGCTCAATATGTTTTCTGAAAGTTAGTTTTGTATCGAATATAAGTCCAAGATATTTAAGATCCTCGCTCCAAGGAATAGTTTGCCCTAAAAAATTTATTGGTCGCTTGGGTAAGTGAGCAGGCTTACGCTTCCTGGTGAAGTATATTGACTTCGTTTTTGCAACATTTATTTTAATTTTCCATCTATGGTAGTATTGATAAGTAAGTTCTAACGCCGTTTCAAGGCTAGAAATAATGGAAGTTGGATCTGCGCCTATGCTGTATATGCAAATGTCGTCTGCGAAAGCTGCAACTTGGCAGTTTGGTAAAGAAGGGAAGTCAGACGTATAGATGTTATATAGAGATGGGCTTAGGCAGGAGCCTTGCGGAACACCGGCAGATATACTTTTTAGTGAGGAAATGCTTTCCCCGACTTTGACCTGGAACTTCCTATCAGTTAAAAATGATTGTAAAAGGTTCAACAGGTATGGGGGTGTATTGTATTTCTGAAGTTTGTAGACCAGAGCATCATGCCAGACAGTATCAAAGGCTTTTTCTATGTCCAGTGTCACCAAACCTACAGACAATTTATTGTACATCGCTGCTTTGACGTCCTTCGTAACACGGAGGAGCTGATGCTCAGTCGAATGTCTGTTTCTGAAGCCGAATTGGAAATCCGGTAAGATATTATTGTTAGCCATTAATTTATTTAATCTTTTCAGGATTATTCTTTCAAAGAGCTTACCTAATCCTGGTAGTAAGCTAATGGGCCTGTAGTTGTCAGGAGAGTGCGGATCTTTTCCAGGCTTCGGGATAGGTATGACTAGAGCTTGTTTCCAGATGGATGGAAAGAGAGAAAGCCTAAGGCATGCGTTGAATAGGTGGCATAGGAATACTATTCCTTTTTTGGGTAAATTTTTAAGTACTATATTCGGTAGGCCATCGATACCAGGTGCTTTACCGTTTTTAACTTTTTTAAGTAAACTTATTAACTACCTGGTTTTTATTAATGCACCAGGAGGTAAAGATGTTTGTTTAGGCTGATGTTCTAAAGCTCTGGCCACCATCATTTCTGCTAAGTTGTTGCAGAACCTATTGGAGATATTATGGAACTGCTTAAACTTATCTGCAAGTATATCTGCTTTTCCTTGATTAGAGTAAATATGCTCTTCGTTGTTATTTGTAATCGAATACGGTAACGCATGATACTTTCGCTTAAAAATTCTATTAAAATACCAGACTTTCCGCGAGTTGTAGCCTAGATTTGATAGCATGTTGTTCCATCGGAGATTCCGGAGCTCCTTAATTTTATTCTTAATTGCTAGAGTGAGGATATTAGCTCCAATTTTGAGAGACCTAATGCGGGTTTTTTGCCATTTACGCCGCAAAGAATTACGCTTCCTTATTAGCTTGTATGTTTCTTCATCAAATTCTATTAAATTATAGGAAGCTTTTGATCGCTTTGGAACGCTAGACTCAATAGCTTGCCAGATAGTGTTTGTGAATTCTACAATTTGCTCCTTACATACTGAGGGAGTATTGAGCGATTCTATCGTTCTTGGTGCTAAAGTCACTCTTTCATCAATAAAACTCCGGAATCCAGACCATTTTGCTTTTTTGAAGCAGTAGTATGTATTTGGTGCATTGTGATTACTTCTTGTCGTTTCTAAAGAAAAGAGTACGGGTAGATGTGGAGATGAGAGGGCTTGCAAGACACTCAGCTCAGAGGGAGTAATATTTTGGTCACTAAGAACCAGATCCAGAGTGGAACCGACTCCACGAGGAGAGTAGAACGTGGGTTCTTTAGGGAAATGCACGTAGATATTTGTCTCTCTGGCGAGATTAAATAAAATGTGCCCCATTTTGTTGTTTCGTGTGCAATTCCAGTGCCAATGTCTAGCGTTCAAGTCCCCGCAAAGTAGAAACCTTTGGTTGGCCTTGCTAAACCATTTCAGATCTCTTCTGAAAAGTTCGATTTTTTCCTTGCTTAGTTTTGTCCCAGGGAAGTAGACACCATAAAACTTTATATTTGGTTCATCGATAATAACGCCAATATTTTCTATTACCGATGTTGGACTTTTCGGCAATACCGAATGTTTGATTTTTTTATTTACAGCAATGGCTACGCCACCGCCAGTTTTTTCTACGCGATCATTTCTGTAAATATGAAAATAGGGATGCTTCAAACTATCATTTGGCCTTAACCAAGTCTCCGTTATGACAAATATATCTACATTATTTTGAACAGCGAAATTGAACGCTTCAGTCTGCTTGTTTTTAATGCTTTGTGCATTCCAAACTAATACATTTAATAGTTTATCCATAAAGAAATTTTATAGATAGCTCTACAATGACATTAAATTGTTCTTGTTTTGTTCTACATTTGCTTAAATTCGAAATTAGTTCCTGAGAAATGGTCAGAAGAGATTCGGGCGAAAAGAGGTTATCGCATAAGCTATTTGAAGACTGTTGGTTTTGCTTTATCGCCATACTGTACGACATAGGTGGAGTGGTTGTCAACTTAGCTGAATTTCCCGACTTTTTTCCCATTAATGTTGCATCGCTGTTGTCTCTGCTTAGGGTTGGAGTATGTGCTGAAGCTTTTGTTAGCAAAGGGAAATTGGTGCTCGTAATATCGAAGCTGTTTGTAGTTCTCTGGGAAGGAATTGGGGAACTTTTCGAATTTTTTCCCCGATTATTCAGCTTTTGTTTCAGCTGTATATACTCTTTTCTTGCCTTGCACTCAAGAGAATTAGCGAAGTGTGGTTCATTACAATTACTACAACGAATTTGATTACGTTGCTCTTCTTTTAGCGTGCATTTGCTAAAATCGTGTTCACCACTACATATAGCGCATCTTGTGGGAAGATGGCAATAAGATGTGCCATGCCCAAAGCGCATGCAATTCCTACATTGTGTAGGGCCTTTTCGGCTGCTTGTGTAGTAGCTCCATCGTACAATAGTGTGCATGATCGTTTTAATTTTATTTAACTCCGTCATTTTTGTACCCTTTTGTAGATATAAGAGATAGTAAGTAGTTTCGCGATCTCTTGATTTGGGATTGAATAGTTTAATATCAATAGCATTAATGTTATGCTCTGTTTTGAGAAGCTTTTTCAGCTCTTCTGGGGAAATTTTATGCAACCCTGTTAAAACTACTTTTAGCGGTCGTAAATCTGAACGTTGAAATGTGAAATAATTAACTTTCTTAGCTTTTAAATGTCTCTCCATGGTCTCGTAATCTTCTAGATTGGTAAGAAAAAGCCTCATACCAATAGACATTATTTTAATTGAAAAATTCGTTATATCCAATTCCTTAAGAATTGCGTCTATCGTGTTGCGAGGTAAATCCGTAAATGTTATTGGAGGGACTCTCACCTTGGTTTTTACTTCAACGTTGGGTTGTTGATCGGTTTCATTGCTATCCGGAAGGTCAGCTAATGGCAGGAATCGGTTGGAGTTTGATGAACATGTTGCGGGAATTCGCGCCATTTTAAAATTGTCACGGAGAAAATTACCCGCCGGGGAAGATTCCCGGCTTCTTTTCCTGCTTTGAGCAGTGTAGGAGATTTCAGATGCACAAGAACTCAATATGTAACTTGAATTAACACCAGTAGAACGTATCAAATAAAGAGAAAGTTACTGTGTAAAGTTACTGTGAAACTCGAAATAATAAACACTACGTAGTCACTATGTAAATCAAACGTCTGCTTAGCTCAAAGGTCTATGCAAAACTGAAGGTTATAACATATGTATTATGTGTAGGATTAAAGTTCCCTGTTGTATCGGAATTATAAATAATTTCTGAGTAGTGCTGATTGATTTTTTCTCCTTTTTCCAACTGAATCATAAAATATGTAATAATTTTAATTAATTTCTGTTTGAAGTTGTTTTTTGATTAAATGTTTTTGATTGATAACGTATAAACTTAGAGAGCCATTTGGGCCATTAAATTTTTGTAGGTTTATTGTTTGGAATTTGCTTTATATTCTTTGAAAATTTGTAACGATTAGTATTGAAAATTTGTAACGATTAGTATTTTGACTTTGACTTGTTGGTTTGTTTTTAGTTTATGATGGTTTTGCGTATTTACTAGATTTCAAAAATAAAATTCGCAATTTCAACAATTTTTGTTTTGACATCGTTGTTAACGCTCAAAAAATTGGAATTTTATTTTTTTTTCATTTTGAGAAGTGGTGAAAACATTGAAACAAGTAACATTCCATTTAGAATGAAATAATCTCATGGTCATTGGCTAAATTCAAAATAGATCGCAATTTACTTAGCCACAAAATGTTGCCGTTACGGAAATTTCATTCAGACACTTAATAATAGAAACAAACTGAAGATAGCCCGCGCACTCAAACAATCGCATCCACTTAAGTAAAAAAAGAAACACTCAACAATGTCATTTTCTTCGGCTGACATTGTACCATGCTATTCAATTTTATTATTAGTAGCAATCTTCTTGGTAGTGTGCTTGGCGTTCTCATTGGCAATTCAATATAAACAAATTATCAATTGCACGCGTCGCAACATTCTTATTCTGATGGTTTCTTATCTTCAATGAGGAACTGGCATATTCAATTCGACACAAAAGTAATGTGTTATCACACCAATAACATTCATATGGGAGGAAACGTGGAACGTATGCATAGTTATGGCCAACGGAAAGACCTTCTTTCGGTGCCACAAAGAAATATGGAAAAAAGTCATAAAAAGAATGTCAATGATGGTAATAGCCGCAACCAGTACCAGAAGTGTTTTGTAGCGAACATTCAGCAATTTATCATCCGAGCAAGTGCTGTTGACAAACTCTAGGGTTTGCTTTTAGAAAAATGATGAAAATTATTGTTCTTGATGCTTTCACAGTTGGTTCTAAGATGTTTTTGGGGACTTTCAGATACTTTTTTGTTGTTGTTGTTGGGTAACACGATAAACTAATCTTGAGTTTCTTGGCGTTGAATGTTTGCTTAAAAAACGAAGAAATATTGAGGATGAAAGATTTCCCTGTGGGTTTCAAGTATGTATCGTGAGTTTTATCTAAACAAATAGTTCAAAAGAAAGTAATGTCTGGATATAACAACAATATGTCACTTCCTTTTCTATGTAGACGAAGATTGAGTGCATTGTTTTTTAAGTTTTGAGCTTGAATTAATTGTCGAGCTCAAAAAGTGACTGTTGATGTCCCTTCCTATTATAAAAATTTCAGAAATTGAAAATGTATTCGGAACTGTCAGGCAGCCTGTAGTAACCTCCTGTGCAATTAATTTCTAGTCATTATTTTGCAGATAATCAAGAAAGACATTTCCAAGACTTACACACAAATTCAAGCTATATCAAATTTTTGAGAACATTCTAAAAAACGTAAAATTCTTCGCTACAGAAGATTGTTTTTTCAGAAGCTCATGAAAGCTTAAATTGTTCGAGAGTAGACAAGCGGTATCATAAATTATCTCCAAAAGTACCCACAAGCACATCGAAACGATGAAAACAACATCGAACATAGAAAAAAATGTAGGGTAAATGGAGGTAATGACCGCCCCAGGCTGTACACAATTTACTCAATTCGCAACTCGGAGTAGTAATTTATCAATCGAAAACTAGTTTCATTTAATCACCATCACTGCCAGCATCGTCAAATGGGAATTCTGCGAACGTTAACACAAAATTTGGGTAATAAATCTTCCTACAAAGCTTGCCATTATGGAACCCGAAAACAATTTATTTGTTGAATACCCAAATGTCTCGGAAGAAACAACCAATTCACTCAAAGAACGCATTTCAAGTTCATAGAGGCCATTTAATGATCTATTTATATATTATATGCGCATTCGTATGTTAACATTTGCATGCAAAAAATGTTTTCTGTTTTTAAAATGTTGGTTCTAGTGTATGGGGTGTGTGTCATGCATATTTTTGCCACGAGTCTTGTTTGAACAAAGAAATATTTCAAATTTCTGATTTTTTTGTAGCCTCGTGTCTATTCTTTTTAGGCTTAGGTAAAATACGTTGTGTGGACAGGAGTTTGGCAAAAGGATTCTCTTCCCTTACGCAATTAATTAATAAACTCGACACACATAAATGACATGTTCTATATATTAACAAATTGGGTAGAAAGTACGCTCATGTTAACAGGCCAATTGAAAAGTCCCCGGTCAAATGGGGCCGTTTTTTAACGATTTCATCCTTTAAACGATCGAATAACGCTAAATAATAATCGCTGTTGATGGTCTGGCCCTTTTGGAGGTAATCAATTAATATTATACCTTGCGCATCCCAGAATACTGATGCCATAACCTTGCCAAGTGACTGTTGTGTTTTTCCTCGCTGTGGATTCGGTTCACCGTGTGCAGTCCGCTCAGCTGGCTGTCGATTGAACTCCGGAGTGAAATGATGGAGCCATGTTTCATCCATTGTCACATATCGACGCAAAAATTCAGGTTTACTGCGCTTAAACACTGCTCAGAATTATTAACACGTTGGTGCTTTTGATCGATTGTGAGCTCGCGCGGCACCCATTTTGCACACAGCTTTCTCATGTACAAATATTCGTGAATGATATGATGTACAACTTAACACCACTAGCTTTAACTTTCCCACATTCATCTCGTCACCTGATGCCCCAACAGTTCTGTCCAGCAACATATTCAAAACACCCAAACATGACACCTATCTGGGAACTAGACAATCGTCAGCACCACGCGCATCCGATACCTGTCTGGGAATCTGCCGATCACTTTCCGCGAACATCAGCAAAGCTAGGCGACATTAGTTTCTTAGTAATAAATTGTAGTTAGTTGTTAACTTGTCCTCAAGTGGTAACAATAAAATTTATTTTTTAATAAGAAAACCAAAGGACTTTTCTTAACTGGCGCCCGAGCAGGGACCAAAGACGGGATAAACGGAGTACGAAAACGCGTTAATTATCGCATGAAAGTATCGTGCGCGAAAGGACTCGCGAAATTTTAGTACGAAAGGCACGAGTAACGCGATACTTGAAAAGTTCACCAACTTGCCCCTTGCTTTGGCTCCGAAAACCCATCGAGGAAAAGAGGCCCCGAGGAGCAATAAGGAGTCGGCAAGAACCGACAGCCACCTTCAAGGGAAAAATAATATTTGAATTGTGCTAATGAAAAAATAGCAACAAATTTATAAAATTATTGTAATTTTGCTAGTGAAAAAATAGCAAAAAATTTATAAAATTATTGTAAAGTGCATTCTCAACTATAAAAGAGCAAAATTTTAGTGTTAAAATCAAAAATCTGAAAATTAAATTGTGAGAAGTGTTTTCAAGTTTACTGGATCCTGTAAAAACAATGAAGGATATATACTGTTACATGTACAAATAATTCTACGAGCTACTGCCGCAATTGTTTTCACAATCATTAAGAACATCAACAAATGAATTCACTCGAAACCACGAGAACCTAACAAGCATGAACAACATCTGAAAGTGAGTCACTGCTCCATTCATTCATGCTGGAATGTTCCCACTAATTCACCAATGTACGAAAACTGAGTTGAATGATTAGACACCCTATATAAAGGCGAGCTGAATGAATGGGGGGATCATCATTCATTACAACCGCGATAGAAAACTGCGATACGCGAAGTACAGGCGATATTGATTGTTTGAGTGTGAAGTGATTTTAAGTAGACAATTGCGATAGAAATTTATGGACAAGTGGAAGGTAGAATTGTAATAGTGAAAATTAAAGTGTGAAATTGTTATTGAAGTGATTGTGCATTTTTTTGACGAATTAAATAAACTCTTTTAACTTAAATTAAAAGACATTGCGTTTTCACTTTCCCGGAACATTAAAATTATTGGCCGCGAACCATAACACGCGACAATGGTGTCGAGAAGTGAGATTAAAATTTTGAAAGGGAAATTTTGAACATTTTTATAGTGCACAATAGTAAAAATTTAAAGAAACATTAAAAATGCCACGACGCCTAAACTTAAAAATGAATGAATTGACCATGTCGGAGCTTAAGGAAGAGTTGGAACAGCGAAACCTGGCTACGCAAGGTACCAAGCCCACATGGATTGCACGCTTGCGTGACGCAATTGAATCGGAAGGCGCGTATTTGGATTCGGGTGAGTCCTCAGATGCAGAAAAAGGCGCAGAAGGTGGTGAAGCAGAAACACCAAAATCAAAGGAGCCAGAAAATGCGCTGATGCAAATGTTAATGCTGATGTCATCCAGTTTAACTGCGAAGCTAGTTGAACAATCAGCGAAGCTCAATGAACAGTCGTCCAATTTACCTACGAAGCTAGATGAACAATCAGCGAAGCTCAGTGAACAGTCGTCCAATTTAACTACGAAGCAAGATGAACAATCAGCGAAGTTAAATGAACAATCAGTGAAGCTGGACCAACAAGCGATCGAAATCAAGGAAGTGCAGAAACAGTCAACCGAAATAAAAGCGGAGCTCGGTAGCCTGAACAATCAAATTAAATGCGTCGAGGAAAAGGTTTACCAGGTCGAGGAGAAGGTCAGCCAGGTTGAGGAGAGAATCAACTATGAGATCAGCCAGGTCGAAGAGAGAATGATCCATGAGATGGAAAAAGTGAAAAAAGAATTGGAAGCAGCGAAGGCAGTAGTAACCACCTCACCAGCCCCGCTTATAACCGCAGCGCAAAGCACATCCAGAAATGTGCAAGCACCAATATTCGATGGGCAAACGGTCTGGAGTATTTACAAGACCCAGTTTGAAGCTGCCGCAAGGGCAAGTCACTGGAATGAGCAGGAACGAGTAACTGCACTGATTCTTGCTCTAAGAGGCCCAGCTGCCGAGCTTTTGCAGACTATCCCCGTTGAGTTGCATTCAAACCCGGCTGTTATAATGAATGCGCTGGACATGCGTTATGGAGACGATCATCTGAAGCAGATTTACCGGGCACAGCTACGGCATCGGATGCAAAAGTCTGGCGAAACCTTACAGCAGCTAGCCCAAGACATTGAGCGCCTGGCACATTTGGCTTATCCAGCTTACGACCCAGAACATCGAGATGACGCCGCAACCGAAGCATTCATCAGTGCGTTAAAGGACCAGGAATTGCAACAAGCCGTGCGTTTAGCTCAAAAGCAAACGGTTAAGGACGCATTGGTTTATAGTCTGAACTTTGAGGCAGCGAAAAATGCGACTCGTACCACTGCCCGGGTCCGTGAAGTAGTGGCGAACGAGTGCAGGTGTGAGCGCGTGGAAAATGAGCGAGAGCCGCAGGAAAATGATGCGCCTAGATGCTGGGATTGCGGAGAGAAGGGGCACCTGCAAAAAGACTGCAAAAAGCGAAGAAAACGGAGCTATTGTCCAGGATGGTGGAGATCCAGACCGAGTCTGGAGCCTAGAATGGAGGCCCATCAAACTGCAAGGGCCAACTTCGTGGGGCGAACGTTGGCTAGGAGGATCGACATCCCCAGCACCGTGCCAAGGCAACATCGTGGAGAAGCAGACAGATGCCTTCCTAGTCAAGTTGATGAAGAACATTGCACCATAACAAACGACACTAGTGCAACCCGATCGACGATCCGACTAGACCTAGTGAGGCCCCAACTACTTCACAAGGGCAGAGTTCATGGAAATGCTGACGCCCTATCTCGTCATCCATGTCCAGCTAACTGCAAGCATTGCCGGTGGATTGAGGAAAAGGAGCCGCCGGTTGATCTGCGATTGATAACGGCCGAATTCGATGAAGGTTGGTCAGCGGAGGAGATTCGAAATGCCCGGTTAGCCGATGAAGATATCGGAGCATTGCTCGTATGGAAGGAGACAACTGGGCGACCGGAGTGGAAGGACGTTTCAATGCATGGCGCAACCCTGAAAAGCTATTGGACACAATGGAACTCCCTTCAGGTGGAGGGTGGCGTACTCAAGCGGAAATGGGAAACGGCGAATGGTAGCTCCTATAGGATGCAAACTATACTACCCAAAAGCCAAATCCACGATGTGATTAAGGAAATGCATGAAGAATCCTCGGGGGGCCACCTTGGTGTTAACAAGACCTTAGCGAAATTGCGGGAAAGGTTCTACTGGCTCCACGCTCGAGAAGACGTAGAGTACTGGTGTCGCAGATGCACAATTTGCGCTTCCGTCAAAGGCCCAAAGCGACGACTGAGAGGACAAATGCAAACCTATAACGTAGGCGTGCCATTCGAAAGGATTGCTGTTGACATCGCAGGACCCTTTCCTGAATCTGAATGGAGAAATCGATACACGCTGGTTGTAGCCGATTATTTCAGCAAGTGGCCCGAGGTCTACCCCATTCCCAACCAGGAAGTAACTACTGTAGCCGAACAGCTAGTGTTAAATTGGGTCAGTAGGTACGGCGTACCTTGCGAACTACATTCGGATCAAGGCCGAAACTTTGAGTCACTAGTTTTTGGCGAAATGTGCGAGCTGCTCGGAATACGGAAAACGAGGACAACACCGCTGCATCCCCAATCCGATGGAATGGTCGAACGTTTCAACGGCACGCTCAATAAACACCTGGCCAAGATGGTTGACGAGAACCAAAAGGACTGGGACCGACATATCCCACTATTTTTGATGGCGTACAGAGCTGCCGAACATGCATCGACGGGCAAAGCCCCAGCCAAAGTCATTTTTGGAAAGACTATTCGTCTGCCAGCTGATATAAAGTTCGGGACACCCCCTGAGAAACCCCAAACGATCTCGGAGTACACAAGTGAGCTAAGACAACGGTTGAACTAGATACATGGGACAGTGCGAAAACACCTCGAACCGGCTACTGACCGCATGAAGACCAGGTATGATCTAAAGGCAAATTTTACTGGCTTCCAGCAAGATGATTTAGTCTGGCTATATAACCCGTAACGGCGAAAGGGTAGGTCTCCAAAGTTGCAACATAATTGGGAGGGACCATACCGGGTCACAAAGCGAATCAACGATGTCGTATATCGCATACAGGAACACCGTAAACCGAGAGCCAAAATGAAAATCGTGCATCTGGACCGTCTTGCCCCATATTGCACCCAGGGAGAATTGACTACAATTGGCGACATATCTTTTCGGGGCGAAAAGAACTGAGGTGGGAGCAGTGTTACATGTACAAATAATTCTACGAGCTACTGTCGCAATTGTTTTCACAATCATTAAGAACATCAACAAATGAATTCACTCGAAACCACGAGAACCTAACAAGCATGAACAACATCTGAAAGTGAGTCACTGCTCCATTCATTCATGCTGGAATGTTCCCGCTAATTCACCAATGTACGAGAACTGAGTTGAATGATTAGACACCCTATATAAAGGCGAGCTGAATGAATGGGGGGATCATCATTCATTACAACCGCGATAGAAAACTGCGATACGCGAAGTACAGGCGATATTGATTGTTTGAGTGTGAAGTGATTTTAAGTAGACAATTGCGATAGAAATTTATGAACAAGTGGAAGGTAGAATTGTAATAGTGAAAATTAAAGTGTGAAATTGTTATTGAAGTGATTGTGCATTTTTTTGACGAACTAAATAAACTCTTTTAACTTAAATGAAAAGACATTGCGTTTTCACTTTCCCGGAACATTAAAATTTTTGGCCGCGAACCATAACACGCGACAATACATTTATCTTTTGTAAGTAATTTTTCCTTTTATTTACATTTTTTTGCGAACTATCAGATAAACATACAATTTAAAGTGAAATCCACATTCGATTTTTAATTTTTATGCTGTTGAAGTGCTGATTATTCATTTTTTTTTTTTTCAAAATTTTAGTGCAAAGTGAAATATAAAAATTCAGATTTTAAGTTAGTTACTTATCAATTGTTCGGAAATTGAAGGTACATTTCGAAAAATTAAAACGTGGTCATGTCCCAAAATGAAAACAACTTAATTAAACCTGCAATGTTGCAAGACGTTTCCAACCCTTCTCCTCAAGATCCCGCTCCGCAGGCACCTTAAAATGCTCAATTTTCAGGCTCTACCACTGTTCAGGCAATTGAGGCGCTTGTTAGGAGTCTGCTAACTAGAGAATGTCCTAGCTTTATTGAATTGTATCTAAATCCACAAGACGATGCGAGTCAAGATATTGACCAGTGTATCCTACCAGCCAACTTGGTAAATATCTCACAAATGGACCGCATCCCTGACATGGTGAAGAGCCTTCGAGAATTTTCGGGCCAACCAGAAGAATTTGGGTCCTGGCAAAAAAGCGTGGACCGTATCTAGACTGGGACCATATTTCAAAGTGTTTAACAATGCATTACACCGACAAACGGGATCTTAGCACTTTGGAATATCAGCTCACTTGCTTAGTACAAGGAAGCGACACCATTCAAGGGTTTTATCAGACAATATACCACCATTTATCGATAATCCTAAATAAAATATCGACCCATGTATTTGAGTACCGAATCGATGAACCTTTCAATCCGCACTTATAGGGACAAAGCGCTGGACACATTTATACGAGGTTCAAATGGAGATTTGCTCAAGCTTCTCAGTATAAAGGAACCTGCTGATCTGCCACAGGCTCTTCATCTATGCATGAAATTAGAGAATATCAGTTATCGACAACAACAAGCACATACTTGCAACAACAACTTTAGACGATCACTGGTCCAAGCACCACCGCCCGTTACTCCGAGACAAAAGCCAATACCAGCCCCTCGGTATACATTTTTCCCTGTACTCGTACGTCAACAACAACAAGTTCAACAACCATACCGCCAACAAAATTTTAATCCAAACCATATGCGGTAAACCTTTCCTTTTGCAAATAACCTGCAACCACCAAATAGGCATCAACTTCCTCCAAAGCCCCAACCTCGGCCGGAACCCATGGATATTGTCCAAAGTATACATTCTCGTATGATCAATTATCAGAACCGACCACAGCAACCCCAAACTACAAAGAGACCGCCTCCAGAACTATTACAATTCCCAAGGAAACAACAACGGATTCATCTAACCGAAGAGTACGACCAGACCTTGAGACGCTTGAGTTCGAAAAAGAAGTAAACGAAGAAAATATATGGGATGAAGCATGGTATCCGGAAGGAACCGGTGTTCAAAATATAGAAATTAGCCCAACACTTTTAAATCAAGATCCCAGGAGACACGATAGCGAAGAATTCGAAGTTCCTCCAGAATATCAAGACTTTCAGGACATTCATTTTTTAGAATGACCTGCTCTTCACTATAATATTTTTTAATTCGTAGTGAGGAGCAGGCAGAGTATACAGGTTTCTCATTGACACAGGATCAAACAAAAAATACATACAACCTTCCTGTGTTCACCACATATACCCCAACGAAAAACCCTTTTTGGCAAAATCAGTCGGTGGCAATGTAGAGGTAACTCACCTCCCCACTATTAACCTGTTTGGTCCATCAACCCCGAATTTAAAGTTTTTCATTCTACCTACCTTGAAATCATTCCATGGAATCCTAAGAAATGACAGCCTGAAGGAATTAGGTTCTGTAATTTACACAGCAGAAAACTTTATCCTGCTCAAGAACAATATACAAATCCCAATCAAACAACGTTTTCCAGAATCTGTCAACAATCTCGAAATTCACACCTCGCGTCTGACACGGCAGCAAACCTCCAATCTGTTGTACTTGATAAACCGACACCCAAACTTATTTTCAGAGCCGAATGCTAAATTAACCTTTTTCACCACAATTAAGGCAGAGATCCGCATTTCGGATAATAACCCAGTTTATTTTCGATCTTACCCATACCCTTACGCTCTCAAACCAGTGGTCGAAAGGGAAATCCAAAAGCTGCTAGATTATGGCATCATACAATGCCCCAATGTGTGTCGTGAAAAAGAAATTAGACGCATCTGGAGAGCAGAAGTACAGGATTGTTATAGATTACAGGAAACTGAATTCCGTAACACTTCCTGACAGATACACAATACCGGAGATTAACGAAGTTTTCGCAAGCCTCAGCAATAATAAGTTATTCACTGCAATCGATCTGAAGAGCGGCTTTCACCAGATTCCATTGAGGGAATCGGATATAGAGAAGACTGTTTTTTCAGTTAACAATGGTAAATATGAGTTCACTAGGTAGTTGCCGTTTGGACTGAAAAATGCACCATTCATATTTCAAAGAGCACTTGACGACATCTTACGCGAATACATCCGTGTTAGATGTCATGTCTACATCGACGATATCGTACGCGAACACATCGGTGTTAGATGTTATGTCCACATCGACGACATCGTTATATTTGGTGCCGATGAGAAGGAGCACATGAACAATATTGCCCAGGTGTTTAAAACGTTAGAACAAGCTAATATCAATGTGCAACTGGACAAATGCGAATTCCTAAAAAAAAAATCGGTGGAATTTTTAGGTTTTGTCATCTCCGAAGAAGGTATAAAAACTTATCCGGATAAAGTAGAAGCTATTGCAAAATTTCCTCCTCCAGGAACGTTGAAGGAATTAAGATCCTCCCTGGGGATGGCCGGATACTATCGTCGATTTATCCGTGACTTCGCCAAGCTTCTTCTTTTTCTTCTTAGCACTCCAGCCCCTTTCGGGCCTTCGCTTCCAGCAAACAGCGCCTCCAACTGTCTCGGGCCGTTAACCGCGTCTTCCAATTCCGAAATCCGAGCAGCGATGAACTGTCTTCGTCGACCGAGTCAGACCAGCGTTTCCTCGGTTTCCCCACTGGCCGCCGGCCTTCAGTTCTCCCAACGAATACCTTCTTGGGTATCCGTTGTTCGTCCATACGATTCATGTGTCCAGGCCATTGCAGCTTCCGCAGGCTTACAATCCTTGAGACCTCCGGTTCGTCAAAAATTTCATACAGCTCATGGTTGTATCGAATTCGCCATTGGTCCCCGTCTAGCTTCGCTCCGATTATTCGGCTCAGGACCCGTCGCTCAAAGGCGTTCAATATATTTGCGGATGCTTGGGTTAGGGTCCATGTTTCACACCCATTGCCTAACAAAGGTCTTATCACATATTTGTATACTTGGAGCTTTGTTTTCCTGTGTATGCAGCTGGTCTTCAAGATCGTAAAGACTGAATAGAATATTTTATATGCGAGCTGTATTCTTCGGCGTATTACTTCTCTTTCATTGCCCGTTTTAATACACAAATTCGCTAACATTCTCGATACTGTATTCGCCAAGTTTGATATTTTGTGTATTTGAGGTATTTTTCCTCTACTGCGTCATGAACTTTGTTCTATTTTCGTTGATTTGTAGCCCTACTAGTTTTGCTTCGCTGTCAAGTTTCAGGAAGAGTTCTTTGGCAGTTGTTATGACCGTGGCAGAATGTTGATGTCGTCCGCATAGGCTATTACTTTTTTTGTGGTAGGGAGGTGAATGCCATTTATGCACAGAGTGTGGGACTCCCATGCGCGACTGGACTACCCACTAAACACCTCCCCTGTCAACCTAAGAACCCAGCCTGGAACCGTTTGACACATTACTTCGGGCCAAGTCTCGTTTTGTTACGCCGTGGAGCGCCTTCAAGCTGGGGAGTCCCTTTCCTAGCGGGAGGGGAGAGGGGAAGAGGAAATGCCAGAAGAGCGATCCCCCAGCCCCAGCGCCTTCGGCTGCTGTGAGTCCCTTTTATATTTTAGGACTGCCCGAGCATAATGTGCCACCTGGTTCCATTTGTCAACCGATTCGAGCATCACCGCAACTATATTATTCGGGGTGAGCTCTCCCGTCTCCCTGTAGAGTTCCCTTCGCAGCCTGACCCATTTTGTGCACGCGAAAAATGTGTGACAAGCATTGTCCTCCTCTCCTGGGCAAAACCGACAATCGGGAGACCGTGACTTACCGATCTTGTGCAGGTAAGACTGAAAACACCCGTGCCCGCTCAAAAGCTGGGTCAGATAGAAGTCAGTCTCACCATGCCTTCGATTTAGCCACGGTCTCACATTCGGGATGAGGCGCGCAGTCCACCTTCCCTTCGTGCAATTCACCCAAGACTGCTGCCAATCGTTGAGCGAGCGTTGTCTCTCCTCGCGGACAACTATCTCCCTCGCATCCTCGTTTCGGCGCAGGAAAATAGCGCGGCGCTCTCTAGCAAGGAGGGCGACAGGTATCACGCCTGCAATCACTCTCACCGCCGAGTCGGAGACTGTTGGATACGAAGATGCAATTCTCAGTGCTCCTCTTCTCTGTACCTGTGCCAAACGTTTTCGGTATACCTCCTTGCTGAGAGCGTCGCCCCATACTTCTGCTCCGTACAGTGGCACTGACCCTACAGCACTCATCAAGAGGCGTCTTCTTGATGGGCTGGGTCCCCTACGTTGGCCATAAGTCGACTCAGGGCCGATATTCCCGAAGCAGCCTTCTCAGCCGTTGCCCTGATTTGCTCAGAGAAACTCATCTTCGAGTCGATCAGTAGCCCCAGGTACTTCACCGCTGGTTTCGATTCGATTTGTATATCTCCAATACTGATCATCCTTACTCTAGGGATTCTTTTTTTTGTCAAGATGACCACTTCGGTTTTCTCCAGTGCTAAACTGAGCCCGCGAGCGTCATCCAGTCCTTCACTCGGCGCATTAGCATACCTAGCCTAAGTTGCGCTTGTTCAACGGTGCGTCCAGCGACCAGAGCCGCAACATCATCCGCATAGCCGACCAAGCGCGACTCATCTGGCATCTCAAGTCTCAGTAGTCCGTCGTAAGACACGTTCCACTGGTCCGGACCAGGGACAGATCCCTGGGCAATACCCGATGTAATTTCCATCCTTCGTTGGCCCTGTGTCGTGTCGTAGAGCAGGCGTCGGTCCTTTAGGTAGTTCCTACTACTTGGCGCGACTGGTATAGTAATGTACCTCGCGTATCGACAGGTAGCTTCCGTATGATGTACTCCAGAGCCAAATTGAATAGCAATGCGGCCAGCCCATCTCCCTGCTTTAGTCCGATATTTGTGTCAAAGGCATCGGTGAGTTGGTTATTGATGCGGACTTGGGAGGTTGTCGACGTCATTGTCATTTTGGTAAGACGGACTAATTTGGCTGGGATGCCAAGACACAGCATTATTCGGTAGAGTACGTTACGATCAATACTGTCGTATGTTTGCTTGAAGTCAACGAAAATTTGGTGTACGTCTATGTTGAACTCTCAGCACTTTTCAAGTACCTGCTTGACTGTGAACAATTGGTCTGTTGTTGATCTACCTGCCCTAAAACCACCTTGATACTCCCCAATAATACTGTTGGCGTGTGATCCGATTTTATTTTCTAGGATTTTAGAAAATATTTTGTACGCCGTACAAAGTAGTGATATGCCTCTATAATTTTCGCACTGTAGTTTGTCACCTTTTTTGTGGATAGGGAATGTAATTGATTGGCTTCACTCTTTCAGCTGCCAAATGTGCTGGATGACTGTGTGAATAGCTTGATGAACACTACTGCCACCATATTTGATGAGCTCCACTGGAATCTCATCGATACCCAGCGCTTTATTATTCTTTTGGGCGTTGATGATGGAACAAACTTCATCCAGAGTTGGTGGAGCCAATGGGAGCTCTCCGCAGACATATATAGGCCCCGATGTTCTGGAGCTGTGCGGAGGGTTAAGGAGGTTCTTGAAATATGATCTTGATTTCATCAGCGATGATATTGCCGCTGTCACCACGACAGAGCATGGTTTTGGGCTGATAACCACGTTTCAGGCGTTTCACTACTTTGCATGCTGGCTACCCAATTTAAATCACTTCTACGAGAAGAAGAAGGACGCATCTCCAGACATATGACCGACAAGATACGCATAAACCTATCTCAAGATGCAATGGAAGCCTTTCAAAAGGTCAAGAATTCTCTTATTTCACATGATGTAACTCTCTGTTTTCCAGATTTCCAAAAGTCATTTGATCTCACGACAGACGCCTCCCAACATGCCATTAGCGCGGTTCTTTCGCAGGGAGATAGGCCAATAGCATTTCTATCCAGAGGTAGAAGAAAATTACGCAGCAAATGAAAAAGAAATGCTGGCGGTAATATGGGCCCTTAAATCGTTGCGTAATTATCTTTATGGCTCCAGGAAAATCTGTATCTTTACTGACCACCAGGCTTTAACTTATGTACTAAGCAATAAAAATACTAACGCGAAAATGAAGAGATGGAAAGCCATCCTCAAAGAGTATCAATACGAATTGAAATACAAGCCTGGAGAGGCAAATGTAGTAGCTGACGCACTGTCCAGACCTCCACAAGAAAGTAATATAACCTCACTTTCAATTATAACCCGTAGCGATGACACCTCAGGCCAAAATCTTATACCATCAGTTGAGGCCCCCATTAATGCATTCCGAACGCAGCTTATTTTAAAACTTGGTGAAACTACGAGCTATGCATGTGAAAGAACATTCCCAAATTATTGGAAACATGTATTTTTTGAGCCAGTGTATACACGGGAGACCCTCATCGGTATACTTAGAACGTATCTGAATTCAAGCGCCCTCAATGGCATCATGGCAACTGAAGATATGTTACAATGAGAAAGATTCAGGATCTTTATGTCCTCTATTTCAGTAACTTCAGAATAAGGTTCACGCAAAAAGAAGACGAAAACATACGCGGTGAAACAGGGCAAGTGGAAATTACAGTGAAAGTCCATAAACGTGCACATAGAAGTGCAAAAGAAAATAAAAAACAAATTTTAGAAAGATACTACTTTCCGAAAATGAATACCAAAATCAAGAAAATAGTAAAATAATGCGTCATATGCAAGGTAAACAAATATGATAGGCATCCCAATAACCCTATACTCAGTAACACTCTAATCCCAGAATATCCAGGCCAAATCATACATATAGACATCTACCTGACAGAATCACATATAGGTCTCACAGCCATTGATAAATTTTTTAAATTCGCCCAAACTAAAATATTAAGATCCCGAGCCATAGAGGATGTTCGTCAGCCACTAAGACAACTCCTTATATTCTTTGGTATCCCTAAAAGCGTGGTAATAAATGGAGAAAAATCTCTAAACTCCGCTTCAATTACTTTCATGATGCAAGACCAACTCGGAATCCAAATTTACCGCACACCAGCCTATAAAAGCGAGGTTAATGGGCAGATGCAGAGGTTCCATTCCACCTTAACAGAGATAATGTGATGCCTTAAAACAGATGGGACACACAGATCCTTTGAAGAATTTCTCGAAAGGTCGGTATATGAGTACAATTGTAGTCTACACCCAGCTACTGGAAAAAAAACCTATCGAGGTCTTGTATGGAAGAATTGTCTCCACTGACCCCTAGATGCTTGAAAAATCTCGTAAAGATAACCTTGAGCAACTATAAAAAAGACACAAGAAAGGGATATCGCATATCATAACAAATCGAGACAGCCAATAAAAACTTACGAAGTAGGGGAAGTCGTTTATGCTAAAAATAATTAACGTGGTGGTACTAAACTTTCACCAAGGTACAAGAGAGAAATTGTAAAAGAGGACACACCATCTTTTGTTGTAACAGATTCAGGAAGAGTAATCCACAAAAGTGACATAAAAAATTGATTTTCACTTTCAGATTCCTCGCCGCAGCAGCATTTGTCAGCGTACAATTTATTGACTACTCAAACACCAAATTTTTAGTACTAAGAACTGGAACAGCCAAGGTCCAAGTGGGAAATCTTAAGTTGATCCACATAATACCAATAGATCAATATAAAAACTTCACGCAAAAAGTCTCATCCATCCTGATAAGCCAAATTCAACCCAGTAATCTTTTCTATTTCCTCCTTGATCACGAAATTAAACAGATAGAAAACATAATCAACAATTTTGACCATCATAAAACCAAAAGATCACTAAATTTTATTGGTTCTGCAATTAAATGGATCGCGAGGAACCCTGATCATGATAATAACGAAAAGAAAAATTAACGACCCAATAAAAAAATAACAATAAACAGTTTCTCATTAATCAAAAGAGCAATGATAGAATTAACAGAATAACAAACGAAATTTTAAACACTATAAAAAAAGGATGGCATTTTTGAAAACACTTTGGCAATGAGCACACAGTACAAAACAAGAATCATAAAAGAAGATCTAATTAACTTAGTTCAAGCCATTCAATTAGCGAAAGCAAATATTGCCGATTAAAGGATCCTTTCGAAACAGGAAGTAGAAAACATTTTAGAAAATCTTTCACAAAATCATGTACCGTTTAATAATGTTGAGGATGCACTGCTATTCGCAGATGTTAGTATTACGCAGTATTCGACTCATTTGTTTTATATTGTAAATGTACCAACCACTTCTGAAATAAATTTCGAGACATTTTTTATTAGACCTATAAACAAGGATAATTTGGCAAACAAAATCGATTACCAATATATTTTAAAACATAAGGGAACAATTTTCGGCATTATAAACAATTGTAAAACAATAAACTACATTTCAATTTGTAAGAAACAAAATATTAAAGAAATAAGCGACCTACAATGAATACAAGAAATATTTAGTAATAAGATAAGTAATTGTATAAGAACAAACGGTCATCATTTACCATCATTAGAGGAATTAGCACCCGGCATAATCTTTCTACACAATTTCAACGGAACGATCAACACCTGACACAAATCAACGACTGTGCGGAAGCTACCTGATAAAATTCGACAACGCCAGTATCATGATCAACAGAGAGAAATTTACATCCGCTGAAATGACAAGCATACAAGCCTTACCACCGCTCATACAACCGGGTAATAGCGATCAGGATATTGAAGAAATTCTATCACTAGAAATGCTAAAGGAATTGCATCTCAACAACACAAGGCAGTTGAACAGCATGAATTCTGAAAACAAAACTCATTCTTGGACTATTTACGTAATTTTGACAATCACAATCACCCTACTAATTTTGGAGAAAATCAGAACTTACCTTTGCACTACCAAGAAAAATCATGCGTCAGAAAAACTCACAAACATTACAGTTTCTTTACATACCAATTCAGAGCCGCCACATGATTCACCCCAAGAAAAAACTTTAACCTATCCCAACGGAAAAAAGCATTCACCGAATTCCACTTTTCTGAGTGAGGACACCCAGAACTTAAGATGGGAGGACTTAACACCACTAGCTCCAACTTTCCCACATTTATCTCGTCACCTGATGCCCCAACAGTTCTGTCCAGCAACATATTCAAAACACCCAATCAGGACACCTGTCTAGGAACTAGACAATCGTCAGCACCACGCGCATCCGATACCTGTCTGGGAATCTGCCGGTCACGTTCCGCGAACATCAGCAAAGCGAGGCGACATTAGTTTCTAAGTAGTAAATTGTAGTTAGTTGTTAGCTTGTCCTCAAAAAGTATAAAATGAAATTTATTTTTTAATAAGAAAACCAAAGGAGTTTTCTTAACTTACACGTTCAGATGATATCTTCACAATGTCTGCTATCTCGATCAACTTCACTTTACGGTCATTCAAAATTATTTTGTGATCTGTTTTGATGTTTTTGTCGGTGACAGCCTCTTTTGGGCGGCCACTGCGTTCGCCGCATTCGGTGCTCATTTCACCACGTTTAAACTTAGCATACCAATCAATGATTGTTGATTTTCCTGGTGCAGACCCCGGAAACTCTTCATCAAGCCAAGATTTTGCTTCAATTGTATTTTTTCCCTTCAAAAAGCAATACTTTATCAGCACACGAAATTCCTTTTTTCCATAATATGCTGAGTAATGATTCAAGAATAAAAAAAACTTTTAGAAAAAAATAAAACCGAATTCAAAACGCCCTAAAAAGGATGAAATAAATTTTATGGAAGCGATGCCATACCAGTTTTTCTTTTGTGATGGTGCACATGTTGGAAGTTTTTATGGTGAAATGGAAAAAATGATTTGGCACCGCTGCCATCAAATTTATTTCATCCTTTTTGGGGTATTTCAAGTTGGTTTTCTTTTTTTTCTCGAAGCTTTTTTAATTCACCTTTTTTAGTGGTAAATTTTTTCATTTCAAATCTATAAAAACACAGTTCCTTGATACATTGTACCATGTACAGTGACTCCCAAAAAATGCGCACAAGTAAGAAATGTTACTTCTTTCTGATTTTATAAATTAATAAAAAATAGGGAAAAAATTGAAAAAATATATATTGTGAGCAGAACATAATAACTTTACATATCACACAAATACAAACGTTCAAACCTACTTCGAAATGCCCTAAAGAGGGTAAAATAAATTTTATAGAAGCGGCGCCATATCAGTTTTTCCCCGTTTCTTTTGTGATGGTGTAGTAATCGAGCATCCGCCTAGGCAAACTGCTTGAAAAACATTCCCGGGCGAAAACATCTTGTATGTTTTGCTACTCAAAAAATCCTTAAATATCATCTAATTTTATTTATAAGTTAAAAACAGAAAGATTTAAAAAAATTTAATATAAAAAATATTAAATAAAAAAACTACAATCAAACCTCGATGAAGGACACCTCCTTTGTAACGCAATTTATAAAATGAATTGCGTTCTTATCTCGACGGAAAGAAAATACCACTGCCGACAAGCAGAGGGCTCGCGAAGGAAACCACCGTTGCGACACAGAGAGTCGCAAGAAGAGTCTGGTCGAAAGAAGCAAGGCAGATAGAACGAGCGGAAGAGGTCGCAAACGAACGGAGTAATGGTAATAGTTGCTTCAAGTACATGTGGAGTCCCAGAGCAACTGTAGCTGCCGCGTATGGTTTATACCTTTGTCAAGTGCATTACGGTGATAGCCCAGTCATATTAGGGCTTTCACCTCGGAATGAAAGATAATAAGCTGCAAATTGGTACGAACCTTTGTTTTGTCATTCTAAATGTTGTCTCAAAAGTCACAATCGTTATCGTGTCCGCGTCTCAAGATATTCAAGGTCAAAGGTCACAAAAATCGGTTTTTCGCGAATATTTGGCTTCCTATCGGTTAAATGAGATTTGCATTTATTATAAAAGTTGTAGGCTATAAAATTCCCTACAACTTTTGTTTAAACTTTTTTTTCATACGACCAACCGTTTTGAAGGTAGAGCGCGAAGAGTGCACATCGTACAGTCATATACGGCCTAATGCAAGGTCAAGCGTGAGTTATGGTTATCAGTACGTTATAAAGTCAATTATTTACTTGGAAATTATAATTATTAAACAATGCCTATTATTTATGTACTAACTATTAATTATTTATATTTAATTAAAGTAAGTAACTTGATTATTTATATATAATTATTCATATTTAACTATTTAAGTATAAAATATTATTAATTTTGGATTATATATTTTAGTTTTATTTTAAGTTAAAATGATAGTAAGAGTATATATTTTACACATATTTTTATTTATTATTAAATACGGCATAATATACATTTATCAAAATGTGAGTTCAAATATCAAAAGTATCTTTGTTGATTTTAATTGTAATGAAATTGGAAATGGAAGCTAATTATCTTCTTCTTGTTCGTCGTCTTCTTCTTCTTGTCGCTCAAAAATGTTCGATTCATTGTCATCATCCTCATTATCTGTCATGTTCATCTCCAAACCTTCCAGAATATCGGGATCATATGTATTTTCTTCATCGGGATTACTTGGATACAGTGAAGCGTTGAGGCAAGCTTGTCCGTTGCACTGGCCGCAAGCTAAAGAACATTGTAGCCCTGATTTTCTGCATCCACAGCGGGAACCACAACCATTTTTGCAATTGCAAAATATTACGTTTAGTAGTTCGGCTGGTGCTGGAGGTAATAACGTTCGTATGGGCTCCAGGATTTCATTTTCAAGCATCCAGCCCCATTCTTTAGGTTTATACTTAAATAGTTAAATATGAATAATTATATATAAATAATCAAGTTACTTACTTTAATTAAATATAAATAATTAATAGTTAGTACATAAATAATAGGCGTTGTTTAATAATTATAATTTCCAAGTAAATAATTGACTTTATAACGTACTGATAACCATAACTCACGCTTGACCTTGCATTAGGCCGTATATGACTGTACGATGTGCACTCTTCGCGCTCTACCTTCAAAACGGTTGGTCGTATGAAAAAAAAGTTTAAACAAAAGTTGTAGGGAATTTTATAGCCTACAACTTTTATAATAAATGCAAATCTCATTTAACCGATAGGAAGCCAGATATTCGCGAAAAACCGATTTTTGTGACCTTTGACCTTGAATATCTTGAGACGCGGACACGATAACGATTGTGACTTTTGAGACAACATTTAGAATGACAAAACAAAGGTTCATACCAATTTGCAGCTTATTATCTTTCATTCCGAGGTTGACCCCTTTTTTTACCTAATATGACTGGGCTATATGTGTCGCACCGGGACTCGAGCCGCTTCCCATTATTTCCGCTGCACATTTGCGTTCGCCAATACAATAGCTGTATGTGCAGCGGGAAAAGGTGTTGCCATGTCCGCAGCTCAATTGCAGATTTGAATTATTACAGTATGAAAAATAATATAGAAAAATTTAAATAATAATAAAAAAAGATAAATATAAAGAATATAATTAGAACGAAAGTTTTAAATTTAATATAGTAAAAAAATTATCTAAGATTTATATTTAATAAAAAGTAAAAAAAATTAAAAATATTTTATGATTTATAACTATAAATTGAAATAATTAAAAAAAATGTCTTTTTCAAATCTTCAGTTAAAATTTCGGATTGGTGTTATGAAGGTTTTCGAGCAGTTTGCTTAAGCGACTGCTCCATTACTACACTTGTCAAGAATGTTTTCATGAAAAAACCCTTTTTGGCTCAATTTTATATGATAATTTTATATCACATTACACATTTTCTGAATTACCGAGCTTTTTATATTTTGTCCAGCAAAGAATTAAAGCCATTTGGATTTTTTCTCACTGCAACAACAACAACACAAAATGTGGCTATTGTATGAACTTTCCATCGAATCAGACTCTGCAGTTTGGGATGGATTTGTTTTTTTTCATTTTCAGATAAAATTATTATCATAATTCTCTTTGAGAATTCCTAATGTGAGTGATTTTTTTACATTGCAACAAAATGGCGGCCATTGAATTCTTCATCTTCATGATTTTCTTTAAATATATGTATATGTGCATCTTATTGAGGTATTTCTTGAGTAAATTCACTCTTGGTGACTGTGTATCGTACAAGACCTTTTTGACAAGAGTGTAGTTCTGTCCACCCAAATTCTTTTTCATTTGAAATAAAATGGAATATGCCCTCCTACTTGTTATTTTTTTCTTATTGAACCGAAATAGATGCGCTATCTTTGTTAACGCAACCTGTATTTAAGATACTGCAAATATTGTTATCCGGTATGTCTCCACTAAAATTATAAATCAGGTCAAATAAACTTTCTGAATTCCCCCATAATATTCATCTATTGTTGATCATCGTCTCTCCTTAGAATCGAATTAGATGTTTTCCTTCAATTGTACGTTTCCACTGTTTCTTCAAAATCAAGATACTATTCAAAGCGTTCCACTTAAGCTTTTCAATCAGCATGACGTAAATACAAATTGTTTACAAACAATTTAATTTGCTAACTTTTCAATCACGATTCATTCTCTCCCACTCGCCAAAGTGTAGATGCAATTTCCGAAGCTATTTTTGACTCATTCTCAAGTGTAATTCGTTGCATAGCAAAAACTATCTAAATTAAATTATCTTAAAACATAAATGAATTTTATGGGCAACAAATGCATTTACAGCCTTAAAGTTTCTGCGTAACAATAAATTACCTCAAATTTCCGTCATTGTTTTTCGTTTTGAATTTAAGTTAGGCTTTCTTATCCTTGAAAATAACATATAAAGAACAAAGTCTGAGAATTCCTAAAAACTTTTCCCTTGATGTGAAACGAAACTTTTATAAGAATTTATGATGACTTCATCAGAAATTGCAAGTTAAGATATTTATTTCTTGATTTCCATCCCTTGCGCGCTTCTATACTTCGACATGTGATTTATTCTTTGTTGTCTCATATCATGTTCTGCGTCGCAAATACTTATAGCAAAGAATTCTATCTGGCATTCAAAGTTTTCAGTGAGCATGCATAAAAAGATAGAAGATGCAACTGCAGAGTGCAACTGTGAATGCTAGACGATGCATTTAAAATAAGTTGCATTCAAATGAAAATACTTTCAACGAAACAAGAAGTGACACAGATACTTACTTTTAATGCAGTTTTTGCCTTAAACTTTAGAATTTAATAGAAAGTGGGCATGCTTTTTGTACTAATATTTTGAAAAAAATTCAGAATTCATATATGTATAGTGATATGTTACTTCAAAATCAGCGTCAGTAGAGAAACTTTAAAGCTTTTTTACATAAATTATAAAATGTTGCATCCTTTAAAGCTGTTACCTGAGCTAGAAGTAGAACACCCTGTCAGGAAAGAATTTGTTGTTTTTATTCAACTTTGAACTCGTTAGCATAATCCTTCTACCTCTGCCAAAATCCTTCAAATTTCGAGTGGTTGCATCCGTATTCCATTGCTGTAAAATCTTCAGAGCATAAGCATATTAATCTGTCGTTCCATTTCCATTCCATTGTTGCATACTTGCAGCCAACCAAAATAGACCTTTAAATCCTATTTTCTTGATACTGCCAGCACTGTCCTGAAAAGCTTCTTATTTCTGGAAGCTATCAGCAATAAAAAGTTATTGTATTAGCAAAGATTTTAAAGTATTTTCTTCATATTGTCTGTCCGCCTATCGAAAATTGCAAGTATTCAGCTTGTAACGTAATATTGTATCTCACTTAAAATTGTTTCTGCAGAAGTTTTATAGGTGAATTTTAAATTCGTTTTTTTTTCAATTCTGTTTCAAATAATAATGCATTGTGGGCGATGGCAGGTTTCATGAATTTCATCCAAAGAAATAATTTAATAGTCCAGTCGTTAGCGACTAATATAAGGCCTCACCTCCCCAAATTCTTTGGGATAGAATCAATGTTCATGAAAATTTGGAATTAAGCTCATCTAACCCTCTACTTTTAAATCTATATGAGACTGATTACCGATTCAGAATTCTTAAGGGTAAAAACTACCCCTTTATTGAAATAATTGAAAAGCTGAAGGCTTAAAAGTTTCCAGTATCACAATCTTTCTTAAATATAAGTAAAAAAATTTTTTTTTTTTATTAACCTGAACAAGATTTACCGTGAAACTCGACGTTTCAACCCTTAGAAACCATTCCTTATGACGAATTTGTAAAAAAATGCTTTGAACAACTTAAAATAATTTGTTGGTGCTTTCATATCGTTTAAATTTCTATATAATATGCAAAATATACTTAATTACTTATTGTGAAATTTCAACCTCTAAAAACACTCCTAATTTTGATTTCATCAAAAAAAAATCAGTAATTAATAAATCTGGAAACATATCATGCTGTACACTGCATATCTTATACAGTTTTATTCATCTAAAATGTTCAACCCCCCAAAAAAACCTCCCATCTCCCTGCTTTAGTCCGACATTTTTGCCAACGTCGGTGGGCTGGTTATTGATGCGAACTTGGGAGGTTGTCGACATGATTGTCAATTTGGTAAGATGGACTAATTTGGCTGAGATGCCAAAGCAAAGCATTATTTAGTACAATATGTTGCAATCAATACTGTCGTATGCTTCCTTAAAGTCAGCGAAAATTTGGTATACTTCTAAGTTGAGCTCCCATCATTCTTCAAGTACCTGCATGACTGTAAACAATTGATCTATTGTCGATTTACCTCCAGTAAACCAGCTTGATACTCCCCAGTAATACAGGCACTTGATAGGCGTGGAATGCCGGATCAGGAGCTCCAGACAGTGCTGACAAAAGGAGTGAAGAAAGTCGCTAAAAAATTCCTTCAAAAACTGCCAGAAAATAAAGTTCGGACAAACGCTCAACAAGAAAAAGACCTGAGACAAAACGGCGCAGTAAAGAAATTTCTCGGGAAAAGCGTAACTGACGCCTAGCTCGAGTCGATAGCAACGATCGAAATAAGAGACATTGACTGCGTCACGGACCTGGCCGAGGTAGAAGAGGCCATCAAAACGAAGCTTCTTAGCGCGGATCATAGGAAAGCTGACACCACAAAACTATAGCGGGCAACGCATGGCCATCTTTGACTTGACCGAAAAGGACGCCGAACAATTTCTGAATAAGGGTAAGGTAAGAATAGGGTGGATTGTCTACAGGAAACGATGGAGAGCAGCGCCTCTTCAATGTTTCAAATGCCTTGGGCACACCGTACAAGTATGCAAAGGACCCGATAGGAGTCCTCTATGTTACAAATGCGGAAAAATTGGAAATATAAGAGAAGAGTGTACAAAAGAGGCACACTGTATTCTTTGCAAGGATGCTGATCCAAGACCGGATTTTAGGTACGTCTTGGAATCAGAAAAATGTCGGGTGTTCCAGGAAGCCCTTCTTCTTCTTCTTTGCACTTCAGCCCCTCTCGGGCCTTCGCTTCCTGCAAACAGGGCCTCCAACTGTCTCGGTCCATTAACCGCGTCCTACAATTCCGAAATCCGAGCAGCGATGAACTGTCTTCATTGACCGAGTAAGACCAGTGTTTCCTCGGTTCCCTCACTGGTCTCCGGCCTTGAGTTCTCCCACGAATACCTTCTTGGGTATCCGTTGTTCGTCCATACGATTCATGTGGCCAGCCCATTGCAGCTGCCGCAGTCTTACAATCGTTGAGACCTCCGGCTCATCAAAAATTTCATATAGCTCATGGTCAAGCTTCGTTCCGATTATTCACCTCAGGACCCGTCGCTCAGAGGCGTTCAATATATTTGCGGATGCTTGGGTTAGGGTCCATGTTTCACACCCAGAGCATAACACTGGTCTTATCACAGATTTGTATACTTGGAGCTTTGCTCTCCTGTGTATGCAGCTGGTCTTCAAGATCGTCAATACTGAATAAAATATTTTATTTGTGAGCTATATTCTTCGGCGTATTTCGTCTCTTTCACTACCCGTTTTCTTTATTTTGGCACCTAAATACACAAATTCGCTAACATTCTCGATATCTGTATAGGCCACTACTTGGCTCGACTTGTATAGCAATGTACCTCGCGCGTCGTCAGGTAGCTTCCGTATGACGTACTCCAGACCCAAATTGCATAGCAATGGGGCCAGCCCATCTCCCAGCTTTAGTCCGATATTTCTGTCAAAGGCATCAGTGAGTTGGTTATTGATGCGGACTGGGGAGATTGTCGATTTCATTGTCATTTTGGTAAGACGAACTAATTTGACTGGGATGCCAAAGCAAAGCATTATTTGGTACAGTACGTTACGATCAATACTGTCGTGTGCTTGCTTGAAGTCAACGAAAATTTGGTGCACGTCTATGTTGAACTCCCAGCATTTTTCAAGTACCTGCTTGACTGTGAACAATCGGTCTGTTGTTGATCTACCTGCCCTAAAACCACTTTAATACTCCGCAATAATACTTTTGGCGTATGATCCGACTTTATTTTCTAAGATTTTAGAAAATATTTTGTACGCCGTACAATGTAGTGATATGCCTCTATAATTTTCGCACTGTAGCTTGTCACCTTTTTTGTGGAAAGGGAATATCATTGATTGGCTCCACTCTTTCGGCATATGTTCATGTTGCCGAATGTACTGGATGGCTTTGTGAATAGCTTGATGAACACTACTGCCACCATATTTGATGAGCTCCACTGGAATCTCATCGAGCCCGGCGCTTTATTATTCTTTTGGACTTTGATGGTGAAGCAAACTTCATCCAGAGTTGGTGTGGCCAATGGAAACTCTCCGCAGACATCTGTCGGAAGCCCTAGCGAAGGCCAAATCAGAACTGCGATGACCCGTATTCTGCAGCTAAACCTACATCGCAGTTCAACCGCCCAAAAAATGCTTGAGCAGTTTGCGAGGGACATGAAAGCCGACTTCTTGCTGCTGAGTGAGCAACACCAGGATTAAAGTTGTACATGATGGTATCCTGATGAAACTGGCGCTGCTCCATCTGGGTTTGGAACAGTGATTGCCAGGCAGAGGGCTGGGGACGGGGGGATGGTTTCGTGCTCAGGGACCACCTTCGTTGGTGTGTACCTAACGCCGAACGAATCGATATCATCTTTCCAAACTAAGCTTAATGTTTTGGAGGGCGCTGTCTCAAACGCAAACGGCAACGTGCTCGTTGGGGTGGGAATTTAACGCTAAAATAATCGAATGGGGCATTCCTCAAACAGATCCGCGGGGAAAACGAATCTTAGAAATGGTTGTCAGGACGGCACTCAACGTACTAAACACCACAAATATGCCGACCTTCCGCCGTATCAGCTGTGAAGGAACTATACCAGACGTGACATTCGCCTTGGAGTCCTTAGTACGGAGGATATACAATTGGAGAGTATTAGAGGACTACTCAGCCAGTGATCATCACTGCATTCTGCTTGAGATCAGTGATATTGTTTCCCGACGTCCGTGCTCTCGTATTTCCACAATTGAGTGGAACATCGGAAGGATGGACGTTGAGAGGTTCGTCGAGGTGCTCACAGCAGGCGCCCTGTTGCAGGGAGGTCGCAGGGGGCTGCAGGGAGATTCGCAGGGACGCTTCTATGCCCCGTCGAAAACCCCGGCACGGCAAGCCCCTAGTGTACTGGTGGTCGACTGAAATCGCTGAAAAGCGAGGGGAGTGTCACAAGCCTCGGCGTAAGGCTCGACGGGCACGGAACCGTGACGAGGCACGCAACGGGGGAGCAGCATATAAGTCGGCCAGGAAATGCCTTCGCAAATTGATTAACAACAGCAAGGCTCGCTGCTGGTAAGATATAGTGGCTACAAACTAGTTATGTAGAAGCTTGTTGCCCTACGGGAGCCTTGCATACATGACGCGGAAAAGATGGACGAGATAGTGCGGGCGCTCTTCGCCGCCCATGCCGTCCGTGTTTACGCTGTCCATGGTGGAACTTCAGTCAAGTGTTCACTCTTCACACAGCTGAAACTAGATAAGGCAGTCCTTTTACTTAAAAATGAGGAAGGCTTCAAGTCCAGATGGTGTTTCAGCTGAGGTGTTGCGGCTTGTCTATCACCATTGTTCTGACTTATTGCTCAACACATTCAACGCTTGCCTACTTGACGGCGTTTTCCCGGTACAATAGAATGGGCGAGGCGTGACATGGTCAGCAAGGGGAAGGACATACCGCCCGTTTTGCATGCTACACACGGCTGGGAAAGTGCTAGAGAAACTCATCAAGGGAAGACTCACTGTTGTGATTCGTGCTGCTGGGGACCTATCTCCTCGGCAGTACGGCCTCAGAGCAGGACGTTCTACCATTGATGCGATTGCAGAGGGTGTGAGTGCGGTCCAAAAGGTAGAGGCATATAGTCGCACCAAGCCTTCAATTCCGCTAGAGGGGTGGATATTCTGTATACACTGGACAACCCTTTTCAAGTGACAGGATATCTAACATGACTTTTGAGGGACTACCTGAAGAACGGAAGCCTGCTTTACGACACGACACAGGGCCAACGAAGGATGGAAATTACATCGGGTGTTGCCCAAGGATCTATCCTTGGCCTAGACCTGTGGAACGTGTCTTACGACGGGCTACTGAGACTGGAGGTGCCAGATGTCTCGCACTTGATCGGCGTTGAGGATAATGCTGCTGCTCTGTTAGCTGGACGCACAGTTGAACAGGCGCAACTTAGGCTAGGTATGCTAATGCGGCGAGTGATAGGCTGGACGATTGCTCGTGGGTTCAGTCTAGCACTGGAGAAAACCGAAGTGGTCATCTTGACAAAAAAAGAGAACCCCTAGAGTATAGTAATGGAGACACAACATAGAAAGGGAATCGACGCCAGCGGTGAAGTACCTGGGGCTACTGATCGACTTGAAGATGAGTTTCTCTGAGGGAATTAGGGCAATGGCTGAGAAGGCTGCTATGGATGTATTGGCTCTGAGTCGACTTATGACTAACGTAGGGGGGACCCAATGCATCAAGAAGACGCCTCTTGATGAGTGCAGTGGTGTCAGTGCTACTGTGTAACGCAGATGTATGTTGAGCACAGGTACAGAGAAGAGGAGTACTGAGAATTGCATCTTCGTACCCGACAGTCTATGATTCGGCGGTGCGAGTTATTACAGGCGTGATACCTGTTGCCCTGCTTGCTAGAGGGCGCCACACTAACGAGGACGCGAGGGAGATGGTTGTCCTAGAGGAGAGATAGCAACGATTGGGAGCAGTCTTGAGTGGATTGCACGAAGCGATGGTGGACTGCGTGATGCATTCTGATTGTGGGACCGTGGCTAAATCGAAGGCACAGTGAGACTGAATTCTATCTGACGCAGTTTTTGAGCGGGAATGGGTGTTTTCAGTCTTAACTGCACAAGATTGGTAAGTCACGGTCCCCTGATTGTTGGTATTGCCCAGGAAAGAAAGGCAATGCCTGCCACACATTTTTTGCGTGCATAAAATGAGACACGGTGTGAAAGGACCTCTACAGGGAGACGGGAGAGCTCACACCGCAAAGTATAGTCGCGATGATGCTCAGTTGGCCAATGGAACCAGGTGGTACATGAAGTTCGGGCAGTCCCAACGTTAGGAATGGGGGATCGCTTGTCTGGCAATTCCTCTTCCCCTCTCCCCTCCCGCTGGAAGAGGGATCCCCCAGTATGAAAGCTCCTCACGGCGTAACAAAACGATATCTGCCCCCAAGTAATGTGTCAAAGTGTTCCAGGCTGCGTTCTCGAGTTGACAGGGGAGGTGTTTAGTGAGTATTCCAGTCGCTTGAAAGCATGGAAGTTCCACACTCTGTGCGTGAATTACATTCACCTCCCAACCACAAGAAAGTACTGTTGGCGTATGATCTGATCTTATTTTCAAAGATCTTTAAAAATACTATATCCACTGTACAAGATAGTGATATGCCTCTATAGTTTTCGCACTGTAGCATCTCTTCCGGCTTGTGGATAGGGAATATAATTGATTGGCTCCCCTCGGTCAGCATTTGGCACATGTGTTAGATGACTTTGCGGATAGCTTGTTTGTACGCCTGATTGTTTCGATCCAACGTATTCTGGCAGTCATCATCGAACCAATCATATATTTTGTTCCTGACCGAGCTTAATGTCCGATCGTCTGTTCTGCCATGATCTTAATTGCCGCTTTCACTTCCATCCATAGCTCATTGCTCGTTTTCATCTATGTGTCTGATAGGATAGGAGCCAGCTGGTTGTCGAGAGCCTCCGTGGAATTTTTTGCCGCTCACGCCGTATGGAACCTTTCGATGTCGAATTTCTTTAGTGAGCTAGTTTTCGCCGAATACGCCTTTGACAGACATTTTATATATGCGTCGATGTTGAAAGCAAGTCAAACGTATGACTGGATTTCTGCTACATGCAAAGTCAATCAGGCACTGGCCGTTGTGATTTGTTTCATCGGGGAGGCTATCTCCTCGAGTCGTTTCCCGATGAGATGGCTCATTGCCAACCGTAGCGTTGAAATCACCCAGAACTATTTGTATGACGTTTGGAGGCAATGAGCCGACTATTCTTTCCAGGTGATTGTGCTTTTCGTCGGACGAGGCGTGTGCGTTTATCTGCCAAATTTTGAAGAATTTCGCCTTGATGCGAATCCCAAACATTCGCTCATGGACTGCCCTAAAATCAATAACACGTGATTTGAACTCTCTATCCACAATAAAAGCCACTCCGTTTTCTCGTTTTCTAGCAAGCTTCCACCTTTTGAACACTGTGTGCGATCCCATGTCTTAAATATCGCTTCGAGTCCAATTCGTTCCCTGGATCGCCAGTACATTTAATTTATATTGACTGGCTATTTGTAAAAGGGCCTTAACAGCCAGAACAGGTGAAGATCTAACATTCCAGGATCCCATGCCATATTGACTGGCTAGCTGTAAAAGGGCCTTAACAGCACGAACAGGTGAAGATCTAACATTCCAGGATCCCATGCCATAGTCCTACAGGGTCAGAATAATAAGTACCCGGACTGACCTCAGGAAATTTTTTATTGGCAAAATATGTACAATTTTTCTTTAGAAATCTTCAAAGTAGTCCCCATTGGAGTCGATAACACGCTGGTACCGGATTTTCCAATCCCCGAACGCTCCCTGGAAGTCGGCAACCTCGATGCTGTCTAGAGCCTTCGTCGTAGCACGTTGAACGTTTTCCAGAGTCCCGAACCGCGTCCCCTTAAGGTGTCTCTTGATCTTGGGGAACAGAAAGAAGTCCGCTGTTGCCATATCCGGGCTGTAAGGAGGCTGTGGTAACGTTGCCCTCGACTGTTTGGCCAACTGCTCGGTGACGAGCAGGCAGGTGTGCGACGGAGCATTGTCGTGATGGAGGATCCACGAATCGGCAATCTCCGGGCGGACTCGGCGAACCCTGGCGGTTAGTCGACGGAGCACCTCTCTGCAGTACTGGCCGTTTACACTTTGGCCGGGTGGCACAAACTCTTTGTGAACAATGCCTTACACGTCAAAGAAAGTAATGAGCATCGACTTCACTTTCGATTTGCTCATGCCCGCTTTTTTCGGTCGTGGTGACGCCGGTGTGTGCCACTCCGAACTCTGCCGCTTCGTCTCAGGATCGTATTCGAAAACCCACGTCTCGTCTCCTGTAATAACGTGGTCAAAAAACGCTGGTTCGGTTGCTCGATCGTACGCTCTATTTTCACTCCAACGACGTTACTGAACACGCACTCCGCTCTCTCTCGATGCTATCTCTCCAAGGGCTTGGAGGCAACTGCTGCAACCCGGTTCCCTTTATCTACCCCTCCACCACCACTACAGCACCTGATACCGGTTAGCAGACGCTTTGACGGCGCGGGGCAGGCTCAGTCCGTTTACTTATTATACAGACCCTGTATTTTTAGCCGCAAGGCCGTTGCCGTAGGTCCAATCCATTCCGAAGCTCTGTTGCAGGTTTTGAAACATTGTAGGGTTTCCTAGAGACGGGGGAGTTAGCCTGTCACCCAACGTCCATTCCGGCGACATGTTTATTACTTTCGATTTCGTTATCAGGCGCGAAAGACTCGCCTGCACTCTCTTACGTCACCACAAAGGAGGTGTAAGTAGGATTTGGTAGCACGGGGATCGCTCCTCCTTTCTCAGACGAGTTATGATTACAGTATATTCCGCTGTCATTTAGAAAAATTATAAATTGAGACAATTATTTATCGAACAACTACAATGCACTTAAAACAACTCGATAATGTAACTCGAGCTATGCAATAAAAGCAACGAAATGGTATTACGTTGCATCTGAGTATCAATTTTATCCAAGTTGCATTTTCGTGAATATGTTGGTATGAATATAAAATTGTTTCTAAAACTTACTTAAACACTCGGTACGCAATTAAAAAACTACGTAAAAATTTAAAACATGTCTCAGCAAAGTAAGGTTTGTCACAGGAGCAACAAAAAGATTGCATGGAAAATTAAATACAAGAAAAAAATTCTTCGCTAATTTCTCTACGCCACAACTACACTAAACATTATGTCTATCATAGTGAAGACTAAAAATTTCCCTATGTGTCTTTTATCGCCAAAGACCAATTGTATTGTTTCTAGTAAAGTGTCCCAATCGTGGCTGGTGTCCGATCCTGTCGATATTACACTGACGGTGAGCTGGAACTCTATGTCGGCATCATTGGGTTCCAAAGATAGGCCTAGTCTTGTCTACTGTTTTCTGCAAACAAGAGAGCCATTCTATCTGTTAGATCGCAATTCACACACCAAACCCAGAAATGTTCATTTCTGGGTTTGTTGTGTGAACCAGTGTTATTTCCGGACAACTGCTTGCTAAGTCCTTCGTTTGCGAGATATTGGCATATAATAGTCAGCATTTTCCACACACATTTGACCTCCGTGAGACCAACTCAACTGACGAGTTCTTCAATCCCTGCAGCACATCTGCAAATAAGAAATTTTTCTACAATTATATCCCGAATAATCATAGGCCGATCCTCCGATGTTGCGGCAGTTACGCAGGGCCAATGCACACTGCAGGAATTTTACCTTTGACATCGTCAAATGCGGACTGCAGTCCGTGCTTACACGCACGGCCCGAAATCGACTCGAAGACCAGAAATAAGAAGGAACGAAGAGAATAAAAGTACAGCAATAACCGATTGCAGATTTGAGCCTGTCATTCATTTTTTTCGTTCTTGCTTAAATATACGCAAAGTTTGCACGAGGTTCACTTGGTCCGGTGAGCTTCACATTTCCTCTCCAATCGTTAAGCCAATCCCAAACCGAGCATGCAAACTCACTATTAGTTTTCATTTCTCACACCGACGTTACTGTCAATTCAATTTCCTGCCATTCGGGTATTCAATTATATCGTTTTAACCGCACTGCCGGAGAACATACGTCAAATATGACCCCCGATGACGTTCCGCTGCAGCTGCGGGCCGCATTATGATCCCATCTGACATGGGAATTTGACTCCTAGTATAATGATTGACAAGTACAGTATCGAAAATATGGGCAAATTCCTATATTTAGGTGCCAATATAACGAGAACCAGTAATAAAAGAGACGAAATACGCCGAAGAATATAGCTTGCAAATAAAATATTTTATTCGGTTTTGACAATCTTAAAGACCAGCTCTATACAAGGGGGAAAAAAGCTCCAAGTATACAAATCTGTGATAAGACCTGTGTAATGCTATGGGTGTGAAACATGGACCCTAACCCAAGCTTCCGCAAATATATTGAACGCATTTGAGCGACGGGTCCTGAGGCGAATAATCGGAGCAAAGCTAGACGGGGACCAATGGAGAATTCGAAACAACCATGAGCTGTATGAAATGTTTGACGAACCGGAGGTCTCAACGGTTGTAAGACTGCGGAAGCTGCAATGGGGTGACCACATGAATTGTATGGACGAAAAACGGATATTCAAAAAGTAATTCGTTGGGAGAACTGAAGACCCGAGACTAGTCGGGAAACCGAGGAAACGCTGGTGCGACTCGTTCGACGAAGACAGCTCATTGCTGCACAGAATTCGAAATTGGAGAACGCGGTCAATGGACCGAGATAGTTGATGGTGTCATTTTCAGGAAGCGAACTCCCGAGAGGCGCTGTACTGCTACGAGGAGGAAGAAAAATATTCAAGAGGCCATCACTTCTGAAAAACTTCTGCGATATTCAGCCGGACGAACGTACAGGCAGATTGCGATTTCAATACGGTTCTGTAACCGAGTACAAAACCCTAAAAACACTAAGATGAGATCATTTAATGCGATCAAGTTTCATCATTAAATGCGAACCCAGATGAAAACTTTTGTTTACTGCAGATATCTAGACAATGGTAAACACTCGGTTGTAAACAAACAAGCACTCGTTATGCACCAACTGAGCCAATGAGATAGGCGTTTAATTGCAATAGTAAAGAAGTGTTTTTCCGGCTTACTGTGACTGCATGCGACTTTTTGCGTGCGGTTTCCGGTGTCCAGTAATTGATATCCGAAAAAAAAAATCCTTTTCGGAATAGGTAAAAAGGATGATTCATCACAGTCTCTGATGGTGATCTTTGTGTGACAATTCATATCCTGCAAGTAGTTATCTACATAGTTGAATGGAGTTTATGTCTGGTGGAATTCAACATGACCAAAAGGGTCATTCATGGGTGACAGTTACATATACTAGGAATTAAAAAGGTATAGAATGGTAGTAACAACGACATAAATACAGAGAAAGGGCCAACGGGAAATGGCTGCGATTGGAGGATCCAGTCTAGTTTTACCACATAAAACGGTACTCAAATGGAACGAAATGAAGTTGCGTGGAAAGAAAAGTGTATAATTCTGGAGTGTGGACACTTTAAGGACAATTTAACGTCTGGTAGAAACAGAAGTGTTATTGAACCCTTATATAAAGTCAAAATTTTACCGAGGCTGTTAGAAAATTCGAGCACAATTTCAGAATTGACTTAAAGCCTAATTAGTGGAAAACGACGAAAATTAAAAGTGATATTTTGGTGAAGCTTTGTTCAACATTTGAATTTGAAACGATATTCATACGAATTAAAATAATTTCACGATCAACATCATAATTAACGTGAAACTCAAACCAAAGAAAATGAACAGGAGGAGTCCCACATTCCATCTTCAGAATACCCCTTCCCTCCCCCCAAGCCTATGAAAACCATACTAGCACAAATAGCCAAAGCTGATCTGGGGTAAAGCCATAATATGTGGGTCCAGGTACTACAAGATCTTTTTCATTTTTCAAAGAGTTTCCTCTTTATAGTGCATGTATTTTATGTAGGTGGCCCGGCAGAGGCAGAGCGTTGTCCCAAAAAGAACCCGACGATGACTGACTGCTAATCGGCCTCAGAACGCCAGTTCGAAACCAATAACTTTCTGCGATTTATCGTCGCCAAGGCCGCAGAGTAGCAGTAATAATATGGAGTGTGCATATTATTTAGGAATAATGTGTTTAAATTAAAGTAAATTTTACGTTTTAAATTCCAACTATCCCAGAAGACCCTGTTAATTTTATAGCTGACCCTTTACGACTATTGAATGAATATTCTAGGAAAAACAGTTATCAAAGCTTCAATTAAATATATAATTCTTCGCAGAACACATGCTTTCGCTCTCAAAAATAACCAAACTGCTAACTTCCACGTAGTCCATACTGATTCATCGCTTCCTTCTGACCTTCTCAACCTATCGATTTTTGCCCCAACGCGACGATGCAAAGCAGAACGAAAAAAAAACAATGTCTACATGCATATTATACAGGATAATCAAGGTTAAACATGCAAAGCTCTCAGGATGTCTTGAGCATTACATTAATTTGATATTCGTTGTATTTTTTTCGCAAATATTCTTTCCCCGAGGTGCATTCCGCCAAAAAGCAAAGAATAAAATCCGTCCTTAATAATTGAAATTTCCATGAAGTAAACACGAAATAAAATCCTTCGTGTGCTGCTACCATATTATGTAAGAAAGTACAAACGACTCCAGGAAAGATTTAATTAAAACAAATGTGAAGTCATGATAAAATCCTGAAAATATTTTTGTCTTCTTTGTGCAAAAAATGATTGCCTTCCGGTTACCCTTTTAAAAGGAAATAATGTTTTTGTGCAAGGCACAGCGGAAGCAAGAAAATAGACGGCAAAGGAGTGAAAAAGGCAATTAAGAGAACAATGCAGTTGGTGATGGTGGGTTAATTGTGGACCAAAGGACGCCTTATCCGAATGAAGCAAATTCGCTATTGATTAGAAACAAAAGAGCAATTAATTCGGCGACAGAGAAGTCGATGATTCTGTTAATGAGTTCATGGTTGTATTCTTGGCTGGATGAAAAGGTCATGCCATCACTTTTTGATTGAGTTCCTGATTAAATAGAAAGGATATCAAATTTTCGGTTTGAAAGGCCTTTCCATCAAAGTGGATGGGTCCTTATTTACGGTAAAGTTGGTTAAATTTATTGACATGGGTTGATTGGATTTTATGATTTAGCATATTTCATGGGCCTGAAATTATGATCCCTTATGATGATGAATATACTTTTATTAAAGTGAGTTATGTGATAAATATTATCCTTTTTTCACCTTTCTTGATTAAAAGTACTAAGAAAAATAAATTAATTTTTTCCAAGTCACTAATATATAGTCAAAGCTATAATGCGAACTTAGTTACTCTAAAATTTATTGCAGGGTTTTCCTCGCTTTAGTGCTTTTATGTGTAAACGACGAAAGGCGAGCGCAGAAGACAAAGTTTCGATCCTAGTGAACTTTGTTAAAATTAGGTCAAAGTACAACAAATCCGCAGTATTTCCGAAGAGAATAGATTCAGCTCTTTCTTTTAGTAAATTTCAAACGTGTAGAGTCGTAAAAGAAATTTTACGAGCATTTGGTTCTTTCTTCGAGTCACTTTTATTAAACTGATTCCAGCGATAAAGTAACTTCAGGGTAAATAATGTTTTATAGAGCATAGATAGTAAACTTTTTGTCCAAAAATTTACGAACTTGTATATCTACATTTTCACATTTCGAGAACTTTTTTGTGTACTTCAGTCTCTCAGAAAAGACTTCATTCCTTACCTGCGCATAAAAATAAATTCACCGAAAAAATAAGCAATCAAATGATCAATAAAATTAATTCAAATTGCCCAGAAACACCCTCGTAACCCTCTGACCCTTTTTCCTGATGTATACACACAAATACATGTTTATACTGAAGTGAAATTGCAATCGTCTGATTACGTATTTATTTTGAACAAGTCCCTTGAGGAAAGAAATAAACTTTTATTCGGCTCCTTATTTTCTTTGATTCTGGTTTGAATTCCGTAGTAAAGAGATTATTGGAAAGCGACACGCAATTGAAGTGTTTCTTGGAAGTGAAAAAATCAATACAATATTGTAGATCAAGTTCAGATTTCTTCATAAATGTAAGTTGAAAATGTCAAGGTAGAATAAGGACTTTTGACTTTGGTTGAAATAAATGTAAAATTTATGATTTTTGTTTTTGGAGGAATAATTTTAAAAAGTTTTTGTACAATATTTAAGCCACAATAAGTACCGCAGTCGCAGGCATTTTAAATGGCAGGGAGTTCTGGACTGTGTAGCCAAAATCTCGTCGGGTTCCTATCTGGAGCACTCCCTGCCTATTCCGGACCTTCACATAAAGAGGCTCACACTTAAGGAAGAAAAGGAAAGCATCACTTTGAAAATAAAAATGACTCTCCAATAATACATAATTTTTTATCAACTCCGATTCAAATTAACGTAAAGTTGAATAAAAAGAAGAACACAAAATAGCAGCTGGCTATCAATTCCATTAATATTTAAATTCGTTCTTACTGGTCTACCAAGGGTTTTTCTCTTTATATTGTATTAAAACCAATACGGTATTTCATTTCCTCCGCAAGGGGAAAGCCGGTCAATAAAAATATTCTTGAAGATTAGCATTCTTTGGGGAGTGCCACCACCACGGGCCCGCGGTTTCCTGGGATGACAGTTAACGACGGTGACTGAATCTGGACTACACTTTAGATAATGAACTGAAATTTGGGCTGGCGGACATGATAGTTTAGAACTAGTTAATTTGCACGGTAGCGCCGAAGTGACATGCGTCACCTTGGCGTGAACGGCTCCAATTCAAGTATCATAACGTCTCCGTCCCGGTAAAACCTGGGCAGCCCTCGGAGTACGTTTGAAGTCCGCACCCTTGAGTTGATGGTGTATGTTCAGCTGAGATGGGCTCCTGATTAGCACTGGTCTGGCTCTGCGTACTTATCCCTTAACAAAAGGACCGAAGAAAGTCGCAAAGAAACTCCTTCAAAAATTGCCAGAAAATAAAGTTTGCACGGACACTCAGCAAGAAAAAAGACTCGACGCGAAACAAAAGAGAAGTTAGTCATGAAGACCCCGGCAGCAGGCATTGCTCCTAAAACCGCTGGATTGCCCATCTTACGCGGAAGTGTTGCGATTTAAGGGAACTGTAAGGCCCGAAGACACCAAAGCTGCTATTAAAGCAGTAACACCAGCGCGGCCGGGCCATATACTGGTCGATTTCGGAGTAGAGGCAGACAATTTAAAAGCATTCCCCGACGCAGCAAAAAAAAATCCTCGGCAAACACAACAGTAGCCTTGTTCGAGCCGATGGCAAGGATCGAAATAAGAGATACAGACTGTGTAACGGACCAGGCCGAGGTAGAAGAGGCCATCAAAAGGATTTCCTTAGCGTGGGTAGGATCAAAGCGAGGCTGACACCAGAAGACCATAGGGGACAATGCATGGCGATCATTGCTTTCACCGAAAAGCACACCGAACAATTTTTGAATCAGGACAAAGTAAGAATAAGGATGGGACGTCTGCAGGGTACGACGAAGAGCAGCGCCTCTTCAATGCTTCAAGTGCCTTGGCTATGGTCACACCACAAAAGTATGCAAAGGACCCGATAGGAATACCATTTGTTACAAATGCGGTAAAATGGGACGCAAAACTGTATCCTTTGCAAAGATGCTGATCCAAGGCCGAATCAGCACGTGTTGGGTTCAGGAAAAAGTCAGCTTTTCCAGGAAGCCCTAGTAAAGACAAAGTCAGAACTTCGATGACCCGTATCCTGCGGGTAAACCTTCACCGTAATTTAACCGCCCAAAACCTGCTTTTGCAGTTTGCGAGGGACATAAAAACCAACGTTTTGCTCCTGGATGAGCAACACATGATGAAGGCTCTGCATCATGGTATCCTAATGAAACTGGCACTGCCGTCATCTGCGTTCGGAACTCTGATTTCCAAGCGGAAAGCTGTGAGTTCAGTACTCGCTCAGGAACCACGTTCTTTAGTGTGTAGCTGACGCCCAACTAACCGATATCATCTTTCCGAGCCAATCTTAACGCTTTGGAGGGCGCTGTCTCGAGCGCAAATGGAAACGTGCTCGTTGGGGGAGACTTCAACGCTAAAGCAATCGAATGAGGCATGCCTCAAACAGATCCGCGGAGAAAACGAATCCTAGAAATAGTGGCCAGAGTAGCAATCGTTGTACTAAACGCCGAAAATAAGCCAACTTTCCGCCGTATTGGCTGTGAAGGAACCATACTGGACGTGACATTCGCCTCGAAGTCCTTTCCGCGGAGGATACACAATCGGAGTGTATTAGAGGACTACTCAGACAGTGATAATCAGTTTACTCTGCTTGAGATCACCGATGTTGTTTCCCGACATCCGTGCTCTCGACCTTCTACAATTGGGTTGAACATCGAGGGAGTAGACATCAAGCGGTTCGTCGAGGTGCTCACGGCCGATGCTTCGCTGCAGGGTGATTCGCAGGAAACAAAACTGGCAGCTTAAGACGTGATGAACTCAACCATGAGCATCACCACGATTACTTGCAGCGGTTCTATGCCCCGTCGGAGATCCTGGCACGGCAAGCCACCAGTGTACTGGTGGTTAACTGGAATTGCCGAAAACCGAAGGGAGTATCCCAAGCTTCGGCGTGAGGAATCGTGACGACGCATTCAACCGGCCAGGAAATGCCTTGGCAAACTGATGAAAATAGCAAACCTCACTGCTGGCAAGATCTAGTTGGCAATGTGGTCAAGAATCTGTAGTGCCTAGGCTACAACCTAGTTATGTGGGGAAGCTTGGTACCCTACGCGCAACGGAAAAGATTGACGAAAAAGTGCGGGCACTTTCCCTCGCCCATCCCGTCGGTAATTACGCTGTCAACAGTAAAACAGCAATCGAGTACCCACTCTTCACACAGCCGGAACTAAAAGAGGAAGTCCTATCATTAAACAAGTTGGGTAGACAAACCTACGCTCATGTCAGATGGGTTTTGTATTCAACCTCTCAGAAATATAGTAACGAATAAAGTCAAGAAATATGTCAAAAAGATGTACACGTTTAAAAGAAAATAATTGTTTTTCTATTTTCAACGGTCACCATTTTGTTGTAAACCAACCAAAATCAGTGAAATTATCAATTCCCAAAAATATTAATGTAATTGACCTTACTTGAAAATTTCAAGAAGATCAAATCAAAACTGCACCGACTGATTCGATGGAAAGTCCATAAAATACCAAAATCATTTATTATTGTTGTTGTAATTGGAGAAACTTCAAATGGCTATAACTTCCGTGTATAACATTCGATTTTCATGAAACTTACAAAGTTTAAGGACTCTTTGTAGGACTACTTAAATATCAAATTTCGTTTAATTTAAGGTCACCTATAAGATTTCATTGGGGAAAATGTGGAATTCGAATATCATACTATTATTAACAAACTTGAGCGAATTTCGACTTCTAAGATATTCGTTGTTTTTGTACTCTTATACACCTACCTCCATAATTTTTTCAGCTTTTTCGGATCACAGGTATCCAATCGCGAGGGGGGACACAAATTTTCTGTGTATTTCCCCTCCCTGTGCACCCCTCGAAGCAAAAACTGTTAAATTAAGACCTGTTTTGAAAAGTTATCATCAAGACCTTTCATTTGATACCCATATCGGCTACCTTTGATGAATTTTTTTTTCGGAGGCCACTCCCCTATATGAGGAGACCCTCCTTAAATACCTTATAAAATTTTTTTGTAGTTGAACTTTGAAGAGAGAACCACTTTACACCTGCGTACAAAATTTGATGTTTCTAGCTTAAGCAGTTTGCGAGAAAAAGTACTGTGACACACGGACGGACGGACAGACGGACAGACAGGACGCGATTTTAGTAGGGTTTTGGAAAATTATTTCCCAAAACCCTAAAAAAGGGAATGCTCATTAAAAAAAGGGAAGGCTCAGGCCATTGTCCTGACTTGCTGCTCAACACATTCAACTCTTGCCTACGGAGTAGGGTTGGCGAGGTTCTGTGATCAGCAAGTGGGAGGTAAATTTTGGATCACTGTCTGCATACCGCCCGTTATGCATGCTAGTCACGGCTGCAAAACCACTAGGAAAACTCATCAAGGGAAGGTGCATCGACGCGATTCGTGCTGCCGAAGACCTATCTGCTCGGTAATACGGCTTTAGATCACGACGCTCCACCATTAGTACGATTGCAGACGAGGTGAATGCGGTCCCAAAGACAGAGGCATACATATAGCCACACCAAGTAGTGGGTCATTCTGTTGGTGATACTACCTTAGGAACGCCTTCAACTCCGCTCGATGGTTGGATATTCTGGACACGCTGGAAACCCCCTTTTAAGTCCTACAATATCTGAGACGAATCCTAAGGGACTTCCGGAAGGACTGAAGCCTGCTTTACGATACGACACAGAGCCAACGAAGGATGAAAGCTATATCGGGTATTTCCCAGGGATCTATCCTTGTTCCAGATCTCTGGAACGTTTCTTGCGACGGTCTGCTGAGACTGGAAATGTCAAGCGCAACTTAGGCTAGGTATGCTTATGTGCTAAATGATGGACTGGATGATTGCTCGTGGGCTCAGTCGAAGAGAATCCCTAGAGTAAGAACGATCAGTAATGAAGACGTACTAATCGAACCAAAGCCAGCGGTGAAGTATCTGGGGCTACTAATCGACTCGAAGATGAGTATTTCTGAGCAAATCAGGGCAACGGCTGCTTTTGGCGTATCGACTCTGAGTCAACATATGGCCAGCGTGGGGGTATCCAACCCATCAAGAAAACACTTCTTGATGAGTGCCGTGTGGTCAGTGCTACTGTACGGAGCAGAAATATGGGGTGGAGGAGTACTGAAAACGCTTGGCACAGGTACAGAGAAAAGGAGCACTGAGGATTGCATCTTCATATTCGATAGTCTCTGGTTCGCTGATGTGAGTTATATCGGCGCTATTTATTTGCATCGAAACGAGGACGTGAAGGAGACAATTGCCGGCGAGGGAAGACAGCGCTCACCCGAAGATTGGCAGCAGTCTTGGGTGAATTGCACAAATTGAAAGCGGATCGTGTGGGTCATCCTGAATCTGAGACCGTGGCTAAATCGAAGGCATGGCGAGACTAATATGTATCTGGCTCAGCTTTTGAGCGGGTATGGGTGTTTTCAGTCTTACCAGCACAAGATTGGTAAGTCACGGTCTCTTAACTGTCAATTTTGTCTAGGAGAGGAACACGATGCCTGCCACACATTTTTTGTGAGTTAAAAACAGCACAAGCTGCGACTGAACCCCTACAGGGAAACGGGAGACCTCACCCCGGATAGTATAGTCGCGGATTGTTACGTTCCTAAAAGATAAAAGGGACTCAAAGCAGCCGGGGACATTGATGCTGGGAAATTTCTTGTCTGGCAATTCTTCCTCCTCCTCTCCCTCCCGCTGAAGGAAGGATCCGCTAGCTTGAAGGCGCGTTACGGCATAACTAAACGAGACCTGGCCCGAAGTAATGTGTCAAACGGTTCCAGGCTTGCTTCTCAGGTTGACAGGGAAGATGTTTAGTGGATAGTATAGTCACAGAGTCCTATGTCGTTCATTCAGTAGCCTCTAGGCTAGTCTGCTTGATGTGGTACCAAAAATGGAGACACTTGGCGACCTTGTGGCGACTATCACTGTCTTAACGCCGTTACCCAGTCGGATAGATATCCGATGCTGATTGTCGAGGACATTATAGTCTCGTAGCAGGCATATACATTTTTTCGAAGGTAGACCCCTTAAGAGCGTTTTATCAAATTCCTATAGCCAAGATGGGTGTTTCCAATACTGTTTCAACGACTCCCTTTGGCCTCCAGTGTGAATTTACTGCTCAGCTCGGTCCTTTCGAAGACTGGTACTAAAATGACTTGTCTCCTGTGCTTGTCACGTGGATGACATTATCATCGTATCTAATTCTGTGACGGAGCATTTTCCAGGCGAAAAAACAAGTTGCAGACGCACTCTCTCGTGTGAAAGCTATAACTATCCATGCCCTTGGTCGTTAGTGCGGAGGAAATTATCGGCGAACGACAAAAGACCGCTGAGCCTAAAGGACTAATAAGAAATGACACTACAGCACTTAAGTTTGACCTCATCACAGTAAGCGAGACCGGCCAACTTATTTGCAACACATCCTCTGGAGATATGCGCCCTTTTATACCTGGAGCATTGCGAAGAAAAACCACATTACCAAAAAAATCAAACTACATTTTACAACTTCGGCCCATCCCAGCGGCCGCTGTCAAAGCCATTATTAAGAAATTCGTGTGACCGGGAATGAAAAAAGATGTTCACAGATAGGCACGCGCATACACAGCCTGCAAGTGCTTCAAGATCGGACAATACCAAAAAAAATAGAATGCTACCGAATAATTCACGATGCGGGACGAAAGAGGCCAACATGTGCGTTTGGGCATAATAGGACGTTCAGCATCATGCCATGGAGATAAACATTGTCTTACGGTAATCGAACGATTTTCACGGTAGCTCGAGGCAATTCTTCTTATGAATCAAATAGCCGAGTCGATACCAAAGGTATTTTCCGGCAATAGGGTGGTACATCGCCGACTGTCACAACCGACCAAGGGACTCAATTTGAGTCAGCATTATTCATAGCACTCATCCGTATCATCGGCTGTGAACGAAACAAGACACTCAAAGCGGCAATTATGTGCCATGAGGAGAATCCAGCATAGGTGGACGTATTACCCGAAGTGCTTCTCGGCTTGCGAAATGTGGCAAAGGAGGATATTGGTTCGTCATGCGCAGAGATTATCTATGACAAACTTTCACCTTACCAGGAGAATTTTTCGCCCCATGTAATAGAGCGACTAACACATCACTGTTCCTTGGAAACTTACTCGAAACAATGCGACAGCTGCAACCTGCAGCCACTGCAAATTATGACAAGCGTTTACCAGTAAATTGTAGGAACACTGCACTTACGTATGATTCCGTGTCGATGCTTTTCGAATAGCGCTATTGCAGCCGTTCACCGGATCATATAAAATACGGTTGTCGGATATATTATATAAGATTGACGTTAAAAAACGCCCAGTCAATGAACCGAATGCCTGAAGCCAGCGTTTTTTGACGATACTCACGAAACGCACAATCAAGAAGTCGAGCCATATCAGCCAAAAGACGGAGATCATCCATCAGAAAGTCGGCATCCGACTACAAGTGCAAGTGACTTTCAAGTTGAGCTTCCTCAGTCTCCATAATTTCGATGTACAAGCTCGGACCTAACATTTCGTCCAGCGCAGACGGAACCAGTAAACCGAAGACCGTCAGGGATAGCTAAAGTACTCGTATATCCAGCGTCGAAACGTCATCACAACCAAATAATAATGATAGCATATCGTCATCCCGGGAGGAGTACTTCACTGCTAGAGGTCCCATCAACTAGTTAGAAGATTAATTATTGTAAAATGTAAATGGTTCATATTACGTTAATAAAGTTTTAGGAGTTGCCAAGCGGCAAAGAATCAGCATGTTTGATCTTATGCTCCATAGAATATTTTATACTAATACCTATTCTTTCGTTCATCGAGATAAATATAAACTTTATTTGGCTGCAGCTTCAATTTTTATAGGCTAACCTTACGTTCCAAAATTTATTAAAAGAATATTTAGTTTAATAAGTTTCGTTTCTTGCAATTTAACTATTTTTCTTTCTTTCTTTTCAGGTAAGTTCACTTTATGGTTCGAATAAGCTATGCGCTTAAAGAGATGACAGCTAATGTAAGTATACACCGAATGCTTGCAGGATACCCTGTTCTGGAGTACACAGGCGCAGGGTTTCGCCGCATTCTAAAGCCAGAATAAATGTATCGCGTATATTAAATCTAAATTTGTAAAAGCTTGATTCACCTATAGAATAGATAAACATTGAAATAAAGGTTCGAACCCGTTCGAACAAATTTATAACACTGAAATGAACGAGGCAGCGAAGTATCATACAAAAACTTGTTTTAAACGAAAACATATTGAACAATAGATGATACCCGAAGTAGTACGGTGAATTATGAATTCAGCATACGTAAGCTCCTGTACCTAAAGAATCTTGATCAATTTTTATAACTCCCGAGGAACCACCACTACTCACTGCCAACTATGTGATTCTGGCACCTATTGCCTCAAGAGCCTAAGAAAAACTAAGTCAACCACTAACTTAGGATAACATTTTTTGTTTAGATTGGTTACATCATCGGTACGCATTATCTCAATTGAATTTCAGTTTTTATTCGCTGATAAGCACCGAATTACGTTTGAAATATGGTATGCCTAGCATTGTCCTTAACATTAAACCAGTTTGTAATCCTTCAAATAAACGTTAAAATGAACTCACTCGCTCCTGAGAATTTCGATACACCGAGAAAAAAACGTGTTTACGTTTGCACAAAAATCATGTATATACCATACACGTTTTTATACATTTAGGATCTGCTAAAATCTAAGGCAATTTGCCTTAAAATGTACGCAAATAAACCAAATGCATGAAAAGGATGTGGTTTATGTGGGTACCTGCCATCAATAGACCTTGCCCATGGTCACCGTTAGACAGGAATAGGTATGATACGCTAATCAGCGCCCCACGCCCTTGGGATGGGGTACCAGTTTACCCCTGTTCGGGATATCTTCAATACAACTTGTGTGCGCTCTAAACTACTTTCTTCGCTATTCCAACCAAAACCACCGCGTTTCAGCCCGGATAAGCTCCCCGTCGCGTAGGCAGTGACAGTAACCTGTCATGGGCTCCCCTAGCCCGTAGTACAGATCAGAGCTCTACTCAGCTTTTCGCGACACCTGTCGTGAAAGTCACTGCCTATGGGGCTCCCATACTGAAGCAGGTGGCCAGGCCTTGGGTGCGTGGATGCAGTCCTTCCCAAAGACTTCTAGTTTTTTATAATTTCTCTCGGGGCTTAGCAATCTCCCTGTACCTTGACAACCTTGTTTCATCTTTCAAAGCATCATATATATGTTTTGGGTCGAGAAAGGTAGTCGCGGACTACAATTCTCAACCTCTCTCTAATGTACCATCAATGTTATTCCTTCCTTTATGCAACACGAGCTAACCACTGCCAAGATTCAGCTTTCCCTTTCGCGCCTCCAGCTTCCTCGTTTCCCGTTCCTGCTAAGTTCTACTTCTCCTTCAGCCGCCACGGCTCCAGGTGTCCGCTTCATCCTTCTGGTCCATCGGCTCCCCTTTCTGCTAGCCTTACGCCGCTCGTGTAGTTCGACTTCACCCTTCAGTCATCATGCACCACCAACCAACATACCTCCTGGTCCAGCGTTTCCCCTTTTTACTACACTAACGCTATTCATCCAATTCCACCTCTCTCTTTAGGCTCCATGTCTCCAGTTCACCGCTTCCCCTCGCTACTAACGTCACTACTACTTTTGCTCGGTTCCACTTCTTCATTCTGGCCTGCATTACCCCAGGTCCATTGTTTCCCCTTTCTACTAGGGCCACACCGTTCGCCCAGTTCAACTTCTTCCATCAGCCTCCACGCCTCGAAATTTCTGCTTCCTCTTGCTACTAGGGTCACTACTTCTTCCGGTTGGTCCCATTTCTCTCTTCCGGCCACCTAATCCCTAAGTCCTTCAATAAGTCAGTACACCTAGTACTTTAGTTCCTCGGGTACGCCAGTTCTGCTATTTCTTGAAATTCACCTACTGCTCCGGCTTTCGCTTCGCTTTTGTAAAATGAATTTTACATAGTTTCTCAGAACTATAGAAGCTACAGTACTTAAATTGTGTACTGAAGGTGAGAGGTGGTGATCTCTCAAAAGTTAAGGCCTTATTAAAAATTTTAAAAACTTTAATGAGTAGTCCCCCGAAGTGACACTTAAACATTTTTTTTTTGTCAAAGAAAGTCGTGTGGCTTATTAAATGCTTAGATCTCTAAGAATGCCACACAATAATTAATTTGTACATCAGGGGGTCTAGGGAGAGACAAAATGTATGAAAAAATCGTGTTCCTCGCATGCGATTGGTCGGCTTTGAGCCAAAAAATCACGTAAGTAGTCCTTTACAAGTCCAAGGGGGAAAAATACCCCCCTTTTTCGCAACCTTTCGACGTATTACTCCGGGCTAAGCTTCGTTTTGCTACGCCAAATGGCGCCTTTGAGTTAGAGGATTCATCCTATGATACAAGGGGAGGGAGAGCGAAATATCGCTAGAAAAGAGATCCCCCAATCCCGTAGTCCACGATTGCTGTGAGCCCTTTTTATCTTTTAGTACTGCCCGACCAAAATGTGCTACATGGTTCCATTTGTCAACCGATCCAAGGATCTCCTCAATTAGACTATCCAGGGAAAGCTCTCCTGTTTTCTTGTATAGGCCCCGGCACCGCCAATCCCTTCTTCTGCATGCAAAAAATGTGCGGCAGGCATCGTCTTCCGCTGCTGGGCAAAAACTGCTGTCAGGAGACCGCAACTTACAATTTTGTGCAAGTAAGAATGAAAACACCCATGCCCGCTCAAGAACTTGGTCAAGTAGAAGTCAGTCTAACCGTGCGTTCAATTGACCCACGGTCTCAGATCAAATATGAGGCACGCAGTCCATTTTCCCTTCGTGCAATTCATCCGGGACTGCTGCCAATCCTTGAGTGAGTCTTGTCTCTTTTCGCAGGCAAATGTCTCCCTCCTGTTTACGCTCCGATGCAGGTAGTAGGACGGCGCTCTCAAGCAAGGAGGGCGATAGGAATCACACCTGCGAAGCAGAGACTGTCGGATATGAAAATGCAATCCTCAGTGATCGTCTTTACTTTGGGAATTCTCTTATTTGTCAGGATGACCACTTTGGTTTTGTCATGTGCTAGACTGAATCCGCGAGCAGTCATCCAACTAGCGCTGCAACATCATCATCATAGCCGATCAGACTTGAATCATCCGGCAGCTCTAGTCTCAGTAGCCTTTCGCACGATATGTTCTACAAATCTGATCCAAGAAAAGGCATTCGGAACATGAAGTGAAACGGTAACTTTAAACTCCTTCAAACTTCATAGTTATGCCATCATCATTTACGGCACGACAGTCTAAGCCTTCAGAATGAATCTCCTCCAATCATCACGGTTCTGCGACCTCGTTTGCCAGTTGATCACTCCCAGCAAGGATGTGCTGTAAGCTTCTATTGTGCTTACCTTGTGCTCTACTCTTTAATGTTCTTTTGAGCAGCCGGCTTTCTTCCATTCTTTCCACATGGGCCTTCCATTACAATTTGCGTAACTATACGCAAGCAGATACTGGTGGTTCGTGAAATAGTTCATACAACTCATCGTTGTAGCGCAGTCTCCACTCTGTTCCTTGTTTCACTGGGTCCTAAATCTTTCGAAGCACTTTGCGTTTACTGCCTTTTCGGACTCACTGGTCAGGGTCCATGCTTCATTTCTATATAACAGCACATGTTTGACTAGTGTTTTGTAAATGCGGGGCTAATTTTGCCTGTGCAAAACTCTGGACCTTAGAATGGGAAATACGGAATAAAAAGCATTATTTGTAGCATTTATGCGGCGTTGAATGCTTTTCAGCGCTTCTTCTGTTCAAGTTGGTTCCGGGGTTAAAAAGTTATCCACACTTTCAAGGTTATAGTCTCCTATGGTCAGATTTTGTCGGGGTGGTGTCTTCTTTCTCGTTTGAGTCATGGATTCAGTTTCCGTTACATTAGATCATAAGCCGATCCGCTGTGTACTTGAATTGAATGTACCGAAGGTTTCTGCGCATTTCTATCAACACTGTCATATGCTTGCTTGAACTCTACAAACAGTTGGCGCATGTCGATGTTATCTTTCTAGGACTTTTCGAGTACCTGCTTAACTGAGAATATTCGATCAATTGTAAACCATCCACTTCGAAAGCCTCCCTAATACTCTCTTAAAGAACTTTCATAGTACGGCTTTAATTTTATTTCTATTATTTTGGAGATCACTTTATGACGCATACAGTAAAACGATGCCTCTATAATTTTCACACGTTTCCTTGTCTCCCTTTTTGTGTACAGGACATATTATACTTCTTCGCCAGTTCTCTGGTAACTGCTTTTTTGACTTAGGCGGGGACCTGCCCTCTGGAACAGTTCTGTTGGCATCCCCTCTGTTCTAGGAGCCCTATTTTTTACGAGATAACGTAATGCTACCTGTACTTCGTCTTTCGTTCTTGGTGAAGCCTCTTATTCTGCCTTCGGAATATTCACAGCTGCACCATTTGTTGGGGAAGCTGTGAATAGTTTCTGTAAATGTTGCAGCCATTTGTTTTTGATTTTGACTGTTTTACCTATGATTAATGCTTGTGCACTTTTTAAAAGATTCGTTTGTGGATTGAAGCTCTCTTTTTTGAATTTTCATTTCTTCAGAAGTTTGAATATCTCGATCGAAAAAACTCTACAACTGAGAGGTCATGAATTAAAAGTTTTAGCCACTACGCTTTTATACCTTTTTTGGGGTTGCGAGGTGAATGTCATTTATGCAACAGAGTGTGGAACTCGCATGTTCGCAAGTGACTGGACGACCCACTAAGCACCTCCTCTGTCATTTCGAGAAGCCAGCCTGTCATCGTTTGACACATAACTTCAGGCCAGGTCTCGTTTAGTTACACAGTGAGACGCCTTCAAGCCGGGGGATCTATCTTCTAGCGGGAAGAGAGAGGGAAAGAAGAATTGCCAGACAAGCGACTCCCCAGTCCCAACGCCCCCGGTTGCTGTGAGTTCCTTTAAATCTTTTAGGACTGCCCAAACATAATGTGCCACCTGGTTCCATTCGTCAACCGATTCAAGCATCACCGCGACTATAGTATCCGGGGTTTGCTCTCCTGTCTCCCTGTAGAGGTCCTTTCTCAGCCCGAAGCCCTCCTTTAGTGGTTTAGTAGAGGCATAAGCCGATCTGACTTCATGTAGAATCATGTTTTCGTTAATTTGTTGGATCTTGACGTTGATGACCAGTCTTTTCTTTCTTCGGCACACTCTTTTCGCTTGTTGTCGGAGGGAGTTATATTATTCTTCTTTGAACCGAGTTGTTTGCTAGCTGTACTCTTTGTACGCCTGGTTCCTTTTTCCAACCGCTTCCTTGCATCCTCTGTCGTGCCAGTCCATCCTACTTATCTGTTGTCGATACTCCAAGACCTCTTCGGCCACTTCCGTTACTGTCTTCCAGATAATTTTGATGTCCTCACTAATTTCTTCCCATTGCGGGGATATGTTGATGCGATTTCCCAACGCTGACTTGTAGGCGGACATTATTTTCGCTTGTGTATCTGGAACCTTAGGGTAACTGATAGTCCTTATTCATAGCTTTTGGAGATGCGATGACCCTTAAAAGTGGTCTGAATCGCAAGCAGTGCCGCGGAACATGCACGTGTCGAGAATGTCCGGAGATGCCCACGTACTTTTTTGGATGTCCCGATGCGAGAACTGTTTGGAGATTACTGTGAAGGCCCTGTTAGCAGCGAAGTCTATCAGACATTGTCGATTGTCGCTAATATCTGCATAAAGGTTGTATCCTCTGGTTGTTTCTTTATGTGCCGTCTCTCGGCCGCTGTTTGCATTGGTCAGCCACAACAATTTTAATGTTTTTTTGGCGGCAATAAATCGACAGTGCGTTCCAGGATGGTGTAAAATTTGTCCTTGATCGCCTCTTTCCCTTCTTTTGGCGCGTGACAGTTGATCAGCCAAACATTAAAGAATTTAGTCTTGACAGTAATCGCACAGATCCTTTCGTTGACGGACTTGAAGTTGGTGGCGGTTTGTTTAAATGTGCTATATGGAAGCCACTCCAAACTCACGGCTTTCTTGCGAATTCCGCTTTTAAACAAGGTTTGCGACGGTATGTCAAATGTGTCTTCACCGTATCATCTAGTTTCTTGTACTGCGAAAAAGTTGGTTCTATATATTACTTTAGTTCATCCAGGAGTTGGTGTTGTGCATCTGGTCTGTTCATTGATCTAACATTCCAAGTTCTAAAATAAAAGTCCTTCATTCGTTGCGATGTTGTAATTTATCCAATCCGATCCGAGGTGGTTATCCTAGTTCCCTGATAAGTAAGCACTAAATGGAGCGTTGTCAGCGTTTCGACTTAGGCGATTTTTGGTCCGCTGGGAGTATATTATTTCCCACCTACCTCCAATTAGGGCACCTCTCTATCCATCATCTGAGGACGGGTCCGATGGGGGACCGAAAGCTTTGCATGAATTAATAGTTGTGTACGCTGACATAAAACTCTTGTGCCGACAAAATTTCATTGAAATCGAATCTTATCAATCGTTTCTATTATATAGAAATACTACAACATGTGGTCATGGTCGGTATATGTATATTTCAAATCGACGTAGACACTGCGATTTTCTTCGGATTTCTATGAAAATTTCAAGAATAGTATTCTTTTTGATTATGTTTTTGGGCAAGTATTCAGAAAATTAGTATATGTTGGAACAAAATGGTGGCTGTTTTGAGCTTTTGAAAGAAATTCTCGATGTTTCATCTATAATTGAATGTAAGTTCAATGGATTTGTTATAATTCAACTTATTTTGTAAATTCAATTGCATTGAAACTTTTATTAATAATAATAGTTACGACTATTATAATAGGCAAAAGATGCATAAAGTATGTGCCCCGACTACATTTTATAGTTTGAAAAGAAGAGGAACAATCAAGATTACCAATTTTGGTTGAATAATAAAATTCCATAGATTTTACACTATGAGGCAAGAGTTATTTCCTTTCATTTTCAAACAAACTAAGAAAACTAACTACATTATTATCGATTTTCTATTCCTTTTATCCTTTCAACTTTAAAAATAACTTCTGATATAAAATAGAATGAAACATACCCCTTTCTTTAATCTCATTAAAGTTAGAAAGGAATTTTCTAACTTTCGCTCCGAGTTGATAATCATCTCTCGTGCAAATCACCCATGGAGACAATCAATTCTTCCATTCTTCCTGCACCCACTTGAAGATTGCCATGTCAACGGGAAAATTTGTGTAGGTGGTAGTGATGATGGTGGCAAAGCAGCAGAAGTGAAAGAATGACATGCTTTAGTTCAAGGGTACGTGTCACCTAGAACTCGTAAATTAAGTCTTGTTTTTGCTTCCAACGCAGAATTAAATTGATTTCCCAGTTACATAACGTTCGATGAAACATATTACGATATCTGATATAGTTTACGTGCAATTCCGTGCGGTTTTCAAAGATGGGTATGATGTGATACGGTGATGATGGTAGAACGCAAGTTGGTGGTTTTCTTATATAGCATGTCTTATTCATATAAGAGAGTGTAGCAAGGTAACATAATTGGGTTTCTATTAATAAAATTGTAATTATGTGTTTCATGTAAGTTGTAAGTTAATTAGGGGACCTAGTAATGCTGACTTTCGAATTTTGTAAAAGGATCTGTCATGCCTTTCCACTTTTATGGTAGAAATAATTAAAAGTGTAACCAAAGCAATTTGTTTCGCTTTACTACTACTGCCCCTTTCGGGCCTTGGCTTAAACATAGTTAGAGTATCTCAAAATCTTGATCAAATGTATCGGCTCTCGAGAAGGTGATATGGTCAGTACCACGCTCAACCAAAGTAAGAACATACCGAAAATAGCTCATACTTTGATTAGAGATGTTGAGCTCAGCCTTGACTCGTCTTATGAGCTTTGCTCCTAACTTCGCAGCACACAACTCCAGGCGTGGAGCAGTAATCGTCTCAATCAGAGCCACTCTTGATTTTCTGCGCCACAGCTTGACTAGGATTTGACCGCTCCTCAGGGTTGATCACACGTATACCGCAGCGCAATATGCCTTTTTCGAGGCATCACAGAAAGTGTGCAACTGGACTTGTACAGGTTTCTCGCCTGCACTGACGTGTCGAGAGTGTGGATTCCTGCTGGTATCGGTGCATCCCAGTACAATTCCAGTCACCATAACTGCTGCAGGAGTAGCTTTGCGACTACGATAACAGGAGCCAGAACGCCCAATAGGTCGGGACACGATCGTCCGCTTGGAGAATTTCGTCTCGGCTGCAGGTTGATCTGGATCTGGAATTCTTCGGCCTTTGGATGCCAGGTAACTCCGAATGTTTTGATGTAGTCCTCGGACAGACTACTTAAATCCCGCTGTACCTGTTGGTCCTCAGGTTTGATCTGCTTCAATAATTTAGGATGGTTGGCACACCATTTACGCATATGCATGCCTGCGCTCGAGAGTATGGCGCGTAGCTCCATCTGTCTCCGAAGGCCTGCTCCAAACTGTGTGCCCCTGTCATGACGTCTTTAATATAACAATCCTTATGCAACGCGCTGCTGCCCAGGGAACTTCTCTGCTGGTTCTGTTGTGCTAGAACCTGGCGACATTTAGTAGTTCCATGTGCCTAAGCCGAGCGTACTCCTTCATGAATTCCTCGTAGGGAAACCTCAACCTCAAATCAGGGCATTTCTCCAGGTGGCGCTCTAAGGCGATAAACCTGCGAGTAGCCACCGCTGGCGAGTCACCTAATATCTCGGGATCACCGCTGAACGGAAGTCTTACAAAGAAACGGCCGTCAGGTCGTCTTGCTTTTGGCTGACTAAAGTACGCTTCGTATGCCTTTTCAGTCAACATAAACTTGTGCTGCGGGTTCCACGGCCTCCCAAAATTGCTTGATGAGCGGGTTCAGTTGGGTATCCTCTGTCAAAACTCCGTATGTCACTGGCGACGCTTGAGGTGTGACCACCCTTCCGGCTACACGCCACCGGACTTCCGGACTTCAGTTCTCCTAACGAATACCTTTTCGGGTATACGTTGATCGTCCATACGATTCATGTGGCCAGCCAATGCAGCTTCCGTAGTCTTACGATTGTTGAGACTTCCGGCTTGTCAAAAATTTCAGTCAGCTCATGGTTGCATCGAATTCGCTATTGGTCCCTGTCTAGCTCCGCTCTGATTATTCGCCTCCGGACTCGTCGCTCAAAGCCGTTCAATATACTTGCAGATGCATAGGTTAGGGTCCATGTTTCACAACCAACACAGGTCTTATCACAGATTTGTATACTTAGAGCTTTGTTTTCCTGTGTATGCAGCTGGTCTTCAAGATCGTCAAAACTGATAAAATATTTTATTTGCGAGCTGTATTTTTCGGTGTATTTCATCTCTTTCATTAGCGATTCTCGTTATTTTGGCGCCTAAATACACAAATTCGCTGACATTTTCGATACTGTATTCGCCACGTGTAATATTTTGTGTACTTGAAGTATTTTTCCTTGACTGCGTCATGAGCTTTGTTTTATTTTCATTGATTTGTAGCCCTACTAATTTTGCTTTGCTGTTGAGTTTCAGGAAGAGTTCTTTGGCAGTTTTTAATGACCGTGACAAAATGTTGATGTCGTCCGCATAGGCTACTACTTGGCTCGACTGATATAGCAATGTACCTTGTGTATCGATGGGTTGCTTCCTTATGACGTACTCCAGAGCAAATTTGAATAGAAATGGGACCAGCCCATCTCCCTGCTTTAGTCCGATATTTGTGTCAAAGGCATCGTTGAGTTGGACTTGGGAGGTCGTCAACGTCATTGTCATTTTAGTAAGATGGACTAATTTCGTTGGGATACCAAAGCAAAGCATTATTGGGTACAGTACGTTATGATCAATACTGTCGTATGCTTGCTTAAAGTCAACGAAAATTTATTTTACGTTTATGTTGAACTCCCAGCATTTCTCAAGTACCTGTTTCAGAGACAATGGGTATATCGTCGATGTACCTGCTCTAAAACCAACTTGATATTCCCCAATAATACTGTTGGCGTATGATACGATTTTATTTCCTACGATCTTTGAAAACATTTTGTACGCCGTACAAAGTAGTGATATGCCTCTATCATTTTCACACTGTAGCTTGTCAGCTATAATTAATTGGGAATATAATTAATTGGTTCCACTCTTACGGCATATGTTCTTGTTGCCAAACGTGCTAGATTACTTTGTTAATAGCTTTATGAACACTGCTGTCACCATATTTGATGAGCTCCACTAGAATCACATGGATGCCAGCCGCTTTATTATTCTTTTGGGTGTGAAACTATCTTCACCCAGAGTTGGTGGGGCAAATGGAAACTCTACGCAGACATCTATAGGCTCTGATGTTCTGGAGTTGTGAGGAGGATTAAGGATGTTCTTGAAATATGATGCCAATCTTTCCTTAATGGTGGCTTCATCAGCGATGATATTGCCGATGTCATCACGACAAAGCGTGGCTTTGGGCTGATAACCACGTTTCAGTCTTTTCACTTCTTTGTATGCTTGCCTTATGTTATTGCTCGCTAGTCTTATAAAGGGTTTTCCAATGAGAGGTGTTATTTTGAATAGCCCGCTATTACGGTAGACGTCACTTTTGAAGCTGTCATATTTTGACATTTGACAAGAAGAAACTACGCCATTAATTAAAATATACACGCTTCAACAACGCATTGAAATTATCAAAATTCACTATAAAAATGGTGAAAATTTGGCAGAGACGGTTCGTAAACTCGAACATTTTTGGGTCGTCGTGAAGCACCTCGCCGGACCGCAATACAGAAATTGGTGGAAAAATTCGAGCTGTTGGGACAATCTAGTGATGTGAAGAATAAAACCCGTGCACGTCTCTCAAGAACGTCCGAGAATATTGCTGCTGTAGCCGAAAGTGTTGAAGAAAACCCAGGTTTGTCCATTCCTCGTCGTTCTTTGGAATTAGGCGTTCCACAAACGTCATTACACCGTATTTTGCATAAAGATTTGGGTCTTAAGGCTTATAAAGTTCAGTTAACACAAGAGCTCAAGCCGGTCGATCATCAACAACGTCGTGTTTTTGCTGATTGGGTCCTTGAAATGCATGAAAATTATCCGGAATTCCATCGAAAAATCATCTTGAATGATGAGGCCCATTTCCACCTCGTCGGCTTCGTCAACAAGCAACATTGTCGCATCTGGGGCTCGGAAAACCCAAGAGTTATTGTTGAAAAGCCTCTCTATCCTCAACGTCTGATTCTTTGGTTCGGTTTATGGTCCGGCGGAGTCATTGGACCTTACTTTTTCGAAAATGAGACTGGAGCAACATTTACTGTGAATGGATTGCTCTATCGAGAGATGGTTAATGATTTTTTATGGCCGGAATTGGATGGTATTGGTCTGGATAACGTTTACTTTCAACAAGACGGCGCTGCGTGCGACACAAGCAACGAAACCATTGCTCTTTTACGGGAAAAGTTTCCGGACCGTGTTATCTCTCGAAGAGGTGATCGCAATTGGCCACTGAGATCTTGTGATTTAGCACCTTGCGACTTCTTCCTTTGGGACCACGTGAAAGAGAAGGTCTAAACCAACAGCCCAGCATAGATTCAAGACGTCAAAGATGGTGAAATTCGTGAGGCTATCGAGGATATAGGGCAGCCACTTTGCGATTTGGTTATGGAAAATTTCATGAAAAGGATACGGTCCTGTAAGCGTATCGTGGTGGTCATTTGCCTGATGTTATTTTCCATTTTTAACGGCATACCTTCCTCTTTTTAATGAAATAAACATTGGATCATTTACATTAAAAAATGGCATATTTTTAATATCAAAATGACACCTCTTATTTTAAAACCCTGTATTTATACTTCTCAATTGGTCGTCATAATATTTTCTTTTCTTAATTCTAATTATCTTATTCGCTACTCTTCTGTGATTTTCATAGTGTTCTCTCTTTTTACTGGTTTTCCTACCTACGTAATCTTTATAAGCCTGATTCTTTTTATCAACGTATTCTGGCGCTCATCATCACACCAATCATTTCTTTTGCGCTGGCCTTGATGTCTGATTGTGTGTTCTGCCACGGTCTTAATAGCCGGTTTCACTTTCATTCAGTGCTGGTTGCTGGTTTTCGCCGATGTATCAAATAGGATGATAGCTAGCTGGTTGTCTTTCGTTACATCGTGGAGGCAGTATCCTCCAATCGTTCCCCGATTAAATATCTCATTGCCAACCTTAGCGTGAAAATCTCCCAGAATCATTTTTTTGTGTCGTGAATCCAGATGATTGTAGAACGTTTTCTTGGTATCTTCGTCCTTTTCTTCGGTCGGGGCGTGTACGTTTATCAGCCAAATTTTGAAGAATTTCGCTTTTATACGTAAGACGGTTTTTCGTGAATTGCATTGATTGGGACTCGTTCCATACGTCCAAGGTTGAGATAATCTTTCAGGAATTCGTTGTATTCCCTGTGTAAGGCTGGAGCTCTTTGAAAACGCTACTCTTATTGACGAAATCGAACAAATGCTGCCTTCTGTGTGTTGTTTATATCACTTTCCAGGTTTGTATTTGATTTGAATGGTAATCGCACTGAATAGGACCCATTCGAAAGACGTCGTGTGAACTTGCGGTAGTGCTCTTCTGCTTCCCTTTCCTCTGCTGTCAATGGCATGATTGATGGAGTTTCCTCAAGTTCCCAAAAATGACGCAATGACTTATCCAGTTCATCGTATGATACCATAACTTGAACCCTTTATCTGTCTGTTGGCTGTGCCACGGGACCAAATAACACCCATCCGAGCTTTGTCTGCTGTTCTTAATCCAGGTAGTAAGATTTCGCTCAGCATATCAGCTCCAATCAGTAGATCGATTTTCGAAGGCTTATGATACCTCGGGTCTGCTAGCTCCTCTGGCCTCAGCCCTTCCGGAAGATGTCTGGCTGTTTGTACAGAAGGTAAATGAGTTGTAATGACGTTCAAGATGAGTGGGTCGAACATCAATCTTTCTCCCTTTCCATTTTCTCCTTTCATATGCGCTACGATTCTCGTCAGTCCACGTGTGGGAACTTTATGACCTCCATCAACACCTTCAATAGATAAATTAGCTTTTCTCCTCTTGGCATTTAATACTCTCATAGCCGCTTCACTTATGAGTGATCTTTGTGCTCCATTATCCAATAACGCCCTCAGTTTGAAAATTCTGCTGCCTGTGGTCCAGTGTTGAAATGTGGGCTCACACGAAACAACGCTGGTGCTAACAGAACTTGGCATCTGTTGTCAGCTGTGCACATACATGTGCTGCTATTTTTGGTTCCTTCCGTGCTTACTGACTGTGCGGCAAACACATGCAATGTTGTGTTGTGTTTTTTCCCGCACACCTTGCACCCACGTTTTAATGAGCACTGTTTTGCTACGTGCTGATCGCTGAGGCAGTTGAAACATAATCGCTTCGAATTGACCAGTTCTCGTCTTTTTTGTACACTTGTCTGACTAAATTTTGTGCAGTTGAATAGCCGGTAATCTTGATTGCACATTGGACATTGTGCACTGGTACTGGCTGAATAGACGACGACTGCAGGCCGTTGAACAGGTGGTTTTGTACAAGAAGTTAATAAGGCTTCCAGCATGACGAATCGGTTCTTCAGAAAAGTCAAAAGCTCTTGAAGAGCTGGAACGTTCTTTGACTGCCCGATTTCCTTCTGCCATTCTTTCCTGGTTTCCTCATCCAGTTTTTGATTGAGAACGAATGTAGCAACCAAGTCGAACGCGTTGACATTGAGGGTTGATAGCGTGGTCACCAACTGATTAGTTATATCGACCATGCGCTTGAGCTGTTTTACGTCGCCCTTGTTGCATCGTGGTAAGTCCCAAAACCTTTGCACTATCTCGTTTGAGATAGCTCTGTCGTTGCCATAGTGCTGGCATAATAATTCCCACATTAGCTGGTAGTTGGCTTCAGTCACAGTCAAGTGCTGGATGAGGTTCTCTCCCTCATTTCGTAACGAGTTTCGAAGATATTGTAGTTTCTGCACCGTATTAAGTTTCTCGTTCTCATGAACCATACATTTGTACAGATCCCGAAATGAGCGGTACGATGGAAGGTGGCGAGGCTCGTGCTGATCAGCAAGGAGAAGGGAAATCCCGAATCGCCGTCTGCATACCGCCCGTTATGCATGCTAGACACGGCTGGGAAAGTGCTAGAGAAACTCATCAAGGGAAGACTCACTGACGCGATTCGTGCTGCTGGGACCTATCTCCTCGGCAGTACGGCTTTAGAGCAGGACGTTCTACCATTGATGCGATTGCAGAAGTGGTGAACGCGGTCCAAAAGGCAGAGGCATATAGTCGCATCAAGCGACGGATCGTTCTGTTGGTGACACTCGACGTCAGGAGTGCCTTCAACTCCGCTAGATGGGTGGATATTCTGGTCACGCTGGAAAACTCTTTTTAAGTTCCAGAACATCTAATGCGGCTTTTGAGGAACTACCTAAGGACCGAAGCCTGCTCTACGACACGACACAGGGCCAACGAAGGATGGAAATTACATCGGGTGTTGCCCAGGGATCTATCCTTGGTCCGGACCTGTGGAACGTGTCTTACGACGGGCTACTGAGACTTGAGATGCCAGATGAGTCGCGCTTGGTCGGTTATGCGGATCATGTTGCGGCTCTGGTCGCTGGACGCACCGTTGAACAAGCGCAACTTAGGGTCAGTTTAGCACTGGAGAAAACCGAAGTGGTCATCTTGACAAAAAAGAGAATCCCTAGAGTAAGGATGATCAGTATTGGAGACATAAAAATCGAATCGAAGCCAGCGGTGAAGTACCTGGGGCTACTGATCGACTCGAAGATGAGTTTCTCTGAGTAAATCAGGGCAACGGCTGAGAAGGCTTCTTCGGGAATATCGGCCCTGAGTCGACTTATGGCCAACTTAGGGGGACCCAGCCCATCAAGAAGACGCCTCTTGATGAGTGCTGTAGGGTCAGTGCTACTGTACGGAGCAGAGGTATGGGGCGACGCTCTCAGCAAGGAGGTATACCGAAAACGATTGGCACAGGTACAGAGAAGAGGAGCACTGAGAATTGCATCTTCGTATCCAACAGTCTCCGACTCGGCGGTGAGAGTGATTGCAGGCGTGATACCTGTCGCCCTCCTTGCTAGAGAGCGCCGCGCTATTTACCTGCGCCGAAACGAGGATGCGAGGGAGATAGTTGTACGCGAGGAGAGACAGCGCTCGCTCAACGATTGGCAGCAGTCTTGGGGGAATTGCACGAAGGGAAGGTGGACTGCGCGCCTCATCCCGGATGTGAGACCGTGGCTAAATCGAAGGCATGGTGAGACTGACTTCTATCTGACCCAGCTTTTGAGCGGGCACGGGTGTTTTCAGTCTTACCTGCACAAGATCGGTAAGTCACGGTCTCCCGATTGTCGGTTTTGCCCAGGAGAGGAGGACAATGCCTGTCACACATTTTTTGCGTGTACAAAATGGGTCAGGCTGCGAAGGGAACTCTACAGGGAGACGGGAGAGCTCACCCCGAATAATATAGTTGCGGTGATGCTCGAATCGGTTGACAAATGGAACCAGGTGGCACATTATGCTCGGGCAGTCTTAAAATTTAAAAAGGACTCACAGCAGCCGGGGGCGCTGGGGCTGGGGGATCGCTCTTCTGGCGTTTCCTCTTCCCCTCTCCCCTCCCGCTAGGAAAGGGACTCCCCAGCTTGAAGGCGCCCCACGGCGTAACAAAACGAGACCTGGCCCGAAGTAATGTGTCAAACGGTTCCAGGCTGGGTTCTCAGGTTGACAGGGGAGGTGTTTAGTGGGTAGTCCAGTCGCGCATGGGAGTCCCACACTCTGTGCATAAATAGCATTCACCTCCCTACCACAAAAAAAAATGAGCGCCACGACGAGTATCGGCCATCAAAAGCTGGAATCTTGATTCTTTCCAGTTTGATGGCTTCTATCTCATTCCCTGAAGCGGTCGCAGTGGAAGAATTTCCCTCGTAATCTTTCATCTTCTCTAAGAATAGCGTCTCATAGTCTAGAGCTATGTTTTCCAGCGCCTCAAACTCCTCAATATACTGCGTGCGTTCCTTGTCACTCTTCATCTCCTGGCATACCAGCGGATGACTAGCTTCGCACTTGCTCCAAAGTCCCTGCAGCTTTTGAAGCCTTGCGTTAAAATAAGCAAGACTGTAACGCCTCGTGCTATCCTTTTTGAAGTTCTCGATGAGCCTCTGAATTGCTCTAATCTTGAGATGCTGGGCTGCTTTTTCCGACATCCTTGGCTAATGTTGAACCTCTGTCTTCTGAATCTGCTTCTTGACCTGCTTATGGCATCTGTTTCTAATATCAGCTTCTGATATCCGGCTCGACGGACCAATGTTCTGACGCCTCCTCGATGAAATAAAACAATTCTCTTGAGTTAATTGAAATGACTGACTTGATTTTCTTAATTGCTTTGTTTTTATACATTCTAATTTGGGGAAAAAGTCTGTTAGAAAAATCTTTATGCTTACGGATCATAATGATCCGCGGGACAAATTTTTCCAGGTGAAAATTAACACTGGACATATCTTCTTACTGTCTGGTATTTGGAAGTTGTAGGTGAATCTGATGATGTGGGGAATGTTAAATGCATGAAATGTAGAATCTGATGATGTTGGGAATGTTAACTATGGGAATATGTGTTAGTTAATTAGATTCATGGGAATATTTTTCTTTATGGAATTTATGTGCGAATAGTGTATGTGCCCAAAAGAAGGTGGAGATGTTACGGGGGCAATTTGAAGTTGCGAATGGGAGAATGTCGGTACGCCGGAATTTGCAACATGTCCTTTGTTATAACCTGACTTAAAAAACTGTCATCCTAATTACTTTTAAGAACATTGGTGAGAATGGCTATAAAATGGTCTGAGCAACTTTTTTTTCCAGCAGTGTGTATGTATCCATTTATATTCTCGAACGTTACAGACGATGTCGCGTCACACAGTTGGTATTATTAGACGATTCAACATACTCAAGGCGAGGAGTTGAGATAAAGTAATTAAAAGGGATCGTAAATGTCTTCCCTATAAATACTCGTACATTTGTGTAATTTGTTTGAAACCCATATCCTATATTCCCAAAAATTCAAACTGGTTATCTTAGCAAACGGAATTATATTCATAGTATGTTTTGATACAAATTAAGGTTTCTATAATTTGTTTTTTTTTTTTTTTGTTTCTTGTAAATTATTAATTTCTAGTTGATCTTTTAGATACTAAATTGTCGGCTACATCCATTTTCTATATTGTCTTCAATCTTCCGAATGAGGTAAAAATATTCTTTATTGATTCAGACACTCTTGAAAAGTCTTAACCCTTTTTATCATTTCATGGTTCATAAAATCCATGAATTTCTCTGCTTTGTTTTCCCCATCAAGTACATTGCTGTATAAATATTGACTTGAACAGTCCACCAATATCTCGCCATTGCATGTCTGTGTTCCCAAAAGATCCCCAAGAAAATCCGTTCAACAGGAAAGAACATCTCTTCTGGATTTTGTCTTGCATACTTTAAGTTATTTACATTACCGGAAATTATTGGCTGTGAAGGAATTCTTCTGGGTTGAATGGAGCCGTAAAAGCACAAATATCTCACATCGTTCCTTCTTATGTCGTTTTGCAGAAAGGTAAAAGTTGGCAGCCGTTCAGCACGCCATTCCGAATGTTATCTGAGAGAATACACAACTGGATTCAGTGAAGGAGAAATTGAATTGTCTTTACATAACGACTTACTTACCGTAACGTTTCGGCTTGATAGCCATTGCTAGCGCATAAAACGAAACTCGTAATTACTGAATTGCATGAGGATGACTATGATGGGTTCATGGGGTAAATATGAACACTAAAGGGGAATAATATCATAGAGGTTGTTTGATTTTTGAAAAAAATTTACATTAAAAAAACAAAACACATCAGAGTTTTATTGTTTGTTTTTGGAAAGAATTGTCCTTTCATTCACACTTTATTTTTGAAATCGTAGTCCTTAATACCATTAACGATATCTGTGTCAATTACCGACCTAAAACCAATTCAAACGCCTACATTTTTTTTGTAACAGCCCATTTACCTCCCCCAGTTCCGCGTCAAAGCATTTCGTTGTATTCTCAATTCTTCACCAAAAAAGCTCATAACTGCGCCATTTGAAAACTCTTGAAAGTTTCTAACGATCATGCTATTAATCACTCGAATGTTTTTATTCTATTGCGAATACCACTAGAATAGTTCAGTTGAAAAAAATTTCCACTTTCATGCCATCGACAGAATTTTACCGAACTTTTGTTGTAGAAAAACAACCCTCTTGTGGCTGCTCTACTATTCCCACTTTTCACCACTCTGATGACTACTGCTTCGTCTCCTTCTCTTCGCTGGCATTCCTAAGCATTTCCCTTTCGTCATATCCGTGCAATAAAAATGAAAATAACACTTCACATGGAAAATGTGGAAATTGTTACTAAAAGCATTTCATAGCTGTGCATCGTTGTCGTCAACATTTGCCTTTTGGCTATTTCACAGACAATACAGCAAAGGGTGGAAAAGCAAACTTCAATTTTCATCATTGACCCAATTCCCATCAGATAAACTCTCAGTTTTTACGAGCTTTAATAAAGTGGGATGAAGAGTGAGGAATACTGCATATAATTATAAAATCTTCAAAGACCACTCCCCCTAGGCCTACGAGTAGCAATGGGGGTTGCGTTAATGGGAGTATATGGTTGGCGGATTCATTTAGAGAGAGTCTTTCGAGACATACTCTCTAGCAGGTGTCATTCAAAATAAAAGTCTTCAAAATGTTGAAATGTTTTGAATGGCGGAAGATATGGAGAAAACTTGCAATAAAATATGGTGATGTTTATTTTGGTAGGACAATTTACAACTCAACAGAAATTTTTGAATGGGCCGAGTATGACATGGTTTACAAGTTACAAAATTAAACCTTGAAAAAAAGTGAACCATACAAGTAAGTTGAGCTGAAAAATAAATGAAGAAGTGCAGTTGTCACCACACTGATCAACTGAGTGGTAAAATTTTAGGTATATGGTATATTATGGTTGATAGCAGATAGCACTTTATGTAAAGGGTATCTCCCACTTTAACCTTTACAGATTTAATGTGGCCCCATTTTGAATGGAGTTGTAGTAAGCGAGCATTCGATTTGTATCGAAATGTAACACTCAAATAATTCAACTCTTAACGCTACTCGCTATTTCCAGCCTACACAAGTATATTTATGGGGGACCTACCAGGGTGGTCTAATAAGTACTTAGCCTACAAAAGAAAAACAAAAACTTTGGAAAAGTGGCGATTTATTACTCAACATAATCTTCTCTTAGCTCAATACACTTGACGCAGCTTTGCTCCAACTTTTTTAAACCGTCTCAAAAATACGTTCTCTCGAGGTCTGCAAACTAGGCTCCGTGACGGCGATGACCTCCTCATTCGACTCAAATTTCTGCCCGGCGAGTGACTTTTTCAAGTTTAGAAACAGAAAGAAGTCGCATGGGGCCAAATCTGGAGGATACTGTGGATGGAATAGCAATTCGACCAATTTGACCGTAGCGACGGCGGAGATGTGAGCCGGTGTGTTGTCATGATTTTCTTCGCCAAATAGGGCCTTTTTGCTGCGACTTGGCGCCGAATCGGCCCAATAATTCGGCATAGTAGAGCCCTGTAACCTTTTTGCTCTTCTCCAGTTAGTCGATGCATATCACACCTTGTGAATCCGAGAAAACGGTGGCCATCACGTTTCCGGCCGATAGGACAGTCCGCCTTCTTCGGAGCACGTTCGCTGGGTGAAGACCACTGTTTCAACTGCTCCATGGTCTCTGGTGTGTAGCAGTGCAGCCATATTTCGTTGACAATCACAAAACGGCGCAGAAACTTCTTCAGATTGCGCTTAAACAGCGTCAAACACTTCCCCGGAATGATCTCATATGATGTAATGCATCCAAAAACCATGACATATGGGTACAGTGATGCATTCTAGGAAAATCTTTCTCCTTTTCTTCTGCGAACTGTGCATTTCTCATCAGGTCCAAAGAGGTTGAACGTGGACTCATCAGAAAAGACGACTGCTTTCCAATCGTACACAGTCCAATTTGCCCTTTCTTGTGATCATCGGAACCTTTTTTCCTTCATCGATGCTGTTAAAAGTGGCTTGTAAGCAGGTCTACACACTCGAAGATCAAGCATGTTTAGCCGCTGTAGCACCGTCCGGACGCTTCGTAGGTAATGATTGGTCTTATCATCATTCTCTATATCCATCGCAATCAGGGCTCTAGTGGCCACTTCGATATGTCGGTTCCACGCAAAGACATATAAACAAATGGACGAGCAACGAGAATCTGTGTACTCGTCCATGTGAGAAGCAAATTTGCCACATAAATAAGTTATAAATAACTTACGCTCTCAAAACTATATGATTCCCTCTGCTTCTCCTTCCCCTTTTTTCCAGACAGGTTTTTCTTTTCTCTCTTCAGAAGAATCGCTTCTCCCACTGACACCCGCGCACACCAACGAAATTTCATTTCAGTTTGAGTATAAACAATAAACAACTCTCACGGAAAACTCGAACGTCAAAGCAAAAGAAAATCGAAAAGAGCGCGAACCACGCGGGAAAACTCATGTGTCAAAGCGGATGGAAATTTCGTAAATTTTTAATTAAAACTGTGAATTAAAGTTCCGATTACGTACGCGCGATCTTTAAAATTAAAAACTTTTTAAATGTGAACGTGTTTCGCCGTGAATAGAGTGCTAAATTAAAAGCATATCGCCTCAAACCTCAACTTCACACAACTTTAGCGCAGGTTGCCAATTGCTTCGGCTCTCACGACCGGTTGCGGATCCAGTACTCTCTATATCTATGGTTCCACGTAAGTGTACTATCCAGATGGGTTCCAAGATAATTGACTTCTCTCTTTAATTCTGTCTTCAACCCATTTAAACTTATGATGCGAAGCTGCTTTAGTTTTTACTTCTTTATAAACGGCACCAGCTGTATCGGAATCAAAGTTCAAGGCAATTTTTGGCGCTAGTTGCTGACATTACGAGTACTTCCTTTATGTTGCCAGTCATTGTAACGTCGTATTTTTCTCGGACGAAGATAGTGATATCATCCATGTATGCGTGACATATTATGGCACTTTAAGATAATCTATCTGTTCTTTTTGAATAAGAACTAAATCCACTCAACGTTCTCCCGATGATTTATAGGGTTAAGACATTAATAGCAATCATATACGCTTCTTCGTAGAGATGATGGCAGCCTCCTTCCATACTATGCAATGTGGTCTCACTAATAAGTCCATATCGTCAATGCCTCCTTAGTAAGTTGGTCTTCATTATAAGAAAAATTATCTTTTCCCTTGTTTCATGTTGTTTCCTTCAGCTCTCTTAAGTGCAGTGTTTCGACTGTTTCCACTTTTTACCGAAGCTTTATAAAACCCTTTTACGGCAGCGGCTTTAGTAAGTTTTTTCGAAAGATTCTAAAGCTCCGAGGTTTTGACGGTTCGGACGATTTTTTTCCAATGTCTGTTAAGGCACTTAGCTATGTATCACGATTTAAAGTTTAGCTGCATTACACAGTTTCCATAACCTTTCGCTGAGTTGAGGTTGAGTTCGCCGAATTTCGCTAACCCTTCGTTCCAGCATTTGGTCTCTTTCTCCTTCTGTATGGTGCACTTGGGACAGCGTTGTTCATAGGCATTGACTGTTTTTTCTTTTAGTTCTTCCTTGGTATGCCCCAGAGATTATTTTAGAGTTCTTTTCACTGATACAGATTGAAGGATACCTTTGAAAATAGATTAGCACGTCGGGTGTTGTCCAGGGATCTATCCTTAGATCAGACCTGTGAAACGTGTCTTACGACGGGCTACTGAGACTGGAGATGCCAGATGAGTAGCGCTTGATAAGCTCTCATCAAGAAGACGCCTCTTGATGCTACTGTACGGATCAGAAATATGGGGCGACGCTCCCGGCAAGGAGGTGTATTAAAAACGCTTGGCACAGGTACAGAAAAGAGAAGCACTGAGTATTGCATTTTCATATCTGACAGTCTCTGATTCGTCAGTGAGAGTTATTGCAGATATCATACCTGTCACCCTTCTTGTTAGAGAGTGCCACGCTATTTATCTGCGTTTCGACAAATACTAGCGTTCCGACCAGGACACAAGTGAGATAATTGCTCGAGAGGAAAGACAGCGCTCAGTCAACGATTGGCAGCAGTCTTGGGTGAATTGCACAAAGGGAAGGTGGCCTACGTGGCTCATCCTGAATCGGAGGCATTGTGAGGCTGACATCTATCTGATCCAGATTTTGAGCAGATGCTGCTGTTTTCAGTCTTACTTGCACAGGATTGGTAAGTCATGGTCCCCCGACTGTAGATTTTGCCTAGGAGAGGAAGACGATGCTTGTCACACGTTCTGTTGAGAACCTTATTCGGCCCAGTAAATGCTTGAACTAGTAGTCTGCGGTCGGCATCGACCTGAAGAGAAACGTGAGTGCGATTGCAAAGGTTTTTATGCCGAAAATGGGTTTTCCGCTGTGATTACTTGTTGGTACAGCTCTCAGCCGAAGCATTGAATGGTGAAGGCTGTTTAGTAACTGATAGAGGCTCCTTACTTTGTCACCACGGAACCACAATACTCCCGGAGGTGTAAATGTAGTTACATGAACCATTGCCTAAGTCCATTTTTATTGTGTTGCGGAGTCCTAAAAACACTGTTGGGATTACATCAACCTATAATTGGGTCTCCTCATCACACATGATTGCTGCTTTTATTGAACGATGCCAGCTTTCAGTAGCACCTATTGACGTAGGATAGTAAAAGCGATGTCTTGGTGCGCTCTCAGCCAATCTGATTATTTAGTGCCCTAAAAAGTGATGACTCGAAATGCTTGCCCTGGCCGATTGTGACAATACGTGTAATGATTTTCTCTCTTCAACTCGAACGCGGAACCGACCTCTCATCGGTTCTAGACGTTAAGTCTGAGTAGTGCCAACGGATGGTACCAACAGGTCAACCAATCCGTGCACCGTAATCCATTCACGCGGTGACTGCTTGTCGGCCAGCTAGTTCGGAGAGGATTTCGGTCGCGGGTCTCCGAATGGATTACGCTCAACTACAATATTTCAGTCACCTGAAATTGCCCGTTTTCTAAACGCGTCAACATTCACTCATCCAGAACGAGAAACCTACATTACGTTAGTTCTGGATGGGATCTATCCACAGATCTCAAATCAAAAACGCTACAAAAATCCACAGGCGCGTTACCGATTCACCGACGCGGTACCGAAAAATATACTACTCGAACTTAAACCGAAGAAAACTACTCTAAAGAAATGGCGAAACAAGCAAAGGTACCGCGTACCGCGCGCGACGCGAAACCGACTTCAGCGGATTTGCAGAAACCCTACCCTCGCGACGGCATACTTACCCTACACTCTCTGTTCCCACTGAAAAAGAAGAGTCACTGAAAAGGAAAGTCGTGGTTAAATTAGCAATTCATTCTTAGTTTATTCAATTCTTACATATCATATATTCTTATATATCCTGGGCAATCTATGTTGAATAATGACAATGAGAGGGGACATAAGAGCTGAACAAAATCAAATTATGATATTTACCCTCATATCAAATATTATTTTTACTTAATTTAAAATATATTTATTATGTGTGTATAAGTGTATTTTGAAAAGAAAAACAAACAGAAAAATGAAAATATTGTATATATATGCGAAAAGCTAATATCAAAAGAACTGTCTTTTCTTTACTTATTTTATTGTACATGATATCCCAGTATATAATTCATTGATTTTTTTGTTCCATATTTTTTTTATTTTTCTCATTAAATAAACCTTAAAAATTCAATAAAAAAATAAGAAACATGGCAAACAATTTTCATTTAAAAGACGGCGATATTATGTAAATATAGTTCTTTTCTTTATGAGGAAGACAGCCGAATGCAAAAGAAGTGCGTTTTGATTAATGTCTGAACATGGAAACATTATACATAAGTCATTCGCGGTAATTAAAAAGATTTAAAAATATATCCTAATATTATCAGAAAAAAACACAGAGAACTTCCCCAAACATGTTGTGAATAAGGTTATACCGATATTATTTACAAAATAAGAAAAAAACTATATGGATACGATTCCGGGATAAATAAGAGGTAAAATAGCTAAAGTAAATATAAGTGAATTAGAGATCGTGCAGTAAAGAAATGAAATCAGGGGCGGCAACTTGTGGAAATCAGTTTTCTGATTATCTTCATAACAGCTAACATCTAGCATCTAATATTATAGTTAGCACTTTTTATTCTCATTTCTTCGAAACTTTTTGCATATCATATCGTTTGTTTAGCGACTAAGTTCAACGAGATATTGCAATCAACTAATCAAATTAAGCTATGTACTAGCAACGTAAGTTAAAAAGTGGAAAATAATGCAGAAACATCAGCTTCCGAGTTTAAGCTATACACAGGAATTTATCTTCAAAGATGAACCCAAAAATCTAATAACTTAAGGAGAGAGTATCAGTTGCAGATTTGCGATTTGAATTTTGTTCTTTCTTTCGAGTAAGCTAACATGGGTTTATGTGTGTGTAAAACATATGATAAATCGTTTTGATTTAACAGATACGATATGGAAAACGAATGAACAAAGCAAAAATGGTTTTGAACTGTTGAATACTCCGTTGGGCTTGGAAAGTCATTTTATTAGCCGTTTTATCTCTATCGGCAATCAATTCATGAATATAAATCTCCCAACATTTGCGATTCGATATAAAATCTCTCGACTTTCACTAGACTAAAATGCGTTACTGAAGCTCAGTATTTAAAATATATTTTTTTCGAAGAAACCGTGAAAAGCTAGGACTCAAAATACGGACGAAACAAATGATTTAAATCAGTAACATGAAAATCACTCAAAGGAAACAGCGTTAAAGCAAATAATATTTTTGTAGTAGTGAGTTGAATACTATTTACGCCCTGAGCGTGAGACCTCCTGGAGCGCAGAACTTCTGGACTATCTAACAAACGCCTCTTCTATCGGACTAAGAACCAAGCTTGGAACCATTTGACACATTACGTTGGGCTAGGCCTCGTTGAACAAATAAATCAATGGCATTGTTTAATATTATCGTATTCTGTGTTCCTATCTTTCAGGGATACCTTGTTCCTGAATATAAGCTAAACTTTCTGAGACTGACACACCAATGTCTTGATTCGATTGAAAACAAAATAGGTTCGAATGTCCTACATATGACAATAAATACAAAGTTAATTTGAATCCGAAGTAAATTATACGAAAATAACGTTCAAAGTTGGGATACATTAAAGAAAATTATGGTGTCATATAAATATTGAAATTGCGAAAGAAAAGTATTGTATGGGTTGTTGAACACTATAAAGACTACTTTTGTGTCTATTACTTTTTCTCAGAAAACTTAAATTGTGCGGAAAACCGGGATTTATCAATAGTGAAATGTATCTGTCTATAATATGATTTTTGATATTTTACTTATTGTGAAAACTAGAAAAATTAGTGCTTACGTTGTGTATTTTAAATGGTATAATTTCCGATATCTCATTGAATATATTCAGTTATCATTTTTTTTAAGACATTCATTCATTTATTCTAACATTTAATTGTTTCATTTAAGTTTAGTATTTTTTTTCTGAATTTAGTACTCGATTCACTAATCATTGAGATTTTTAGTTTATTTAGTTTATGTTCAAGTTATGTTAGCTTGACGTTTTCTTCATATGAAGCTTGTTTACGTTTGAAGTGTTGATTTTTAATTTTACTTCTTATAATTATTCCAAGAAAGCTCATTCAATTATCGCATATCAGTTGTCATTTGAAATCATTGATTAAAGTTTTAAAAGATTTCATTGGATTTAAAGAATAGTGTTTAGTTGACATTCATGTTATACCATCTTTTGACATGCCCCCGATTTTCATCTAATAATACATGTTTAAAAATTATATCAAGAAAATCGAACAGTTTTAGTCCGGTTAATACATTTTTGTCTTTTATAATTTGTTAGTAATTTATTTTGGTTTTTTTTTTCATAAATTCCTAATCATTGTAAAATTCATGGAATCTGTGGCATGGTTGACGACAAAGGCACGCACCTGTCTCTAGGATCCTACCACGTTGTCTCCTTGTTATTGTGGTTAATGTAGTAGACTTTGCCGTCGTAATCGCGGGCAATATCCCAACCGGCTGGCAATGGAAAGTCACCAGTTTGATGATGTTGTCCTTTTTGACATTTTTCTAGGCACTCGGTTCGTCGCCGTGTTTGCTTGCTTGCTTGTGTCCCTTGCACGATGTCAGCGATGGAAGTAATCCGAAAATAGTTTGATGGCAATGGCTGCTGGTGCTGGTGTTGCGTTGGGCTAACATAAAGTTACACAATCCACTCGAGATTTTCCCTGATTCGCTTCTCCTTGCGACTACAGGCACTGTTTTCCACGTTCCACCACGCTCACCCTTTTCTTTGGTCTTTCAAGTCTCTCCAGTCAAGTCCTCAATCGCGCGTTCCTACAATTATTTATGCATTTTCTACGCCGCGTTCCCAATTCTCTGTTTCATCAAATTTATTTTGAATTTTTATTTCTCAGATGGAATTTTTATTTTCAAATTTATTTAGCGCGCGGCAGCAACGAGGAGAGAGCGGCGGCCGTATTTCGAATTGGACGACGGCGGCGGCGGCTGTAGGGCACATGATTGTGAGTCAATTCTAACTTTCTTTTTAGTTATTAACTAAACTAACCTCTTTCCTAATGTTCTGCTCCGGTGAATGTCACTGCCTCACGAATAACGTTTTCCAAAAACTCTTTACGCACACCACGCGTTTCTTCATAGATTAAACCGGGAATACGTTTCACTCCACCACGTCGCGCCAAACGACGTATAGCTGGTTTTGTAATACCTTCGATATTCTCATGAAGAACTTTACGATGACGTTTCGCGCCTCCATGTGGCTGTCAAAATTTCCGGTTGTCACCTCGGACAAAACATATGTGCGTGGAATGGCACTTCATATGGCGGAAATGTGCTTCTTCAGATGTCGCCAGTGGCATAGTTTTCTCGATGGCCACGGTGGAGGGGCATTTCCAGATGGCTATGTCTCGAAATGTGCCGGGGTTGGATTAATTCTATATTCCGAATATTTATATCCACGGATCTAAATATTTGGACAGAAAAAAAAATATTTTCTGCACAACGATATCCGCACAACAGATGAAGTCCGCTGGCACTTCGAGGACATATCCATCTGGCAGGTTACAAGGGTTCGGGATCGGAATCACTTCGATTCCTGGGCGTAGTCGTCACATTACACATTCCCCCCCCCAAAATCGAAGTAATTACGATCCCGTCTCCTTTGTAAAAGGTCTTGGTTAGGGACGTGGCGGGTCGAAGATCCGTTTCGAAGGATAGGCTACAACCCTGTTCGTGAAGACTCGACAGTGACTATATAGTAGGAAGTCAGGTGTTATTCGGAGGCCTTCGTCTAGGCAGAGATTTGGGATAAGCCAAGGTTTCTCGTGGGAATTAGTTGCACTTCATCGTCTAAGGTCTTTTGCGTGGTAAATTCCCAGGGTCTTACCAGTCATGTCCGCGATGAGGTACCGGGTGGGGCTTATGACTTGCATGACTCGACACTTCACGAATTTCTTGTCTAGTTTGGCATTGTAATGGCGGGTGGCATCGCTCTGTCGGAAGTTTCGACGATATATTTCGTCGCCGGCCTTAAAGCCAGAAGGATGAGATCGCAAGTTGTACCGCTCCTCTCCCATCCGTCTACTTTCTTCAATCTTCTCCCGCAGTTGATCTCGCAGAAGTTGGAGCTTTTCGTGCGGTTCTAGAACCACGATTGGGTCCTCTAGCGATTTCAGCTGCCGCAATAGCCGGTAAGCGCTCCCATGACCGATCATGTACTGCCCGAACACTGCAAAATACGGCGAAATGCCGGTCGTGGCGTGGTACGACGAGCGCAGCGCACTAGTGATGGCGGACAATTTGCGATCCCAGTCCCTCTGATTCGGGTGGACATAGGCGCGAATGGCCGCTATGAGCGTACGATTCAGTCGTTCGGATGCGTTGGCTTGTGGTGAATAGACGGCAGTTCGTTGGTGGATGATGCCGTATTTGGACATTAGGTCTCGGAACTTGCTGGAGGTGAACTGGACCCCATTGTCGGAGACAAGTTTCTCCGGAACTCCAAACATGTGAAAGACTCGGTTCTCCAAAAAGCTGGTTATTGGTCCAGTGTGCATGTTACGTAGTGGCTCTATGATAGGGAATTTGGAGAGCTGGTCCAGGACCACGACAGCTCCCGTGTGACCAGAAGCAGATCGAGGGTAAGGACCGATAAGATCAATGTACAAGCGCTGGAACACGCGTTCGGGGACCTCAACCTTACCCATGGGTGGCCGAAGGATGGTGTTGGGCGCTTTAGTGCACTTGCATAGCTCACAAGAGGCTACGTACGCTTTTATCTGTTGGGCCATCTTAGGCCAAAAGAAACAGGTTTTCAACCGCCTAAGTGTACGACCGTATCCGCCGTGCGCACTTGATGGGTGGTCATGAGCCCGTCTGATAAGATCAGTGGTTAATTCTTCGGGCACCCACAACTTCCACTGTTCTTCTTCTTGTATGGGGTCTCCGGATGCGTGTCCCATCCGCTTATAAATAAATCCATCCGTCAACCGCAGTTCAGGAAGCTGGGACAGTTGATTCTGGATAGTGTGAATCAGTTGGGTGTAGCTGGCTGACTTGAAGGCAGGATGGTCCAAATCGATCAATTGGGGGCTGTCGTCCTCTTGGACCAACTCGGCTCCTTCAGGGGCGAACATTCTGGATAGGGTGTCGGGGACTACATGCTGGCTTCCTTTTCGGTGGCGAATTGTGAAGTCAAATGCCTGTAGTTTCAGTGCCCACCTGGCCAATCGGCCGTTGAGATCAGTCTGGCTCATTAACCATTTCAGAGAAGCGTGATCCGTAACGATTTCAAAGGTGTGTCCCTCCACATAGGCTCGGAAGCGTTTCACTGCCAACACCGCGGCTAAACATTCTTGCTCGGAGACCGTGTAATTTCGCTGGGCTGGGTTCAGCTTGTGAGACATGAAGGCTATAGGTCTCTCCTCGCCGTCTTGTGCAACCTGGACTAAGACTGCTCCCACCCCATGTTGACTCGCGTCACAATGGATTGAGAACGGTTTGTCAAAGTCCGGGCTGTGCAGTACGGGGGCCGTAGTCAGACTCTTCTTTAGCTCTTCAAAGGCTCGCAAGCTGGGCTCTTCCCAGACGAATTTACGTCCCTTACGCAGCATGTCGGTCAAAGGAGTGGTAATGGTGGCATAGTCACGTACAAAACGCTGGTACCATCCGCATAAGCCTAAGAATCGGCGTAACTGTTTGGTGGTCTTGGGTAATGGAAAAACGTCAATCGCTTGAGTCTTTTCCGGATCGGTCTTGATATGCCCATGCCCAATGATGTGACCTAAATACTTCACCTCCGTCATCACGAACTGGCTCTTCCTTATGTTGATGGTTAATCTTGCCCTCCGGATGTGTAGAGCCACCTCCTGAAGCAGGTCGATGTGTTCGTCAAAGGTCTCGGTTATAAGCAGCAGATCGTCCAAGTAAACGAAAACTTGGTGCCGCAAATGAGGTGGTATCACCTTATCCATAAGGCGCGTCATTGTTTGGGGGGCATTACACAATCCGAATGGCATGGTCACGAATTGATATAAGGGCCGGCCTGGGACTGTGAAGGCTGTTTTCTCCTTTGAACCGGGGTCTAAAGGAATTTGCCAGAAGGCGTCCTTGAGGTCTAAGCTCGTGATGAAATGGGCTTTAGGCAATCGACTCAAAATGCCTTCGATCAACGGTAGAGGATATGCGTCCTTGACTGTGACGGCGTTCAAGCGTCTGGCATCTAAGCATAACCGGACCTTGTTCGGCTTGACAACTAAGGTGACTGGGGAAGCCCACGCGCTCTGTGATTCTTCGATTACGCCTAATGATAGCATTCGATCCACTTCGGCATATAACGATTTTTCCTTCGCCGGAGATATGGCGAAATGTCTTTGTTTTATGGGTTTCGCATCCCCCACATCTATAGTGTGGAACACCAGGGCAGTCCGCCCGAGACCTTCTTTCTCGTGCGATGGAAAAGCCGATATAGCCGAGTCGAGACGCAGTTGCTGAGTTACATCCAGTGTATGCCGTAGTAAGTTAGTGGGTTGAGATTGGTCAGGAACGGTGGTGACGGACTCCAGGGTCGAACTGGAAAATAGTGCCGGGGCCAAGTTAAATTTTCGAACGAAATCCACTCCTAAATAAAGATTCTGGGTTAACTGAGGTATGATGAAAAATTCCATAGGTTTAGTTACCCCTTTAAAGGTGACATCCGTCATAATTTTTCCCACTACAGAGTGACGAGTTCCGTCCGCCGTGCTTAACCAGGAGGTGAAATGACGGATTTGGTCCGCGTGCTTTGCCAGTACCTCCCCTGCAAACTCGGCAGAGATGCAATTCACACTGGCTCCCGTATCTACTAAGCCTGACACTCGTTTTTGCAGGAGGTGTACTGACGCATATGGCCGAACATCATCCCTCAATAATTCGTCTAAGTATATGTCCTTCAACCTTTTTCTCGACTGCCTGACTTTTCTCCAGAAGCTCCGCATCCGACGCGTGGCTCGCTTGCTTCGCGGTGGGACAGTTGTGGCCAATTCCTCATGGAAGATGCGCTGTCGAGTAGCCAAATAATTCCGCAACCTGACATGAAAAGGTTTTACATGCCAAGGAGCCTTCGTCTCGCTATCATTTCCCTGCGCATTGGCCTCGGCGAAGGACGGCGTCGGTTGTGGAACTTCGGGAGAACTGTGTTTAGCGGTGCGAGTCAGCAGAGTTGGAGTCATGTTGGGAGCTGGGTCATAGCTGGTGATGGGGTCTGGATTGGTTCGTCCGGGGTCTAGGAGTGCCGACGGGTGGTCGCGGCACTCGGTGGCAAGTTTTTTCGCCCTTTGCAATTTGCACAGTCAGGTGCGTATGTGTCGGCCTTCCCGCAGCGGTAGCAGAAAAGCGTCGGCTCCGCTGGACATGCATAGAACCGATGTCCCGGTTGTCGGCAGTTCCAACAGACCGTCGGGCTTGTAAGTGCTTCAAGGGAGGGTCGATCAATCAATGCGGGGTCCTCAAGCTCCGGTGGTGCTCCGCTCCTCGGTACTGGTACTGGATCAGCAAGCAGGTGGTCTGCTGCCATCAACTCCGCGGTGTGATGATTTCGGGGATTTGGTCCCGTTATGCGAGGTTGTGGGCGGAAGGTACCTCGTCGCTCATCCAAGTGTTCTTGTCTACGCGCATGGAGGCGCAATCCCTGTATGGTGTTGATGGGAAAATGTAGCAGGCTGTTCTGGAGATCCCAGCGCATGTTCTCTCTGATAATTTCTACTAATTCGTCCTCGGGCATGGTATTTCGCAGGCGAGTGCTCAATCTCACTATACTTGTGTAGTACTGGTCGAACGGTTCGTGAGCGCCTTGTTTCCGTTTCTTTATTTGCTCTCTTAGCTCTCTCTCAGTGAAGCCATCCTCAAATCGATTGCGGAAGGCTGCACTGAAAGAGTGCCAAGTGGGACGTGGCGTTGACTCTTTAAAGCTCCAGTACCAGTCGGCAGCGTCGCCGCTGAACAAAAGATGGGCATGCCGGAGGAAGGCCGAGGAATCCCCTCCCAGGGTGCTGGATATCAACGCCTGAATCCGGAAAAGGAACCGGTCCGCCGATATCATATCGTTGAACCCTGTAAAGTTCAGGCGCCAACTCTCCATGATACGAGGCGTCGGGTCTCGAAAAGGTGCCAATGCGTTCCCGGGGGGAATCACATCCTCGATTGACCTGTGGTACTGAACTGCCTCGGGGGCTGGAGGTACCAACGGAGGTCCGGTACTGTGTCGCGGTCTGTATTCGGGAGCTCTGGGATCCATTCCCGAGTTCCTTGGGGGTGGGACCCATTGCTCGGATTGTCGGGAGTGGGGCATCGCCACACTGGGATTTGGCTCCCAGCCAAGCGGAGTTCTCACGCGGCTGGGTGGTTGGCTCAACGGGAGATTCTGGAGCTTTCCCTCCAGGTTGCCAATCCTCTCCGACATATCCCTCATCAACACCACGAGGGTGTCAATGGAGTGAGCGGAAGGCACGGGTGTCTCCTCGGACACGACACTTGCGGCCGGAACTTCACCGCCTACGGCTCCTTGCATACCAATCATCTTCACAAAATTAACGTTCCCTTCCATTTTAATCTTTGTAGTATTGATTCCAATTTATCATTCCTAACAATTATTTAAAAATATCGAGCTTAAATTAAATTTTTAAATCTTTAAATATGACTAAAACTTAAGACTAAATCAGTGGCCGAAAGTGGCGAGCTATGAATAGTGACTGGGAAAAAAAAATGTTTAAGACACACTTTCCTTTCCAGTGGTCGACCTCTTCAGCGGGAAATGAGAGTGCGTGGTAATCTGCCGAAGAAAGGGTGCTTCGGTCGATTTACGAAATTTAACCCCATACCCACATACATTACAAAAAACCGTCTCTAAACTACGTTAAAGTGACTCGACGAGACAAGTGGTAGAGCTACCGTAACGATTTTAGTACGCGGTCAAAATTCCCGACGCGTAGAAGCATTCCGGGCTTCGCAACTCCAGCGTACGCCATCGAACGTTGAACCGATACCACTCGTCTAACACGCATAAGAAATAGTTAGAATCCTTCCGCGACATAAAGGCAAGGTAGCCTTCTATTTTCTTGAGAGTCCATGCTGATAGGTAAACCCATCAGACTGGCAGTTCCATCAAGAAAATAGAAGGTCCTTACAGGTGTTAACCTGGGACAACACATCGGAAGGATTCTGTCGCGAAAGCAAAATCAAACAAAGGAGAGCGGAAGCTACAACTCACGTGAAGCGACTTCTAATGTGTATCACACAATTCCACTGCTCCTGATAGTGGGACTCGAGTACCAAAGTACCTTACATCCTCCGTAAAGGACCAACTCGTCAGAAGACGCGAAGTTCTTTCCCCCTTAGGATGTTTTTGGGCCCCACGTTGGGCGCCATTTGTAATGATTTTCTCTCTTCAACTCGAACGCGGAACCGACCTCTCATCGGTTCTAGACGTTAAGTCTGAGTAGTGCCAACGGATGGTACCAACAGGTCAACCAATCCGTGCACCGTAATCCATTCACGCGGTGACTGCTTGTCGGCCAGCTAGTTCGGAGAGGATTTCGGTCGCGGGTCTCCGAATGGATTACGCTCAACTACAATATTTCAGTCACCTGAAATTGCCCGTTTTCTAAACGCGTCAACATTCACTCATCCAGAACGAGAAACCTACATTACGTTAGTTCTGGATGGGATCTATCCACAGATCTCAAATCAAAAACGCTACAAAAATCCACAGGCGCGTTACCGATTCACCGACGCGGTACCGAAAAATATACTACTCGAACTTAAACCGAAGAAAACTACTCTAAAGAAATGGCGAAACAAGCAAAGGTACCGCGTACCGCGCGCGACGCGAAACCGACTTCAGCGGATTTGCAGAAACCCTACCCTCGCGACGGCATACTTACCCTACACTCTCTGTTCCCACTGAAAAAGAAGAGTCACTGAAAAGGAAAGTCGTGGTTAAATTAGCAATTCATTCTTAGTTTATTCAATTCTTACATATCATATATTCTTATATATCCTGGGCAATCTATGTTGAATAATGACAATGAGAGGGGACATAAGAGCTGAACAAAATCAAATTATGATATTTACCCTCATATCAAATATTATTTTTACTTAATTTAAAATATATTTATTATGTGTGTATAAGTGTATTTTGAAAAGAAAAACAAACAGAAAAATGAAAATATTGTATATATATGCGAAAAGCTAATATCAAAAGAACTGTCTTTTCTTTACTTATTTTATTGTACATGATATCCCAGTATATAATTCATTGATTTTTTTGTTCCATATTTTTTTTATTTTTCTCATTAAATAAACCTTAAAAATTCAATAAAAAAATAAGAAACATGGCAAACAATTTTCATTTAAAAGACGGCGATATTATGTAAATATAGTTCTTTTCTTTATGAGGAAGACAGCCGAATGCAAAAGAAGTGCGTTTTGATTAATGTCTGAACATGGAAACATTATACATAAGTCATTCGCGGTAATTAAAAAGATTTAAAAATATATCCTAATATTATCAGAAAAAAACACAGAGAACTTCCCCAAACATGTTGTGAATAAGGTTATACCGATATTATTTACAAAATAAGAAAAAAACTATATGGATACGATTCCGGGATAAATAAGAGGTAAAATAGCTAAAGTAAATATAAGTGAATTAGAGATCGTGCAGTAAAGAAATGAAATCAGGGGCGGCAACTTGTGGAAATCAGTTTTCTGATTATCTTCATAACAGCTAACATCTAGCATCTAATATTATAGTTAGCACTTTTTATTCTCATTTCTTCGAAACTTTTTGCATATCATATCGTTTGTTTAGCGACTAAGTTCAACGAGATATTGCAATCAACTAATCAAATTAAGCTATGTACTAGCAACGTAAGTTAAAAAGTGGAAAATAATGCAGAAACATCAGCTTCCGAGTTTAAGCTATACACAGGAATTTATCTTCAAAGATGAACCCAAAAATCTAATAACTTAAGGAGAGAGTATCAGTTGCAGATTTGCGATTTGAATTTTGTTCTTTCTTTCGAGTAAGCTAACATGGGTTTATGTGTGTGTAAAACATATGATAAATCGTTTTGATTTAACAGATACGATATGGAAAACGAATGAACAAAGCAAAAATGGTTTTGAACTGTTGAATACTCCGTTGGGCTTGGAAAGTCATTTTATTAGCCGTTTTATCTCTATCGGCAATCAATTCATGAATATAAATCTCCCAACATTTGCGATTCGATATAAAATCTCTCGACTTTCACTAGACTAAAATGCGTTACTGAAGCTCAGTATTTAAAATATATTTTTTTCGAAGAAACCGTGAAAAGCTAGGACTCAAAATACGGACGAAACAAATGATTTAAATCAGTAACATGAAAATCACTCAAAGGAAACAGCGTTAAAGCAAATAATATTTTTGTAGTAGTGAGTTGAATACTATTTACGCCCTGAGCGTGAGACCTCCTGGAGCGCAGAACTTCTGGACTATCTAACAAACGCCTCTTCTATCGGACTAAGAACCAAGCTTGGAACCATTTGACACATTACGTTGGGCTAGGCCTCGTTGAACAAATAAATCAATGGCATTGTTTAATATTATCGTATTCTGTGTTCCTATCTTTCAGGGATACCTTGTTCCTGAATATAAGCTAAACTTTCTGAGACTGACACACCAATGTCTTGATTCGATTGAAAACAAAATAGGTTCGAATGTCCTACATATGACAATAAATACAAAGTTAATTTGAATCCGAAGTAAATTATACGAAAATAACGTTCAAAGTTGGGATACATTAAAGAAAATTATGGTGTCATATAAATATTGAAATTGCGAAAGAAAAGTATTGTATGGGTTGTTGAACACTATAAAGACTACTTTTGTGTCTATTACTTTTTCTCAGAAAACTTAAATTGTGCGGAAAACCGGGATTTATCAATAGTGAAATGTATCTGTCTATAATATGATTTTTGATATTTTACTTATTGTGAAAACTAGAAAAATTAGTGCTTACGTTGTGTATTTTAAATGGTATAATTTCCGATATCTCATTGAATATATTCAGTTATCATTTTTTTTAAGACATTCATTCATTTATTCTAACATTTAATTGTTTCATTTAAGTTTAGTATTTTTTTTCTGAATTTAGTACTCGATTCACTAATCATTGAGATTTTTAGTTTATTTAGTTTATGTTCAAGTTATGTTAGCTTGACGTTTTCTTCATATGAAGCTTGTTTACGTTTGAAGTGTTGATTTTTAATTTTACTTCTTATAATTATTCCAAGAAAGCTCATTCAATTATCGCATATCAGTTGTCATTTGAAATCATTGATTAAAGTTTTAAAAGATTTCATTGGATTTAAAGAATAGTGTTTAGTTGACATTCATGTTATACCATCTTTTGACATGCCCCCGATTTTCATCTAATAATACATGTTTAAAAATTATATCAAGAAAATCGAACAGTTTTAGTCCGGTTAATACATTTTTGTCTTTTATAATTTGTTAGTAATTTATTTTGGTTTTTTTTTCATAAATTCCTAATCATTGTAAAATTCATGGAATCTGTGGCATGGTTGACGACAAAGGCACGCACCTGTCTCTAGGATCCTACCACGTTGTCTCCTTGTTATTGTGGTTAATGTAGTAGACTTTGCCGTCGTAATCGCGGGCAATATCCCAACCGGCTGGCAATGGAAAGTCACCAGTTTGATGATGTTGTCCTTTTTGACATTTTTCTAGGCACTCGGTTCGTCGCCGTGTTTGCTTGCTTGCTTGTGTCCCTTGCACGATGTCAGCGATGGAAGTAATCCGAAAATAGTTTGATGGCAATGGCTGCTGGTGCTGGTGTTGCGTTGGGCTAACATAAAGTTACACAATCCACTCGAGATTTTCCCTGATTCGCTTCTCCTTGCGACTACAGGCACTGTTTTCCACGTTCCACCACGCTCACCCTTTTCTTTGGTCTTTCAAGTCTCTCCAGTCAAGTCCTCAATCGCGCGTTCCTACAATTATTTATGCATTTTCTACGCCGCGTTCCCAATTCTCTGTTTCATCAAATTTATTTTGAATTTTTATTTCTCAGATGGAATTTTTATTTTCAAATTTATTTAGCGCGCGGCAGCAACGAGGAGAGAGCGGCGGCCGTATTTCGAATTGGACGACGGCGGCGGCGGCTGTAGGGCACATGATTGTGAGTCAATTCTAACTTTCTTTTTAGTTATTAACTAAACTAACCTCTTTCCTAATGTTCTGCTCCGGTGAATGTCACTGCCTCACGAATAACGTTTTCCAAAAACTCTTTACGCACACCACGCGTTTCTTCATAGATTAAACCGGGAATACGTTTCACTCCACCACGTCGCGCCAAACGACGTATAGCTGGTTTTGTAATACCTTCGATATTCTCATGAAGAACTTTACGATGACGTTTCGCGCCTCCATGTGGCTGTCAAAATTTCCGGTTGTCACCTCGGACAAAACATATGTGCGTGGAATGGCACTTCATATGGCGGAAATGTGCTTCTTCAGATGTCGCCAGTGGCATAGTTTTCTCGATGGCCACGGTGGAGGGGCATTTCCAGATGGCTATGTCTCGAAATGTGCCGGGGTTGGATTAATTCTATATTCCGAATATTTATATCCACGGATCTAAATATTTGGACAGAAAAAAAAATATTTTCTGCACAACGATATCCGCACAACAGATGAAGTCCGCTGGCACTTCGAGGACATATCCATCTGGCAGGTTACAAGGGTTCGGGATCGGAATCACTTCGATTCCTGGGCGTAGTCGTCACATTACATACGGGGGCATCGTATATGTCCCAATCAGTGTAAAATGCCTTGGCAACTGAGTCGACTGATTGATCCACGAGAGGGATTGCCTCCGGCCTTTGGGGAACCTATTCATTATCCTAAGTCAGCATCTGTAACCTTAGCATAAGCACATCAGTCCAATTTCGTGTTTATGGACATTTTGGACATCCTGGGAACGTTGAAGTCTTGATGAGGGTTTTTTGGTGACGGCTGACCTCAGAGCGCTGGCACGGGATACCAGTACGCATCCAATTTCGAATGTCGGCTCGCACTCAGCGCCACATGAATTTTCTGGAGATCACCTTATGCATTGCCCGGCCGCTAAAATGTGCTGTTTGGTGGAAAATGTTGAACATTTTTGGCATTCCGAAAATCATGTGTCACCTACAAGTCGTCTCTTATATTGTGTTTTGATCTATTTGAGCGTTCCTTTCATGCGACCTGTGTGAACATTGAGGGTCCTGTTGCCGATGTTATCCTCAAACCAGACAACGGTATGCACTGTATTGTATTTCCTGCAGGCGCTATTCTGTCACGGCCTACATCTCTCGTCTCCGTGTCGCTGGCCATACAGTTAAATTACTTTTGATGGAGCTTAGCACCCTGCAGAACAAATGCTTTTCAGCATGCAAAGGAGTAGACTGTTTGCTTCAATTCACTGGATCGAATGATCAACTCACCGCTGAGACTAGTTCAGCATATCCTCGCGTATTGTTACCCTCTTCTCCAGTTCCATTCACATCTACTTCGGGTGATAATATTACTTCAATTACTCTGGATCCATCACCGGCCACAACGATGACATCGATATTAACTAGAAAGAAGTCTCAAGGTAAGCATTCACCACTCAGCAGTGCGAATAAAATCGCTTCCCCTGTGTTGGAGTCGATTCTTTTGCCATTGCTAGGACCGCAGCCTATCCGTTGTGATGTCATGGCTAAAATTATACACGCCCGACTATCTCACTAGCTCCTAGTTCGATCCTTACTGAAATCCAACCTAAGATCTACTAGGTAACTCGTTATCTCTTGATTCCAATGAGCCCAGACTTGAACATCTACAGCTTCTACAAGTTATGTCTGCGCTACTGCGTGTGTTTGTTTCACGATTCACACCAAATACATTGAGTGAATAAATTCATAATTATATTACACGCAAGTTCCTTGTATGTAGAAAGCTTACGGACGAAAAGCGCTATCTATCATCATTCAAAATCGACATTGATGTTGACTTCAAAGAAATCCTCTCCCAAGATTTCTGGCTCACAGGTGTGCTGGTTAAAGAATTTGTTTCAGTCGGAAAAAGAAATTTTCGTAATCTAAAGAAGACCTCAGTCATCAACTTAGGTTTTTCGTTTACTACTCTAAACACAGACCCTGCTGAAGTTGAATCCCTAGTTCATTCCCTCGTTCCTAATGTCAGCTCTGGTCCAGACGGCCTACCAAATATTTTTGTCAAGTCTTAAGCTTTGTCACTTTATCCTCCCTTGCCTATTCTCTTAAACCTAAGCTTAAGAAGGGGAACTTTCCCCCCTCAATAGAAAGATGCTCGTATTGTATCTATTTTTAAAAGTGGTGATCCTTCGTGTGTATGCAATTATCGTCCTATATCCTTGATTTCCTGCTTTCCAAAGTTACTTGAACGTTTAGTCCACATCCGGCTCTCTGATCCGTTGAGCTCTGTTTTAGCTTGTGAGCAATATGGCTTTCGTAAAGCTCATTCCACGTCGACTAATTTAATTCAGTTCACTGATTTTATTGAAAAGGGTTTGGACAGTCAGTATCAAGTCGATGTGATATACACACACTTTATAAAAGCATTTGATTCAGTCAACCATCATCTTTCTTGCTGGAAACTTTTGGAATCTCTGATTCCCTTTTGTCATGATCTTCGTTTTATTTGTCGTCGCGCTCTTTTTGGGTTACGGCGGTAACATGTCTATTCCATTCTGTCCTACATCTGGTATTCCTCAGGGATCCATTCTTGGGCCCCTTCTATTCCTTGTGCTTATCAATCACCTTACCTCATTAATTTCTTCCCCCTGTCTCTTTTTTACGGATGATTTCAAGGTGTTTTGCACTATCAAGTCGCCCCTAACTGTCAGTGTCTCCAGAAGGACTTGACTGTGCTCAATAACTGGTGTCTGTCCAATTTTTTTTATTTCAATGTTAACAAATGCCATAAGATGACTTTTTCTCTTAAGCAACATCCTATTTCCTATCCTTATATACTGAAGAAGGCCTCTATGCCTGAAGCTACCACGTGACTCCAAACTTAAATTTGACCTTCATATCTCCTATATGATTGCTGGGGCCTCTAAAGTTTCGGGTTTCATACTAAGGCCTGTACACAAGTTTTATAATGTCTCGACTATGATTCGCTTGTTTATTTGTCTTGTCCATCCTTCACTTGAGTATTGTTCTATGGTCCGGGCTTCTCACCATTCCTATCTTGTATCCTCGTTAGAATCTGTGCAGAGAAAGCTTGCTCGCTTCCTGTTCTATATGCTTATCTTGACTTTTGAGTGGGCATGGGTGTTTTCAGTCTTACCTGCACAAGATTGGTAAGTCACGGTCCTCCGCTTGTCGGTATTGCCCAGGAAAGGAAGATAAAACTTGCCAAACATTTTTTGCGTGCATAAAATGGGACAGGCTGGGAAGAGCCCTCTACAGGAAGACGGGAGAGGTGATGCTCGAATCGGTTGACAAATGGAGCCAGGTGACACATTATGCTCGGGCAGTCCTAAAAGATAAAAGGGATTCACAGCAGCCGGGGGCGTTGGGACTGGGGGATCGCTTGTTTGGCACTTCCTCTTTCCCTTTCCCCTCCCGCTAGAAGAGGGGTCCCCCAGCTTGAAGGCGCCTCAAGGCGTAACAAAACGAGACCTGGCCCGAAGAAATGTGTCAAACGGTTTCAGGCTGGGTTTTCAGGTTGACAGGGGAGATGTTTAGTGGATAGTCCAGTCGCCTTCTTGCGAACATGGGAGTCCCACACTCTGTGCGTAAATGGGCATTCACCTCTCTACCACAAAAAAAAAGACATATCTCACATATGAGGATCGTTTATCCTTCCTTGACCTTTCGTACATGAATGCACGTAGATCTTATTTGGATCAGTGCTTTCTATATCGACTCTGCCACTATCAGACTCCAGCGTGTATTTTTGCTGAGTTACACTTCCGCCATTCATTACGGCCCGAACGTGTTTTTGTTCCCTTTTTATAATTCCATATGCTCGTACGGAGCTGTATTTTCACTCACCTATTGCACGTCTCCTGAGAAATCATAATAATCCTGGTCCTTTCCCTTCATCTATCACGGCTTTCAAACAAATTTTGCAGAATTTAATTTTAGATCGCTGATTTTGCGTTGTAAATTGTTAACTGTTTGTACTTTCTCTCTCTCTATCTTTTTAATCCATATTAACATTTTTGATGCATATGAAGTTTATTGTGTTTTTTTACTATTGTTCTATTCCTTCTTGTTATTGGATTTGTTATCTGTAAGATAGAATCATGAAATAAATTAATTGGTGGAGCGTCCTAATCTAAAGCCGTACAGCTGAGGAGATAGATCCCCAGCAACACGCATCACTTCATTCAGTCTTCCCTTATGGGTTTCTCTTGCACTTTCCCAGCCGTGTCTAGCATGCATAACGGGCGGTATGCAAACGGCGACCCAGGATTCCCCTTCCACTTACTAATCAGCATGAGCCTCCCTACCTTCTTCCAGCGACCCGGGAAGACCCCTTCCTACAGGTTAGCGTTGAATGTACTGAGAAGGAAGTCAGGATAATGGTGATAGACGAACTGCAACGCTTCAGCTTGGATATTGTCTGGATCTAGCACCTTCCTTGTTTTCAGTGATAGGGCTGTCTCTTCCAGTTCGCCAGTTCCTTGTTCGCCATGGACAGCGTCAACACGGATCCCCATTTTGCGAATTTCCATTTCCTACTGGTGGTTCAATTCGATGATGGCCATACGTTGTCTCGTATTGCTTTCTGTTGTCAGCCTCGTTTTAACCCTTCTGACGCTAGAGAAATGTCTCTACCTCGGCCGGGGTTGGTCGTACTGCTTTGATAGCAATTTTGGTCTCTTCGGGCTTACTTCCCCGTATCTCCCGCAAAACATCTCTATAGGATCCACCATCTTTGGGTTTCACGAGCAGTCCCTGCCACCGAGTTCTTCGTCGTAGCTTTTTTCCCTTCCATCTCGCATCAGGTACTACTTTTTGTTAGGCATCTATGAGAAATTTATTTTCTGGAACATTTTGGAGGCAGTCTTGGCGGCTTTCTTGGCTGCTTTTGTGAGCACTGTCTGAAACCCCCTATTAAGTGCCTCCTCATTCCTCGTTTTATCCCGTTGTCCTTCGATTGGACTAGAAGCCGTTCTGTTGATGGTGCTTGGTGGTTGAGCTATCTTCGCTTCGTCACTAGACTTTGCCTTCAGCTCTTCTTCAGCCTTATGCTCTTCTTCGGCTTTTAAACAACTCCGCTGGTAATGCCCGAAACCCGTTCCTTTCACTTTTGTTAATGCTTTTTTGCGAGTCAAATACATATTTAATTCTCTTCAGGATGTTTCTCGCTTTTCGGACAAGCCATTCTTCCTGATAGCGCTCAACGGCTATTGTACTTCCCAATTTTTTCTCTGGAGAGAGGTTCTTTTCTTCGGTTTCTGAATACAATGCTTCACTCACATTTTCGACGATATCAGCAACATCGCGCAAAAGCACTTTGTTGGTCTCCTCGCTTCTTGTCTGTTTCTGCCGCGATTTTTTTTACGACCTCACGACGATTCGTTATGCACTCTTCTCTTAAAGGCGATTCCGCAGTGTTTTTTCTGCGCCCGAACGCAGCCATCACATCTGGCTGATATGTATGTTCGGAGCCTTTTCGTTCAGTTGTTTGTCTTCGTTGTTTGAATCTTTAGTGTCTAGTAAAGTATGTAATGTCTTAGGCCTTGTTGTTTTTGGTGAGTTGAGAAATGCCATATTTGTTGAGCCCCTTTCGGAACGGGTATCTTCGTTGTATGTGTAGCCGGCCTTTTAGTTTATCTTTGCTAAGCAGAAAAGCCGTGCGAGGGATTGCACCAGCCCCTAGAGGACAAGTGCTCAGAGCCAGACCAGCCCTAATCGGCAGTCTGTTTCAACGAATCCTACATTACTAACTCAGCAGTGCTAACTTCGAATGCATCCCGAAGCCTACCTAGGATTTATTGGGACGGAAACGGTATGATACTTAGATTGGAGCTGTTCGCGTGCGAGTGTCGCCTTAGCGGTTATGTGCTATGAAACTAGGTCCATCAACCAAAAACGTCAGTTCCAATTCATTATGCTATTCGTATTTCAGAAAGTATGCTTTGCCAGGATTTAGTCCTGCGGAGGAATCCTACAGAAACCTCCTCTTTCTCGGGTATGTGGGAATGGTACTTCCAAGAATACTTTTATTAACCAGCACTCATCTTAGAACAGAAAATATTTAATTTTTTAATTTTTATTTCTATTTTGTTCAGTTGCAAACTTTCGAAATATATAAAAGAAAATTAAAAAAAAAATAGTCTCATCATGGGGAATTGTAAGAATTTAATTTTCTTTTGTCCAGCAAGCATATAATATATATAATATTCAGTATGCTACGAGGAAGCCCAATATGAAACTCTACCATTCTTAAGAGTTCGTTTATCCGTTTGAACCACTCAGCGGTTTTCTTTCGGGTATACTACAAAACCTATTTATATATCGTCGAGTTGAACATAAATTAAAATTCTATTAGTTAATTTTTTTCTTTAAAAGCCGTCGAGCCTTGCTTGTTTTCCTTTGAATCTTCTTAATATAGATGTAGGGTGGGTTAAGCAGGTAGATCTATGTATGTTAAGCCAGGGATATTAGTTTTTTTTCGATTTTTGGGTTGTTCGATGTCCGTTTGTTCTGGTTGGTCTCGCTTACGTTGTCTTTTTGTGGTTATATATTCCCTTTACTTTGCTTGTGTAACAATGTCATAGAGTTTGTCACAGCGTCAGGCTCTTGTGTATGGTTTTGTAGGAGCATTGCGTCGATGGAATCTGCCTTGTTGTGTAAGAAAGATCCTAAGTGCTGTTTGTATCTTGTCGTTAGAGTCCGCGTTGTCCTTCCTGTGTATACAATGTCGCAGTCCTTGCATGTCAGTTTGTATATGCCGCTGCTTTCGTATATTGATGTGTCATTCAGTTTTTGTTTGTTTGTTTTTAATTTTGTTATTAGTTTTGATTACAGTTTGCAGTTTGTATTTCTTAAAGAAGTTTAATAGTTTGTATGTCTCTTCGCCTATGTATGCGTTCCTGTTGTTGTTCTTACCGTCTCTCAAATTTGTTAATTTAACTTTGTTTTAAATCGTTATTACTGCCCGCAGGGGGAATGCCGGTCGAAAAGAGCACTCTTGGAGGCTAGCATTCTTTGGGGAGTTCCGCCCCCACGTACCCGAGGAAATTCCCGCAGGGAGAATGCCAGTCGAAAAGAGCACTCTTGGAGGCTAGCATTTTTTGGGCAGCCCGGCCCCACGGACCCGAGGATATGGGGGGCGCCGTGAGGTTCCCTCCTGGGATGACAGGTAACGACTCTGATTGGATCTGGACTACGCTTTGGACGACGAAGTGGAATTGACACTTTGGGCTGGCGGATGTGATGGTTTGGACCTAGTTGCTTTGCATAGTAGTGCCGAGGTGAAACTCGTGTGTGAACGGCTCCAATTCAACTATCATACCGTCTCCGTCCCGGTAAAACCTTGGCAGGCCTCGGAGTACGTTCGAAGTTCGCACCATTGGGTTGGTGGTGTTGGTTCGGTTGAGACGGACTCCCGATCAGCGCTGGTCTAGCTCTGAGCACTTGTCCCCATAAGGGCTTGTGCCAACCCTCGCATGGCCTCCCTGCTCTGCAAAGATAACCATGGGACCAAAAAGGCGACTACACACACGAACGGAGATAGCGGTTCCGAGGGGGGACCCAACAAAACTGGAGCAAACAAAATCAAAAGACCACAAATACCCAGAAAAAGAAACGAAAAATAATAACGACGACGGAACCAGCGGTTGCAGCCACGATGTCAACAGTACATAGCGAGCGGTACTAATAACGACAAAAACAAATACTAACACAACGACAGTGAAGACGGACGAAAGACGGAGAATAGCAGACAGTCTGGTGCAGACTGAGATCCCTGCGGCGTTCGGGCGCAGCAAAAAAATGATGCGAACGCCCGAGCGTCCTAATAAGGAGAAGCGGGAAACTCTGCAGGACACTTCAGGTGTTCGAGCGGTGGGAGATAACATAAAGAGCACTGAAAATTCGATTGTCACTGCTGCAATCGTTACCCAAGCGACCGATGTAAGGGTCGCAAATCCCGACATTGCCACGAAAAATCCAGAAGCCAACGAGGAGATTACGGCACTAAAAGCAAAGAGTGATCAGACACCGCGTGAATGCCCCGCCAACGTTGAAAATGTGGCGGAAATATTGCACTCAGAAACGAAACGCGATAACCTCTCCCAAGGATGGTTGCAAGGTACAATTGCGGCCCAGAAAGACTACTCCGAAAAGCGGAAGATGTTCTGAAAAGAATACAAGCTGCATGCGACTCCCCAAAAATCAGCAAAGCAGCAAAGGCAGGGCTCCTTGAACTAGAGGAGCTCCTAGATCGCATAGGGCACTATCGGAGGAGCTGGTTAAGGGCCGAAGACGAAGAGAAGGCTAAAGAGGCGCTTGGGGCGAAACCTAAAGGCGACAAGCAGATAGCTCCGCCATTAAAAGTCAATAAAAGAATGGCGTCTAGCCCAATTGAAGGAGATTGGGATAAAAGAAGGAAGAAAGAGGCACTTGACGGGCGTGGAGCACCAGATCAGGGGTTCCAGACAGTGCTTACAAAAGAAGCGAAGAAGGCCGCAAAGAAACTCCTTCAAAAAAGCCAGAAAGTAAAGTTCGTACGGACGCCCAATTAGAAAAAGGACCTGAATCAAAACAGGAGAGGCAGAAGCCCCGACGAAGACCCCGGCAGCAGGCACTGCTTGTAAAGCCCCAAGATGGCCGATCCTACGCGGAGGTACTGCGGGACATCAGGGGAAACGTAAGGCCCGAAGCCACCAATACTACCATTAAAGTAGTAAGACCAACGCGGTCGGGCCACATACTGGTCGAATACGGAGCAGAGGCCGGCAATAAAGAAGCATTCTGTGACGCAGTAAAGAAAGTCCTCGGCAAAAGCGCAACTATAGCCCCGCTCGAGCCGATGGCAACGATCGAGTACGAGACATTGACTGCGTCACGGATCTGGCCGAGGTAGAAGAGACCATCAAAAAGGAGTTCCCTAGCGTGGGAAGGATCAAAGCGAGACTGACACCAGAAAACAACAGGGGACAACGCATGGCCATAGTTGACTTGACCGAAAAGAACGCCGAACAATTCCTGAACAAGGGCAAAGTACGAATTGGGTGGGTTGTCTGTAGGATACGGCGAAGAGCAACGCCTCTTCAATGTTTCAAATGCCTTGGTTATGGTCACACCACAGAAGTATGCAAAGGACTCGATAGGAGTTCCCTATGTTACAAATGCGGTGAAATGGGACATAAAAGAAAAGAGTGTACGAAGGAGGCACACTGTATTCTTTGCAAGAATACAGTGTGCCTCCTTCCTTGCTGATCCAAAACCTGATTTTGGACACGTCTTGGGATCAGGAAAATGCCGGGTGTTTCAGGAAGCCCTAGCCAAGGCAAAATCAGAGCTTCGATGACCCGCATCCTGCAGCTAAACCTACATCGCCGCTCAACCGCTCAAAATCTGCTTGAGCAAACATGAAGGCCGACTTCTTGCTGCTGAGTGAGCAACACCATAATGAAAGTCCTGCATTATGGTATTCTGATGAAACTGGTACTGCCGCTATCTGGGTTCGGAACAGTGACTTTCCGGCGGAGAATTGTGGACGGGGGGATGGTTTCGTGTGGGTTCGGTGCTCAGGGATCACCTTCTTTAGTGCGTACCTAATGCCGAACGAATCGATATCATCTTTCCAAGCCAAGCCTCAGGCTTTGAAGGGCGCTGTCTCAAACGCAGAGGGCAAAGTGCTCGGTGGGGGCGACTTCAATGCTGAAGCAATCGAATGGGGCATGCCTCAGACGGATCCATGGGGAAAAAATCCTGGAAATGGCGGCCAGGACGGCCCTCGTCGTACTAAACTCCGGAAACACGCAGACTTTCCGCCGTATTGGCTGTGAGGGAACCATACCGGACGTGACATTCGCCTCGAAGTCCTTAGTACGGAGGATACACAACTGGAAAGTATTAGAGGACTACTCAGCCAGTGATCATCAGTGCATTCTGCTTGAGATAAGTGAGGCTGTCTCCCGACGTCCGTGCTCTCGGCCTTCTACAACTGGATGGAACATCGGAAGAATGGACGTCGAGAGGTTCGTCAAGGTTCTCACAGCAGGTAAGCCGCTGCAGGGAGCTTCGGAGGGGACGGAAGAACTGGCAGCTCAAGACGAGGTGAACTCTACTATGAGCATCATTACGACTGCTTGATGCGCTTCTATGCCCCGTCGAAGACCCCGGCACGGCAAGCCCCCAGTGTACTGGTGGTCAACTGAAATCACTGAAAAGCGAAGGGAGTGTCACAAGCTTCGACGTGAGGGTCAACGGGCGCGGAACCGTGACGAGGCATGCAACTGGGTGGCAGCATATAAGTCGGCCAGGAAATGCCTTCGCAAACTGATCAACAGTAGCAAGGCTCGCTGCTGGCAAGACCTAGTGGACAATGTGAACAAGGATCCGTCCGTTATGCATGCTAGACACGGCTGGGAAAGTGCTAGAGAAACTCACCAAGGAAAGACTCACTGACGCGATTCGTGCTGCTGGGGACCTATCTCCTCGGCAGTACGGCTTTAGAGCAGGACGTTCTACCATTGATGCGATTGCAGAGGTAGTGAACGTGGTCCAAAAGGCAGAGGCATATAGTCGCACCAAGCGACGGATCGTCCTGTTGGTGACACTCGACGTTAGGAATGCCTTCAACTCCGCTAGATGGGTGGATATTCTGGACACGCTGGAAAACTCTTTTCAAGTTCCAGAATATCTAATGCGGCTTTTGAGGAACTACCTAAAGGACCGAAGCCTGCTCTGCGACACGACACAGGGCCAACGAAGGATAGAAATTACATCGGGTTTTGCCCAGGGATCTATCCTTGGTCCGGACCTGTGGAACGTGTCTTACGACGGCCTACTGAGACTTGAGATGCCAGATGAGTCGCGCTTGGTCGGCTGTGCGGATGATGTTGCGGCCCTGGTCGCTGGACGCACCGTTGAACAAGCACAACTTAGGCTAGGTATGCTAATACGCCGAGTGAGGGACTGGATGACTGCTCGCTGGCTGAGTTTAGCACTGGAGGTAACCGAAGTGGTCATCTTGACAAAAAAAGAGAATCCCTAGAGTAAGGATGATCAGTATTGGAGACATACAAATCGAATCGAAGCCATCGGTGAAGTACCTGGGGCTACTGATCGACTCGAAGATGAGTTTTTCTGAGCAAATCAGGGCAATGGCTGAGAAGGCTTCTTCGGGAATATCGGCTCTGAGTCGACTTATGGCCAACGTAGGGGGACCCAGCCCATCAAGAAGACGCCTTTTGATGAGTGCTGTAGGGTCAGTGCTACTTTACGGCGCAGAGGTATGGGGCGACGCTCTCAGCAAGGAGGTATACCGAAAACGTTTGGCACAGGTACAGAGAAGAGGAGCACTGAGAATTGCATCTTCGTATCCAACAGTCTCTGACTCAGCGGTGAGAGTGATTGCAGGCGTGATACCTGTCGCCCTCCTTGCTAGAGAGCGCCGCGCTATTTACCTGCGCCGAAACGAGGATGCGAGGGAGATAGTTGTCCGCGAGGAGAGACAGCGCTCGCTCAACGATTGGCAGCAGTCTGGAGTGAATTGCACGAAGGGAAGGTGGACTGCGCGCCTCATCCCGGATGTGAGATAGTGGCTAAATCGAAGGCATGGTGAGACTGACTTCTTTCTGACCCAGCTTTTGAGCGGGCACGGGTGTTTTCAGTCTTACCTGCACAAGATCGGTAAGTCACGATCTCCCGATTGTCGGTTTCACATTTTTCGCGTGTACAAAATGGGTCAGGCTGCGAAGGGAACGCTACAGGGAGACGGGAGAGCTCACCCCGGATAATATAGTTGCGGTGATGCTCGAATCGGTTGAACCAGGTGGCACATTATGCTCGGGCAGTCCTAAAATATAAAAGGGACTCACAGCTGACGGGAGCTCTGGGGCTGGGGGATCGCTCTTCTGGCATTTTCTCTTCTCCTCTCCCTCCCGCTAGGAAAGGGACTCCTCAGCTTGAAGGCACCCCACGGCGTAACAAAACGAGACCTGGCCCGAAGTAATGTGTCAAACGGTTCCAGGCTGGGTTCTCAGGTTGACACGGGAGATGTTTAGTAGGTAGTCCAGTCGTGCATGGAAGTCCCACACTCTGTGCATAAATAGCATTCACCTCCCTACCACAAAAAAATGTTATTACTAGCTATTCTGTAAATGTTTAGTTCGTTGGAGTAGTTAGAAGGAATTTTGGGGATGAAGTGCAGAAAGAAACACTCTACTGAAGTGATTCAAGGTGTGGGTCGGCCCCACGTTAGCTGCCAAATGATAACAGTGATGGTTGCAAAATATCATCATTTTATCCTGGCTTAATTTTGCTTTCGTTTACTGATTAAAATATCACTGATCGCATTGAATCAATTTCTATTCTTCATCAGTAAAAGGTCGTCCAACGTACCAAAAGCATCCAATAAGTAATTATAAATAGAAAGAATGAGATTATTGCTGGTGGTAGACGACAATAAGCTATAATCATTGGATTTTTTTTCCTTAGAACATAAGAGTTCGACTTTACCTCGAAAATGATTAGCTTAATTTGATTCAAGCACTTTATAATTAAGCGATATAATTATCTGCCAAATAGCGATTTTGATTATGTAAGCATGTGAAACCGCATTTGTGCCTCCTGCAGAGTTCAAGTCTACCAATTTAAGTTGTATTTTATTCCATGGAGGACATTGATTTTCCAGGAGCATATCGTTATGCTAGATAGCTTTAATGACCTAACTGTTGAAAATTCCGCTTAAGTTCATTTCCTATAAAGTGTAGTACTTTTCGCTACCTTTCTTCGCATAAAAATCTTACCTGTTCTTATTAGTTTCTGAAAAGACACTTCTCCATTTTCTTTGATAAACTTACCAAATTAAACTTTTTTCTATATTCTTTCCTCAACTTATTCTGTCAATTTGAATTCAACTTATACTCGTACATATACTCAAAAACTAATTTCCATCTAACAATTTCTTCTTTCTTTTTAGGCGCCCAACGAGTCTATCAGTAGTTTGGACACGTCGATCACGTCGAGTAGCATCAATTCCACTTGCATGGGAACCTGACATGATGAATCCACTAGTCGGTCATATAGCATGGCCGGTGCCTGACAATCATACCATATCAGTTACCCTCTTCAAGGATCCACGAACACATGAACTGGAGGATAAAGATTGGACATTTGTGATAGAAGATGTAAGTAAAAATACTCGTACTCTGCGTTTGATATTATTTGATTTGCATTTTAATTGGTTATCCATCACCAGACGGAAAGGATTATAAGAAATGACATGAAATTTAATTGAGAAGTTTGTTTCTTTTCGAGTTGGCGGAAAATTTTGAAAGTGAAATAATTATTATTTGTTGAGGAAATGCTTTGAGGATTAAATTCTGAAAACTAAAAAAAAGACTAGGAGAAAAGCAATCAAATCCCCTCAAAAAAGATATAAAACTTTTCATGAAATCTATGGAATCTATAACAAATCAATATTTATTAACTGTGTTTTAATTAATCTCGAGATCGAAATAGAAGAGGAAAGACCCAATTGACTTGAATGCTATAATAAAACTCGACTGGAAAAATCTGTAAAGGTAGAAAAATAAACAGATACGCAAGACGCAAGATAAGAACAAGATTTCGAGAACACACAGGGGATTGTAACATAAAGATGCCTTTTTTGTTTCAGACTCTTAAAGTTCTATTCAAGACCTTTCATTTGATACCCCACTCGACTACCTATGATTAAAAAAAAAATTTAAGGGCTACTTCGTGTTAAGAGGGAACACCACCTAAAAAATTTGGTAAGACCTAATTTTTTGAGAAACCACCATTTCTGACCTTTTCAAAAAATTTGAGCTTTCTAGCTTTTATAGTTTCTGAGACAACTTGCTGTGACGCACGGACAGACAAACAGGCAGGTCGCGAAACTAGTAGGTCTTTGTAAATTTTTTTTTTAACTTAGACCGAAAAACCATTAAGCTGGTACATGTACAACAAAACGTAACGTAATAATAAATATTGAAATATGTTAAAAAAATTTTCAGCAAGTCCAGCAATTACTCAAGAACTTTTCAAAGCACAGTCTCTTACTTCGGGTTACGCCGTGGGGCGCCTTCAAGCTGAAGTACTTCTCCTTCCGCGGGAGTGAAAGGAGGAATGGGACTTGCTAGATAAGTGATCCCCAGCCCCGATGTCTCCAGCTGCTGTGAGTCTCTTTTATCTTTTAGGACTGCTCGAACATAATGTGCCACCTGATTCTATTTGGCAACCGATCCAAGCATCACTGAACTACATTTACCAGGGCGAGCTCTCCTATTTCCTTGCAGAGGTACCGGCGCATTCTGTCCCATTTTTTCACGCAAAAAATGTGTGGCAGGCTTTGTCTTCTTCTCTTAGGCAAAGTTCACAGTCGAGGGACTGTGCCTTGCGTACCTTGTACAGGTTAAAACTGAAAACACTCATGCCCGCTCATTAGCTGGGTCAGCTAGAAGTCAGTCTCAACACGCCTTCGATTTAGTCACAGTCTCACATTCGGGATGGGGCGCGCAGCTCTCCTTACCTTCTAGCAATCCACCCAAGACTGCTGCCAATCGTTAAGTGAGCGCTATCTCTCCTCACGGGCAATTGTTTCCCTTGAGTCCCCGTTTTGATGCAGGTAAATAGCGTGGTGCTCTCTAGCAAGTAGGGCAACAGATATCACGCCTACAATGACTCTCATCGCTGAATCAGAGACTGTCAAATATGAAGATTTTATCCTCAGTGCTCCTCTTTTCCGTACGTTTGCCAAGCGTTTTCGGTACGCCTCGCTACTGAAAACGTCGCCCCATATTTCTGCTCCGTACAGTAGCACTGAGCCTACCGCACTCATCAAGGGGCGTCTTCGTGTTGGGTTGGGTCACCCTACGTAGGCTATAAGTCGAATCAGAGCCGGTACGTCTAAATAGCTTTTTCAGTCGTTGCTCTGATTTGCTCAGAAAAACTCATCTTCGAGTCGATCAGTAGCTCCAGGCACTTTACCGCTAACTTTCGATTAGTATGCCTCAAATACTGATCATCCTCAAGGATTGTTTTTTTGATATAGATGACCACTCCGGTTTTCTCCAGTGTCACACTGGACCCGGGAGTAGTCATCCAGTCTCTAACTTGGCGCATTAGCATGCCTAACCTTAGTTGCATTAGTTCAACGGTGCGTCCATTTACTAGAGCCGAAACAACATCCGCATAGCCGATCAAGCGCGATGCATCTGGCGTTTCCAGTCTCATAAAACACGTTCCACAGGTCTGGACCAAGAATAGATCCATGGGCTATACGCCATGTAACTTCCATCCTTCGTTGGCCCTGTGTCGTGTCCTTCAGAATTCGCATAAAGTATTCTGGAACGTATCCAGAATATCCACCAATCTAGTGGAGTTGAAGGCGTTTCTAACGTCGAATCTCACCAACAGAACAATCTATCGCTTGCTACGGATAAATGCCCCTGGTTTCTGGACTGCATTCACCATCTCTGCAATCGCATCAATGGTGAAGCGACCTGCTCCAAAACCATACTGCCGAGGAGATAGGTCCCCAGCAGCATGAATTGCGTCAGTGAGTCTTCCCTTGATGAGCTACTCTAACACGTTCCTAGCAGTGTCTAGCATGCATTACGGGCGGTATGCAAACGGCGATCCGGAATTTCCTTTTCCCTTGCTAGTTAGCACGAGCCTCGCCATCTTCCAACGTGCCGGAAAGCCCGTTGAGCAGCAAGTCAGGGCAATGGTGATAGACAAGTTGCAACACCTCAGCTTGAACAGCATCTGGGCCTGAAGCCTTCTTTACTTCCAATGATAGGACTGTCAGTTCCAGTTCTGGCTGTGTGAAGAGTATTTTGCCGTGGACAACGTCAACACGGACGGGATGGGCAGGTAAAAGTACCCGCACTATTTCGTTCATCTTTTCCGCTTTCTGTACGCAACGCGTCCGTATAGCACCAAGCTTGCACATAACTAGCTTGTAGCCAAGGCCCCACGCATCCTTGTTCACATTGTCCACTAGATCTTGCCAGCAGCGAACCTTGCAGTTGTTAATCAATTTGCGAAGACATTTCTTGGCCGACTTATATGCTGATGCACGGTTGCATGTCTCGTCACAGCTCCTCGCTTGTTGAGCCTCACCCCGAAGCTTGTGACACTCTTTTCACTTTTCATCGATTTCAGTCGACCACCAGCACACTGGGGGCTCACCGTGCCGGGATTTTCGATGGGGCAAGGAAGCGCTACAAGCAGTCGTGATGATACCCAAAGTTGTGTTTATAGTGAAAATGGATCACTATAGAATTAATCGATCGATGAGCTTCAAAAAAAGAATAGCATGCACAAGCACTCAGACACGTGTTCCTCGATTTTTTCACAGAATCGGTTCCGTGTTTAGAATTTCAGCAGACAATTCGATAGTAGGTGGACACGGAAAATTATTTGGGTCAACTCGTGTCCATTGTTTACTAATATCCGCTAAATCAGCGTCAGATGCTCCACTGCCCTGTTTGCTGCTTGTGTGCCAACCTTGGAATTTCCTGGGTGAATTGGTTGAGGGTGATAGAGCTGTAGTGCAGGCATGAATAGTAACAATTTTACTGCTCCGTAATTTGTCGTCGAGAATATGCAGGCGACATCAACATTTATCGCGGTCAGTAACAATTGTCAAAGAACTTTTCCTGAAACTCGGCAGCGAAGCAAAAATAGTAGGGCTACAAATCAATGAAAATAAAAAAAGCTCATGACGCGGTCGAGGAAAAATACCTCAAATACACAAAATATCACACTTGTCGAATTTAATATCGAAAATGTTGGCGAATTTGTGTATCTAGGCGCCAAAATAACGAACACGCATAATGAAAGAGACGAAATACGCCGAAGAATACAGCTCGCAAATAAAATATTCTATTCAGTAATGACGATCTTGAAGACCAGCTGCATTCACGGAAAAACAAAGCTCCAAGTATACAAATCTGTGATAAGACCTGTGTTATGCAAATATATTGAACGTCTTCAAAGGACAGGTCCTGAGGCGAATAATCTGAGCGAAACTAGATGGCAAATTCGATACAACCGGAGCTGTATGAAATTTCTGACGAACCGGAGGTCTCAACGATCGTAAGACTGCGGAAGCTGCTATGCGCTGACCACATGAACCGTATGGACGAACAAGGGACACCCAAAAAGGTATTCGTTGGGAGAACTGAAGGCCGGAGACCAGTGGGGAAATCGAGGAAACGCTGATCTGACTCGGTGGACGAAGACAGTTCATTGCTGCTTGAATTTCGAAATTGGAGGCCGCGGTCAATGGGCCGAGACAGTTGGAGGTGCTATTTGCAGTAAGCGAAGGCCCAAGAGGGGCTGTAGTGCTACGAAGAAGAATATTGATTAAGGATTGATAGTCAACGGCTTAGACATCGACTGAAATCTAGTGTGAATAATATACCACTCTTCCCGACCCTTAGGGGTGTCACCTGAATTAATATATGAGTACTTACATTCAAAAAATTACTTTATGTAAGAAAAACCACATATTCAAACTTGTATAAAACTTTTAGTAAACTTCTCATTCAAACGCTTAATAAACTTAAGGCTTCAATACATTTTATTCGTATTTATATTAAATGCTGCATAAAAACAGCGAGAATTTTTATTTGAGTGTCATTGTGTTTATGCAAACTAAATTACACTAAATGTTTTTATTTGATTTCGGCATGAAATTTATTTTAATGTCATATGATTGTTTCGAGTCGTGGCTATTTTGCCTCAGCTGTCTGTAGCTTTCGCCCTATACCAAAGTTCTGTTGTCTCAGTTCTTGTATTGAGACAACGCCGCGCTGAATTATTAAAAAAGGGAAAGAGCTTATGCCGAAGTCTCGTTGCCTCAGTTCTTGTACTGAGATAATCACACGTCTAACCGAAATTGAATTTAGCCGATGCTTGTATCAGCTAATTCAATATAGACGGAATAAAATGCGTTGATTCTCATGATCGTCAAACTTGACTGACTCTATTTCACATAAAAGTTTTCTTATATAAAATTTACAACTTTTTTACTTCACATATTCAAATTGATAAACTTATTCATGTGTCTTATAGATACATATATCACGTTGCGCTCGCTGTCGGGATCTTTTGTCTAACGCGCACAAGGTAAATTCATAGATGAGTGCGCGCCAGACAAAACACGCATCATGTTACGTGCACATTCTAGTGAGTTTAGAAGAAAATAAGTTTACAGGAATTTGTATGAAAATATGATGATGCTAATATGAGTTCAAGCGATAGAAATTGTTTACGCAATTAAAATATGATTCGGATGATTTCGTACAATGATAATAATCGCTATAAGTTCATAAGTCTTAAGCTGTCAGTTCTGCTGTCTCCTGCGAATCAGCCTGCAGGAGAGCACCTGCCGCGAGTACCTCAATGAACCTCTCGAATCTAGCCTTTCAATTGCAGAACATCGAAGGCACGGACGTCGGGAGACAACATCATGGATCTCAAGCAAAATGTACTGATGATCATTGGCAGAGTAGTCCTCTAAAATTCTCCAATTGTGTATCCTGCATACCAAGGACTTTGAGGCGAATGTCACGTCCAGTATGGTTCCTCCACAGCCAATGCGACGAAAAGTCGGCGTATTTTCGGTGTTTAGTGCGACGAGCGCCGTCCTGGCCACCATTTTTAGGATTCGTTTTCCTCACGAATCTGTTGAAGGCATTCGGTTTCTTTAGCGTTGAAGTGTTCTCCAATGAGCTGGTTGACATCTGCGCTCGAGACAGCGCCCTGCAAGACATTAAGCTCGGATTAGAAAGATGGTTCGGCTTTAGATATACACCAAAAAAGGTGGTCCTTGAGCACCGAACCCACACGAAACCATTCGCACAACTCTCCGCTTGGAAATCACTGCTTCAAACCCAGATCGCCGCAGTACCAGTTTCATCAGGCTGCCATGATGCAGATGCATCATGGTGTTGCTCACTCAGCAGCAAAAACTTGACTTGAATGTCCCTCATAAACTGCTCAAGCATGTTTTGGGGGGTTGAGCTGTGGAGTAGGTTTACCTGTAGGACATAGGCCATAAAAGTTCTGATTCTGCGTACGAACTTTATTTTTCGTGGCTTTCTTCGCTCCTCTTGTTAGCGTTGTCTTGAATCCCTGATCTAGCGTTCAACGCTCATCAAATGCCTCTTCCTTCCTTTTTCTATCCAGATCTCCTTAAATTCGCCAAGATGCCATTCTTTTATTGATGTTTGATGGTGGAGCTATCTGTGCGTGCCTTTTAGGCTTAGCCTTCAGCGCTTCTTTAGCCTTCTTCTCTTCTATTTTTTTTAGAATGTTTCCCGCTCTTTAGATAAGACTTCCTTCTTGGTGTCGCTTGACAGCAATTGTACGTTGCGATCTCCTTTCTTGGGATATGTTACTAGCATCCGTTTCCGAGTACAGTTCTTGTACGTGGTGAAATCGCACAACGGCTCTTCGTCTGATCACTTCTTTCTTTTTCTGCCGTGATCACTTCGTGGACCTCAGAATAGTTCGTTATTATTTCGGTATATAAGACCTTTAATTGAGTAGCTTCAGTAGCAGTCGCAGCAGTAATCGAATTCTCGATGTTCTTTGTATTTTCTTCATTCGCGCCAAAATCTGGCGCGTCCTGCAGCATTTTCTGCTCTTCGTTTTTTAGGCCTCTGACGTTTGCATCATTTTTTTCTGCGCCCGAGCGCTGCAGGAATTTCCGTTTGGTCAAGGCTGCCCATTGGTCTCCATTTTTGGTTCGTCTTCTTGATGTCGTCATTGATACCCTTCTTAATGTGCTGTTAACATCTTGGCTGTAATTGTTGGTTCTGTCGTCGTTATTGGTATTTTTTCTTTTTATTTTGGTTTTTTAATCTATATTTAAGTTTTTTTAGTTGGGAATACTCCAGTTTGATTGGATCCCGCCTCGGAACCGCTATCTCCGTTCCGGTGTTTAGCCACCGTTTACGTCCCATGGTTATCTTTGCAGAGCAGGGAGGCCATGCGAGGGTTGGCACATGCTCTTATGGAGACAAGTGCTCAGAGCTAGACCAGCACTAATCGGGAGTCCGTCTCAACCAAACCTTCACCATCAATCCAATGGTGCGCACTTCGAACGTTCTCCGAGGCCTGCAAAGGTTTTACCGGGACAAAGACGGTATAATAGTTGGGTTAGAGACGGTCACGCACGAATGTCAACTTGACGCTACAGTGCAAACCAACTAGGTGCAAACCATCATGTCCACCAGCCCAAAGCATTAATTCCAGTTCATTGTCCAAAGCGTAGTCTAGATTCAGTCAGGATCGTTGTATCAGGAGGAACCTCACCGTGACCTGCATATTCTTGGGTCCGTACGGGCGGCACATTCCAAAAAATGCTAGCCTTAAAGAGTATTACTGTCGGCCGGCATTGGCAATGTGGAGACGCAACTATCACCGTAATTTATCTACACGAGTTGCGAGAATAAGTGCTACAACTCAGATCGGCAGAGCCCAAAAGGCACGATTGCAACAAAACTTGTGTCTTCAAAGATTTCACATCTACACAACAAATGATCATGAGGCGCGATGCCATCAGAAAGTTGCTCGACATGCCCTATGACAGGTCGTATGTAGTCGTAGGTCCAGACAAAAAGTTGTTCGTTGTCAATATTAAAGGTCAACCAAAAACTGTCCCCCGATTGAAACCTGCATATACGATGAAGTAACACTATCCGAAACAAAGAACAATCGTTAGCATACAACAACCTGCACAAGAGCCAGCACCCGGTCTAATCGTACACAGAGTCGAAGTCCCCAAAACTAACAATAAGTAGAACAACCTCAAGAACAACAAAGTTCAGCACAACAAGATCAACAGCAACAGCCACTGCGACGCTCAAACAGGCAAGTTAATTTTACCGAAAAATATCAAGCTGGATTGCAAACAATAGTTATTTTTTGTGGTTGGGAAGTGAATGCCATTTACGCACTGAATGTGGCACTCCCATGTTTGCGAGTGACTGGACTAGCCTCTAAACAACTCCCCTGTCACCCGAGAAACGAGCCTGGAACCGTTTGACACATTAGTTCGGGCCAGGTATCGTTGTATTACGCCGTGAGGTGCGTTCAAGCTGGGCGATCCGTCCGTTACCGCGAGGGGAGAGGAGAAGAGAAATTGCCAGACAAGCGATCCCCCAGATCCCGGCTGCTTTGGGTCCCTTTTATCTTTAAGGGCTGCCCGAAAATAATGTGCCACCTGGTTCCATTGTTAACAGATCCAAGGATCACCGCGACTTTATTATCCGGTGTGAGCTCTCCCATTTCCCTGTAGAGGTCGCGTCGCAGCCTGTTCCATTTTTTGCTCGCAAAAAAATATGTGGCAGGCATTGTCTTCCTCTCCTAGGCAAAACCGACGATCGTGGGACCGTGACTTACCAATCTTGTACAGTTAAGTCTAAAAACACTCATGTCCGGACAAAAGCTGGATCATATAGAAGCCAGTATCACCATGCCTTCGATTTAGCCACGGTCTCGCATCCGGGATAAGGTCCATTTCACCTTCGTGCAATTCAGCCAAGACTGCTACCAATCGTTTAGTAAGCGTTATCTCTCCTCGCGGGCAACCGTCTCCCTCGCGTCCTCGCTTGGACGCAGGTATGTAAATAGCGCGGTATTCTCTAGCAAGGAAGGAACCAGTATCATTCACGCTGTCAACGCCTGCACGACTTGTTTATTTAGACTGGCTACCCCCATAGCGATATCGCGGGCACTGAAACGCTGATATCAATTGTCGGGTAATTTCTTTTATCGCATGCTTGACAACTCATGCCCACATGCTCGAGAACTCATTAATGCACGCTCTACAACTCATCCTCGCATGTTCGACGCCATGACATCGCCGTATCATCATAGCATGCGCCACCAAACGCTATTGCATCGCGATTACGAGCCCGAGAGAGCCGTCAATTTCGCATACCCAACAACACGTCCTTACATACGAGCGCGGCAAACCAGCACAACCATATACAAACCGATAAAGCAACCCAATCATGCCTACCGACACTCATCGCGAGAGAACCACTCGAGACGCGGCCGAGTACAGACGGCTTCCTTTCTCAAAAATTATAACGACTCATTGAGGCACCTGCTCCGAGTAAAAACAAAATACCACCTCACGAAGCCACAGTTATAACTTCACTGAATAGTATTTAATTTTGATGAAATTTGCAGACAACCTTACATTAAGCTGAATTTATTTGGGAAGATTACAAATGTATAAATCCTTCTTTCTTCTTCTTCTTCTTTGTAGCACTACAGCCCCTCTCGGGCATTCGCTTAGAGATAGTTCGAGTACCTCATTTTCATGACCGGATTGTTTTTTTCGGAAGTTGGTTTGGTCAGTACCATGCTCCCGTGTGCTTGCCCAGCTATGGTATGATCTAATTAAATCAGTACATATCACCACTGAGTGAACACTCGTAGTCTGTCCGAAAAATCCCCTGAACTAAATCACATTGTCCCCAACGAGATTTGAACCTGGGACCTTCGGCTTATGTGTTCATGCTCTAACCACTAGACCACATGTATAAATCCTACTAATATATTATCCACAAATTAAAAGGTATTTGTTGTTTTTGTACTCATGGAAAAATACCTCCGTTTTGTCAAATTTTTCGAATCACAGGTGCCCAGTTACGAGGGGGAGTACATAAAAGAAAAAAAAAAAACCAAAAATATTTTATACGTTTTGAAAAAATTCTTATCAAGACGTTGATACTCCAAACATTTGTTTAAGGGTCACCCCTATAAAGGGGCGACCCCCTTAAGATGACATCTAATCTTAGTTTGCTCTTAATATTATCCCGCTTGACTAGTTTCATGTGAAATATACATATCACATATTCACAACAACGTCCTTTGTCATAAAGTTACTTGTCTACTGAAGAATTTATGGATTCAGTTCGATTCGCTCTATATCTAATGTAGGTCAGTCATTATTCAGGTGAAGTTATGTGAAAATAACCCCAATATTGAATGGACGCTCAAAAAATGTTTGACATGATTTATGTTTCCTTTTCTGTAAAAATCTCTGCATATCAGGGAGATATGCAGAGAGATATATTAAATCATGGCGTTAGATAAACTCTTCAGTTTGAAAAAAAGGTTTATTTGATTCCCTACCTAGAAAAGTTTTCTAAAAACTCATCATCCTCAAAACAGCCCACTATATGTTCTTGTTGTCCAATCACAAGGACATTGACTGAACCAATAAATTTTCACCCAGGAGATGTGTCAGTGGTAAATCCATTTCAAAAATTCCGCATTGCATCACTGTGTCGTTTGTCTCAAAGAAACAACCCCCAGAAACTAAAACTTAGCCGTGTAGTGAGTGCATGAGTGAAACTAATCAATATTTTTTACGACTGCTGCAGTATCAAAGTTCTTCCTTTTCAGTGTTTGTCCTCATTAAGGTTGTATCTATTTTTTTATTCCACAAGGACTATAGAACATGTGTAAGAATAATTATTGTAAATAACGTTCAATGGATATAAATTACGAGTAGATGTACATAAACATGTCCACGAATATTGAAATTGCGTAGGAAGTTGAACATATGTCCTGATTTCGTTAGCTACCAAATGTTCGTTACCTTGAAAGCTTCGAGTAAATATTTGGGCAGCTTTTAAGGTTGTAATACAGTGTGGGTATAGAGTAAATAGAAGAGTGAAACGGACTTTTATAGTACGAGCTGCATTCATTATAGGGTGAAAAGTTATCCAGGCCAAAAGGATTCGGATGGTGTTATGTGAACGTTTTGGCCTTAATAAATACCTAATGCTAGCCCAATTTTAATTTAAGTTGAGGAAGCTTTTTAGCATTTATTTGCACATTGCATCAGGGGCTTTGAACCTTATTTGCTTTAGACACTCGATCGTCAATCTCTTTGATTCAAGCAGCAAATCAAACGTAGCGCCCATAAATGCACTCCAATCAAGATAAATTACCGGACTATAAATCACTACCATTCACTATGGAAATGAATGAAGTGAATTGCCTGTAGATATAAGACAATATACCTGCGCCCAGGTACATATGGATTATATGGCAGAAAGTCTACGCACTGTTTAGTTTATAATTATGATATGAATGTCTAATTACATTCGATTACGAGTACATACCACGTTACACAATTTACTCGTATTCTGTATGGATCAATTCACTTTAAATGTGGCAGCGCCTAACGCAACAAGCTCACTTCCACGGTGGTTACCGATTAGCGGTGGAGAGTGGTATACATAAAAGCCGCGTTAGCAAGCTAGCAAACTGTGATTGTTGACTTCTTGCTTTGCAGGTAGATATCAATTTACAGTAATCAAGAAGTATGGTTCTGAAAGTTTGCGGCCTAGTGCGGTCTAGATTTGAAATCGAGACTTGTATTAGAGTCACTTCGAGCAAATGAAAGTGGAAAAGGATTAACACAGGAGTTCACGTATCTGTTCTATTTAAACTAATAATAAATAAATTAGCGTTTCAGCTTCGCTTTTCTGACTAAATGTTTTGAATTGGGCTCGTAAATGATATTGAATGCTTGTTTATAGTATTATGTTAGTTGAATTAAAGTGAAACTAACTAAATTTCTCTCGATCGATCTCTCTCTTATAAAATAATTTTACAAAACCTTACTAAAATCGCGTCCTGTCTGTCCATCCGTCCGTGTGTCGCAGGACTTTTTCTCGCAAACTACTTAAGCTAGAAACATCAAATTTTGTATGCAGGTGTAAAGTGGCGCTCTCTTGAAACTTCAAGTACAAAAAAATTCTTTTTGAAGCTATAGGAGATGTTGTAATCCGCGCGGCGTAGTGGTAAGAGTGTTAGACCGCATGTGACTTGATTATTGGTATCAGCATTCTGGTGATGATCAATAGGTGGATAGCCTGGATATAACTCCTCCCCCCAAGACGGCGACAGCTAAATAACCGCATTTTCAGCTGGAGCTTAAATTTATGTTTGATGCTGTGGATATTTCAGGATTTTGTATCGTATGTAAAAAGTGATGGAGATGATGCCGCTAATTACGATTGCACTATAATAAAAGAAAGGACGTATTTTGTTTATTGGTTAGGAAATTCGACCAATTGCTAAAGTCCTTCATTGAGAAACTTGTATTCTCTCAGTTCGTGCAGTTTATATCTTTCTAGCTTATCTGTGTTATTAGTTTTGGTGACTGTTACTGGAAACACGTTGATGCTGTCCAAGAAGATATTGCTTTGACTACTATAGGTAATTTCGTTTATTGTAACCTCGCACTTGTCAAAACGAGTAAATAATCTGCCAGTGATTGTCCTGTTTGGGACTCTACAGGTAGATTCCATTCTGGTTTCAGGGATGTTTGTCAAAAAAATGTGGTTTGGCTCAGGTTGAGAGGTGTTTGCTACTCCTGGTGTATTCTCGAGTTGACAGGATGCTGATAGACCGTTTAGGATGTTCGCTACGCACCTAGAATTACTCAGTTCTTGTTTGTTATTTGCTTTTTCACAAAAGAATGTCCCTTCGATTTTTGGGCATTTATCTACGAAAAATTGAACATTGTTGGGTTGAACGATTACACAGGATTGGGTAATAATTTGTTTGTTCTGTTGAGGAAGCGGAATAACATGGAAGAAAGGATGGGTATCGTTGGATAAGATTGGTACTTGGGAGTTGAATATTATATATATATATATATATATATATATATATATATATATATATATATATATATATATATATATATCTATAACATATTGTCGCGTGTTATGGTTCCCGGCCAATAATTTTAATGTTCCGGGAACAATTTGTAACTCGGTATGGTCCCTCCCAATTATGCTGCAACTTTGGCGAGCTACCCTTCCGCCATTGTGGGTTATATAGCCACACCAAGCCATCTGGCTGGTCTTCATGCGGTAAGTAGCCAATTCGAGGCGTTTTCGCACTGTCCGATGTATCTGGTTCAACCGTTGCCTTGGCTCACTTGCGTACTCCGAGATCGTTTGGGGTTCCTCAGGGGGTGTTCCGAGCTTTATTTCAGCCAGCAGTCGAATAGTCTTTGCAAAAATGACTTTGGCTGGGGCTTGACCCATCGACGCATGTTCGGCAGTTCTGTACGCCATCAAAAAAAGTGGGATATATCGGTCCCAGCCCAGCCCCTTTGGTTCTTGTGAACCATCTTGGCCAGATGTTTATTAAGTGTGCCGTTGAAACATTCGACCATTCCATCGGATTGGGGATGCAGCGGTGTTGTCCTTGTTTTTCGTATTCCCAGCAGCTAAAACCAGTGACTCAAAGTTTCGGCCTTGATCCGAATGTAGTTTACAAGGTACGCCGTACCTACTGACCCAATTTAACACTATCTGTTCGGCTACAGTAGTCGCTTCCTTGTTGGGCATGGGCTAGACCTCCGGCCACTTGCTGAAATAATCGGCCACAACCAGCGTGTATCGATCTCCCCATTCAGATTCAGGAAAGGGTCCTGCGATGTCAACAGCAATCCTTTCAGACGGTACACCCATGTTGTAGGTTTGTATTTGTCCTCTTAGTCGTGGAAGCGCAAATTATGCATCTGCGACACCAGTCCTCTACATCTTCTCGAGCGTGGAGCCAGTAAAACCTTTCCCGAAATTTCGCTAAGGTCTTGTTAACACCAAGGTGGCCTCCCGAGGATCCTTCATGCATTTCCTTAACCACATCTTTTGGGAAGTATATTTTGCATCCTATAGGAGCTGCCATCCGCCGTTTCCCATTACCGCTTGATTACGCCACTCTCCACCTAAAGGGAGTTCCATTGTGCCCAATAACTTTTCAGGGTTGCACCATGCATCGAAATGTCCATCCACTCAGGTCGCCCAGTTGTCTCCTTCCATACGAGCAATGGTCCGATGTCTTCATCGACTAACTGGGCATTTCGAATCTCCTCCGATGGCTAACCTTCATCGAATTCGGCCGTTATCACTTGCAGATCAACGGTCGGCTCCTTTCCCTCAATCCGTCGGCAATGCTTGCAGTTAGCTGGACATGGACGACAAGATAGGACGTCAGCATTTCCATGAGCTCCACCCTTCCGATGAACAATTTCGTAGTCGTATGACTGCAATCTTTCGATCCATCTCGCAACTTGTCCCTCGGGGTTTTCGAGTTAAGCAGCAATCTCAGCGATGCATGGTCCGTTCGAAGAACAAATTTCTGGCCATATAGAAACTTGTGGAACTGCTTTGTGGCCTCTATTATAGCCAATAGTTCCTTCCTGGTCACGCAGTAGTTCCTCTTAATATTTGAGAGAACTCGACTGTAATACGAGAGGACTCCTTCTTCGCCATTGATCTGCTGGGAGAGTACAACTCCAATACCGCCGTTTCTTGCATCGGTGTCAACTACAAACATTTTTCCGGGTTTTGGATATGACAGCACGGGTGATTCACACAGCTTCTCCTTCAAGGTCTCAAAGGCTACCTGGCATTATTCATTCCAGACATACGGGTGATTTTTCTCGGTTAGCTAATGGAGTCACTTAGCTATTTCGGCAAAGTCTTTCATGAATCTTCGATAGTAAGTCGCCAGACCCAGAAAACTTCGTAGTTGGCGCTTGTTGTTAGGTGTTGGCCAGCTTTTCACGGCTTCAATTTTCCCAGGGTCTGTTTTGACCCCTTCTGCTGATACGACATGTCTCAGGTATTTTACTTCAGCTGCGAAAAGGGTACACTTGTCGGGACTAGGTTTCAAATTCGCCAGTCGCAATCGAGAGAAAACCTCGTCTAAGTTTCGCACATGCTCTTCGAACGTTCTCCCGATGACAATGATGTCATCTAGGTACACCAAGCAGATTTTCCAGGTTAGGCCTCGTAGCATGTATTCCATCAGGCGTTCGAAAGTGGCTGGAGCATTGCAAAGCCCAAATGGCATCACCACAAATTGCCACAATTCGGTCCCAACTGGAAATGCGCTCTTCTCGCGGTCCTTCTTCTCGATTTTTACCTGCCAATAGCCACTCTTGAGATTAAGTGTAGAAAATCATTTTGCGTCGGCTAAAGTGTCCATGATGTCGTCGATGCGTGAAAGCGGGTAACTATCTTTCTTAGTGACGTCGTTAACCTGCCTATAGTCGAAACCAAAAGGAGTCCTACCATCCTTTTTCTCTACTAGAACTACAGGCGCGGCCCATGGGCTGACAGAAGGCTCGATAACACCTTGTTTTTCCATGTCCGAGATCAGTGCGCTCATTCATCCTTGTTTGGCTATAGTATCGATGCTTGTCGAATTGGCCTGGCTCCCTGTGTATCTATGACGTGAGTTACCGTACTCGTTCGGCCTTGGTCATCCGGGCTTGTTA